>OY728126.1:763828775-765078775 GCA_963277665.1 Viscum album | reverse complement strand
CACCATAGAGATAATGTCTCCATTTATTCAAATCAAAGATTACAGCAGCTAACTCAAGATCATGAGTAGGATAGTTTTTCTCATGAATTTTTAGCTGTCGTGATGCATAAGAAATAACCCTATCATTTTTCACAAGGACACAACCAATTCCTTTCTTTGAAGCATCACTATAAATAACAAAACCTTCATTCCCCGATGGTATAGTCAATATAGGATCATTGAATAATCTTCTATTCAGTTCTTCAAAACATTCTTCACAATATTTTTTCCAAACAAATTTAACCCCTTTACGTGTGAGCTTCATTAGTGGGTTAGCCAGTCGGGCAAAATTTTGTACAAAATGCCGATAATAACCTGCTAAGCCAATAAAACTGTGTACCTCAGTTATGTTTGTTGGAGTGGTCCAATATTGGATTGCCTTTTTATTTACAGGATCAACTAGGATTCCATCCTTAGAAACAATATGGCCAAGAAAAGAAATCTCATGAAGCTAGAATTCACATTTTCTAAACTTCCCATATAATTCATGTATTCTAAGAGTCTTCAGGATAATGCGCAAGTGATTTTCATATTCTTCGCAGATTTTGGAGTATACCAAGATATCATTAATAACTACCAATATAAAATCATCAAGATATTCCTTTAAAACTCTATTCATTAGATTCATAAAGACAGAGGGTGCATTAGTCAATCCAAAAGGCATTACTGTAAACTCGTAATGCCCGTACCTGGTTCGAAATGCTGTTTTCGGAATGTCTTCCTTCTTCACACTCAACTGATGATATCCAGATCATAGGTAAATCTTCGAAAAGTATTGAGCTCCATGCAGTTGGTCAAATAAATCATCAATGCGAGGTAGAGGATACTTGTTCTTTATTTTTATAGCATTGATCTCCCTGTAGTCGATACATAACCTCATATATCCATCTTTCTTCTTAACAAAAAGGATAGGGGATCCCAATGGAGAAACAATAGGGAAAATAAATCCCTTATTACTCAATTCCTCTAGTTGTTTATTTAGTTCCACTAATTCCACAGTGGCCATTCTATAAGGGGTCTTTGATATGGGCCTTGAACCAGGAATTAAATCAATGGAAAACTTAATTTCTTATTCTGGAGGATATCTAGGTAAATCTTCTGGAAACACATCAATATATTCTCTCACAATAGGTACATCCTCTATTTGAACATTCCTTTCCTCACCAAAAATTATTTCATTCTCTTCCTCCCCAATAATTGAATATAGTTGAGATACTGGGGGTGGATCTAGATAAGAATCTGGTAGTGACGATTCTGCTCTAAAGATAAGGTGTTCTTTATCATCATCATAAAAAATCGTAACCTCCTTATTCTTATAATAAATTTTTTCATCATGGTTCAAAATCCAATACATACAGAGGATTATATCAAATTCAATCATGGGTATGACGATGAGATTAGCAGATAAAGAACATTTATATTCCTTAATGGGAGCTGATTCATAGAACTTTGTAGCAATAATAATTCCCTTAGGAGTTTTGATTGACAACTCCTTTGTTATATCAAATTGTAAATATCTAATTTTCTTAGCAAACTGGGAAGATATGAAACAATACAATGATCCATAATTAAATAAAGCATTGGCTAAACTTGAGGAAACAATTAAAGTACATGCCACCACGTCATTAAGAACTTCAACCTCTGTAGTTGTGATTGCATAAGCTTGTCCCTGATCCATTTCCCTTTTCTGTTGCATATTTACTTGACGTTTTGGACAATAATTAGCATAGTGTCCCATCTCCCGACAACTATAGAATTGGATATCACTGGCTTCCTTCTTCCCTTTGCAATCACCAGCAAGATGGCCTTTCTGACCACATTTGTAACATACTCATTTTCCTTTTAAGCATGCACCGGGTGTTTCCTTCCACAATTGTCACATGGTGGAAATTAGACTCTTCCCTTCTTACCCGTTTCCTTATTTCCTTTCCCAGGTTTTTCAGCAACCCTCTTCTTTTCTTGCTTTCCCTTAAAGTCATAAGACTTAGAGAATTATTTTTCTATCTTGATGGCACGTGAAACTATATCCTCATATGATGAAAAACTTTGGGAGACTAGTGCCCGCCGGAGGAATGGCTTTAGGCCATCAAAGAATCAATCAATTTTGCTCCTTGGATTTCGTATATAGTCCAAATCATGCCTTGCTAACCTTGTGAATTTGGCTTCATACTTGGCAACATTTTCATCCTCCTTCTGCCTGAGATTCAAGAATTTTCTCTCTATATCTGCTCACTGCTCACAAGAGAAATATTTTTCTAAGAATATTTCCTTAAAATCCCTCCATTCCATCTCTTTTATCTCTTCCTCATCCTTTATGTTTTGGATTAATGACCACCACTGATCCACATCTCCCGATAGATGATATACTGGCATGACAAACTTCTCTCTTTCATTACATCCCAAAGTGAGAAATATCTTATCAAGGGAACATATCCACTGCTCTGCTACAAACAGGTTTGTAGTCCCATTGAATGATGGAGGTTGTTGTCACATAAAGCGATCTACCAAGGCTCCTCCACGTGGTGGATCTATATGCTTCATACGGGCAAGGTTATTATTCATAACCTCAGTAAGTTGTCCCAGTATAGTTATGAGTTGCTCAGCACCAGTCACAGCACCAGATCCAACATCATTATCTTGCGTCGGAGGAAAATCCCTACAGTGGCACGTGCATTCGTGTGATTTCCATTCCTTCCACTAGACACCATATCTAGATAACAGAATACACTATATTAGGTTATGAATAACAATGTATAATCTTAAGTTAAAAATAATTAGAAAAATTGAGATCCTATGCATGGCTAATACCATATTCACAAAAATGGTTTCTTTGAGGAATATTTACATTAAACTCCTTCACAATGTATTGTAAAGAAAATGTGAATTATCCTAAGCATATCCCCCAGGAGTTTCATAACCAAGAGTGCAGCAAGGCCTGTTGTCGTTCACCATTTCCCGTTTGAGTCAAGCTCAAAGCAGTGTTTTCGGGTTTTACCCCTAGATACATCTGTGCCAGAGCCGCCTCTACCTACTTGTATCCAGACATGAATGTATTGCTTGAAAGATACACATAACCTATTCCTCACCAAAATACCAGGACATCATTGTATGTATATACTCAAAGACTAACTTAGAGACTCTTCCCTAATTCTACATTTTCTAAATCTAGTTTCCAAGTATTCTACTAAACTTCCTCTGATACCAACTGTAAGGACTTGACACCAGTTGCCCGGAGCTGGTTCCTTATTTGATTACATTGGAATACAAACAAGGAATACGAATCCCGAAGGACCAAGTAGTTTAGTATTATTTAAAACAAGATACATACATAAGTTCATCATTACAACTTGAAATGAAAAACAACATAGAAACTCCTTAGAAAACTTCCATAACTCCTAGGTTATTTCAGCATGTCATTCATAATAGAATTCTTCTTGCCCTGAGAAAATGAAACATAATAAAAGGGTGAGATCAAATTCTCATTAAGAGTAAGCAATACAAAGAAAGGTAATATAAACATTAGACATGGTGAATAATTGAAAACACATGCCTTTAATAAATAAACTTGAACACATTATGGAAGGAATATGAGCTGAGTAAATAATGCCATAATAAAACATAATCATGGGTATTCTACTAATCAAATAACCACATGAAATATCAATAGATGAACTCATAATGATGGAATTCATAATTCCGGAAATTCTGAAACATTTTTTCAAGGCCTCGGCCAAGGCGTCTAATGATTAATGCCTCGGCCAAAATCCATATCACATTGGGAAAGGCCTCATCCAATTCCACGTCTAGTTGTCTCATGAGACCTACCGATGCATCGAGAGGCTATATTGGGCCCCACCCATCACATAATAAGTCCAATTCATTCCTCATATGAGCATGGATACACATAAACAACATATACATTCATATTGAAATGATCATATGAAATGTAACAAAATTTCTCCAATTACTGAACATAAACACTAACCATTCAGAATAATATGGTGAATGGTTTTAGGATAGATCATCCACAATAGAGTTAGTCATAAACCATTAAATAAAATATGGTATATGACTACATAAATTGTTAAACCCTATAATACCATGGAATCAACAAGAGTGTTGAATTAGACAAAAACACTCTTATAAAATCATTAAGCAATTCTTGAGATAAATACTCTTTTATTTTAAAAAGAAGAGTTCTTTTGGAAAAATCTTTGTATAAAACCAAAAGTGAGGTAAGATAGTATATTCATAATAAAATGATTGATTTTATAAAGATAAAGGTTTCCAAAATCAGATCATAGAGTTCCTTGGAAAATATAAAAGAATTTGAGAAATTCCCTTGGATCGGGCTTGTATTTTGGAAACAACTTTGAAAGGTCCTTTAAAAATGTGTAACTATCCATAAAATAAGGAAGGGTTCTGGTTTGTACACATATATATGACACTCAAACAGAATATATGATGAGTACATAACAATACATAATAATTTCATTGAGGTAATTAGACAATGAAAGTATCCCGAATGAAAATGGATGTTCGGGTGGAAAAACCCTTACCTTAACTCCAAACATGTTCCACTATTGTACTTAAGTTCCTGGAATATGAAATTACACTTGTTAATAACTTATTTCAGAACCTATTATACATGTATTTAGTTTACCATAATTCTGGTTAGTTCATTTATGTCTTTATTGACAAGTTATTGTATTGAATTTTTTCGTTCTGGAGTGTTTGTTTCCTTTATTTTCATATTCGGTTCACTTGCTTTTAAGTAATGAAGTGGAATGGATGTAAATATCCAGAATTGAAATTAAATATTATTTATGAACATCCAGAATTTTTAATTTCCATTTCTATCATTTGGTTACATGGAATGAGGATGAATCATTAGATGATCACCACTTCGATTATTCTGCGGTATTTGGAATATTATGAACTAGTTTTGTCATATAACTTAATTATATGTACATATTCTGGTTAATGGATATTAATTAGGTTATAAAACATATATAATAGTCTGGTTCAACCATGAATATGGTTTCATGACTAGTAATGAAGAATAAATTGAAGAACGAAACTTCGTCGTCCACGAAGGTTATAAATCGGAACCTCATGGATGTTGATTTCGTTTATAAAATAAAAGGGAGGGAGTAAGAATATTTATGATGGTTCTTCCATTCACATGATATAAATCCAGTATATAGATGTTACTGGAGTTATCATTATCATTTGGATAGAGGAGGTGAGGGGAGGATAACAAAAGAAGATAAATTTAAATGAAACCAAATGAAAAAGAAGGGCACTTTACCTCTTAAAATAACCTCCTTGAGAAACTCTTTAAGGGAAGGGGTTTTGTTCTTTTGGAAAGACCAAAATATTCTTGGAAATGGGGAGATACTAGGAAAGGGTTATTGGGCATAACTTTTAGGAGTTTCAAGGCTTAGAGGAGTGAAGAGAAGAGGGAGTGGTGAGGGGTTTTTATAGTGGAGGAGAGGAGTAAATTTTGAATATTTAATTCATTATTTTATTATTTCCCTCAAGACAACCAATAGTATTGTTTCATGTGACCCATAATAGTAATAATGGCATGTGAGTTCTAACCAAGTGGCCTTACATCACATATGATGTCATAATTAGTGTATTAAACTAATAATTTGTATATACGATATTTTATCATATTTCACTATTCATTAAAAATTCTAGAATTTCAGAAAAAATCCCAAAAATTCACCCCTACCATTTTTCAACGTGTAGAATTCAAAAGTGAAATCCATTTTTTAAAAATAATTTTCTAAATATTATTAATTTAATTTTTAAATAAGGTCATAGTTAATTCGAAAAATAACAATCTTGAAGTGCAATTAGTTTTATGTGACATCGAAAAATTAATTAAGATCCCATTATCATATTACCTTAAGAAAATAAAATAATAATTTTATTTACTATTCAAGGGGAATATTACTATTCATATTAATGTTCATATTACTATTCATAAGGGTATGTTACTATTCACCAAAAATCAAGTTTGTTCTATCAGACTCAAAAGGACTTACTGAACACAACTCTAGATGAACATTTTTCGAAATTCAAAACATAGAAGAGGCAAAGTTGTGTTTATAAAATTACATTATATATTTATTTTCAAAACCTTGGGGTGTTACAAAAACACAGTTTCTAGACTTGTTTGCAGAGACATCATAGTGACAAAAAGAGCATATCATGGATGAGATGTTATATGGTGGTGAGGTTGTAAGATCCCATATTTTTCTAGGTGTATCCCTCTTTGAGTTCATTCATTTGAGCCTTGGTGTTCGAGTCTTATTCAGAGAAAGAGAGCCTTGTTAGGTAAAAATTACTTAATGTTTGGGTATGTATACTTTCTTGAATTAATGGAGTCTGAGTAAATGGGAAATTTTTTTCACGAGTTATTGATAATTTAAGAAGCTTTAAATGGGGTTCGGGTTATTTAAAAAGAAAATTGATTGAGAAACCATATGTAGATCATTTACACACCCTTTAAATGGATTAAACATCATGTAATGTTGAGGTATTTTTTTTGAAAATAATATGATTTTATGGGTTTTTTGGGTGTATCCAATTAAAAAAAATTACATGACATGTAACTACATTACATGCTGTGTAATTTCCTGGACTGTTGTTTTAAAGTATACAATGTGGCTGAATTTCATTCTAATTCACTGCATATATTCTCCTCTCAACCTATAAAAATCCTCTAGACAATTTTATAGTTCCAACTTCCCTTTAAGACATTCCATTTGTGTAATAAATCCATGGTAATCCTTTTCGATTAGGTTTTCCCCTTCTCTCCCTTCTTCTTCCAACTGTATGTATTTTTGGTTTTGATCTTGATCAATTTTGATCTGGGTTTCTCTTAGCATTCATCCACACCTTCTCACTCAAGGGAGTTTTCTATTAGAAGCATTTTTGGATCATCAGTTAAAGGTAGGTGGTCTAAACCTAAACCCTGGGGTTTAATCATTGACAAGTTTATGGAATATTGTGATTGAACCAATGTAACATGAACTCAACCCAATTCAATAATAAATGGGATTGTTCCTTGAAGTCCTTTTGTTTCAATTGGCTTCTGAACTATCCTATGGTTACCTATGGGGTTAGTGTATCATGAATATAATTTAACTAGCTAATAGTTCAAAGTGTGTTTGGAATGACATGAGACCTTAGGTGATTGATTGATATAGAATCCCTAAATTGTGGCTTATTTATTATTGTTATGAATATTCATCAATTATGATTTAATTGAAATTTGTATATGAAAGATAAATGGTAATTCAAATAATTAACCATTGGGATTTATGATGTGATATTATGATATCTATTATATATAATGAGACTTGTGTTCTATGCTAAAATGTGTATATATCAGGTTTAGCCTTGGTACTTGTACACTTATATTCTCTAATGATGATATTTAGTAGGATCGGCCCAGTATAATGTTGTAATGCTTATAGAGAGTGGGATTTTTCCAATCCCATCCTATAATTCTTATATCATACCCCTTCTTGCTATGCCTATATCCATATATCATCTTAATAAATAGACTTTCCTCCTATTATTATTGTATGTCTTAGGGGATACAATGAGCACTTATCCTCTTATAAAGAGAAGAAAAAAATAAATTCCCAAAATAGGAAACCTAGGAAACTATATCCCAAAGCATCCAAAATTTACTGTGGATGTCTGGGAAAATGTTTGTACTTTGGGAAATAGTTTCCCCATGCATTTTAAAACTTAGGTACATTGGGAAATAGTTTCCTAGGTTTCTTGTTTTGGGAATTTATTTTTTTCCCATATAGTTATATGTGGAAAATTACTAGAAACCACGTGACCACCTGCTTATCAGCACTTTATGTGGGATAAACTAAATGTTATCTATTGTGTTCTTTCCAAAAAATACACCTACTAAAATTTCCTCAAAAAAAATTTAATATTTAAAATTTAAAAAGAAAAATAATTATTTAATAAAATGGTTTAAAATTCTCAAAAATTCTATTCCAATAATCCTACTTAATTCCCAAGATAAATTAAAATAATTACATAAATCATCAAATAATAATATATAATATATAAACAAATTCAACATGAAAAATAACATAAATGTAATCCCAAAACTAGTTTAGTAATTAAAAATTTCAATTTTTTTATAAAACTCGTGATTTTCTCATGATTCCAAAACTATGTATGAATTTAGTCAATTTTCCCAAAAAATATATTCATCTATGAAAGATTTATATTCATGATAGGATGAAAAAATTAGTTCAATATTCCTTCTTAACCTAACCATTGAGTTCCAAAAAAATCTAAAAAATATTTATTTACATGGAATTTCAAATGGATTTAAACAATTTATATCAAATGGTTATATTTTAGTTCTCAATAAAAATTACATGTGTGATTTCAATTTAAGTAAAAATAACTCAATCACAAAATTCCTAAAATCTTCAAAAAAATATATATTTACTTCCACACATTTAAATTTCATTTCAATTTTCCATTAAAGTCTATAAATTGATTAAAACTTAAATTTTTATCAAAAATGCAAAAAATATGAAGAAATGTGTTTTACCTAAAAATTTTACATGAAAAGGTAAATATATTAAATAAAATAAAAAATAAAATTCTAATAAAAACAAAAGTTATCCCCATAAATATTAGATAAATAAAAAATTTCTACTCACGTTATAGAGGTAGGATAGAGAAGCCATTTGGAATAAATTCTAATAGAGGCTAACTATCTCTAGAAATCTAACCTGAGAAGTTGTTTCCATTTCCCCTTAGATCATTATTTCTATTTGGAATGAGATACTTCCATCCTCTATCATCATATTCCCAAATCTATCCACATTCACATCTCATTTGTATTTCAATATATAATTCTCTCACTCTGGAGTAGATACCGACAATTTTTGAATATAGCTGTTAATATGAGAATTATATACAATCAACCAATCCATGCAACATATTGATTCTAAAGATTCTCTTGTCAATGATAGTGATGTCCCCAAATAATTTCACATTTACAATCATAATAACACCTGATGGACACCTGGAACCTTTACAACCATACTCTCCTAAATATGTTTGGATGTGTATGAAATGAAACATTATTTAAATGTGTAAGCCTAACTAACCTCTAACTAATGCTAAAATAGATGAATGAGTAGAAACAATAATAAATAATGTTTAAATGATAGTAAAATAAATATATAATATACCTATAATTATAGACGGTCCTGAATTTGTCTTCAGTTGATCATTTCATTCCACAAATAAATAACCATGAGTCTTGTCAGACTATGATAATCCACTTTACAATGATGGTTCTAAATATGACCCCCAATTATTCATAATGTAAGTCCATGTAAAGGTGACTACTGGAATGGAATAGACTATCGTGACATGAATGCATGGTCTTGTGATAGTTGTGTTTAATTTGAATCCACAACCATTGATTCACTAGGCGGATTCTTGTTGTACTATTTCAGTTTCCCATCTACCCACACCTAAAATAAGTATGTGGTTTTCATGTGGATTTCTTATTTAAGTGTTCGACTAAACCATAATGAAAAAATCCCTTCTAAAAATCCCTCTAAGATATAATAGAATCCAATAGTGTATATTTTCCATATGGTACTCTCATACCTTAGGAAGAATCCCAACTTATTTGACACCACATCTATAGAATCCCACCTTTTTTGACATAACTTTTCATTACATTATATAAACAAAGGATATTTTAAAGTTTAGTTTTTTGGAAATAAGGTACATAATACATGAAAACATAAAACATTTTTATAAAAAACAAGAAAGGATTCTTCATTGGTTCATCTTAAGTAATATTACAACATCTCATAACCTGGGGACATACATCGAAGGAAAGGGTAAACATAAGTCCCAGTAAAGGAAAAAAAGTTAAATAGTTTACCTATGATCTTGAGGAATATCAATAAGAACATGGAAAGATACATAAAGGAATGAGAATGAGGAATATAATAATAATAATAATAAAATGAATAATAAAATGGAAATGTGGCTACAACATTTAATTGATTCATTCATAATCTTATCACCAAGGTTTCTCACCAAGGTGTCATAAAAATTACCAAGGTTATTCACCAAGGTATCATAAAACATGTCATCTATAGAGATTTAATTTTTTTACCCAATTAATCGGATAACTATCAAGGATCACCATTTATATGTATTAATTAATTTGATCCACATATATTATAATAAATTTTTTTATAAATAACCCATATATAATTAAAGAAACTAGTTTCATATCCAAATCACGATGTTTTAAAAAGGTGCTTAAAGACAAGATCTTTATGTCATTATTAAACTAGGAAAAAGGAAAGAGGGTTTCTTGTATGTTAATTATAGAATAATATATATCATTTTTACATATAGGTGAATACCCATGTAAAATAAAGTGTCATGGGTATTCACAAAATAGAATAAGATAATTTCTTGAGAAAAAGAGAGAAGTTTTGAGAAGAAAATCCTACAGCATAACGAGTATGAAGAATGGTTTTAAAAAACATTAAAAAGAGATGGGATAAGGGTATACCATTCATAAAAGACTCTTAATATAGTAAAGAGTTAGAATAAAATGGACATAAAAAACATAGTATGGAAATTTGAAAGCTATACCACATAAAAAAGGAAACTTGAAAGGCAAAGAGAAATTGATATTTCCCTTACCTTGAAGAGTAAATCCTAAAACTCAGTGATTGGGACCATGGAGGATTTAGGACACCTTGGTAGATCTCATTTGGAGGTAATTATATTATATATTCTTGGATAATTAAATTTTAATTAAAGGAAACGAAAAAATGGTTGGGTATTTATAGGAAAAGTGAGGGAGTTCTTTATTAATTTCTTTGTACACCTCAATAGTGGTATTTGAAAAACCATGGGATTTACCATGGTATTTGCCCATGGTATTGTCCAATTTGTACAAATCACATGTTATTTTAATACAAAAGAGTAAAACATCATTTTATTTTATGTATTACAACATTATGGTGTCATTAAACAAATTGAAAACTCAAAACTATATTTTTACTATTCACTGAAAAAAACAATATTTTATAAAATTCTCATAAATTCATCCTAACCTAATATTGAAGTTTTGATTTAAAAAATGACATTTAATTTACTATAATAATTCTATAAATATGATAAATTTAACTTTTAACTATAAAAATACATATTAAAAATAAAAGTGGATAGAAAATGCATAGTAATGTTTTCGAAAATTGAAAACATTAAATTATTTTATCTTTTATAATTAAACAAGAATGTTTTGATAATAATATTTCACTATAATAAACATTAATAAATCCCTTTTTCAATATAATAACTTATATCTCTCAAAAAATTATAATTTTACCAAAAAAATAATTTATAAAATTCCGTCTCAATTTATAAGAAAAACAATTCTTAAAATAGAAATGAGGAAATAAAAATTATATTAAAACAAAGGGATTAAATTTTATGTAACTAAGGCCTCGACACATAACCACTTATAATGCCTACAAATGACCTCAGGGTAAGGTGTGTGATAGTGATAGACTCTTGGGGAGGCTTGGATAACATCACCCGAGTGGTAATTTCCACTAACTTGAACTTCTCCCATAAGTGATTTTGTTCAAGCCTCACTTGTTGAATCTTGGCTTGGGATTGGTCAAGACTAAATCCCAAAGACACTAACTCCCTCCCAAGTTCTAATAAATGGGATTTATTCATCATGAATCAACTATATGAGGCCATCGAATATTCTTTCTACAATAATTAAACATTATCATTTTTATTTATAACACTAATTATAATATTTGAATTATTATTTAGGGTATAGTTTATAATGGTCATATTGAACAATAATCCTAATTGACTGATGATCATATAATAGTAAAAAACTGATGGTCACATTTCAAAATATACTCACTTCATTATTAGAGAGATAATATTATATAACACACATTTTTAGGAAACAAATATCATTCGAAAATGTTGGGTCATTACATTCCTCCCTTCTTAAGAAATATCATCCCCAAAATTTCATCTCATTCCCTCGATTGAGAAAAGGTGAGGGTATTTATGCCTCATTTTTTCATCTAGTCCCCAAGTTCCTTCTTCATTTTTATGGTTACTCCAAAAAACTTTGACATATTGGGTAGTCTTTTTGTGTAGAACCTTGTCCCTACGGTCCAAGATCTCCACTAGCTGCTCCTTATAAGAAAGTACATGTTCCAGTTGTACTAACTCCGGATTCAGTACATGTTAATGGTTAGTTATGTACTTCCTATAGAGATATACGTGGAATATATCATGAAATTTATCTATTTTTATAGGAAGTTTAATCCGATAGTATACTACATCTATGTGATCAAGGATTTCATACGGGCCAATGTACCTAGGGCTGAGCTTCACTTTCTTCCCAAACCACATGAATCTATTCCATTGAGAAATTCAAAGGAAGAATTTGTCTCCAACATCAAACTCCAATTCCCTTCGATGGTTTTCAACATAGTTATTCTTCTATCTTTGAGCCACCTTTATGTGTTATTAGATGGCATGAACCATTTTGGTCATATATTGCATAAAATCAGGCCCATGAATCTTTCTCAAACCAGCTTTATCCCAAAAATAAGGAGTTCTTCATCTCTTCCCATATATATCTCCATAGGGTCCCATTTGGATACTAAAATGGAAGCTATTTTTGTATGAGATATCAACTAATCAGAGATGTTGATCCCATTCACCATTAAATTCTATTGATCATGTTCTCAGCATGTCCTTGAGTGTTTGAATAGTCCTTTAAGATTTTCCATCAGTTTGAGGGTGATAAGCTATACAGAAATTCAATTATGTATTCAGAGCATATTGAAGACTTCTTCACAATTTTGATGTGAACCTTGGATAAAGATAAAAAATGATATAAAGTTCCACTCTATGTAGACTTACTACTATCTTTATGTATATATTTGCGATTTGTTCAAGAGAGAAATATTCTTGAATAGAGATAAAAGGGAATTCTTAGTGAGATGGTCCACTAAAACCCATATTACATTGTTTCCTTTTTTGAGAGACCAATGGAAAATTCCATAATTGTATTGGCCCACTTACATGATGGTATGGGTAGTGGTTGTAATACCCCTTTAAAAAGTTTTCAATCTACCTTTAATTGATGAAACACCAGGCACCTTGCAGTGTAATCGGAAATCTCATTTTTCATGTTATCCCACCAATAATGATCATGAATATACCTATAAATTTTTGTGCATCCAGGATTTATAGAGAAATTAGATCTATTAGATTCATCCATCAGCTCCTTTATTTTCGAAATAGATGGAACACATAGCCTTGTACAAAATTTCAGTACACCTTGTTGATCAATATTGAACTTGGGAAACTACCAATTCTTAATACCCTCTATCTTTTTCAACAAAAATGGATCATCTATTTGAGATTTCTTGATCTTATATAGTAATTATGGTTTAGAAATAATTTTGGATAGGGTTGATTATGAACCTTCCCTTATGATTCCCATGTCCAGTTTTACTAGGTCTTTGATCAAAGGATCTCTTTAAATCCTCATCATTTCCAACATAGCAGGGTCTTTCCTACTTAATGCATAAACAACTTTGTTTTCTCTTCTGGGGTGATAATGAATTGAACAATCATAGTTTTTAATAAGTTCCAACCATATCCTATGTATCATGTTAAATTCCTTTCATGTGAAAATATAATTCATACTTTTATGATCTGTGTATATATTACATTTCTCCCTATAAGAATTATACATCCATATCATTAGAGAAAAAACAATCGTATCCATCTCGAGGTCATGCACAAGATAGTTATTCTCATGAGGCTTCAACTATCAAGATGTACACGAAATCACCTTATTATTTTTCATGATGATGCACCCAATCTCTTTCAGAGATGCATTACTAAAAATGATGGATTCTAATCGGATAGAGGGTAGAGTTAACATAGGTGTAGTAACCAATCTCTTCATAAGCTCTTGGAAAGTTTCTTCACACTCCTTTGTCAAGATGAACATGACCCCTTTTCGAGTTACATTTGTTAGTGGATTATAAATTCATGAATTTTTTTTCAAAAACCTTCTATAATATCCCACTAATCTAAGGAAACTATGAATCTCAGTTACTATTGTAAGATGAGGCTAATCCCGCACAACCTTTGTCTTTGTAAGGTTAATTGAGATTCCTTTATTGGTTACAATGTGCCCCCAGAAAGAAACTTGTTGTAACCAAATTTCAAATTAGGTGAAATTTTGAAATATACTCTCCTTCCTTATAGTTTTCAATATAAACCTTATATGATATTCATGATCCTATTGAATTTTGGAATATATCAAAATGTCATCAATAAAAACCACCAAAAAATTATCATGGAATTCCTTAAAGATTATATTCATCAAATTCATAAATATAGTAGGAGCATTAGTCAAGCCAACGGTCATAAAAAAAAACTCATAACACCCATACCTTGATCAGAAGGTGATATTTGTAATATCTTATTTATTCACCCTCAATTGATGATAAGTAGACCATAGATCAATCTTAGAGAATAATTGAGCCACACAAAGCTGGTCAAAGAAATAATATATTCATAGAAGAGGGTTGTTGTTCTTCACTGTGATCCCACTAAGTTCTCTATAATAAATGAATATCCATATTGATATGCCCTTCTTCATAAATAGAATAGGTGCTCCCTAAGAATACACCCTTGGTTAGATAAACCCCCTATCTAAAATATCTTGGAGTTGTTTCTTTAATTATTCCAATTCTACATCTTGCATTCTATATGGGTTATTTGATATCATCTTATAACCAAGCATGAGATCAATGGATAACTCTACCTGTCTTTTTGGGGGAGGTCTAGGTAACTTAGGAAATACATCAATGTAATCCTAAATTATGGGGATATTCTCTATTCGTATAATTTCATTTCCTTCTTCATCTTCACCAATAATTTCCATAAATAAAGCTAGGGGAGGTTATTGTATATAAGGATTAGGTCGATATATCTCTCCTTTAAAGATAAATATTGGTTTTCCATTAAAGGAAACTTATATTTCCTTGCTTATGCAATTGATCTTATCATTATACATCGAGATCCAGTCCATCCCTAGTATAATGTCAAATTATATCATGGGAATGACTACTAGATTTGTGATGAGATTATGCTCTCTAAAGTTAGTACTAGAGTTTCTATACACTATTTATTCATGGATAATACATCCAAGTGTCTTGAATGATAAATATAATTCTATAAGTTTAGGGATTTATTCTATATTCTTTGAAAACATATATGAAATAAAGTAATGCTTAGAACTAGAATCAAACAAATTAATTTCAAACTTTGAGAGAACAATGAGAGTACATTACACCACATTATTTGTAGCTTCAAATTCATACATCATGATAGAAAAATCACGACCTTTATCCATTGGCCTATTCTGAGGTTGACAATGATTCCCCTCCACTATGCTCAAATTTATATAGTGATTGGAAAAGTGGCCAAGATGTACATAATTGAAGAACTGGACTTCAAAAAAATCCTACAACATATTCCCTTTGTCATTAGTGTTGAGAAGTTGAGGATTCACCTCACTAAGACAGTTCCAAGAAATATAGACTTCTCTTCCACACTTATAACATTTCCCACTCTCAATCAAGGAGTTCCCTGAATTCTTCTTCCCACATTTGTTGTATGTGGAAAATTTCACATTATTTCTGACACTTCCTTGATCAAAGATCCTACCCATGTTTGGATCCAAAAAGATCTTATTTTCATTCAATCTATGTGATCACTATGTATCTCTAAACTCTAGTTCAACTTTTATAGCACTTCTCATGATCTCCTCATAGTTTTCATAGTCTTGGTTGGATATATTAATCTATAGATGGGGTATTAGTCCACTGAATAATCTATAAACCTTCTCATTAAGATCCATGACAAAACTAGATGTGCAAAAAGAAATTATTATGAACTTCATCTCATAGATTTCCACAGATTCATTTTCCTGCTTATTTAGCTCTAGGAATTCCTTCTCCATTTTTGTTCACATTGAATGGGGGAAATATTTTTTGAAAAAGGTTCCCCTAAAATATTTCCACTATATACCTTCAATATCCCATATCAGATTTATGTTTTTAACTAGTGTCCATCACTGATCAGCTTCTCCCTCTAAGTGGTATAAAACCGTGGTGACTTTCTCTTATTTTGAATATTGATGTATAAAAAAGATCTTTTCTATAGAACTTACACACTATTCAAAAATCAATTGGTTGGTAGATCCACTGAAATAAAGTGGTCGTTTATTCATAAATTATTAAATGAAATGTTGTTCCCTTCAAGGTGAATACAGTCTCTCAACTTGATTTAAGTTGTTTCTCATAACTAAAGTTAGTTGATTCATTATTCTCATGAAGTTTTCCACATCAGCTTCCATTGGAAGGCTTTCAGTGCCTAGTCTGTTGCGTTCACCATTTAAATAGTTCCTCTTATTTCCCACTATTTTCTAAAAGAAAAAAAACCTTTGTGAGAAATGGGTTTATTTTAATAATCTTATAATTATTAAGTAATTTAAATTCTAAAAACATCATCCTTAAATATGTTATTCTTTAACAACAATTACATTTTCTATAAATCCTTCACAATGGTTCATATAAATCTTGTGATTAACCAAAAATATACCTTGGGAGTGTTAAAATATGAGTTATTCAAGGTCCGTTATCATGTACTAGGGTACATTGAGCTAGGCCCGACACACATTGTTAGATTTTTTACCCCTAGGTACATCTATACTAGATACACATCCACTTATTCGTATCTAGAAAAAGATTTATTTGCTCAGAAACCACTTACTTTATATTTCAAAAAAATACCAGGATGTTTTTCTTATATTTATTCTTTTATCTAGGGTTCTTCCTAATGTTTTCAAATCACAATTTCCACAAATAACAAAACCATCATTTGATACCAACTATGACATCCCACATTTTTATTAGATAACTTTTCATTACATTGTACAAATAGAGGATCCTTTAATGTTTAGTTTCTTGGAAATAAGGTACATAATAAATGAAAACATAAAAACTAAAAACTTATTATAAGAAACTTTAAATTCTTATTAATTGGTTTGTATTAAGTATTTTTAATATATCTCATAACATAGGGACATAAATCAAAGTAAAGGGTGAGAATAAGGCCTAGTAATGGAAAATAAGGGAAATAGTTTACTTGTGATCTTGAGGAATATCAATAAGAACTTGAGGAAATTCATAAAGGCATGATAAATAGGAATATCATAATAATATGAACTTGAATTATAACTTTTAAATGTGGATAAAATATCTAATTGAGTCATTCATAATCATATCACCAAGGTTTATCACCTAGGTGTCATAAAAATTTCCAAGGTTATTCACCAAGGTATCATAAAACATGTCATCTCTAGAGATTAAATTCTTTACCCAATGCATTAGATCACTATCAAGGTGAACCCTTTATATGTATTAATTAATTTAATACACATATATTATAATAAAAAATTTCATAAATAACCTATTGAGAATAAAAGAAATGGGTTTTATATCAAAATCAGGATGTTTTAAAAAGGTTCTTAAAGACAAGATCTTTATGTCATTATTAATCCTTAAAAAAGAAAGGTGGGATTCATGTATGATAATACAAAATTAAAATAGTTAATTTTTATATATATGTGAATACCCCAGTAAAATAAATATGTTTGGGCATTTGTAAGATAAAATAAGTGAATTTCTTTATAAAAATAGAAAAGTTTTGTAAAGAAAATCTGATAGCATAACGAGTATGAAACATGGTTATAGAAAACATTAAAAAGAGAGAGGAAAAGGGTAACCCATTTATAAAATAATATTAATACATTTAAGAGAAAGAATAAAATGGATATAATAACATATTATGGAAATTTTAAATACATACAACATAAAAAAGAAACTAGAAAGGAAAATAAAAGTTGAGATTTACCTTACCTTGAAGAGTAACTCCTTAAACATGAGGATTGGGACCTTAAGGGATTGAGAAAAAATTGGAAGGACTCCTAGGGATATAATAATATCATATATTTGTGTAACATTAATTGGTAATGAAAGGAAATGATGAAATGGGTGGGTATTTATAGAAAACGTGAGAGAGTTTTTTTTTTAAATTTCTTTAGACAACTCAGTAGTGGTATTTGAAAAAACCATGGGATTTACCATGATATTTTCCCATGGTATTGGACACATGAGAAACCTAATATGTTATTTTAACCCCAAAGGGTATACCATAATTTTATATTACTTATTATATCATTATTATTTCATTAAACATACCAAAAACTCAAAACTGCATTTTTATTATTCACAGAAAAAAAAGTATTTTATAAAATAATCATAAATTCATCCTAAAATAATATAGATGTTATGATTTAAAAATAACTTTTATTTTATCATAATAATTTTCTAAATATGAGAAATGTCACTTTTAACTATAAAAATACTTATTTATTAAAAATAATAGAGGACATAAAATGCATAGTAAAATGCATAGTAAAATTTTCGACAATTGAGAAAAATTAAATCATTTTATCATTTTTACTTAAATAAGAGTGTTTTGGTAATAATATTTCATTATAATAAAAATTAATAAAACCTTAGTTTAATATAATAGTTTATATATCTAATAAAAGTACAATTTCTACCCAAAAAATCAATTTATCAAATTACATCTCAATTTTTAAGAAAAATTATTCTAAAAATGGAAATGGGGAAATAAATTTTTTATTTAAACAAAGGGTTACATTTTATGTGACTAGTTCCTCACCATATAACCCATTATAACACCCACATATGACCTAAGGGTAAGGTGTGTGATAGTGATAGACTCTTGGAGCAGCTTGGATAACATCCCCCGAGTGGTAATTTCCACTAACATGTACTTATCCCGTAAGAGATTTCATTCAATCCTCAATTATTGAAGCTCATATTGGTCTTGGTCAAGATTGAATCCCAAATATGCTACCTCCCTCCCATGTTCTGATAAATAGGCTTCGTACAACACGAATATACTGGATGAGGACATCAAATCTTCTTTACGCATTAATTAACCATTATAATTACTATTTATAGTACTAATTATAATGTTAAAATTATTATTTAGAGTATAGTTTCCAATGGTCATATTGACCAATGGTCATAATTGACCCACAATAATAAAATGGTCAAAATTTGATGGTCAAATTTCAAAATAATCTCACTTCATTATTAGAGAGATAATATTATATAACACACATTTTTAGGAAAGAAAATCATTCTAAAACATTGGTCTGTTACAATATCCATTATACAGAGTGAAAAAACTCACACTAGAAGGATTCCTTAGAATATCATTTTTAACCACAAATAATTTATTTTCAATCTTTACATATGAACCAATGTAAAACATTAAGGCACCTGAATGTGTTTCCGGTCATAAGACTGACTTGAATTTCCTATCCTTTAAGGACTCATTAAGAGGTTAAAGTTGTAAAATTTGTGACATAATCAATAAATGTCATATCTGACTATTGAAAATAAAATAACCCAACTTCATTTGAAACATGGAATGTATAATGGCCATTGTTTTGGATATTATTTTTTCAAACCCATCCCAAGTCATCCCTTTTGGTAGATTTTCTTGCTCAACAAAATCAAACTATTTACTTACAAGTCATTCAAACATATATTTTCCAAATTAATATTAAAATCCTATTGATTATCATGTATTGAAAAAACACATTGAGCCTATTTAACAAATGTTCCACTACTTCAGGTCCGAAATCTTCTTAAAATGTTAGAGAATTTTCCATTAAAATTCAAAGTAATTTTCCACCCAAGCATGATAAGGTAGGAAGACCCCACCAAAATCATAGTAATATCATCCCCAATCCTTCATTAACCATAGATAATATAGAGGGTCATTGGGTATGAAATTCTTGGTGCATTCCTCACACTATTTTTCAGGAGGTATCATTGGTGCATACTTCTACAATGCCCATTGAATAAACCATTAACCACTACTATACAATATTTCCCATCATTAAATATCAAAAAATCATTTTAAAATATTTCTCAAAGATAAAATAAAACTATATAGAAGGCTACATTATGATTCTACCCCACCCTAAATATTCAATTAAAATTTTAATTTTCAAAATCCACCACTGAGAAGTCAACTATTATACAACAAGAACCTTTTTGAAAGGCAAATTAAAAATCACCATTTTTAAACAGACTCTTTTAAAATTTAGTTCATTTTAAAATCAGAAATTTTCTAAAAAACATTTAACCATGATGAATTTACTATCAATGACTTCCAACATGATAAAAGATACCATGCTTTTCCTTAACCAAATATAACTTACCATGAAGATTTTAATAAAATACTACATGTGGTTCACTAGCTGCTTGTTCTAATCACACATTATTGGAATGGTGTATACTGATCCTTTGGATGATGTTGAGACAACTTCTATCAACCCATACTGTACAATAGACAACAAATCCTATAGTTTTACCTCTCTGATGTGGTCACCTGGGGTTATAGGGGGGAAAACATTTTTTTGAGATATGGGGGGACAAAGGCCCCTAACTTAAATTTAGGAGGCACTATATCAATGGTAATTGGATGTAGTAGAGATGATTAGTGACACCAACATGTAATTGTAGTAGTGTTGACTTTATGGTCATAGTAGAATGTTTTTGTATATTGTTTTACAATAGACCAAGTGAGGGGATGAATTGAGCACTAAAATTTCAGACCCTCCTTTTGATAACTTCTATTCAAATATTAATAATTTTTATATGTCAGAATAAAAGTAAATTGGATAAATTAAAACATGAGATGTTATAGTGGTTTAGGGAAAATATATCCCCTAGTCAACTCCACCAACACTCTCTCTTCAAGATTGGTGATTATCACCATGTTTAGTGTTTTTTCTTAGGGACTACCCACCTTGAGTGAAGATAACTATCACTTGGTATAAGTAGAAATAAAGAGATTTTTAGGGATCCTATTATAGAACATACAACAGACTTCACCCTCACTCAGTACAAGGAGTATAAACTTATACAACAAGAGAAAATATGTATAAAATAATCTCCAGTTTAGGTTCAAAGTTGTAAGTCGCAATTGATAGTAGATAACTCTTCCAAGAGAATAAATATTTTCTTCAGAGAAGATAAGGTAAGAACATATGAAAGAAAAAATATGTTTTTTGAATTCATAAGAGTAACAATATATCAACATATTTATTATTTTTGAGTATAAAAAATTTAGTTATAGCATGTATAATAAAGATGATAGTATTCAGAAGGAGAGATCAATTTTCCTAGTCGAGCATCCACCTTTTATTTTTTTATTCAACTTATATATTCTCGTACATAACTTCTATCGAGGTCCCACAATTTAAATCCTTATAAAAAATAGAAACTTTTACAGAATGATATTTCCTTTAATTTATCAAAAAAAATAATGGAAGCATAAATAATGTAGTTATATTATCATTCTTGGGACTTAAAAATTTTAGATAAGTAATCCAAATATTATTTACTCGACACTTACTCCAAATCTTCTAAAAAATCACTTAATTTTTCTTAAAATACTTTGATGAAAATAAATACCTCAAGTTGTAGTAGCACGTATGTATGAAATACTATACGTAGATGAAATCATTATACCCGATACTATGTAGGTAAAATATAGTCACATATTCAAAACTTTGTGTGAAACTTGTTTACATAACCAAAACTATGTAAGAAAAATTTTCATGGATCCAAATATTCTAGATAACCAATTTAACGCATCTAGATGAACCACATAGCCAAAAGTATCACATATCTGATACATGTAACTGAATTATTCATATATTTGACCTTTCATAACAAAGTCTATAGTGAATACGATTCTGTGTAGCCTAAGTATTTATGTAAGGAAATTTCTAGTTATCGATATTGCTATAAATTCGATTTCACATAGGAAGATTCTCCACATAAGAGAATTTAACTATGAAGACTCTATCACATATGTGAATTCACAGATATAGATTCTTACATAAGTGAATTTCATGTAACCAAAATTTCCACAAAAGGAACTTTTTTCCCAATTAAGAAAAATTTAATTTTATGGAATAATTTAGTTCAGTGATGAAAATAAAATTAAAAACATGTTTAAACAAAATTAAAAAGATAAATATATTATAATTATAGGGAGTAATTTTGGGAGAATAAAAACATATGAAACATGAGATATGTTAGAATAAAATTAGTGATCTAACAATATCTCCCTTTTTAATGATCACAAAAACTAAAAAGAAAAGCACAAAATTTTATAAGGTTTGGTAAGAGAAATAGATATCAACAAAATTTAAAGGACATAAACATTCTTAAAATTTTTTTGCATATTAAATCTATTCTCCCCCTTCTTTGATTTCAAAAATAAAGAAAATATAATGGAAAAAACAAAATCAATATGACATAAATGTGTGGAAGACTATAGGAACATGGTGAAAAATTTTAATATTAACATAAATTTTACTTAGATAAGAAGAAAATAGTAGAAAAAATAGGAAATAAAACCAAAATCATCTAAGAAAGAAAGATGAAAAAATGAATTTCATTAAATATAATGAAGTGTACAAGATACAAAAACTTTAATCCATTCATTTGAAGAATGTAAAATAGGATCAATGTACATTTTTGGATAAGGTGGAGGTTTCTTCAAGGTAGAGGAACATGATGAGGTAGATGGATGTTCTCTAGGAGGTGGAACAATATATCTTAAAACCTTAGATTCAATGGGACATTACCCTCTAAAAATAGTTTTTTCATGACTAGATAGCTACATAAGAGTAGCTAGGATTTTATCTTGGTTATCTATACCTACATTGAATTCATACTTTCAAGAATAAGGAAAAAATATAGGTCTGGAAGCAGCAAAAAGTGATTATGTTCTAGCAGTCTAAGCTAACATATGGTTCTCTTTATAAAAAATTATAGAAGGATCAAAAGATGAATCCAACCTATTTCAAGAGTCAATGTACCTAAAGGCAGTGTAAGGATAATATATCTTCTTCCTATAAGACAAAATAGAGTAAGTACACAATTGTAAATCCTATTTATGATATCCTCCTTGAAGAAATATAGAATTTTAATATACCCTTTTCGATTATGCTGAGTAAGAACTGTATGAGATAGGTTAAGTACACTTTTGGAAACTTCTATCAAAGTGTTTTAAAACCTCTAAGAAGAGACAAAAATGGGCTGTGAAGATCTAGATTCAGTCATAAAATATTTTCTAGATAGATTTCTTCTGACCTCCTAAACATAAACATAATAATTTAGAAACATAAATTTAAAAGAACCCATTTTATAAACAATATTAGCAAGATTCTCAACCAAAAACTAACTAATATTAACAACACTATTCAAGATTGGTTATGTCAAAGCAACTGATGCAGAGATTAAAACTTCAATAGGAGTAGAAGAAACTAAGGGAACTAGTGAACCAGAAGGACCCTCATAGATTACAGTTTGTTTTCCATTGTCATAATTGGCATTTCTTGAGTGAGTGTAGAATAATAAACTTTATAATAAAAATTAGAATGCATTTCATGTGGGTGATGAGGATTTAAAAATTCTTATTTATAGAGACTGTCTAATTGTCCAACTGGTTTTGGATGCAAGTGAAAATTTCATGAGATTCATTCTCCTTTTATTTAATGATGGTAAGACACTCCTCAAGGAATAAAAAATTGATAACTATATAAGGGTCAATTCCATGGATTCCCTTTAAAACTTTATATCTCACTTATTGAAATTATAAGATCATATCTTTTCTAAAATACTACAACAACATTGGATAAATCAATTCAAAATGAAGTGATGCTAGTAGTCCATTCATAACACTTATATCTGAAGAGATCTGATAAAACTAGGACAATATATCTTAATGAATTATGGGAATAAAAGAGGTAAATATTGATGATAATCCCTTGGGAAATACAAACTAACAATTCACCATACTCTTCAACAATTTAAAGTCAACTTTCAGATTAGATCTCACTTACTCTTTTTCCTAAAATAAAATTCCTAAATTTTTTTTGCAATAAATATAGCTACTTGATCATCTCAAATTAATATTACACTAACACACTTAGCTCATTAAACTTAGATTTGGTATCACACATGTACTTTATCTCAAGTACCTAGTTCTTCAAGGATTCAACCTCCTTCTAGTTTCAAATATAAAATACAAGTTGAATATTTTGTAATCACTTAAGAATATCATTCTGATCATATATTAACTCCATCATCTTATTGAAATAATTTTTAGAAACCATATTCTCTTATATTCTCTTTAGTCCATCTTGAGTGTCCCTTAGCTCATCCTTGATCTCAATAAGACCAACTTTAAAATTTTTAAACTTATTGAAGATCTCAACATCAATAGTTTGTACATGCTCTTAAAAACATAAAATTTATTTGTCTTTATTAACCAAAGGTGGATTCCCATGAATGTGAGATAGAATAGATTCATACACAACATTGTTTTCACTTTTAAAGATGTAAGCATAAGATATATCAATATTAGAATATTCTAGGACTTCTAGTTTGAAAACTAATTTAGGTGGATGGAAATTTTTAGTAACATTACCATAAAGAGTAGGTAATCTAATAGATATATCAAGTTACATATGAGTAGGGATACACTTCTATTTTAGAAACTCAAGTGCATCAACATTTCTAGCCTCATATTCTCTTTGCACATCTATAACTCCAAATTTTGGAACTTCAGGCTCAACAGATATATCAGTTCCTTATTGTTCCCCCACTTTAACAATATCATATGTAATTGGTTCCTATCTATTTTATATAATAGGTTCCATATATTCTTCCCTAATAATCTCAACCTATGTGGGTATTGTATCCCTAGAAATATTAACTCTAGATCCCCCCTAAATAGGTGTAGGAGGTGATATTTTTGGACTAGATTTCCCTTCCTTTTATAATGGAAATCATATTATTTGAATAGAAGTCCCAATAGTATCTAAAATTCATTAGTATATTGTACATGAGAGCATTAATCTTATGGAACTTAACAACTTCACCCTCATTCAGTTCCACTTATTTATTTTCAAATATAGAAGACATTATCCTACCAAAAGGATAGTAATTCATCTCTCCCCTTCCTGAGAAAAATGATACATGAGATGCAACATGTATATGGTAAGGTTAACCTTATTATCATTAAGAAACATGTAAAGAGGATTCATATCCTAGAAAATTATATTTTTAAACTTTCAATACCTTTGGGAAATACCAGATTGAAAAATATGCAAAACACCTTTCTTTTAGGATTTAGGTCCTTAACCTCTTTCTTCTCAAACATTGATATCCCAAACAAAGATGAAATAAGATCAAGAGTTCCAATATCATATGTACACACCAAGGTCCAAATAAAGTGACATCTCCCTCTATGAGGAATTTAATGGATTTTTTCCATTTCTTTTTAAGATATTAAGAACTCATTTCCATTTACTTTAGAGAAAATATTATCACCATTCCAATAAAATCATGTAATCTCATAAAAATCACACACACCATTTTCATACAAAAAACCACTTTTCTTTTCATTAAAAACCCACTCCTAACCTCAAAATTTAAACAGTTTATTCAGAATATACTTTTTGTTATTTAAAAATTAAATAATAATGGCCTTACCATGATGCACTTGACACTGCATGTTAGAAGATTTGGATTTTTTAAAGGGTAATGAGATTCCTTCCTCTATTATCTTATCTATACCCATACTTGAACTAGGTAGAATATGATAATGATCTATGGATTTTGTGTGTGAGGTTTTTTTATATGTAAGGGTTTTTGGGATTTGAGCCACAAATTAAAATAAAATAAAGGGGATTTATTATCAAGGATATAGTATCCCAAAATAAAAATTTAAAATAATATCAAAACAAAATTGCATAAAATGTTATTGAATAATACCACTTGAAACTGAATTTATAAAATATGCATGAAAATACAATGTTTCCAAAACTAAATCATAAATTGATTTTAAATAGACCACAATAAGCTGATAAATAAACTCATTTAAACTCAAACAAACTTATTCACCTTTTAATAAAGTCAAATTTATTAGAAGATATATGATTTTTAAATAAATCAGCTAACTGATTTTTAGTAGAAATAATTTCAAGAGATATATCACCTTTTTGAGTGTGATCACTCAAGAAATGATTCCTTCACTAGTAGAAAAATGATTTTTAATGTCGCCAGTTTGACGTCGGTTTCTTATAAACCGACGTAAATAATTTTTACGGTGATTTTTTGGCGTCGGTTTTTAAAAAAACCGACGCCAAAAAGGGAAAAAAATTGTTTTGGCGTCAGTTCCTAAAAAAACCGACGCAAAAAACTAAAAAATATATATTTTGGCGTCGGTTTTTATGAAAACCGACGCCATAAATGTTTTATAGAAAATTCTTTGGCGTCGGTTTTTTAACAAACCGACGCTAAAAATTAAAAAAAAAACTACTTTTCGCGTCGGTTTTTTTAAAAACCGACGCGAAAAGTTAAAATATATTTTTGGCGTCGGTTTTTATGAAAACCGATGCCAAAAAATTTTAAAAAAAATATATTGTTTTAGATAATTCTCTAATCTTTGATTTGACTGGTCGTGGAGCAAAAACGGAGTTACGGATTAAAAGTTATGGCCTTTGAAAGTTGAACTTCTTTAAGACTTCTTTTAGATAAGGTCAACTTCCGACATCCATAACTTTTAATC
The DNA here is from genome assembly GCA_963277665.1 of Viscum album. Classification (NCBI taxonomy): domain Eukaryota; kingdom Viridiplantae; phylum Streptophyta; class Magnoliopsida; order Santalales; family Viscaceae; genus Viscum; species Viscum album. The sequence goes on along the minus strand of OY728126.1, from coordinate 765,051,796 downwards.
CGTAACTCCGTTTTTGCTCCACGACCAGTCAAATCAAAGATTAGAGAATTATCTAAAACACTGTAATTTTTGTTTTTAATTTTTGGCGTCGGTTTTCATAAAAACCGATGCCAAAAATATAATTTAACTTTTCGCGTCGGTTATTTTAAAAACCGACGCCAAAAAAATTATTTTTTGTTTTTGGCGTCAGTTTTTAAAAAAACCGACGCGAAATGTAGTTTTTTTTATATTTTTAGCATTGGTTTGTTAAAAAACTGACGCCAAAGATTTTTTTTTAAAACCTTTATGGTGTCAGTTTTCATAAAAACCGACGCCAATTTTTTTTTCATTTTTTGCGTCAGTTTTTTTATGAACCGACGCCGAAAAGGATATTGATTGACATTTTTTTCATCGGTTTTCTAAAAAACCGACGCCAAAAGACCAATGTAAATACTATTTTGCGTCGGTTTCAAACAAAACCGACGCCAAAGAGTAACGCGGGATCAGAATTTCAATTTTTTTCACAACGCGCGTTTAACTTTTTAAAATCCCGCCTACATTTTCATACAACGCAATTGAAAATATTTTTGTTTACTATATATATATCCAGTTTCTCCTTCTTTCATCATTTTCAACATCTTCGATTCAATCACGATTTCAATGCGACTTCAATCATTAATTTGAACATGGTACATATTCTATTCATTTGTTTTCTTTGTTATTATTATCCTTCATTTCTAAACAACTCGATTGGCTTTCTTATAATGATGATTCATTCTCATTTCTAAATACAAGTTATATGATAATAAAAAACATATCATTTCGATGGAAGCCCCTAAAACCATTGAAATATGTTTGATGTATTATGATTATTTTATTACATTTGGTGTATATGATTTTAATTTATGTTTATCATGTTTTCTTTGAAACGAGTTGTATCAATCAAAACTTTGATAGGTTCAACTTCTAACGGCGATAACTTTTGAACCGTAACTCCGTTTTAGGTCCACAGCCTGTCAAATCGAAGCTTAAGAAATGATCTAAAACCTAGAAAAAAAATTTGATTTTTGGCGTCGGTTTTTATAAAAACCGACGCAAAAAATATATTTTTTTCATTTATGGCGTCGTTTTTTTTATATAACCGACGCCAAAACTACTTTTTTTAAAGTTTTCGCGTCAGTTTTTATGAAAACCGACGCGAAAAATTATATGAATTATTTTTTTTGGCATCGGTTTTTTACAAAACCGACACCAAAAAACGAATGTTATTCATTTTTCGCGTCGGTTTACAAAAACCGACGTAAAAATTCATATTTTTTACGTCGGTGACTTCGACGTCGGTTAAAAACTGACGTCCAAAATAAAAAAAAAACCGACGTTAAAAACCGTTTTTCTACTAGTTCTTAGATCTATTTTATTTATTCTATAATGGTTTATGCTATTTTTGTACATTATTATTTAACTAATTTTATCACATTTTATTGGTACTTTATTAAAATTAAATCTAATGTCCATCAAGGTGTGTTTCATCCACAAAACTTGTTCATAATAACTACCGATTTATATACATTATTCTTAAATAGTAGTTGATGAAATTGCGTGTTAATTTTTTTGATATACCATGGAACAAAGTGTTTTCCAAGAAAGTGGAAATTTCCTAATGTTTTTTATCTAATATAAAACTTCCAAAATCATCAATTGAAAATTAGATGAAATTAAAATCATAATTTTTTGAAAAGATCATGGGAACAAAAACCGATAATTTTAAATACCTTAAAATTATTTTGGTTGCCTTAAAATAGGATTATTTGGAATTTAATTGTAATATAACACATAATAATATTGAAAACATAATACCCAATTTACTAGTAATCAAATATTATAACATCCTAATTATTCCTCTATACAACTTGTTGTCAACTAGTTTCTTAGATTCATGAAAATTAATCTTTATATTGGAACTCATAAGAGTTTCTTATGCCTTACTACTAATGAGTCCAAATCACCTAAGTAAAAAACATATGTCTTTTATTTGATTTTATACATTCCCAAATTCTTTTTTATAAATAAAAACTCTAATAATGAAAATTATCTCACCCATGATGCTCATTTCAAATTCTTTCTGCATGATTTTTGAGAAATTATTACATAATTTTTGATTGGTTGATCCAAAACACACATCATAAAAATATATTTGAAAAAGAAAAATATCATTTGATTAAGTTTCATTAAAAATAGTAGGATCTTACAAACCTACTAAAAATATTTTTTCAATTGAAATGAACTTAACCTTTCATACCAAGCTCTAGGGGCTTGTTTAAGAAAATAAAGAGTTTTAGTATGTCTAAAAAAATAATTTGGAAAAAGAGGATTTTTAAAAATAGGAGGTTATTAAAAATATATAACCTCCATTAAAAATACATTTAAAAAATGTGATTTAATATCCATATAAAATAATTTAAAATTCATAAGAGATGCATATATTAGGATAATCCTTATGACAACCCTGCTTTTTTATTATAACTTAAACATGATTTATTACATAAAACTTCACTTGATACAACAAAGAAGATCGAGAGGTTTAGGGTCTTTGGGGCTTAGGATCATTACATAAAAACTTAAAACATGAAATATAACATCTTTATTGAAAACTTCCTTTTCATGACCACTACATTCCTTCGTACTTAGCATTGCATGGGATAACCTGAGGACATGCATAAGAAAAGGGTGAGCTATAAAGACCAGTAAGGGAGTACACATGGAATAACATGAGGAGTACAATACATGTTATACAATAGGAATATCAATAGATCATAAGAAAAACATGAACATAAAGTCATGACAGAGCATGATAACCATAACATGGAAATGTGGCAACAACACTTAACATGGAAATAGCATTAGCCAAGGCCCATTGCACATGGAGCATGAGTAAATCCTCATTGCACATAAAGCATGAGTAAACCCTTGTTATACTTGAATTATCCCGAGTCAACAATCATTGCACATGACGTATCATGATACTACACTTTACCCAATGCATTGGAGCGCTATAAGGGCACACCCTTCTTAAACATTTCATTTCATGCATAAGTGTGCCACATGGATCATAAAACATGGATTCTTAAAACATAATCATTTATTCGACGATAAAGGAATGTGGAATTCATACATGAAACTTTATAATCAATAATTAAATGTTCATAATGGTGAATACCCTTGATGGAGAAATGGGCATGGTATTCACTACACAATGGCATTGTCTTAGAAAATTGGTGCAATTTCGGCAGCGTAACGGCGTGACATAAGAATTCAAAAAAGTGGTTGATGAGAGAGAAAGGGGTTCCTAATCATATTTACATGTAATGTACAGTAATGAGGTCATATATATACGTGTCCCAACAATTGAAATTGAATTTAGATTCATGATACAAAAGTATTGCTTGAATGTAAAAGAGGAGAGAGAAGTTCCTTTCGGAATTTCGGCATAGTAATGGGTGTACATGGGAGACATTTAATGAGAGAGAAAGGGTCTCCCATCATTCAAACATAAATAGGGTAGTATGAGGGAAGTGATAAAACATACCCCAACATTCATAATTGAAATTAAAAGGGCAAAACAACTTAAAGAAAATTGGACAAAAATGAGAAAGGAAGAAAAAACCCTTACTTGGAAGTGTGCTTCCAAAGGCTAGAGAGAGGCTTGTGAGAGGATTCTTGGGAGCTTGGGGCACATTGGTAGGATTATAGAGAGAGTAGGGCAGATGTTGGATGAACTCCAAAGGTTTTGAGTGAGGAGTAAGTGGGAGCTTGGGTGGGTTTATATAGGAAAGGTGAGAGAATTCTTTATTATTTGTTTGGGACCCCTTATATTAAATTAATCCAAACCACAAACCATACCATGGTTTTTGCCCATGGTTTTTGGAAAAGGGAAGAGGGAAAAAATATTTTATAAGGCCAAAGTCCGAAATTCTTAAAATATTAGGGTTTCTTATGTGGAGGTGAGTCACACTCCCATGGAAATTAATTTAAAAAGGCAAGGTGTTGAATAAGTCTTGAGGGGTCCATTAATGCTTTGAAAAGTAAATAAAAAAACCCAAAATCACATTATTTTAATGGTAAAACATATATTTGCCGAACATAAAGATCATAGTATTTTATTACATCACTATTGGGTTATTATGATGTCATAAAACACATTATATATTTAAACGGTATTTAATTTTTACCCAAAAATTTGACTGTCTCAGAAAATTATGAAAAATTCACCGTTGGATAATTTCAACATCCTGATTCCAGAAATAAAATTTATTTTATCTGAATAATTTTCTAAATATGTGAATTTTCACTTTTAAAATAAAAACTGACATTTATCGAAAATTCACGGGTTTTGACAGAAATGGCTTTCGAACCTTAATAAAAATTATAATTGCATTCATAAAATTATAAGATCATTTTATTTAATAAAAATTAATTTAATAATAATAATATTATTTTATTAAAATATTATTTAATTCAAAAATACCTTAATTTAATAAAATATATTTCTTAATTAAATAATAACTAAAAACACCATTTGTACTTTAAAAACTATTTACATTGTATCAAAAATGACTAGAATTTATATTCATTATTATATACAAAAAAAATAATGTACATGAACATAGTACTACTTATTTGTTACATAACCTCTTAAAACAGCCGCATAAGACCTAAGGGTAAGGTGTGCGATGGTGACAGACTCTTGGGGTGGCTCAGATAACATCACTCGAGTGGTAATTTCAATCAACTTTCACTTTTCCTATAGACGGTCACGTTCGAGCTTGACAAGATGAAGCTCAGCTTGGGCTTGGTCAAGGGAAAAGCCCAAAGACACCACCTCTTTTCCGAGCTCCGACAAATGGGCTTCATATGGTGCAATTCTACTGGATGAGGCCATCGCTTCCTTCAGAGTAAATTGGATTTGTTAAAGTCCTATATTTATACTAATCATGTGATTACTGTTCAACGACTATATTAGAAACAGTCAAAATTATTAACATAAAACCAATGGAGTTGACATTTTATAAAAACATTTTATATAAAGATACATTTAATAAGATCAAGAGGGATTTTCCATTAATGAAACTCTGGGTCGTTACAATATTCCCCCCTTAAGAAATTTCACCCTTAAAATTTTCCTTTTCCCACACTAAAACAAATGTGGGTAACTCAGCTTCATCATATCCTCTGATTCCCAAGTCGCTTCTTCAAACTTGTGGTTTCTCCACAACACCTTGACGAGGGGGCATTGTCTTATTTCATAGAACCTTTTCTCTACGATCTAAGATCTTCACTGGTTTCTCCTCATAGGAAAGATCATCTTCCAATTGTACCACCTCAGAAGAGAGTACATGTGAAGGGTCCGATATGTACTTCCTTAATAGGGATACATAAAAGACATCATGCACTTTGTCCATGGTAGGTGGAAGTGCTAGTCGATAGGCCACAACCCCGACACGATCAAGAATCTCGAAGGGGATGATGTACCTTGGAGTTAACTTTCCTTTCATTCCAAACCTCATGACCTTCTTCCACGGAGATATGCTTAGAAACACTATGTCTCCAACTTTAAACTCAAGGTCTCATCGACGATTATCTACATAACTCTTCTATCGACTCTGGGCTGCCTTGATATGCTGCTGAATGGTTTTCACCTTATCCACCATTTCCTTGACCATTTCTGGTCCAAGCAGCCTACGTTCATCAACCTCATCCCAACATGCCGGTGTTCTGCAACTTTTCCCATATAGGGCTTCATATGGTGCCATTTGGATACTCGAGTGGAAACTGTTATTATAAGAGAACTCAACCAGGGGAAGATGTTAATCCCATCCTCCCTTAAAGTCCATTGAGCATGCTCTCAACATGTCCTCAAGTGTTTGGATAGTCCGCTCGGATTGGCCACCAGTTTGAGGATGATAGGCTATACTGAAGTTCAGTTCAGTATTTAGAGCATGTTGAAGACTCTTCCAAAACATAGAGGTGAATCTTGGATCTCAGTCAGACACAATAGATAGTGGTACTCCATGAAACCTTACCACTTCCCTGATATATATCTGTGCCAGTTGATCCAAAGAGAAATCCTCCCGAATAGCAATGAAGTGTGCAGTCTTTGTAAGATGATCCACAACAACCCAGATTGCATTGTTGCCTTTGGATGTCCTCAGAAGTCCAGTGACAATGTCCATGGTGATGTTCTCCCATTTCCATTATGGTATGGGCAATGGTTGCATCATCCCCTTAGACTTCTACCTCTCTACCTTCACTTGCTGACACACCAGGCACTTTGATGTATATTCAGCGATCTCCTTCTTCATATTACCCCACAAAAAGTTTTCTTGGAGATCTCGATACATCTTTGTGCTCCCTAGTTGAATAGAGAAATTTGAACTATGTGCATCATCCAAAAGTTCCTTCTTTAGCTCCGGACTGGATGAAACACATAGTCTTTTCCCAAACCGCATAATTCCTTCTTCATTAACATTAATCTCTGAGGATTTCCCTTTTTTGATAGCTTCCACTTTTTCCTGAATTCCCACATCATCATTTTGAGCATCTTTTATCATTTCCAAAAGAGATGGTTGAGAAATCATTTGTGAAAGTATTGATGATGTTCCCTTCTTTATGATTCCCACGTCCATCTTCATCAAGTCTAAGAAGATTGGATCCTTCTCAATTCTCATCATTGATAGAATCACTGGACCCTTTCTACTTAGGGCATCTGCCACCTTGTTCGTTTTCCCAGGGTGGTAATGGATTGAATAGTCATAATCCTTGATGAGCTCTATCCATCTTCTCTGGCGCATATTAAGCTCTTTCTATGTGAATATATATTTAAGACTCTTGTGGTCAGTATATATCTCACATTTCTCTCCATAGAGATAATGCCACCAGATTTTCAAGGCAAAGATCACTGCCGCCAACTCCAGATCATGTGTTGGATAGTTTTTCTCATGGATTTTAAACTTCCTTGAGGCATAGGATATCAATTTATCATTCTACATCAGCACACATCCTAAGACCTTCTTCGAAGCATCACTGAATACCACAAAAAGCTCCCCACTTGTGGGTAAAGTGAGCACGAGTGTAGTGATAAGCCTCCTTTTCAACTCCTTGAAGCTTTCTTCACATTCATCACTCCATGCAAACTTTACTCCCTTTCGAGTTATCTTGGTAAAAGGGTTGGACAATCGTGAGAAATTTCTCACAAATCCTCGATAATATCCAGCTAACCCCAAGAACCTACGGATATCCATTACCGATGTTAGCCTCAGCCATCCCTCAATTGCATCTGTTTTGGAGGGGTCCACAGATATCCCATTACTTGTGATGATATGGCCCAAGAATGAGACCTCCTTCAACCAGAACTCACACTTGATGTACTTTTCATAGAGCTTCTCCTTGCGCAAAGTCTCTAGTACAATTTTTAAATACTCCTCATGATCCTCCTTGGTTTTGGAGTATATTATAATATCATCTATAAAGACTACCAGAAATTTATCAAGGTAACCTCTAAAGACTCTATTCATCAAGTCCATGAATATTTTTGGAGCATTGGTGAGTCCTAAAGGCATTAATATGCATTCATAGTGCCCATATCTTGTATGAAAAGTAGTCTTGGGGACATCTTACTTCTTCACCCTTACTTGATAATATCCCGACCGAAAATCCACCTTGGAGAAGTATTGTGCTCCACGTAGCTGATCAAACAAGTCATCGATTCTTGGGAGAGGATACTTTTTCTTTATCATGATTTTGTTAAGTTCACGAAAATCGATGCAAAGCCTCATTGACCCATCCTTCTTCTTGATGAAGAGGACTGGTGCACCCCATGGTGAAGCACTTGGGCATATAAACCCTTTATCCAGATTCTCCTGTAGTTATTTTTTAAGCTCTTCAAGCTCTACAACAACCATTCTATATGGAGTCTTGGATATTGGTAGTGCCCCAGGTATAAGTTCAATTGATAACTCAACATCTCTTCTTGGAGGAAGACCAGACAGTTCCTCGGGAAACACTTCAACGAATTCCCTCATAATAGGCATTTCTTTAAGGATGGTTTATTCCTTGGACTCAATCATCTGAGCCAGATACACGTGCTCATAAGGCAGTAATATCCATGCTTGAGATGATGGAGCTAAAGGAGATTCATCTTCCTCCTGACACTTGTAAAGAATCGGGGGTCGATTCTCCATATGGAGTGTGATTTCCCTCTCCCGACAATTTATGTTGGATCTATATAAGGAAAGCCAATCCATTCCAAGAATTGAATCAAATTCCACCAGAGGGAGTATGACGAGGTTCACCGGTAAATTCAATCCACATATTATAATAGGGGAGGACTTATATTCATGGGATGCAATGATTGCCCCATTTTCCGTACTCACCGACATCTTTACTTCCATGATTTGTGGTGGTGCTGAGATTGTTCTACTAAACTTTCGAGATATAAAAGAATGCGTAGAACCTGAATAAAAAAGTACGTTCACTGTTCTTGAATGAATAACTAGCATACCTATTACCACTTCATTGTCGGGGTTCACTTCGGTAGAAGTGATGGAAAAATCTCTTCCTTGCTTCCTTGGAGATTGTTGGTTGTCTCCGAAAACCCTTGGATTAGGGCACTGATTTGAAAAATGACCCGGTTCTTTGCATTTGTAGCATTGAACAATGCGTTGAGGTTCGAATGGAGCATTCCTCTCTTCTGTCACAGCCGTGGGTCTTTCTTGCTGACAGTTAATAGCTAGGTGCCCTTCTCTTCCACACCTGAATCATTTTCTCATCCTCTTAAGGCAATTTCCAGGGTGCTTCTTTCCACACTTTTGGCAAGTGGGGTGCTGGATCTTCTTAGTACCGTTGGATTTATCCATCGGACCACCAGAATTGAAGTCTACCTTACTCTTCTTGTCCCCATGATACCCCTGCGATTCCCCGATCTCCATTTCGACCTTGAGGGAACATCAGGCAATTTCCTCATAGCTGTCAAAGTCACGGATCGCTAATGCTTTCCGTAAGCTAGGCTTCAGCCCACCAAAGAAGCGGTCAACTTTGCATTCGGGGGTAACAACAAATCCAGAAGCGTATCGTGCTAGACTTTTGAAGTTTGCCTCATATGCTCCAATAGATTCTTCATCTTTTTTCTTGAGGGAAAGGAATTCCCTTTCCATCTTAAGCCGGAGGGTGCGCGGAAAATATTTATCGAAAAACATCTTCCGGAAATCCTTCCATTCCAATGCCTCGATCTCCTCCTCAGGCTTCGTATTTTTGATCAACGTCCACCATTGATCAGCTTCACCCTCCATACGATAATCCTCTAGGATAACCTGCTCTTGTTCTTAACATTTAAGGATGGAGGAGATCTTTTCAATGGAGTTGATCCATTGTTCAGCGATTGTGGGATCGGGTGATCCACTAAAAGTAAGAGGCCTTTGTCTCATGAAGCTCTCGATAGCGACTTGTTCTTTCTTATGGGGGGTTGAACATTCCTCTTGACCCGTGTTTCTATTCAAAACTTGAGTTAGCTGAGAGAGAAGTGTGACAAAGTTCGCGATTCCCGCTCCCATTGGATTGGGCATTTCATTAGTACAGTCATCACACTGATCTTCACAATGGTTGTTAGCCCGAGTCCTCCTATTACCGGCCATTGGCTAGAATAAAAGGAAAGTTAGGGGTAACACATAAAGGGTAATCCAAAGACAAAAGTTTATGACTTATAAATAAAATTTTATTTCCTTACTCAAGAGTCTATAGGCTTCAATCTAGGATTTTCATGATCTACTTTCTAGCATATATTCATAGGGGAATTTTTTAATTCCCTTAATAAGGGTTCATACTAAGCTTTTGAATTTATCAAAACATATCCCTCGGGAGTGTCGTAACCAAGAGTGCATCAAGGCCCGTTGTAGTGCACTAGTTCCCGTTCAAGTCTAGATCAAAGTGGTGTTTTCGGGTTTTACCCCTAGGATACATCTATGCCAGAGCCACCTCTACCTGCTCATATCCAGACAGGGATGTATTTGTTTGATAAACCACTTACTCATTACTTACCAAAACTTAGGTATGTTTTTATTATACTTAGTCTTGTATCTAAGGCTTTACTAGGGTTTCCTAATCCCAAAAATAACTAAACCTATCCTCTGATACCAACTATGACAACCCTGCTTTTTATTACAACTTAAACATGATTTATTACATAAAACTTCACTTGATACAATAAAGAATATCAAGAGGTTTAGTGTCTTTGGGGATTAGGATCATTACATAAAAACTTAAAACATTAAATACAACATCTTTATTGAAAACTTCCTTTTCATGACCACTATATTGCTTCATACTTAGCATTGCATGGGATAACCTGAGAACATGAATAATAAAAGGGTGAGCTATAAAGCCCAGTAAGGGAGTACATATGGAATAAAATGAGGAGTACAATACATGTTAGAAAATAGGCATATCAATAGATCATAAGAAAAACATGAACATAAAGGCATGATAGAGCATGATAATCATAACATGGAAATGTGGCAACAACACTTAACATGGAATTAGCATGAGCCAAGGCCCATTGCACATGGAGCATGAGTAAATCCTCATTGCATATATAGCATGAGTAAACCCACATTGCACTTGAATTAGCATGAGTCAACAATAATTGCACACGACGTATCATGATACTATACTTTACCCAATGCATTGGAGTGCTATAAGGGCGCACCCTTCTTAAACATTTCATTTCATGCATAAGTGTGCCACATGGATCATAAAACATGGATTCATAAAACATAATCATTTATTACAAGATAAAGGAATGTGGAATTCATACATAAAACTCTATAATCAATAATTAAATGTGCATAAAGGTAAATACCCTTGATGGAGAAATGGGCATGGTATTCACTACACAATGACATTGGCTTAGAAAATCGGTGCAATTTCGGCAGCGTAACGACGTGACATAAGAATTCATAAAAGTGGTTGATGAGAGAGAAAGGAGTTCCTAATCATATTTACATGTAATGGATAGTAATTAGGTCATATATATACATGTACCAACAATTGAAATGTAATTTAGATTCATGATACAAAAGTATTGCTTGAATGTAAAAGAGGAGAGAGAAGTTCCTTTCGGAATTTCGGCATAGTAACGGGTGTACATGGGAGGCATTTAATGAGGGAGAAAGGGTCTCCCATCATTCAAACATAAAAAGGAAAGTATGAGGGAAGTGATAAACCATACCCCAACATTCATAATTGAAATTAAAAGGGAAAAACAACTTAAAGAAAATTGGACAAAAATGAGAAAGGAAGAAAAAACCCTTACTTGGAAGTGTGCTTCAAAAGGCTAGAGAGAGGCTTGTGAGAGGCTTATTGGGATCTTGGGGAACCTTGGGAGGATTCTGGAGAGAGTAGGGCAGAGGTTGTATGAACTCCAAAGGTTTTCAGTGAGGAGGAAGTGGGAACTTGGGTGGGTTTATATAGGAAAGGTGAGAGAATTCTTTATTATTTAGGTTTGGGACCCCTTATATTAAATTAATCCAAACCACAAACCATCCCATGGTTTTTTCCCATGGTTTTGGAAAAGGGAATAGGGAAACAATATTTTATAAGGCCAAATTCCGAAATTCTTAAAATATTAGGGTTGTTTATGTGGAGGTGAGTCACACTCCCATGGAAATTAATTTAAAAAGGCAAGGTGTTGAATAAGTCTTGAGGGGTGCATTAATGCATTGAAAAGTAAGTTAAACAAACCCAAAATCACATTATTTTAATGTTAACAAATATATTGGCCGAACATAAAGATCATATTATTTTATTACATCACTATTGGGTCATTTTGATGTCATAAAACACATTATATATTTAAACGGTATTTAATTTTTACCCAAAAATTTGTCTGTCTCAGAAAATTATGAAAAATTCACCGTTGGATAATTCCGACATCCTGATTCTAGAAATAACATTTATTTTATCTAAATAATTTTCTAAATATGTGAATTTTCACTTTTAAAATAAAAACTGACATTTATCGAAAATTCATGGGTTTTGATAGAAATGGCTTTCAAACCTTAATAAAAATTATAATTGCATTCATAAAATTATAAGATCATTTATATTTAATAAAAATTATTTTAATAATAATATTATTATTTTATTAAAATATTATTTAATTCAAAAATCCCTTAATTTAATAAAATAGATTTCTTAATTAAATAATAACTAAAAATACCATTTGTACTTTAAAAACTATTTACAATGTATCAAAAATGACTAGAATTTATATCCATTATTATATATAAAAAAATAATGTACATGAACATAGTACTACTTATTTGTTACATAACCCCTTAAAATAGCCACATAAGACCTAAGGGTAAGGTGTGCGATGGTGACAGACTCTTAGGGTGGATCGAATAACATCGCTCAAGTGGTAATTTCAATCAACTTCCACTTTTCCCGTAGACGGTCATGTTCGAGCTTGACAAGATGAAGCTCAGCTTGGGATTGGTCAAGGGAAAATCCCAAAGACGCCACCTCTTTTCCGAGCTCCGAAAAATGGGATTCGTATGGTTCAATTCTACTGGATGAGGCCATCGCTTCCTTCTGAGTAAATTGGATTTTTTAAAGTCCTATATTTATACTAATCATGTGATTATTTTTCAACGGCTATATTAGCAACGGTCAAAATTATTAACATAAAACCAATGAAGTTGACATTTTATAAAAACATTTTATATAAAGAGACATTTAATAAGATCAAGAGGGATTTTACATTATTGAAACTTTGGGTCGTTACAATCCTAGTAACTTTAAATCATTCAATTGGTGTAAAGGTTTCCTCAAAATCTATCCCTTCTTCTTTATTGTAAATTTTTTAATAAGTTAGGCCTTATTTATAATGATCACACCATTATTATCCATATTATTTCTAAATACCCACTTAGTTACTATAATAGTATAATCAGAGTATCGATCAACTAATTTACAAACCTTGTTCCTTTTGACTTAATTTAATTCCTTTTACATAACTAATTACCAACTCTCATCAGCTAATGATTATTATTTGGTTTTAGGTTTATGTTAATTAAAAAAAGTTATATAACTCAAAAAGGATTCCTACAAATCTACTAGTTCTTAGTCCTTTATCTAAGATTCATATAACTGTATATAAAGGGCATCTATTAAAGGTTCTAAAATTTATAGGTAGTACACTTTCAAGTTCATTGGTTTCTATGCTTTTAGAGCTATTTCTTCAAGAAATAAAGTTCCAAATCATCATCACTTTTATAGTAAAAAAATGGTCCAAATATCATATTTTCTAAAGAATAAATTAACTCATCATCTTGAATCATTTTGTGATCAAAAGGATCTCTTTCATCAAATTCTACATGAGTTGAATCTTCAATAATCCTTGAATTTTTATTGAAAACACTACAAGTATTATAAGTTGTAGAGTAATGATAAGAATAATATATATATATATATATATATAATTTTCTGTCATTTATTCACATATTTTATTTTAATTATTCGATAAGGCACGTGGTATGTGTCCAATTTTTCTGGAATAAGAGCTTCACAAGTTTCTAGGGAAGAAAAGGAAGAAAAGGTACAAATTGTCCAAGTACAAATCATGGTGATGTAGTTCACATCGTGTACCTGAGGATCATAACCTAAACCAAGTTGTGAAGCTAGGTCATGACCAGGCCACAAATCCAAAAGGAAAAATCCTACACACGTCACGTCCAGACCGGCCATGTCATGATTTCAGTCAAACTAGTTAACAAGAATGCAGTAAGGATTCCACGCAAAAGCTAGATATATGAAGAGTACATGTTGTGAACAACTGGTACATGTCATCTACCAGGTAAAACCTCTTAACCCACGAGACCCACTTTCCATACTAGATATCCAAGTAAAAATGACATGGATCATGTTTACACGTCATGATGAAAAATTACTATTTAAACAGTTAAGTGTTAGAGAATTTTAGAGACTTTCAAATGTTCTTCTCTTCTTCCTCTCAATCCTCTATGAACTATTTCTTCCTTTTTCCCTTTCTAAAACCCAAATTATTCATTTTTTTCACAATTTTTATCAATTCAAGAGTTGTGTAACCTCCTTTATTCAGAATTGTTTTCCATTCTACATTTAAATTCAAGTTATATTCTTTTCTCAAGTAAGTAATTTAATTTAAGTCAAAATTATTGTGTGTATGTCATTCTGGTTGTGACACCAAACCCCCTTTCATGCATATAATTCAATCACAACCAATTAACATGTTAAGAACACTATATTTTGTTTATTTAGTTGGTTTTCTATCCCTAATGAGTAGCTAAACATCTTAGGGGTAGGGATAAAGTGATGAATTAGCATAATTAAATACACCATTAAGTATAAACATGGAAAATCTATTTGAATTAGTAATTAGGATATAAACAAATTGTCTATCCCATTTGTGTGAACATCACTAACCATAGGATGGTCAAGAGAATGAACCTATCCTAATCGGAGTAGACTAAGCTACAACCACTAGTTTAGGAAACTTTATTCCCTAAAAAATCCAAACGTAATGAACCTAGTCCCTCACTATCTCCTGACCATAGAATAGATACTTCATAGGTAGTATTGGGAGGATAAGACCAAAGGCAACTAGTAACCCATATTTTCTTCACAAACTAAGACATAAGATCTTTCCAAGGTTAGAATTAAAGGAAATCCTTAACTCAAATACTCTACTTGATCCCAACGCCTTATTTATCATTTAAAGTCATCCTAAAGTATAACTTAGATCAAAATCCCAAATAGAGACCTCTAGAAAGGAGTCCCTTACAGGTTTAGGAACCAGATTTACCCAAAATCAAATAGTAGTCTCCCTATGGATTCAACCTTGTACTTCCACTATGCTATGTCTATGTAGTTAGTAAAAGCTTGGGAACATTTATAAATTCTAAATTTTATACACACAGTAGGATGTAACAATAGCACCACGCGTGTGCATAAAATTTCTAGAACCATTGTCATGGAGGAAATGGTGCTTTGGAAGAAAATAACTCTGGTTTTCTACCCTAGGATTACCTTTCCCTCATCCATTTTCTTCTTTACGACCTTGCGTCTTCTTCATTATTTTTAGTGCCTGTACCAAGGTCCCTTGACTCGATCAAGGAACCATTAAGCAATCAAACCCTTGGCCTCAGATCCTGAGATTAAAAGGCATTTTTCTTCACTCCACTGGTCAACATTGTCCAAGAAACATCATCCTAAGAGACCCAACCCACCAAACCCCCATCAAATTGTGAAGCACCCAATGCACCCAAAGATGACCATCGTGGACTATGGTTTACCATCGATCCATAGAGAAACAACAAGCATTTTACGCCCTCCAACCCAAGCCCCCAAGTTTGAAATTAAACCAAGACTCATTCACATGATCTAGAACATGGGGCAGTTCAATGATCTTCAAATTGAAGACCCCAACAAACATATTTATAACTTCCTAGAAGTTTGAGATACCTTTCGCAACCAGGAAGTATCATCTAATTCTATAATAATTCATGTATTCCCCATTTTACTTAGAGACCAAGAAAAATATTGGCTAAAAATCCAATCTCTTGAGTCAATTATGACTTGGGATGAGCTCATAAAAAAGATCCGCGATAAACAATTTCCACTGATCCAGACCTGGAATCTCTAGAACAACATTCAGAACTTTTCACAAACATATGGAGAATCTGAATGGGAAACATGGGATCAATTCAATAAACTAATGAGGAAGTGTCCACATCACATGATCGATACTTGGATTCAAATTAAACCTTCTATCAAGGACTCCCACCGGTGGCATAAACAATCTTCTATGCTTCCATCGAGGGAGGTTTTATTTTTAAAACACTCGACACAGGAAGAGCTATTTTGGAAAAAGTATCCCACAATGTCAGTCCATGGAAAAGTGACCATGGACCACTGTGATGTGGAATCCACCAAGTTAATGAGACCACCTGATTATCATCTCAAGTTAAATCACTAACCATGAATCTTGAGTCATTTTAGATACCAACCACACAACCCTATCTTTCCCCCGTCATGGAGATTAACTCATGTGAGATGTGCGGTGGAATGCACTCGTATCAAGATTAAAATGCAGGATATGAAAAACCACATGATTTTAATTATGTTGAGTAAAAAGAAAAAAATCATCTATTTTAGTAGAAACGATGATATCCATTTTATCATCAAATTCATTCTCAACAATAGCCTAAAACAATCAAGAATATTTTTATTAGCCTAGTGGTCAAGCTTAGTTTATCAACCAGGGACCACTAGGGTATCCACCAATGAACCCTATCCTGTGACCACAAGAACTAGCATATCTGCAACAACCCATTCTGAGGCCCCAATAACAACAAAAATTTCCACCTTCCCATCCAAGACCACAATAGATACCTCCACCACTGAAAAGTAACTTGGAGAACCTCTAGAAATCCTTCATTCAAAAGTCATATCAGAGGATGATCACATAGGAGACAGAGATGCAAAACTAGTGAGAAGATTTGAGAAACTTTTAGAAACTTGTATATTCAAATGGGATAGATCTCAAAAAACTTATTTGAAACATTACTAGGTACTCTACTTGGTAACACTGAGATATAACCATGAGAGGAAGCTAAGGTTTTAGTTCTGAGGAGTGGAAAAGTGTTATATTTCCAAAAACCAAAGGAAACAAGGCCTTAGGAAGAGCCTAAGAAACAACATAAAGAAGTAGGGGAAGCCATTCCAACAACACCACAAGAATCAATACCAGCAGAGAAAGAGAAATCATCAGAAAAATAGAAGGAACCTATTTATATATCCCCACCTCCATAAAATATACCTCTTCCATTTTCAAAAAGATCGAGGTAAGGTAGGCAAGAGGATCATTACAAAAAATTCCTCGAAATGTTCAAATAATTGCATATAAATATTCTTTTTTCTGAAGTAATCACCTAAATGTATATTTATGAAAAATTTCTCAAATGATTGATATAAAACAAGAGAAAGATAGAAGATTTAGGAGTTATCTCACTAAACAAATAATGATCTGTTGTTTTACCACCAAAAATCCCACCAATGATGAGAGATCCTAGAAACTTTTCAATCCCTTGTGTGACAGGAGAGTGAAAATTTGGAAGAGAACTATGTGATCTTGGAGCCAAAATTAACCTGATGTCGATGAGTGTTTTACACAATCTTGGACTCTAATAGATCAAGGCAATATGGTAAGCATAACAGTTAATCGATCATTTAGTTAAGTACCCAAGTGGTATTCTTAGAGATTTTTTGGTTAAAGTTGTAAAATTCATTTTCCCAATAGACTTTCTAGTTTTGGACATGGAGGAGGAAAGAGATGTACCAATCATTCTCAGAAGACCATTCCTAGTGATAAGAAAGACCTTGGTTGATGTTAATCAAGGACGTCTCATCTTCATAGTCGGAGAATAATAAGTAGTGTCTAACTAGATAAAGGCTGCACAACACTAAGATGATACAGTGGAAAATAACACCATCTCTCTCACTCAGAAAGGAGAGGAGTGCATGGATATTGAGGAAGAGATCGATGAATCATGTTCAGAAAAATAAGAATACAATGACTTCGAAGAAGTAA
The DNA here is from genome assembly GCA_963277665.1 of Viscum album. Classification (NCBI taxonomy): domain Eukaryota; kingdom Viridiplantae; phylum Streptophyta; class Magnoliopsida; order Santalales; family Viscaceae; genus Viscum; species Viscum album. The sequence continues at coordinate 765,034,137 of OY728126.1, read as the reverse complement.
AATTTATTGAGCCACTCATCAGATATACCATTCCACCATTTATACCATCTACCATTTGGCCACCCCAGTTAGACTTGAAACCTTTACCCAGTACGTTGAAGTACTCATACTTAGGAGAGTCATTCTATTTACCCATCATTATCAATGCCAAACGATCCTAAGATCTAGAAGAAAAAATATTTGATGTAATGAAAATACATAAAAAATCAATTTCCTGGGGAGTGGCGGATATTAAGGGAATCAATCCTTTAGAGTAAACCCAACAAATTTTATTGGAAGAGGATGAAAAACTGAAAAGACATCCTCAAAGGTGGCTCACACTGCCAATAAAGAAGGATGTAAAGAAGGAAGTACTGAAGCTTATGGATGCTGGAATAATATTTTCTATCTCAGATAGTGAATGGGTGAGTCCCCTCCAAGTCATTCCAAAACAAGAGGACTCACTGTAGAAAAGACAACTGATAATGAACTCATTCCAACACGCACCATCACTAGATAGAGAGTTTGCATGGATTACATATTTTTGAGTGCAGAAATAAGGAAAGATCATTTTACCTTACCGTTTATGGATCAAATTATAGAGAGACTAGCAAGTCATGATTTATACTATTTCCTGGATGGCTATTCAGGATACAATCAAATTGCATTCGACCCTTCTAACTATCCCAAAACCACCTTCACCTACCCATTTGGTATAGATGCATGTCATTCAGTATGTGAAACTCACTATCAACATTCCAAATAAGCATGAAACACATATTTCATGATATGGATGAATAATTTATCGAAATATTTAGGGCTGATTTCTTAGTCTACAAGAGATCATTTGATGTTTGTCTAAGTAATCTAGAACTGGTTCTCCAACATTGTGATGAGAGAAGATTAGTACTAAATTGGGAAAAATTTCACTTCGTGGTATATGGAGTAATTTTAATAGGACCCAAGGTTTCCAAAGAAGTCATTGAGGTTGATCTGGAAAAGATTAAAGTTATCAATGATCTACCTAAACCATCGAACGTTAAAGGGATCAAAATTTTCCTTGGGCATGCTGGGTTCTACAGATTCTTAATAAAATATTTATCTAAAGTCACACATACACTTACACACTTTTTGTCAAATGATATTCCTTTTGAATTCAATGAGGAATTTGGAAAATATTTTAAAACACTGAAAAATAGTCTAATTGCATATCCAGTTATCATTGCACCAAACTAGAAAAAAGAGTTAGAGATTATATGCGATGCTAGTGACCTAGAGGTAGGAGCTGTTGTTGGAAAACACATTTATAAAACCTTATTTACAATATATTAATTCCAGCCATACTTTAAATTAGGCCTAGGTCAATTATATTACTACGGAGAAGGAGATCCTAGTCATCATATATACCTTTGAAAAATTCCATTTATAACTCATTCTATCTAAAGTCATTTTCCATACATATCATGCCACCCTTTGATACCTAATGAATGAGAAATATGAAAAACCAAGATTGATACGTTGGATTCTTTTTCTGAAAGAGTTTTACATCATAATCAAGGACACCAACAGAACAGAGAATGTCATTTCCGACCACCTATCTCAATTACTCTTGACCATCATTAAAGAATAAAACAAGTCTAATATTGAAGTATATTTTCCAGATGATACATTATTTAGTGTCAAGACCCAACCCTAGTTATCAAACATGGCCAACTATCTTGCCACAATATTTCTCAATCATGAACTCTCATATCAGTAGTGGACATTTTTTTATCAAATTCCAAGCACTACTTCTGGGAAGAACCACTTCTATTCAAGAATTTTGTTGATGGACTTATAAGACATTACATTGTTGAATAAGAGACACAAAATGTGATCGAAATGTGGCACAATTCACTAACTGGTGGGAATCAAGGACCTGATCATATAGTGGATAAGATCCTACAAAGTAGATTTTTCTGGCACTCATTGCATATGATGCCAGGGGATTATGCCATCAATGTGATAGATGTTAAAGAATGGGGAATATTAGTAAAATAAACGAGATTACAAAAAACCCCATTCTAGAAGCTTAATATTTTTATGTATGGGGTATTGACTTTATGGGACCATTTTATATGTCACATGGTAGGATTTACATTCTAGTTGCAGTAGATTATGTCTCAAAATGGGTTGAATTCGAATCCACAACACATGACACAACAAAGGTAGTCATGAATTTTCTTCAAAAGAATGTTTTTATATGTTTTTTATTTCCAAGATTACTCATCAATTATTGTATAACACATTTCCAAAATTAGATAGTGTGAAAAATGAGTGAAAAATATGGCATCTAATACAACACCGGAACTCCCTATCACCCACAAACAAGTGGGAAAGTCAAATTGTCAAACAGGGAGGTGAAACAAATATTAGAGAAAACTATAAACACCAATATAATTCATTGGATCCTGAATCAAGATGATACATTATGGGTATACGGAACTGCATACAAAACACCCATAGGAACTACCCCATTTAGTCTGGTTTAGGGCAAAACATGTCATCTTCCAGTGGAGCTAGAACATCGTTTATTCTGGGAAATTAAAAAGATGAATCTGGATATAGAAAATTTTAGAGAGGAATAATTATTACAATAAAACTTATTAGAGTAAATAAGGAGATATGTGTATGAAAACATAGGTATTTACAAGGGAAAAATGAAAAAATGGCACGACCAATGAATTACAAGACTTACGTTCATCCAAGGGAATAAGGTTTTTCTATTCAATTCAAGATTAATACTATTTCTAGGAAAGATAAAGTCAGGATGGTCTGGTCCTTTTGAGGTTGTCCAAGTTTATCATTATAGAACAATTGAAATTCAATGAGACAGAGGACCACCATTCAAGGTGAATGGTCAAAGGTTGAAGATATTTCAAGAGGAATTCCATGAAGTTTGTTTCATCAGTCTCAAGTTCCACTAATCTTCGAAGGAGTCAAGCTAAAGACTATAAATAAAGCACTGACTAGGAGGAAACCCAGGTTAGGAAAATTTTAGATAATTTAGATTAGTATTGTTTTCCAAGAATCTACAGTACAAAGGAGGACGAGGTGCGGAAGGAACATCAAAAATGGGCCAAACATAGTTTAGTACATGTCGTGTACAATGTGTTCACAACATGTCTCTTTTTCACCCGAAATTCCAAATTTTTATCCCTATACACGACATGAATCATCTGTACACATCATGTATATGGTCAGTTATAGTTTTAAAAATTGCTGGTTGTGAGCCGCAAGTCATGACCCGCAACCCTTTCCCCCAACCTCTCATCTCCACCAACTCCCCCTCTCCCATTTCACTCGACCAGCCCTCCCACCCCCACCTACACTCTCAAACCCCACGTACCCCCTTCCCTCTTCCCTTTCCAAGCCCCACCATTGCCCATATAATCTACCCTAACCACTGAACCAAGCCACCAGCCAACCTCCTCTCCTCTAGCGCACAACCTATACCCTCCTTGCGCACCACCCTCATACATCCATGGCACACACCAAGTGACCCCAAACTAAGCACAAAAATTCTGATTCCTCCTCAGAATTTGAGAGCCAAAAAACATCTTCTAAGCACCCCCAAACTACATCCAATTATCAGGAAAACACCTACTCTCCATCCATCGATGAGAACCTACATTTTCACCCAGTTCTTTGCTTCAGCAACCCACAACATTAGGTAAATCTTCTTCACCTGTAGGAAAAGTCGATGCGAACCAACAGAACATTGGACTTGGATGTGCTCACCAAGTTTAAAGTTTCTAATGACGTCCTTAACCTCTTAGAGACATTACATTTTAAAAAATTATAGAAGTATGAGAGGAGACATACCAGGTACTATTCTTTGAGTTCTTGTCCACATTCAAAATCACCATTGACTACCTATATTTCCAGCTTGGTGGCAGACCTCACCAGCTTGGTTTTACTGAATTCGATATCGAGATCAGTATATACACCGAGTATTTCATTATATAGGATGTTTTACCCACCCTAAAGACATGACCAACCCATGATACTGCACTGAACCTATGGCCCCTCATCTCCTGTGAACCCCAATCACATCACAACCCTCGAATCATGAAGTCGAATCAGCTATGGGGCACATATTTCCACATCTTATATAGAGCCATGGAACATGGATAGTTTGTGTGTAGAGATACCCATGTAAGTGTCAATCAGATGGACTTCTAGATTCTAGAAGCTTCCATGGGTGGCCCGCCCATTAATATAGCTTCCATAATCACTTCATACTTCAAATTCCTGACTCAGAGGAAGTGGGGCACACTCCTGGGTGGATCCTTCATCACTCACCTGGAAAAGTACCTAGGCATATTTGATACATATCTTCCCCTCACCTATGTTGGAACAATTGAGATGATTGATCTTGTGATTCTCCACAAGATTTAGATTCTTTTGAGAGAGGAAGGCATTTATTTCTGGGCACCAGGCATCCAGGAGGCTGCACCTTAGGAGCAGCTAGTAAGAGAAGCAGTAGTAGAGCCACCCTAACCTCCTCCCACATCCAAAACCCACTACATCCATACACATCACCACATTAGCCGCCACCCCATAGACCATACCACCACCATCCTATAACACCCTCACTGAGATTCAAACTGACCTACAGTGCATTTTTGCGAATCTGCACCAAATATCGACCCAACTCTATCTCCCATTCATTGAGCGAACAACATTTTACCTTTCACCATCTCTCACACAAGATAGACCTTCATCCTATAACATTACCCCACCCCATTCAGACCATACGTACCTCCCACCTGATCTCACTAACCCCACCACCTAGTAGGAGTTCTTGGAGGAGCATGCCCAGAGGGCCAAGAGAGTTTCCACTGAGCCCATCCTCAAGGTACCATTCATTAATCCTACTACCAGACTCACAACCCCAGTATGGTCAGTACATCACCACCTACCACCCCATCCTATCTCCATACCTCTAATACCGCACAATCCACCACAACTACCCCTCCACCCTATACTGATGCTGCTACTGATGCTGATATGCCCGACCAGTTAGTCAAGACTCTGGGCAGTGGGATGACACTCAAGGAGATTTTTGACGCGGATATCTGTTTTGATTTTGATCTATATTGTGGGATTTTTGGGACCCTATTCATGTACTTGGGTGGGTTGTTTTTTTAATCATTTTTTCTCACATCCATATGAACTTTTGATATTTATGTACATGGGATTTTTTTACATTCTGTTGTGTTTTGATTTCTGTATATTTTCTTTGTATCTTTAGAATGTCAAGATCTTCATAATCATCCACCATACTTTATGGTCTAGTTCTTCCAATAGTATTAGAACAAAGGGTACTCGAGCAAGTCATCAATGTTTCCCGACAACTTCATGATCTATCACTCAAAAAATTCACCACCATCAGTAGCTGCCATGACCAATGATTCCATTCTTACCACACCTCATCCATGCTCACACGGCTACGACTGAAATGATTATCCCACCAAAGCAATCACATGATATTGTGGAGACAAACTCTTGTGGCTATAAGAGGAAAAGAAGCAACTGAGCTAGTGGACCATTTGATAATAATCTCCACCCACCAGTTTGGATGATGATGTTTAGTTAGCTCTTTATGAGAGGAAACCAATAGTCCATCTCTTGTTTTATCGAGTCATAATTTCCATGTATTTTTCACTTCATTTTCATTCTTCATTTATTTCTTTCATGATGCTACATTGTAAAAATATCACAATTTGAATAAAATGAATATCCCACTTTCTCACTATGTGTTCCTAATGTTTTTCTTTGCTATTCCAAATGTTTATACCTGTAAACTAATATTTGTTATCCAGTGGAGGATTTTATTTTCTAACACTTTTTCAGGTACATTGAATTTTCATGCTACGCCATCTTAAACACCCCCCATGGAATACCACTTGTACTAGGGAGCTCTTGATTCCCTCTTATTTTAAGTTTATCCAATATGCCATTTTAAATTATTTAAAATTCACTTCCATACCACTCCCACAATCATTTCATTGATAGTGGGGACACAATCACTTACTAAGTGTGTGTGTGTGGGGGGGGGGAGGGGGTCATCTCATAGTTTCACTGGTGATACACTTGAATTTTTTATTGTTCTCACTTGTCTAGGAGAAATTTTTCAAAATAATAAGCATGATTTAAACCTGAAAATCATTATTCCCTTTTAATTAAATAAATTATTAAGTGAAAAAGTTCTAAGGACAATTTTTTACTTCTGATTAGACTTATTTATAATGATTTATAAGTTTATAGAATTAATTCAAATTCAAAATCTTTGAAATTATGATTAATTAACCCACTAATTAAGATTTATGCCCTTTTTGATTGAAAGTTTGTTTGTGATTATAATTACCTGTGAGGAATCTCATCCCATGATAGAATATTCTTGTCTGAGTATATTTATTGAGAGATAGATGGGGCATGTAAATAGACTAGAACTGTCACTAATATCTTATCAAAGAAATGACAGAACAAGTATAAAATTAAAATGATTGAGGCACTCTTTGATATCCAATTTTCTAGAGACTCACCTGAATTCTATCATTCTTTCATCCCATAGTTGCCATGAATAACCTGTTAAAATGAAGATATTTCAAAAATATTGTAATGCCCCAACCCCAGTTACCTAGAGTTGGTGCATTATTACATAACATTGGCATGATACAAGGAAATCATGTCCCGAAAGACCGATCAGTTTAGTAGACTTAGAAATACTAGATACGTTCATAAGTTTTACATTACATTATAAAATAAAAAACTACAATAACATTGTTTCCATAGAACACACCCATATCCCCTCAGACTATCCCTATAGGTCAGTCATAAAATACTTCTTTGCATCCTGGGAAAAATAAAACATAGAAAGGGGTGAGCTCAGATGCTCAGTAAGGATAACAATATAGTGGAAACTTTCACGAATAAACATAAACATTTAAGAAAATATATAAGACTAAAAAAATCCTTTTAAACTTGAACTTCAGCATAATACGGAAAAGATAAAATCAAATAATTCCATTTAATTATTCATATGGATATTCTAATAGTCAAATAATCACATGAAATATCAATATCCACTTTAATAATGATGGAATGCATAATGCCAGACTTCATAACCACATAGTCAAGGCCTTGTGCCAAGACTACAAATAAGATTTTGTAAAGGCCTTGTGTCATGACACTAGTTTGCCTCATGAGACCCACCGATGCATTGAGGATCTATAGCGGGCTCCACCTGTCACTTACTAAGTCCAATGCATTCTTCATGTGAAAAGTTTTAAACATAACATAAACATTCATATTAAAAATAGCATACGAAATGTCAATAATTTATCCATAAACTGTGAATGGTTGAAAAATAACACATAAACAGTAAAAAATATCACAAAACCATCAATAAAAATGGAAGATTTGTATCATAATAAATCAACTTAAAACAATATTAAAATTCATTAAAGGATATTGACAGAGATGAAATCAAAACTGTTTGAGAGAATATATCATTCTTTTTTTGAAATCATTTAAAAGTTATATAATCATAAAAGAAAACATTTATTTTGAAAATATTATTATAAGATTTTAAGGGAAGATTTGACGATGTTATAACGGCAGAATATAGCCGCACCCACCATATAAGTTAAAAAAACATTCTTACCTTCATTTTGTCAAAAAGGTCAATAAAGTAACTTGTTTAGAAAATGATGAAAAGATTCCTTTAAAAATGTATAAGGTAAAATAAGGGTATAAATGACTTTAATCCATAGTCTAGTAAGTAGTAAAAATGTTTTGGAATAAATTTTCAGGAAAACACAGATGTGGATGATAAAGAGGTCCCAGTAGATAATTACATATAAACAACATCGAATAATGTAGAGGTTGTAGAATTAACCATTAAATTGTACTTTTCCTTGGTCAAGGGTAGGTTAACCTCCTGTATAATGGTTAAATAATTGTTATTAAATTATAAAATAATCATATACATTAATATTATATCATACATGATCTTTTAATATTTCTTTATTAATAATATTTTAGTATTATCGTCGTTTCGGGTGTTAACTGATTCATTTTCCTTTATATGCTTTATCACATAAGTAATGTTTGTTATGAATAGGACATATCTTATACATATTCATAATGATATTAAGTCTTTAAACATTATTTTTAATCATCTAATGAAAATTAGTCTTGAATGGACATGATGGGGAATGAATCTCATCATGTTCGTGGAGACAGTAATCCGTACGTACGTATGAGCGACAATATCATTATTTTGATATTAAAATAATATATAATTGGATTTTATATCATATATAAAGAATCATTACCATGTTATATTTATTATTTATATCTTTTATACATCATTATTATACCCATCTAAATAATAATGCATTGAATAACAACTACACCACAACGTGGAGATGGTAAGCTGTACGTACGCACGTATGGTGACATTTCATTCAAAGGATAGATAGAATAATGAATATTATTGTACCATATTTATAATAAAATCACAGTATATAGAAGATACTTGAGGTATTATTTTATAATGGAAAAAAAAGAAAGAGGAAGTGGAAGAAGAAAAGAACTTGAAAAAGGTGGTGGGATATTTACCTCTTCTTCGGGTTCTTCCTTTTGATTTGATCAAGAGGGATCATTATGTTGGATTTCTGATCAAACTATGGTCTCTAGGATGAGGGTAAGATATTTGGAAGGATATTTGGGTAGGTTTTGGCTGAGCCAAAAGGATTTTAAGGTTTGAATTAAAGAGAAGGGGAAGTGCCCTTTTATAAGAGGGGTGAGGGGAACCCTAGGAAAAGATTGAAATATTATTTTATAATAAAATAATTTTCTGTTTATAATGGCTCTAAAATGAATTATTTAAAGTATAAGGTGGTCATGGGTCTAAAACCACTAAACAAATAGGTTTTAGATAGGTTTGGGTCACTATATTAATCTTATCTTTTAGATTTAACTCTTAGTTAAATAGTTTGACTTTTACCATGTCTCTTTGTATTTTTATATTATATGGTTAATAAACTTACTATAAACTTTCAAGAGAACCTAAAGTGGTTCATTAATGACATATATAATATTATTAAAGACATTTTTATTGACCTTATATTTTTAGTAATATAATATAAATTAATAATATAATAGTTTTTTAAAAAACTCTTTTATGTCAATTTTGACACTATTTGGTATTTTGTTTTTTCTAAATTTTAAAAGCATTATTACTTTGAAAAAAATTCATTTAATCAACACTAACATGTCAAATTAACCTATAAAATTCGTGGATGGCATAAAAACTTTCATATTATATTTATTTTAGAAAATATAATACCATTTATTTGATTCTTTCATTAATAAGGAAAATACTACATCATCATTGTGTCATAAATAAATTTAATTATTAAATGTCTAAAAATTATAAATAAAATACCATTATGTAGGAAATATTTTTATCTTTATAATGAATATTTATAGTCAAATATATAATATATATAACCCTATGTAAAAATTGTTTTACTAAGAGATATATGCTATGTCATTTTTGTATTTACTTTAACTTAATTAATATAAAGTGTCATTATCACTTACAAGTGGCTCCATGGGGACCCAAAATCGACCCAAGGATGACCATGGTCGGACATGCATCATAAAATAGGGTTAGGAAACGTGTTAGGGTAATTTAATATTATTATAATATTATTTTTTACCCTTATTTACCAGATTTACCATTTAACCATGGTAAATAAAATATCTACCAAAGTAATTATTCAAAATGTTTAAAAATAAAAGTTACCTATTTACACAATTTCAAACTCCTGATTATAAATATGGAATCAATTTTTCTAAATTCAAAACCCATAAGTGACAGAAATTAATTTAAAATTGATTCTCGTTGTCAAAACAAAAAGCGTGTTTTTAAGAAATAATAACTATAAAAAATTTGACACTTGTTTATGTACAGTTTAGATATGAAATTACGTCTAATGACCAAAATTGGATTAAATTGTAAAAATATAATCTAATTATACTTAAAAACCACTCAATAGTATAATTTATCACTATAAATTATTTTGATTAAAAAAGTTGTTTTTAATTAAAATTTAGTATTTTTCACTATTCATCAAAAACTAAATGTTTTTAGAAAAATACCAAAAATTTACCCTAAGCTAATTTCGATATTCCGAACCCAAAAATAAAGTCCACTTTGAAAGATAAAATTGATAAAATTTCAAAAAGTAGGTATTACTATTCATAATGGCTAGTTGGATTGGTCACGATGTGTTGTAATCTCGAAGTTGCGTACAACGTAAGCTAGTACATTATTCAAAGGGAAATGTACCGTGGAAGCTTGGGGTGTTACATTCTCCCCTCCTTTAAATAATTTAATCCTCTAAATTTCTAGAATATTACTTCATAAAAAGACTCGAGTGGTTCTTCTTCATAAGTTCCTCGGGTTCCCACGTTGCCTCTTCCATCTTATGGTTTCTCCATAGAACTTTTACCAGATGAGTCGTTCTGTTTCTCAGCACTTTTCCTCTTGTATAAAGAACCTTGTCAGACACTTCACAATAAGACAGATTGGGTTCCAGTTCTAATTCCTCATAAGTGAGTACATGCGTTGGGTCAGGCTTGTATTTTCTCAACAGTGATACGTGGAACACATCGTGAACTTTGGAGAGACTTGGCAGCATTGCCAAACGGTAAGCTACAACCCTAATTCATTCTAGAATCTCAAAAGGTCCGATATACCTGGGACTCAATTTACCCTTCTTACCAAATCATATAATTCCTTTCCATGGAGATAACTTCAAGAAAACATGATCTCCTACATGAAATTACAAATCCTTCCTTCGGTTATCAGCATAGCTCTTCTGCCTACTTTGAGATACTTTGATGTGGGTTTGGATTACCTTCACATTTTCCATTATTTCCTCAACATGTTCTAGTCCTACAAGTTTTCTTTCACCAACATCATCCCAACAGGTTAGTGTGCGACATATCTTTCCATATAATGCTTCATATGGTGCGATCTGAATACTTGAATGGAAGTTATTGTTATAGGAAAACTCTACCAGAGGTAAATATTGACCCCACATACCTTGAAAGTCAAGTGAGCATGATCTCAACATTTATTCTAAGGTTTAAATAGTCTGTTCTGATTGACTATCAGTTTGAGGGTGGTAAGAAGTGATCAAACGAAGTTCAGTATCTAGGGCTTTCTGAAGACTTTTCCAGAATCTTGATGTAAAATGGGGATCATGATCAAAAACAATCGATAGGAGAACTTCATGAAGTCTTACAACTTCATTATTATATATTATTGCTAGATGTTCAAGTGGTAAATCCTCTCTTATAGCAAGAAAATGTGCTGACTTGGTAAGACGATCAATAATGACCCATATTGTATCATTCCTTCTAGGAGACTTTGGTAGTCCCATGAAAAAGTCCATCATAATATTATCCCATTTCCAATCAGGAATGGGAAGAGGTTGCATGACTCATCCAGGCTGTTGCCTTCCAGCTTTCACTTGTTGAAAAACCATAAAACTTGACACAAAATCAGCAATCTCCTTCTTCATGTTGTCCCACCAAAAATGTTCCTTCAAATCTCTAGACAACTTAGTGATACCATAGTGTATAGAGAAATTAGAGGTATGAGCATCATCTAAAAATTCCCTTTTTAGATTAGGTATATCGGGAACATAAATTCTCTTCCCAAATTTCAAAATCCCATCTTCATATATAAAGTCACTCAATCTCTTGTCATTCACAGCTTTAATATTCTTTCAAAACTCCTCATCATCGGTCTGAGAACTCTTTATCCTTTCTAGTAAAGATGGTTTGGAAACCATTTGAAAAAGAATTGATGTTTCAAATTCTGTGGTTATTCCAATATCCATCTTTACTAGATCCATGTATATAGGATCATTTTCAACTCTCATCTTGTTAAAAACTCCAAGATCCTTTCTAATCAAAGCATCTGCCAACTTATTTTACTTCCTCAGATGGTAGTGTATAGTGAAATCATAATCATTGAGTAGTTCAAGCCATATCCTTTTCATCATGTTGAGTTCTTTTTGTGAGAAAATATACTTTAAACTCTTTTAATCAGTATAAATATTTCATTTTTCACCATAGAGATAATTTCTCCATATCTTCAAAGAAAATATTACTGCTGCTAACTCAAGATCATGAGTAGGATAGTTTTGCTCATGATTTTTTAGCTGCCGTGATGCACATGCAATTAATCTATCATTCTGCATAAGGACACAACCAAGTCCTTTATTTAAAACATCACTATAAATAACAAACCCATCATTCCACGATGATAAAGTCAAGATAGGATAATTGACTAATATTCTCTTCATTTCTTCAAAACATTATTCGCACTCTTTTGTCCAAACAAATTTAACCCCTTTACGTGTGAGCTTTGTTAATGGGTTAGCCAACTGGGAAAAATTCTGGACGAAACGTCTATAATAACCTGCTAAACCAATAAAACTGCATACCTCAGTTATACTTGTTGGTGCTGGCCATTCTTGGATTGACTTAGTCTTTGAAGGATCAACAAAGATTCCATCTTTAGAGACAATATGTCCAAGAAAAGAAATCTCCTGAAGACAGAATTCACACTTGCTAAATTTCCAGTATAATTCATTTCTTCTAAGAGTCTTTAGAATAATGCACAAGTTATTTTCATGATCTTCATAGATTTTTGAGTATACCAGGATATCATCAATAAATAACACTAAAAAGTTATCAAGATATTCCTTGAAAACTCTGTTCATTAGATCCATGAAAATAGAGGGTGCATTAGTCAGTCCAAAAGGCATTACTATAAACTCGTAATGCCCGTACCTGGTTCTAAATGTTGTTTTCGGAATGTCTTCCTTATTCACACACAACTGATGGTATCCAGAGAAAAGGTAAATCTTTGAAAAATACTAAGCTCCATGAATTTGGTCAAATAAATCATCAATGTGAGGTAGGGGATACTTATTCTTTATTGTTATAACATTGATCTCCCTGTAGTCAATGCACAACCTCATAGATCCATCTTTCTTCTTAACAAAAAGAACAGGGGCTCCCCATGGAGAAACACTAGAGTGAATAAATACCTTATTACTCAAATCCTCCAGTTGTTTATTTAGTTCCACTAATTCCACAGTGTCCATTCTATAAGGGGTTTTCGATATGGGCCTTAAACCAAGAATTAAGTCAATGGAAAACTCAATTTATCATTCTGGAGGATGTCCAGGTAAATATTATGAAAACACATCAACATATTCTTGAATGATAGGTACATAATCTATTTGAACATTCTTTTCCTCACACATAGTTATTTCATTCTCTTCCTCCCCAATAATTGAATTTAGTTGAGCTACTGAGGGTGGATCTAGATAAGAATGATGGGGTGACGTTTTTGCTCTAAAGATAAGGTGTTCTTTATCATCGTCATAAAAAATTGTATCTTAATTCTTCTTACAATAAATTATTTCATCATGGTCTGAAATCCAATACATGCCGAGGATTATATCAAATTCAATCATGTGTATGACAATGAGATCAGCAAATAAATAAAATTTAATTGCCTTAATAGGGACCAATTCACAAAACTTTGTTGCAATGATACTTCCCTTAAGAGTTTTGACTGACAACTCCCTTGTTAAATAAAATTGGAAATATGTAATTTTCTTAGAAAACTGGGAAGATATGAAGAAATGGGATGATCCAGAATCAAATAAAACATTGGCTAAACTTGAGGAAACCATTAAATTACCTTCCACCACGTCTTTCAGAGCTTCAACCTCAATATTAGTGATCATATAAGCTTGGACTTGATCCCTTGGCATTTTCTGAGGTAATTTTCCCTGATACTTAGGAAATTCATTTTCATAATTCCCCATTTCTCTATAATTATAGCATTAAAAATTGACAAACTCTTTCTTCCCCTTACAATCACGTGCTTGGTGGCCTTTTTCACCACACTTTTAACAGACTCCCATTCCCTTCAGATAAGTACCAAGGTATTTCTTACCACATTTACTATAGGATGGATATTTAACTTTTCCCTTATTCCATTAATTTCCATTTCTAGAGTGTTCAGAAGATCTCTTCTTCTCTTTCTTTTCTTTAAAGTTGTAATACTTAGAGAATTCCTTTTCTGTCTTGATAGAACATTAGACAATGTCTCCGTATGACGAGAAGGATTGTGAGACTAATGCTCGATGGAGAAATGGTTTTAACCCATCAAATAAATGATCAATCATACTTCTTGGGTTACATATATAATTTTTGGAATGCCTTTCTAACCTTGTAAAGTTAGATTCATACTTTGCGACATTCTCATCCTCCTTTTTCCTTATATTAAAAAATTGTCTTTCCATATCCGCTCGATGGTCATGAGGAAAGTATTTTTCTATGAAAATTTCTTTAAACTCCCTCCATTACATATTTGATACTTTATAATCTTCATTTGTGTTTTGAATCAATGATGAACATTGATCAGCATCTCCAGTGAGGCAGTAAAATTCCATGACAACTTTTTCCATTTCACTACTCCCCAAGGTGTGGAATATTTTCCTAACCATATCCCTTGGGAGTATCATAACCAAGAGTGTAGCAAGGCCCGTTGTTGTGTACCAGGATACCATGGGTCAAGCCCGAAACTCCTTGTCATAGTTTTCACTCCTAGGTACATCTGTGCCAGATCTGCCTCTACCTTCTCGTATCTAGATAGAGATGTATTGCTCGGAAAATACACAAAATCTCTACATTACCAAAATTCTAGGAATTTATTCTATACTAATCCTCAAAGTCTATCTTAGGATAATGTGCTCAAATAAAAGTTTTTCTAAATATAGTTTCCAAGGTTAGTACTATACTTCCTCTGATACCAACTGTAACGCCCGTGCCCAGTTACCTAGAGTCGGTGCATTATTACATAACATTGAAATGATACAAGGAAATCATGTCCTGAAAGACCGATCAATTTAGTTTCCTTGGAAATACTAGATACATTCATAATTTTTACATTACCTTATAAAATGAAAAACTACAATAAAATTATTTCCATAGACCACACTCATATCCCCTCAAACTATCCCTATAGGTTAGTCATAAAATACTTCTTCGCATCTTGGGAAAAAATAAAACATAGAAAGGGGTGAGCTCAGATGCTCAGTAAGGATAACAATATAGCGGAAACTTTCATAAATAAGCATAAACATTTAAGGAAATGTATAAGACTAAAACAAAATCCTTTTAAACTTGAACTTCAGCATAATATGGAAAAGATAAAATCAAATAATTCCATTTACTTATTCACATGGATATTATACTAGTTGAATAATCACATTCAATATCAATAGCCACTTTCTTAATGATGGAATGCATAATTCCAGACTTCATAACCACATAGTCAAGGCCTTGTGCCATGACTAAAAATAATATTTTGTCAAGGACTTGTTCCAAGACACTAGTTTGTCCCATGAGACCTACCGATGCATTGAGGAGCTATAGAAGGCTCTACCCATCACTTACTAAGTCCAATGCATTCTTCATATGAAAAGTTTTAAACACAACATAAACATTCATTTTAAAACTAGCATACGAAATGTCAATACTTTATCTATAAATCGTGAATGGTATAAAAATAACACATCCATAGTCAAACATATCAAAAAACCTTCAATATAAAATGGAAGATTTGTATCATAATAAATCAACTTTAAACAAGATTAAAATTCATTAAAGGATGTTGACATAGATGAAATCAAAATTGTTTGAGAGAAATATCTCATTCTTTTTTTGAAATAATTTAAAGTTACATAATTATAAAAGAAAACATTTATTTTGAAAATATTATTATAAGATTGTAAGGGAAGCTTTGTAGATGTTATAACGGCAGAATATAGCCGCACCAACCGTATAAGTTAAAAAAACATTATTACGTTAATTTTGTCGAAAAGGTCAATAAAGTAACTTGTTTGGAAAACAACAGAAATATTCCTTTCAAAACGTATAAGGTCAAATAAGGGTATAAATGAATTTAATCCATAGTCTAGTAAGTAGTGATTTTTTTGGAATATATTTTCAGGAAAACACAGATGTGGATGATAAAGAGGTCCCAGTAGATAATTATATATAAAAAACCTTGAATAATGAAGAGGTTGTAGAATTAACCCTTACCTTGTAATTTTCCTTGGTCGAGGGTAGATTGACCTCCTGTATAATGGTGAAATAATTTTTATTAAATTATAAAAGAATCATATACATTAATATGATATCATATACGATCTTTTAATATTTCTTTGTTAATAATATTTTAGTATTATCATCGTTTCAGGTGTTAACTGATTCGTTTTCCTTTATATGATTTGTTACATAAGTAATGTTTGTTATGAATAGGATGTATATTATTCATATTCAGAATGATATTAACTCTTTAAACATTATTTTTAATCATCTAATGAAAATTAGTCTTGAATGGATACGATGGAGAATGAATCTCATTGTGTTTGTGGAGACGGTAATCCGTACGTACGCACGAGAAACAATATCATTCTTTTGATATTAAAATCATATATAATTGGATGGTATATCATATATACAGAATAATTATCATGGTATATTTATTATTTACATAATTTATACATCATTATTACACCCATCCAAATAATAATGCATTGAATAACAACTACACCATGACGTGGAGACGGTAAGCTGTACCTACGCACGTATGGTGACATGTCATTCAAAGGATGGATAGAATAATGAATATGGTTGTACCATATTTATAATAACATCACAGTATATAGAATATACTTGAGTTATTATTTTATAATGGAAACAACAAATAAAGAGGAAGTGGAAAAGGAAAAGAACTTGAAAGAGGTGGTGAGATATTTACCTATTCTTCAGGTTCTTCCTTTTGATTTGATCAAAATGGATCCTTAGGTTGGATTTCTGATCAAACTAAGGCCTCTAGTATAAAAGGAGGATTGTTGGGAGGATATTTGGATAGGTTTTGGCCGACCCAAATGGCTTTGAATGTGTGAATTAGATATAAGGGGAAGTTCCCTTTTATAAGAGGGGTGAGGGGTACCTTAAGAAAATATTGAAATATTATTTTATAATAAAATCATGTTCGGTTTCTAATGGATCCAAAATGTATTATTTAAATTAAAAGGTGGGTAGGGGTCTAAAACCACTCAACCAATAGGTTTTAGACTAGTTTGATTCACTATATGAACCTTTTCTTTTAGATTTAACTCTTAGTTAAATAGTTTGACATTTACCATGTCTCTTTGTATTTTTATATTTTTTGGTTAATAAACTTACTATAAACTTCTAGGAGAACATAGAGTGGTTAATTAATGAAATATATAATATTATTTAATACCTTTGGCCTAATCTTATATTTTCAGGAATATAATATAAATTAATAATATAATATTTGTTTTAAAAACTCTTTTATGTCAATTTTGACACTATTTGGTATTTTGTTTTTTCTAAATTTATAACAGCATTATTACTTCAAAAAAAAATTCATTTAATCAATCCTAACATGTCACATTAACCTAGAAAATTATTGTATGGCATCAAAAATTTAAATTAGATTTATTTTAACATCTATAATACCATTTATTTGATTCTTTCATTAATAAGGAAAATACTACATCATCATTGTGTCATAAATAAATTTAATTTTTAAATGTTTAAAAATTATAAATAAAATACCATTATATAGGAAATATTTTTATCTTTCTAATAAATATTTATAGTCAAATAGATAACATATATAACCTTATGTAAAAATTATTTTACTAAGAGATATAGGCTTATGCCATTTTTGTATTTACTTTAACTTAATTAATATAAAGTGTCATTATCACTTATAAGTGGCTCCCATAGATCCCAAAACCGACCCAAGGATACCCATGTTTAGATATGTATCAGAAAATAGGGTTATGACATGTTTTAAGGTAATTTATTTTTATTATAATATTATTTTTACCCTTATTTACCGGATTTACCTTTTAACCATGGTAAATAAAATATTTACCGAAGTAATTATTCAAAATGTCTAAAAATAAAAGTTACCTATTTACACAATTTAGATCTCCTAATTCTAAATATGGAATCCATTTTTTAAAATTCAAAACATAGAAGTGGAATAAATTAATTTAAAATTAATTCCCGTTGTCAAAACAAAAAGCGTGTTTTTAAGAATTCATAACTATCAAAATATTGACACTTGCTTATGTGAAGTTTAGATGTAAAATTACATCCAATGAAAAAAATTAGATTAAATGGTAAAAATATAATCTAATTATACTTAAAAACCACTCAATATTATAATTTATCACTATAAATTATTTTGATTAAAAAAGTTGTTTTTAATTAAAATTTAGTATTTTTCACTATTTATCAAAAACTGAATGTATTTAAAAATATACCAAAAATACACCCTAAGATAATTTCAATATTTTTAACCCAAAAATGAAGTCCATTTTGAAATATAAAATTGATAAAATTTCAAAAAGTGGGTATTACTATTCATAATGGCTAGTTTGATTGGTTGTGATGTGTTATAATCTCAAAGTTGCATACAACGGAAGCTATTGCATTATTCAAAGGGAAACGTACTGTGGAAGGTTGGGGTGTTACATTCTCCACTCCTTAAAATAATTTCGTCCTCTAAATTTCTAGAATATTACTACATAAGAAGACTCGGGTGGTTCTTCATCATAAGTTCCTCGGGTTCCCACGTTGCCTCTTCTATCTCATGGTTTCTCCATAGAACTTTTACCAGACGAGTCGTTCAGTTTCTCAGCATTTGTTATTTTGTATCAAGAAGCTTGACAGACTCTTCGCAATAAGACATATCAGGTTCCATTTCTAATTTCTCATAGGTTAGTACATGTGTTGGGTCAGGCATGCATTTTCTCAATAGTGATACGTGGAACACATCGTGAACTTTTGAGAGACCTGGCGACATTTCCAAACTATAAGCTATAACCTCAATTAGTTCTAGAATTTTGAAAGGTATGATGTACCTGGGACTCAATTTACCCTTCTTACCAAATCATATAATTCCTTTCCATAGAGATACCTTCAAGAAAACATGATCTCCTACTTGAAATTCCAAATCCTTCCTTCGGTTATCAGCATAGCTCTTCTGCCTACTTTGTGTTGCTTTGATGTGGGTTTGGGTTACCTTCACCTTTTCCATTGTTTCCTCAACAAGTTCTGGGCCAACAAGTTTTCTTTCACTAACATCATCCCAAAAGGTTGGTGTGCGACATCTCTTTCCATATAACTCTTCATATGGTGCCATCTGAATACTTGAACGAAAGCTATTGTTATAGGAAAATTCTACCAGAGGTAAATATTGATCCCACATACCTTGAAATTCAAGTGAGCATGATCTCAACATGTCTCCTAAGGTTTGAATAGTCCGTTCTGATTGTATATCATTTTGAGCGCAGTAGGCAGTGCTCAAACGAAGTTCAGTGTCCAGGGATTTCTGAAGACTTTTCCAGAATCTTGATGTAAAACGAGGATCAAAATTAGAAACAATCGATAGGGGTACTCCATGAAGTCTTACAACATCATTAATATAAATTCTTTCTATAAATTCAAGTGGTAAATCTTCTCTTATAGCAAGATAATGTGCAGACTTGATAAAATGATTAACAATGACCCATATTGCATCATTACTTCTAGGAGTGTTTGGTAGTCCCATGACAAAGTCCATTATAATATAATCCCATTTACACTCAGGAATGGGAAGAGGTTGCATGAATCCTCTAGGCTATTTCCTTCCAGATTTCTCTTGTTGACAAACCATACATCTTGACACAAAATCAGCAATCTCCCTCTTCATGTTGTCCCACCAAATATGTTCCTTCAAATCTCTATACATCTTAGTGCTACCAGGGTGTGTCGAGAAATTGGAGCTATGAGCATTATCTAACAATTCCCTTTTCAAATCAAGTATATCAGGAACACAAATTCTCTTCCCAAATTTCAAAATCCCATCTTCATATATGAAGTCACTCAATCTCCCATCATTCACAGCTTTAATCTTCTTTTGAAACTCCTCCTCATCGGCCTGAGAACTCTTTATCCTTTCTAGTAAAGATGGTTTGGCAACCATTTGAAAAACCATTGATGTTTCACCTTGTGCGGTTATTCCCATATCCATCTTTACTAGATACATGTATGTAAGATCCTTTTCAACCCTCATCTCATTCAAAACTCCATGATTCTTTCTACTCAATTCATTTGGCACCTTATTTTCCTTCCCCGGGTGGTAGTGTATAGTGTAATCATAATCTTTGAGTGGTTCAAGACATCTCCTTTGCCTCATGTTGAGTTATTTTTGTGATAAAATATACTTTAAACTCTTTTGATCAGTATAAATCTCACATTTTTCACCATAGAGATAATGTCTCCATATCTTCAAAGCAAATATTACTACTGCTAACTCAAGATCATGAGTAGGATAGTTTTTCTAATGAATTTTAGCTGCTATGATTCATAGGCAATAACCCTATCATTCTGCATAAGGACACAACCAAGTCCTTTCTTTTAAGAATCACTATAAATAACAAACCCATCATTCCTCAATGGTAGAGTCAAGATAGGAGCATTGACTAATCTTCTATTCAGTTCTTCAAAACATTCTTCACACTCTTTTTTCCAAACAAATTTAAAACCATTACGTGTGAGCTTTGTTAATGGGTTAGCCAACCGGGAAAAATTCTTGACGAAACGTCAATAATAACCTACTAAACCAATAAAACTGCGTACCTCAGTTATACTCGTTGGTGCTAGCCATTCTTGTATTGCCTTGGTCTTTGAAGGATTAATAGAGATTCCATATTTAGAGACAATATGGACAAGAAAAGAAATCTTCTGAATCCAGAATTCATACTTGCTAAATTTCCCATATAGACTAGTGCAGAAAACATTTTTTACGTCAGTTATTTTTCATTTTTTACGTCAGTTTCTAGCCGACGTTAATACAGGCGACGTTATAAATAACGTTTTTGACGTCGGTTATTTAAAAACCGACGTCAAAAACATAAAATCGCGATGTTTATGACGTCGGTTATTTTAGAACCAACGTGATAAATAAAATGGGAAGGGTTTATCACGTCGGTTATTTAACAACCGACGTGATAAAAGGCCTGGAAAATGGATTATCACGTCGGTTATTAAAAAATCGACGTGATAAGAGGACAGGGAAATGGTCTATCACGTCGGTTATTAAATAACCGAGGTGATAAACTGGGGGGCGGGGGGTTTATCACGTCGGTTTTTTAATAACTGACGTGATAAACTGGGGGGAGGGGGGTTTATCACATCGGTTATTATATAACCGCCATGATAAACCGGGGTGAGGGGGGTTTATCACGTCAGTTATTATATAACCGCCGTGATAAAATGGGGGGAGGGGGTTTATCACGTCAATTATTAAATAACTGACGTGATAAACCATTTTCCAAGCCTTTTATCCCATCAGTTATTAAATAACCAACGTGATAAACCATTTTCCAGGCCTTTTATCACGTCGGCTATTAAATAACTGATGTGATAAACCATTTTCCAGGCCTTTTATCACGTTGGTTATTAAATAACTGACGTGATAAACCATTTCCCATGCCTTTTATCACGTCAGTTATTAAATAACCGACATGATAAACCCAATTTTTTTTAAAATTGAATGCAGTCATCTGCTCTCAACCAGAATCAACTAGAAAACAAATCAAGAAATTGTACCACAAAAACAGAAGTAGATCAAAATTAAGCATGTACATTGATAACATATAAAAATTACCCCTTAGACAGCCCCCACCCTCATGTATACCCCATGGACAGTCCTCCCCCACCTCGTTGGAGCCCTCACCCTCATGTATACCCCCTGGACAGCCCTCCCCCACCCCATTGGAGCTCCCACCCTCATGTATACCCCTTGGACAGCCCTCCCCCACCCCATTGGAGCCCTCACCACACTCCAGGACTGCCCCCAACCCCCGGACATCCCCAAACACCCCTCGACAACCCCCCACCCGCCTGAACAACACCCCCTCACCCCCTCACCCCACTTGACAGCCCCCACCACACCCTTGGACAGCCCCAAACACCCCTGGACAACCCCCCACCCTAATGTATACCGCCCCACCCTTGGAAAACACTCCCACACCCCTGGACCGCCTTCCCACACCCCTGGACAGCCCTGCCACCCCCCTGGACTGTCCCCCCACCCCACCGGATATCCCTCCCAGACCGCTGGACACCCCCAACCCCACTGAACACACCCCCACACCCTTGGAACCCCTCCCCCACAGACCCAAATCCATACCAGAAAAACCATCATAAGTAAACCAAAACAAGAAGCAGAGCAAAACTAAACATTCACTTATATAACATTCAAAACATACACTGTCAACTTCAAAAAAAACTAAATCCAACCTAAACAAATAACAAATACACAATTACAATGACAATATTCAAAATTATATTTTACATTACAAACAACTAAAATTCAATCAAACCTGTAAAATAATTTGACCACTCCACTTGTAAGTGTTTGATGTCTTCAATAGTATAGGGTTTAGGGTCATCAAAAGCTACAAATGAAAAAGAAAGTAGTTAATGTGTATAATGAATAAATCAAATTGAAATATTATGGAAAAGTTTAAGAAGAAATTGTACCAGGTCAAAATTCACAACTGTCCCAATTGTTATTATTTCATACATAAATCTTAATATATAATATCCACATTCGATGAGTCCTTGTTGTTCATGAAAATTCTGTTTGAATGAGTGTAAATTCAATATATTATTTTTATGTAATAAAACAAAAAGTACAAATTATAAATGGATATTTACCTTCGCATTTACATATTTGATCTTTGCACTTCTTTTCTTTGTGTTTTTTCGAAAGTAGGCCCATGCACTATTAGAAAAGAATACGAATGGGGTAAATTTAAAATTTATTATAATATATAAAACTATTGAGAAATTGAAACTTAATTTTCCAATATATTCTTAAAACTTTCCCGTACATCACCATGGATAGAGCATATCTAATAAAGGGCTTTCTCCCTTGGGCAAAAAACCCCTAACATCCAATGATCACTGATAAAATGAAATTTGACGTTAGTGGTTTTTATGTTAAAAGATAATTAACTCTTTAAGAGAAATGTGTTTCATACCTCTCACAAAAAGGCATCATCCAACATTGTGTGATTATATTATTTTCAAATCTTTCAGAAATATAAACCATTCTTTGTTCTTCATTCAATGCACATGCTTCAGGGGAAATCAATTGCGGGTCCATGAATCCATATAATTCTGTCAGATCATTCCTCTCAAAAATTTTATAAAGATACCTAATAAAAAACATACATAAGTATACATTTTTAATAAATATAATGCAGGGAAAAGGTGTTAAGACTTACATAGAAAAATTTTTCACCACGTTGATGCCCAACTTATCTCCAGTAACAAGCTCCATGATATCAGTTTTTATAATCCCCACTCTTATTTCACATCCACAAACATGAGCTTCCATTGGAAACTCATAATAACCTGACAATAAATGTGAATATCTTGACAATCTGTCAAGACCATTTGAATCTATATCTGATGTCATAGCCATTTGTCTTTGTTGTTGTCTATACAGTATTTCTTTACCTTTGAAGTATTCCTGTAAAAAAAAATTGAAAAATAAATTAGTTTTCAAATGATAAAACAACTTTAATAAAAAAAATAAAATAAAATATATAACATTCATACCTCTATGGTAATGAGTCGAAGAAGTCTGGATGACCAAATTAAAAAATGGCTGATACTCTGTCCAACTGTCGCCACCTCATCTGTAGGTATTGTTACCCTAGCTGATCTATCTATAATATCCTGTACAGTGACCCTCTAATTCTATACCTCTAATTGTTGATGATGAACTGTATCTCCTATACAATATACCAACCCATATGCTACTATATGATGTTGAGAATCATCAACATACAACTCGCAATAAGTAGGAAGCTGTGGCGGAGGCGTAGGATAAAAAATGGGGTCCGCAGGCTGAGGTGGGGGAGTGGGAGCTACTGGAGGAGGTGGAGGATAAATAATGGGGTCTGCAGGGGGAGGTGGAGGAGTGGGAGCTACAGTCTGAAATTGTCTTTGCATTTCTGCAAACATAGATTGCACCGACTCTCTAATCTTGTCCTCCATCGTCGCATTAATATTATGAACTTCAGCCTCCAAGGATTCTAATTTTTTTATAAACCCCCTCAATTTTAGCAGTTGAAGAACGTGGAAACACTTTTCTTACTGATACACCTGCCGAATATCCTCTTACATGACCAGGATGTTCGGGCCTTCCCAATACTGCAAATAAAATATCTTCCCTCCCAGTAGCTGTAAATTTCCCCTCTGAACTCTGCTCCTCAAGAGAGTCTTGTATTAATTAATTGAACATTTCTGTAATGATTGAAATTATATAAAGAAAATAGTTAACTTAAATAAATAAAATAGATATCTTATAATCCTCTCAGCTACGATTCTCGATTCTTTCGAAAGATATTGCCCTTTTTTTCCCTTCCGAGCTCTCTTCCATTTTTCATGTCTAGATAGAGGGGATGGAGGGGCCACCTCTCCAGAGCTTGAAGACTCAGCTCTTAGTTGTTGAAATTTTTCTGCCATCATTTGTTCTTCCAATAATGCATACCCTCCCCGAGATAAACTATGAGGGTATACATTTTTAGATTGGATCTCCTGATGATCTTTCCTTGTTTGCTGTAATTTAAGAATAATAAATCATTAAAAAAACATTAATAAAATCATTTATATAAAAAAGTTTATAAAAGTTTACATTGCCATTACCAGAAATGACTCTTTGCTTCTACTTTCAAAAAACTGTCTCCATGTGTCTTCATCTATAAAAGGATACATACGACATGGATTGTCATGACTCCTATGACCATAAATGAAATCAGATGAGAGGGTTGATTTGAAATCCCTCCATCTCCTGGCAGCCAACGATAAACATTTCTTCCTGACTCCTCCAGTGTCAGGAATATCAAATGTCATCTGATAAAGAAGAGGTTAAACATATTATATATACTAGAAACATTAAAAGAATAGTCAAACAATGAAAAAATATCTTACCAAAATCATCTCCCACAACTGAGAGATAATCTCTTTATCCACACTTCTCCAATCATCATACAAAATGCTTACTTTGCTCTTAGCCTGATTTGCTACAAAACTCTTAAAATATTTTGCATTTGGACCTCTAGGAATATCATCATCATCAAACTCAATGACTATCCTCTGATCCTGCGTACGGTCAAGTGATAATTTTGGTAAACTTGTACACCCATGTTTACCAACCTTTGAACTCTTTGTCGTAATAGGAGCATGTGAATGTTCATCCCTAGAGGTATGACCAACAATATGCTCCTCTCCAGAAACATGTGGTTGATCATCTGAATTATCTGTCATTATCCTTCAAATCAAAAAAACAAACATCAGTTCACAAATATACAAATTCAAATATTTTAATACTACTATAATCAGAAAAATAGAAAAGTGTACTAAGTTACATAATAGTAAACATTGGTAATATGGTAAGCATGTTAAACAATGGTAAAGATGGTAAAGATGGTAAAGATGGTAAAGATGGTAAAGATGGTCAAGATGGTAAACATGGTAAAAATGGTAAACCTGGTAAACATGGTAAACATGGTAAAGTAATTGTCAGTGAACAAAAATAATAGATATATAATTCATGTAATGGTTATAAACATGATAAAGTAAACTAAACAAACTTAAAACAAACAAAAACATATACTTATTTTGTTTTAAAACATGTTTTAATAAATAAAAAACTTACAATATCTAACATTTATGGAAAAAATAAATGTAAAAAAGAAATAAACATATGTTACCTGTAATTTTAGGAATGTACAAATGGATTGTTTTCCCAAATTTCTTCATCGTGATCATTCCTTATGGCACAAACTATGTCTTCAACATGATCATCATTATGTTCTGTTAATCTTTCCATAGAAGTAGGGATATCACATAAATCAGCATATTCATCAATTTCATCCTCACCAACATATTTTTTTCCCTTGTAAAACAATATCCCACTGCATATCTGATTGATCTACTACATAGAAAATTTGTTTTGCATGTGTTTCCATTATAAAAGAATCAGCTGTGTCTTCCAATATATTCAGATTAACAAGTGTCATTCCAAATTAATCATGTCTTACACTGTTGTTACCGTTAAAACATTTACAGTTAAAAATGGGAACTTTAATTTCAAATTAATCAACCTCCCATATGTCTTCAATCACTCCATAATATGCACTTGATGCAGAAATTGGGTTTTTGTCCTTATCACTCGAAAAATACATTGCTTCTGCAAACACCAATACACCACTATTCTGAACTGCACTTCTGTTGTCCTGAGCTTTCGTATGAAATGTATAACCATTAATGTCATAACCAGACCATGTTATCACATTTAAACAGGACTACCCACTATCCATTTTAATGTCTCTGATACATCTGATCTACCAAGCAAAGTCTTTTTAATCCATGACAAAAAAGTTTTGTTGCGCTCATTCAAAATCCACATTTCTTTCTTCTTTGGATGACATTGTTTCAACTCATTAATATGCAATGTGATATATGGTTGAGCATCAGCTATGTTATTCAAGATGTATGATTCTAACTTCTTCATCTGTTCAGCTGACAATGATTTGACTTTCAAGCCGCGAATCCCCTTGCCCTCATTATTAACTCGTTCATGGCGAGATGGAGGCAAACCTATGTGTTGCGCCACAGCCAAGTAGCTCATACAAAACTCTGCTACCTCCTCAGAAATATACTTTTCAATAATGGAGGCTTTAGGTTGATATAGATTTTTAACATACCCCTTTAATATTTTCATAGACCTTTCAAAAGGATACATCCAACGAAGATATACAGGTCCACAAAGCTTTATTTCTCGAACCAGATGAATCATTAAATGCACCATTATATCAAAAAAAGTTGGAGGAAAATACATTTCCAATTGACAAAGTATAAAAATTGCATCCTTTTCCAAAATTTTCAAAGCATTCACATCAATCGCCTTGTTACAAATTGAATTGAAAAAATAACACAACTTCATTATAGTCTTTCTGACACGAATGGGAAATATTCCACGCAATGAAACTGGTAGAATTTGTTGCATCATGACATGACAATCATGTGATTTCATACCTATCAACTTCAAGTCCTTCAATGAGACAAAATTTTTTACATTAGAAGAATAACCTTGATGCACTTTGGTATCATGAAGACACTGACAGAAGCTAATTTTCTCCCTCTTTGATAATGTATGACATGCTGGGGGAAGAAATGTTCGTCTTCCTTTAGGAGTGGGAGCTAACTCCAAAAGTATTCCCATTGATAGTAAGTCTATTCTTGCATTCAACCCATCTTTAGTCTTTCCTTTAATATCTAACAATGTTCCAATCAAAGAATCACATATATTCTTCTCCACATGCATGACATCAATATTATGTTTAACTTCATGATACCTCCAATATGGTAGCTCAAAAAAAATTGACCTTTTCTTCCAAATATGTCTATCATTACCAGATTTTTGTGTCTTTCCCAATGTCACATCAAGGTTTTTCACCCTCTCAAAATACAGATTAGGGGATAAAGGTTTTGGAGCAGTATCAAATTATTGTGAGCCATTGAATGCATTTTTTAGTCTTCTATAAGGGTGTTCCATAAGCAAAAACTTTCGATGACCCATGTACACTGTTTTCCTCCCATGATGAAATTGACGATATGACATCTGTTGTTCGCAAATTGGACATGCTTTATGCCCTTTAACACTGTATCCAGACAAATTTCCATATGTTGGGAAGTCATTTATAGTGAATAGAAGCACTGCATGTAGTTGAAAATATTCCATTTTATAAGAATCATACACCCTAATACCATTAGCCCATAACAGTTTCAAATCATCAATCAACGGTGACAAGTAAACATCAATATCATTACCGGGTTGCTTTGGACCAGATATCATTATACTCAACATGACATATTTGCGCTTCATACAAACTTCAGGAGAGAGGTTGTAAATTACCAATAAAATAGGCCATGAACTATGTGTGCTACTGAGGGTTCGGTATGGATTCATTCCATCTGTGCACAACCCTAGTTTGAGATTTCTAATTTCATTTCCAAATGTAGAATACTGTGCATCAATTTTCTTCCATTGTGGACAATCAGCTGGATGACATATTTTTCCATCACATACCCACTCTTCAGTATGAAATCTTAACCTTTTTGCATCATGTGAATTAGAAAATAAACGTTTGAAATGATTAATTATAGGAAGATACCAAAATACCTTTGAAGGGAGCTTTGTAATCTCTACACCAGCCTGTGATTTTTCTTTAACCTTATACCGTGATGTCACACATTTAGGACACTCTGACAAAAAATCATATTCCTTCCTATATATAATGCAGTCATTCGGACAGGCATGTATTTTCTTGTATCCCAATCCCATCGGGCATAATATTTTCTTGGCTTTGTAATGTGAATCTGGAAGATCGTTATCTTTTTGAAGAATGTCTTTCATCAATTGTAGCAGCTCTGTAAAACTTCTGTCACTCCATCCATGTTTCGCCTTCAGGTTAATCAATCTTAACATCGCCAAAAAAACCGTAAAATCTGTACAACCATGATATAATGGTTTTTCAGCATCACCATATAGACGCGCAATCGTCGGTTCTATCTCAATTTGTTCTACTACAATATCGCGAATCATTTCTTCAATTCCATCGGAGTTACCATCTTGCGAATCATCATCATCAGTGACATTTCGTCTAGTTTCACCATGCCAAATCCAAGGGCTGTAACTCGGAATAAAACCATGACAAATCTTATGATCTTTTATCTCTCTACTTTTCAACTTCTTTATATTCAAACATTTCAAGCATGGACAAAAAAAATGTCACTACTTGGAACATTTTGTTTTGAAAATTCCAAAAAGGCATCAACACCTTCCTCAAATTCATTTCTCATTCGATGTGCCGTAATCCAACTTCGACTCATTATTACCTATAACAAATATCAACAAAAAATATATATTTTTAAGATAAGACAAATATATGTTTATATGAAAAAAATCATAATTTGAATGTAAAACAATTTAAAATATAAAAAAAATCTATGGGTATTTAAAAAAATATGCTTGAATATTATTTTTAAAACAAAATATAGTTAGATATAATAGTTTTAAATTTCATTGAATCAAAGAAAACCATGTCGCCTACATAGTTGATAGAAAATTTGATAAAATAGAGTAAACCTGAGAATCACCCCCACCCCCCGGACAACCCCCAAAACCCTCTGGATAGGCCCCCACCCCTCTAGACAGCACCCCCACCCCTCCTGGACACCACCCCCCACCCTACCCCTTGAACACCCCCTGGACACCCCCAACCCTCTGGATAGCCCCCCACCCCCGGACAACCCCCAAAACCCTCTGGATATGCCCCCACCCCCATGGATAGCCACTCACACCCACCCACCCCCTTGGACACCCCCCGGACACCACCTGTTTCCACATCTTTGATATAACATATATATTTTTTTAAAAATGTGACATTATTAAAACGTTTCAAGAAATATGATGAAGAGTCCAATCGTATTTCTTATGAAATTTTTCTTACTAGAAAGGGTCTTAGTATTGGATAGAATAATAAATAAAGTGGCATAAAACAGCAATATAATCCTAAAAAATGCATATAATCTAGATTAAATATTTGAATAAATATGTTTATAATCAACCATCAAATCCAAAAGGTGTGTGAGAGAACAATTAGAGAAAAACTGGAAATGAGAGATCATAGTCATTGAGGGGGGATGGTGTCAAAGGAAACAAAAAATCAAATGAACCGAGACCACTTTATGAAGTAATCCATGAAAAAGAAAAACCTACATCAAATAAAATCGTGAAACATCAAAAAACAAACAAATACCCATTTGAAATAGAATCTAGTATCTTGATTCAGAAACTCTAAAAAATAAATAAATCACAATCTCATTGATTGAATCCTGAATTTCTAAAATAGAACAGTACACTAGTTTCACTTTGTTTGGTGGTGCAATTATTTGTTTTATTTGATCATCAATTAGTTTTGTGAAATAAAATCAAAAAATCTTGTGAAATACATATAAGTAACATTAATTATTCAAGTTCACATTCTTTTTGTAAAATTACCCATGTCTATATTATCATTAATAAAAAAATTATCATTATTCTCAACTAAAATTAGGAGAATTGTGATATTCCCATTTTTATAAACATATATTAATGATGTTATGATAGAGTTTATCATAACTAATAATATAAAAAATGGTATACTTATCTATAGTAGAGTCCTATAAGACAAAATGGATGCATGATATTTCTGTGACATTTAGATTTTTTAAAGGGATATAATGATGTTTAATACTTCCCAGAAGGGTGAAATTATAAGGGAGTTTAGTGTCTTCTAAAAATACAAAGTGGGTAAAAGTGAATTTTTTTCCATTAAAGAAAACAAATGGTTTATCATAGATTTATTAGACTCTATGAGGGTGAATGATAAATATTTATTTTATTATGTTCCATTATAAATCATGTGTAAATATTTATTTTAGTTTAATTAATGAATGATAAATGGTTTACATTAATGGTTTTTGTTTTCTAAAAAAATGACATCTTCAATATGGATGATTGATTCCTATTCTATGATAAGACACTCAACAAGGATGATTGACTATATATGATGATAATTTCTTTTAATTCTCTAATCACATAAACATTATTGGTTATCCAACTACAAAATTGTTAGATGAACCTGAGCGTTAAATGAAATATAGGATAAAAGGAATAAATGAATCAACCATACCTCAAATTTCTTTTTGATAATGAAATTCAAACTGGTCAAATTAGGAAATATTCCAAATCTTTCCTTAATCATGCCATAGTACTTCAATAAATAACCCCAAATATGTTTCCAACATAGGAGGATTTTGAGTCATTAAATGCAAGGTAATATATCAAAATTTGTTTTATAAAGAAATACAAAAACAAGACACTCAAGATAAAAACAAATGTCTGGTGCCAACGATATTCAAAAAGATGTAATAGGGTTTGAAATGGAAGAATCTAACCTAGTTTAAACAAAAAAATCACAAAACATAAATATAGACTATCCGAAAAAAAATGAACGAAATAAATTTGTGGAAGGCGTACTTGAGTGTTGCGAGTTGAGATGATAGATCCGAGTAGAGTAAAGATGATAAATGATGAAGCCAAAATGAGTTTAACGCAGGTCTATCGATGAGCCGATTAGGGTTTACCGTGAGAGAGAGACGAGCCGGCAGACTGTCGATCGAAAAATCGTAAATGACAGTCCACAGGGCTTTAATTTTTTAAATGTTTTATAACGTAAGTTATATAATAACCAACATTATAAACTATTTTTTAAATTTATAACATCGGTTATTTTAAAACCGACGTAAAAAACTCCTCGCGCTTTGTTTTTTTACGTCGGTTATTTTATAACCGACATAAAAAACCCGTAGATATCTCGTTTTTTACGCCGGTTAGTTTATAACCGACGTAAAAAACCCCCCCGCGCTTTGGTTTGTTACATCGGTTATTTTATAACCGACGTAAAAAAAGCCTAGATATCTCGTTTTTTACGTCAGTTATCAAATAACCGACGTAAAAAACCTCTGCGCTTTGATTTTTAATGTCGGTTAATTTATAACCGATGTAAAAACCGAACACGCGCGATTTGTAACATCAGTTATTAAAATAACCGACGTTAAAAATCTACTCAACGCATTTGTTACGTCTGTTATAAAATAACCGATGTAAAAAACCACGTTTCATAGATTCTCATGTAGGTTATATATAACCGACGTAAAAAATGGTGACGTAAATAACGTTTTCTGCACTAGTGATAATTCATTTCTTATACGAGTCTTTAGAATAATGCACAAGTGATTTTCATGATCTTCAAAGATTTTGGAGTATACCAGGATATCATCAATAAATACCACTACAATGTCATCAGGATATTCCCTGAAAACTCTATTCATTAGATCCATGAAAACAGAGGGTACATTAATCAGCCCAAAATGCATTATTGTAAACTCATAATGCCCATACCTGGTTCGAAATGCTGTTTTCGGAATTTCCTCCTTCTTCACACACAACTGATGGTATCCATAGCAAAGGTTAATATTTGAAAAATATTTAGCTCCATGAAGTTGGTCAAATATATAATCAATGCGAGGTAGGGGATGCTTGTTATTTATTGTTATAGCATTGATCTCCCTGTATTCAATGCACAAACTCATAGACCCATCTTTCTTCTTAACAAAAAGAACAGGGGATTCCCCTAGAGAAATACTAGTGTGAATAAATCCCATATTACTCAATTCCTCTAGTTGCTTCTTTAGTTCCACTAATTCCACAGTGGCCATTCTATAAGGGGTTTTTGATAAGGGCCTTGAACCAAGAATTCAGTCAATGGAAAACTCAATTTCTCATTATGGAGGATGTCCAGGTAAATCTTCTGGAAACACATCAACATATTATTGAACGATAGGTACATCCTATATTTGTACATTCTTTTCCTCACCCATAATTATTTCGTTCTCTTACTTCCCAATAATTGAATTTAGTTGAGCTATTGGGGGTAGATCTTGATAAGAATGAGGTGGTAATGTTTCTTCTCTAAAGATAAGGTATTATTTATCATCGTCATAAAAAATCGTAACTTCCTTCTTCTTAGAATAATTTTTTTTGCATCATGGTATGAAAGACAATCCATGTTGAGGATTATATCAAATTCAATCATGAGTATGATGATGAGATCAACAGATAAATTACATTTATGTTCCTTAATAGGGACCGGTTCACAAAACTTTATTGCAATGATACTTACCTTAAGAGTTTTGACTAACAACTCCCTTGTTAAATCAAATTGGAAATATCTAATTTTCTTAGAAAATTGGGAAGATATGAAAGGATGTGATGATCCAGAATCAAATAAATCATTGGATAAACTTGAGGAAACCATTAAATTACCTTCTACCACATCTTTCGGAGCTTCAACCTCAGCAGTAGTGATCGCATAAGCTTGGCCCTGATCCCTTTTCCTTTTCTGAGGTAAGTTTCCCTAACCTTAGGACATTCATTTGAATAATTCCCCATTTCTCTACAATTGTAGCATTTAAAATTGACAACCTCTTTCTTCCCCTTGCAATCACGAGCTTGGTGGCCTTTTTCAACACACTTGTAACAGACTACCATTCCCTTCAGACAAGTACCAAGGTGTTTCTTCCCACATTTAATACAGGATGGATATTAAAATTTTCCCTTATTCGCTTTATTTCCATTTCCTAAGTGTTCAGCATATCTCTTCTTCTCTTGCTTGTCTTTATAGTCGTAAGACTAAAATAATTTCTTTTCTGTCTTGATAACACATGGGACAATGTATTCGTATGACGAGAAGGATTGTGAGACTAATGCTCAATGGGGAAATGGTTTTAACCCATCAAATAAATGGTCAATCTTACTTCTTGTGTTACGTATATAATATACTATATGCCTTGCTAACCTTGTAAAGTTAGCTTTATACTTTGCAACATTCTCATCCTCCTTTTGCCTCAGACTCAGAAATTGTCTTTCCATATCCACTCGATGGTCATGAAGAAAGTATTTTTCTAAGAAAATTTCTTTACACTAACTCCATTACATATTTTATACTTCATCATCTTCTTTTTTGTTTTGAATCAATGACCACCAATGATCAACATCTCCAGTGAGGCGGTAAACTGCCATGACAACTTTTTCCCTTTCGCTAATCCCCAAGGTGTGGAATATTTTATCTAAGGAATTTATCCATTGCTCAGCTAATAATGGATTTTTACCCCCATTTAATGTTGGTGGTTGTTTCCTCATGAAACGATCTATCATTGATCCTCCATGTTGTGAATTAGGGTGCTCCATACGGGTAAGGTTATTATTCATAACCTGAGTGAGTTGTCCCAGTATGGTGATATGCTAATCAGCACCAGTTGTATCACCAGCTCCACTATAATTATCTTGAGCATGAGGGAAATCCCTACATGGAGTGCGTGCATTAATACAGTTTCCATTCCTTCCACTAGGCTCCATTTCTAAACAATGGCATACACTAGATTAGTTTATGAATCACAATACATAATTCCAAACTTCTAACATACTTAACATAAATTGAACATTTTATGGATATAATACATAATCATAAAAAATGTTTTATTTGAGGAGGTATATAGTCATAAATCCTTCATAATGGTTTGTAAAGAAAATGTGGATTATCCTAAGCATATCCCCCGGAAGTGTTGTAACCAAGAGTGCAGCAAGGCCCATTGTCATGTACCAGGATACCCCGAGTCAAGCCCAAAACTCCTTATCGGAGTTTTCACTCCTAGGTATATCTGTGCCAGAGCCGCCTCTACCTGCTCGTATCTAGACGGGGATTTATTTTTTTAGAAAATACACAAAATCTCTACATTACCAAAATTCTAGGAAGTTCTTCTATACTAATCCTCAAAGTCTATCTTAAGGTAATGTGCTCTAATCAGAGTTTTTCTAAATCTAGTTTCCAAGGTTAGTACTCAACTTTATCTGATACCAACTATAACAACCCAACCCCAATTATCCAGAGTCTATGCATTATTACATAACATTGGAATGATACAAGGAAATCATGTCCCGAAAGACCGATCAATTTAGTAGCCTTGGAAATACTAGATACATTCATAAGTTTTACGTTACATTATAAAATGAAAAACTACAATAACATTGTTTCCATAGACCACACTCATATCCCTTCAGACTATCCCTACAGTTTAGTCATAAAATACTTCTTCACATCCGGGGAAAAATAAAACATAGAAAGGGGTGAGCTCAGATGCTCAGTTAGGATAACAATATAACGGAAAATTTCATAAATAAGCATAAAAATTTAAGGCAATGTATAAGACTAAAATAAAATCATTTTAAACTTGAACTTTAGCATAATATGGAAAAGATAAAATCAAATAATTCCATTTACTTATTTACATGGATATTCTACTAGTCTAATAATCACATTCAATATAAATAGCCACTTTCATAATGATGGAATGCATAATGCCAGACTTCATAACCACATAGTCTAGGCCTTGTGACAAGACTACAAAGAAGATTTTATCAAGGCCTTGTTCCAAGACACTAGTTTGTCTCATGAGACATACCGATGCATCGAGGAGCTATAGAGGGCTCCACCCATCACTTACTAAGTCCAATGCATTCCTCATATGAAAATTTTTAAACATAACATAAACATTCGTATTAAAACTAGCATATGAAATGTCAATACTTTATCCATAAACCATGAATGGTAGAAAAATAACACATCCACAGTAAAACATATCACCAATCCTTCAATAAAAAATGGAATATTTGTATCATAATAAATCAACTTCAAACAATATTAAAATTCCTTAAAGGATGTTGATATAGATGAAATCAAAACTGTTTGAGATAAATATATCATTATTTTTTGAAATCATTTAAAGTTATATAATTATAAAATAAAACATTTATTTTGAAAATATTCTTATAATCTTGTAAGGTAAGCTTCGACGATTCTATAACAGTGGAATATAGCCACACCCACCATATTAGTTAAAAAAACATTCTTACCTTAATTTTGTCAAAAAGGTTAATAAAGTAACTGGTTTGGAAAACGATGGAAAGATTCCTTTCAAAATGTATAAGGTCATATAAGGGTATAAATGAATTTAATACATAGTCTAGTAAGTATTAAAATTTTTTTGGAATACATTTTTAGGAAAACACAGATGTGGATGACAAAGAGGTCCCAGTAGATAATTACATATAAACAACCTTGAATAATGAAGAGGTTGTAGAATTGACCCTTACCTTGTAATTTTCCTTGGATAAGGGTAGGTTAACCTCCTGTATAATGGTAAAATAATTGTTACTAAACTATACAAGAATCATATACATTAATATGATATCATATATGATCTTTTAATATTTCTTTGTTAATAATATTTTAGTATTATCGTCATTTCGGATGTTAACTGATTCGTTTTCCTTTATATGATTTGTTACATACATAATGTTTGTTATGAATAAGATGTATATTATTCATATTCAGAATGATATTATGTCTTTAAAAATTATTTTTAATCATCTAATAAAAGTTATTCTTGAATGGATATGATGGGGAATGAATCTCATCGTGTTCGTGGAGATGATAATCCGTACGTACGCACGAGCAACAATATCATTATTTTGATATTAAAATCATATATAATTGGATATTATATCATATATATAGAATAATTACCATGTTATATTTATTATTTATATCATTTATACATCATTATTATACCCATCTAAATAATAATGCATTAAATAACAACCACACCACGACGTGGAGACGGTAAGGCGTGCGTACGCACGTATGGTGACATGTCATTCAAAAGATGGATAGAATAATGAATACGATTGTAACATATTCATAATAAAATAATAGTATATATAATATTCTGGAGTTATTATTTTAGAATGGAAACAACAAATAAATAGTAAGTGGAAGAAGAAAAGAACTTGAAAGATGTGGTGAGATATTTACCTCTTCTTCGGGTTCTTCCTTTTGATTTGATCAAAAGGGCTCGTTAATATGGATATATGATCAAAATAAAGACTCTATGATTAAGGGAGGATAGTTGGTAGGATATTTGTGTCGGGGTTGTCCAATTAAAATGGATTTGGAGGAGTGAATTAGAGATAAGGAGAAGTGGCCTTTTATAAGAGGGGTGAGGGGTACCTTAAGAAAAGATTGAAATATTATTTTATAATAAAATCATGTTCGATTTATAATGGCTAAAAAATAAATTATTTAAAGTATAATGTGGGTATGGGTAGAAAACCACTCAAAAAAGGGGTTTTAGATAGGTTTGGGTCACTATATTAACCTTATCTTTTAGATTTAACTCTTAGTTAAATAGTTTGACATTTACCATGTCTCTTTGTATTTTTATATTATATGGTTAGTAAAATTACTATAAACTTCCAAGAGGACCTAAATTGGTTCATTAATAAAATATATAATATTATTTAAGACCTTTTTCTGAACCTTGGATTTTTAGGAATAGAATATAAATTAATAATATAATATTTTTTTAAAAACACTTTTATGTCAATTTTGACACTATTTGATATTTTGTTTTTGCTAAATTCATAACAAAATTATTACTTTGAATAAAATTCATTTAATAAATCATAAAATGTCACATTAACCTATAAAATTATTGGATGACATCAAAACTTTAAAATTATATTTATTTTAACATATATAATACCATTTATTTGATTCCTTCATTAATAAAGAAAAATACTGCATCATCATTGTGTAATAAATAAATTTAATTATTAAATGTCTAAAAATTATAAATAAAATACTATTATGTAGGAAATATTTTTAGCTTTCTAATGAATCTTTATAGTTGAATAGATAACATATATAACCCTATGTAAAAATTGTTTTACTAAGATATATATGCTTATGTCATTTTTGTATTTATTTTAACTTAATTAATATAAAGTGTCATTATCACTTACAAGTGGCTCCATGGGGTCCCAAAATCTACCCAAGGATTTCCATGGTCGGAAATGTATCAGAAAATAGAGTTAGGACATGTGTTAGGGTAATTTAATATTATTATAATATTATTTTTTACCCTTATTTACCGAATTTACCCTTTAACCATGGTAAATAAAATATTTACCAAAGTAATTATTCAAAATGTCTAAAAATAAAAGTTACCTATTTACAAAATTTGGACCCCATGATTCTAAATATGTAATCCATTTTTCTAAATTCAAAACACAGAAGTGGTAGAAATTAATTTAAAATTAATTCCCGTTGTCAAAACAAAAAGCGTGTTTTTAAGAAATAATAACTATTAAAAGATTGACACTTGCTTATGTACAGTTTAGATGTGAAATTATGTCCAATGACCAAAATTGGATTAAATAATAAATATATAATCTAATTATTCTTAAAAACCATTCAATATTATAATTTATTACTATAAATTATTTTGATTAAAAACGTTGTTTTTAATTAAAATTTAGTATTTTCACTATTCATCAAAAATTGAATGTTTTCATAAAAATACCAAAAACTCACCCTAAGATAAATTCTATATTTCTAACCCAAAAATGAAGTCCATTTTGAAAGATAAAATTAATAAAATTTCAAAAAATGGGTATTACTATTCATAACGGCTAGTTTGATTGGTCACGATGTGTTATAATCTTGAAATTGCATACAACGCAAGCTATTGCATTATTCAAAGGGAAACGTACTGTGGAAGATTGGGGTGTTAAAAATATTTTTCTTCCTACCCTGGCCCTTGTAAATTGATTTTAGATATATTTGAACAAGTTTGTGGGAGAAATTCAGACAGAATGGGATGCTTCCAATTTCAGAGATGTATGGTGCACTCAATTGACTATGAGGTTGTGTTCCATATACCATTTTTTGTATCTCATTCATCTTACTTTCCTTTTCAAAATTCAAAAAAAAAATTGATGTCGGTTGTGTACTAGGAAGGTCAAAAATTACCATTTTCCAGACCAATAAGGAT
Source organism: Viscum album (assembly GCA_963277665.1). Taxonomy (NCBI): domain Eukaryota; kingdom Viridiplantae; phylum Streptophyta; class Magnoliopsida; order Santalales; family Viscaceae; genus Viscum; species Viscum album. The sequence goes on along the minus strand of OY728126.1, from coordinate 764,995,266 downwards.
CATATATTGTTAGGTGTTGGATGTGAGATCTATCCTAGGTATAATTTTTAAAAAATAAAAATCCAAAAGAAAAAGAAATAGGAAAGGAACATAATCATTTCTTTGTATACATACGTGCTATACTTAAGGATCCAACCCGAGCTGATTGAGTATGGATGTGACCAACCAGAAGAAGAAACATCATCACACTTGTTATTTCACTTTTTTCATTGCACTATAGAGCTTACCATACTATTTGAGCCTGATTTTTCACATTTTACCTACATAACAACATCTGAAGATTCATCAGAACCTGTTTTCTTAAGCTCTCAATATTAATCTTATACTTGTCTTTGCAAAATGGAGATTATAGAACCAGTATAAGTCTATGGTTAGGAAAATGTACTCAGGGTATTAGCATACCTCTACTTTCATTTTATACCATGAGTCATGAGATAAAATAATGGTGAGGTAGATTACAATTGGGCATATAACTTAAGGAATAATTATGTGGTCAAGATTATAATACTAGAATTTGTTTTGAAAACTAGACTGTGAGGCATGACTACCTTTCCATTCAAGTTTAATTCTAGAACATGATTATTTCTATGCTTACACCTAAATTTAATTGCATGGACATAATAAATATTTATTGCATTAAAATTTATTATCCTTTATGAAATATTTGTTGAGACATACTGCTTGAGGACAAGAAATTGTTTATGTGTGGTGGGATTTGATAAGCCTAATTTATATATATACATTTCTTTCATTTATTCATTGTTTTTCATTTAATTATTCAATAATACACATGGAATGTGTCCAATTTTGTAGGAATAATCACTTCACATGTTTCCAAGGAAGAAATTGGAGAAAAGGTGAAAAATTGGCCAAGTACACATTATGATGATGCATATAATGTCGTATACCTGAGGATCAAAACCTAACCCATGTCATGAAGCCAAGTTGTGACCATGCCACAAATCCATAAGGAAAAATCCTTTACATGTCATGTCCAGACCAACCACATCATGATGCTAGTCAAACTAGTTAGTGATAAAGCTATGAGGGTTTCATGAAAAAGCCAACTATATATAGAGTACACATCATGAACAACTGGTACATGTCATGCACTTGGTCAAACCACTTAATCTGTGATACCTCCGTGCCATGCTGGAGATCCAAGAAAGAATTACATGAATCAAAGTAACACATCGTGTACCTACAATACACGTCACGATGAAAAATAAATATTTAATCAGTGGAGTGGCAGAGCATTTGAGAGAATTATAGACGTGTTTCTCTTCTTCCTATTGATCCCCTGCAAACTATTTCTCCCTTTTTCCCTTTATAAAACCCAAAGTCTTCATGTTTTTACAATTTTTATCAATCCAAGAGCCATAAAAACTTATTTATTCAATGAATTATTTTCCATTCCACATTTAAATTAATGTCCTATTCCTAACTCAAGTAAGTAATCAAATTTAAGTCATAATTCTTGTGTGTATGTTTTTCTCTTTTTCACCCCAACCCCCTTTCAAGAGTATAATTCTATCACGACCAATAAACATGTCATTCATGCTCTATTTTGTTTATTTAGTTGTTTTTATAGCCCTAATGAGTATCTAAACATCTTAGGGGTAAGGATAAAGTTATGAATTTTCATAATTAAATACACCTTTATGTCTAAACATGGAAAATCTATTTGAATTAGTAATTAGGATATAAACCAATGGCCTATCCCATTTGTGAGAATGTACCTGACCACGGGATAGTCAAAAAAATAACCCTATTCTAATTGGAGTAGACTAATCTATGACCAATATCTTAGGAAACTTTCTGCCCTAAAAAAATAAAAACTTAATGAAACTAAGTCATCCCTATCTCACGACCATAGAATAGATACTTCCTAGGTAAGACTAGGAGGCTAAGACCAAAGTCAACTAGTGACCCTTGTTTGCTTTGTAGACTAAGACATAGGATATTTCCAAGGATATAATTAAAGTAAATCCTTCACTCAGATACTCGACTTGATACCAAACCCTTGTTTATAATTTAAATTTACCCTAAAATAGAACTTAGATCAAACTCCCAAATATATAATTCTATAAAGGACTCCCTTACAGGTTTAGGAGCCAGATTTTCCCAAAATCAAACAGAAGTCTCCCTATGGATTCGACCCCATACTACCATTACACAACATCTATGTTGTTAGTGAAATTTTGGGAACATTTATAAATAATAAAATTGATACAAGCTAGAGTAAGTAAAGACACCTCCTTGTGGGCGCATCAAGTTACCAAGAAATATCCCTTCATTATCCCTAAGATCAAATTAACCATAATTATACTTAGTGTTATGAATGTAATCTATGGACCCAATTTTTTATAATTATCCTAATTTTGGGTTTCTATTATTTTATATCTCATAGGGTGTCTTCTTTATGATATTATTTATTATAACTCTATTAATTACATAGCATGTTGTGCTAACAACTTCATCCAAAAAATGAGTTTTCTTACTATATTCACTTAATGCAGTCCCAAAAATTTCTTTCATTCTCCCATTACTCCTTTAAAAAACATCATTTAGTCGAGGTGTCATGGGGGTAAAAAAGGTTTGTTTGATACCTTGTTTTTAACAAAATTAATTGAACTCATGGTTTTCAAATTCTCCTCATGTTCACTTCTTAATGAAAATAAATTTTGAATATTTTTTCTCTTTGAACCATAAAGAAAAGACTAATAAAAATAGAACAATATTAAATTTTAATCCTTAAAAAAACCCATTTAAATCTAAAATAATAATCAAATATGATATAAATTTTTTTTATCTCCATGGATTTCTATTAAAGATGGTGAAAATGAATCCACATGGATAAGTTCCAAGCATCTAGAAGTAAAAACCTCTTTAATTGATTTAAAATTTGAATTATGTTGCTTACAAATTTGGAATGCATCACGAAGTTTCTTTTTATTCAATTTATGATGAGGAAAATATAAAATCATATTCCTATTATATAACTTTTTTAGGGAAAACATTACAATGTCCATGTCTTCTATGAAAAATACAAGATTCAATTATTTCAGTGTTCAAATAGTGTACATTTTTTCTTCTCAAGGAGTGAAGATATAATGTGTATATGTTTTCTGTTCTCAGTGCCTTAAATTTAAGGGACTTATATTTGAATATAAAACATAAATTTTTACAAAAATATAAAAATAAACCTTCATCATAATGTTTAGAAATACTTATTTGGATGTTCTTTAAACCTTACACATAGAGAAAATTATTGATAATAATTGTATTTGAATTTCCAATCAATCCAATTCTAATAATTTTTCCTTTAGCTTTTTCATCAAAAGTGAAATAGCCTCTATCAATTTTTTATAATGATTGAATGTTTAAAAAATATCCTCTTATATATCTTGATCATCCACTAACCATATACCACTTCTCATTTCTATTCTTATAGATTTTTACTTAAAAAATAAATAAAAAAGAAGGTGTTTTGGTACCCAAATTCTCTTGGGTATTACAAAGTTTGTGAATAAATATTTTGGAATCCAAATATTCTTGTGTTTTCTAGAATTTGTATCATTGAATTTAGACAAATATTTGAAATAAAATCATGATTAAAACCAAAATTTGAGGATTTATTATACTATAATAATTGGCATAATGTTCTAGATCTTCACTGTTAAAACATGTAACTATTGATGGTATTTTGTTCTTAGAGAAAGGAAAAAAAAAATTCATATATAGTTTAGGCATATCACCATTACTTCATATACCAAATATTTATCTATTTACTTTATTATTTCCATGTATTTGATTGGGGTAATTTTCCCCCTTTGTAAAAAATTAGCAGTATATTTAAGGGATTGTATCCCATTTTTTATGATTTTAATTTTATCATCCTTCTCAGCATATGAGAAATAGAATTATCTAGCTTTGTTTTTAGGTTAAAAATTTGTTTTCTTAGGGAATCGTTTCCACTCATAACTTCATAATATTTTCTATGTTATTTATTCTTCTTCTTTATGTTCTCATATTTATCATCCATTATGGAAAATTATTCATTTAATACTTAAAAAGAGTAGTTTTTTGGTTCAAAATTACATTAATTCTCATAATAATAAAAATAATTTATCTCAGGTTCTTATGCCATAAGGAACATGTTATCCTTTTGGTTCAAGCGCTCAACTTTAAATTTAGAAGAAAATTCATTACTAGAATATTCTAAAGCATTCCATGTATCCTCCCTAAATTTTTTCCATTTCTTTTGGAATCTATATTTATTTTTAATTTCATTGAATATTTACAATTGTTTTGTAATTAAATGTCTCCTGGCTTGATGTGTCCAATATTTTTTCACTCATAACATATGAAATCTTTATAAATCCCATCATACTTCTTGATTTTTTTGAAGGGATTATTAGAACCTATTCATTTTTTATAAAACCTATTGAAATTCCTTGTCAATTGAACAAGTATATCATAATATTCATAAATATTTAAGTATTTTTCAATATATGAGTTAGATAGTAATATTTTTTTTTCATCTTTTGAAGTAGAGTCCTTTAAAGCATCATTTTAATTTTTAATAAACTTATAATAAATTTCATCATCACCCATTTCAGCTTTATACATCAAAAGAGTACCAATGAGGTATTTAATTTTTAGATCCATTATAAGTGTGTACTATATTATTGGGACTGATATACCATTAAATTTTTATGGAATTTCTTTAATTAATTTAAGTGATTGATCTAGTTCTAAAACTGGTATTCTAAGATATACAACATTGCTTATTATTTCCTTAAATATTCTATTCATTTGGGTGATGATTTCTCTATATATCATTTTAAAAGTGTGAAATTTTAACTTGGTAGTATTTTATGTTAAATATAAGACATTATATATTTCATTACAAGAAATAAATATGGTAACCCATATCTCACGGTGCAATGTCCCACCGCTTGGGACCACTAATCGGTGTCTGGACTGATGGAAAACTACAAAACCTCAAGCACACCTCCTCATATGTCACATGTAGTTGAATAGTGATGAGGGTCTATGAGTATACTGTGGGGGTGACTATACCATTTGGTTAGAGTATCAATAATAGTATAAATAATAGATACATAGAGATCAAGTAAAATAACCAGTTCAAATATGAAAAGGAAAGTGCCAATAAATAAATAACTCATCACATGCTATAACAGGTGGTATGTGATAAATGCCTCAAAGGATTACTCATTGGTGGATCATATACAATAGATAAAAAAGAATAAAAATAAAATTGAATCTAAAACTCATTTTGAATTACTATTGAGCCTGGCCTGGAACCATCACCCATGCTCCACTCTAACACTCCATGAAAAATTACATGCAACAAGCCATTTCCCTAAACCTATCCCTACAAAAAATAATATTCTTCTAGGGTACCCAAGTTCTATGGAGAATTGATTGGGTGTGTGTATAACTCAGCAAGACACCACCACAAACATCCCTAAAATACAAGTATGGTTTACATGTCCCCACAGAAATTTTATAAATAAACAATTATAAAAATACAACCATTTAAATATTTAGATTTAACTTCATACAACATATGTTGAACCTAGGGGATGTATTCACCCAGATGCAATACAAACCTAATTCAGCTAGTGCTGAGGTGTCTTTGAGCACATCACAATGACTATTTCAACCTATCTTCCACTGAGGGTAATATACTGATCCCCATCCAAAAAACTAAAACCCAAGGTAATATAACCACCCCTATCCCTAGTGTCCGCTCAAGGGGATTTGTTTACCTTAGTTTTAAAAATCAACTAGAATATATGTGAGGGATGGATTAAATCTGATTTTAACCATTAATCATTAATCTAGAAATCCACCTAGGGACCCAATTTGACCCATAGATTTAACCACCAATCAACAATCCATAAACACCTAGGCACTTAATTCACCATGGATCCATTTAAAAAAATAATAAAAATTTATTTTACTTTAAAATAGAACAAAGACATGTCAGCATATCTATAATAAAAATAATTTTTTTAAAAAAAAATAAATTATCAATTAACATTTCACTTTAGAAAAAAAATCAAACCCCTAAAGGGGTTCTTTCATTTAATTAAACTTATTCAACCATAAAAAATTATTCTTACCAAAGCATGTGACATGAATTCCATTCTAATACATAATCAAAATTACATTTCCTAAAACCCATCTCAAACCCCACCATTATGTTTCATACAACCTTAAAAATCCATAAAATATTTTATTAATGCAACCATTTAACTTTCACAACACAGACCCATTTTTTTCAGTTTCAAAATCAATTCATAAATTTAGAAAACATCACCCATTTAAATTATTACAAGGAAATATAAGTCATTATTTTTAAAATTTCCTTACCATTTCTAAGTTTGATTCAAGATTCAATTCAATTTCATAGTAGCAAATGATTGTGAAATTCCATTTCAAATTAATTGGTTCTAGGACATAACTCCATGTTGGAACAATTGTCACATGGATTATCCATTTAATAAGGTCTAGATAACAAGACTAGTTATCTAATGTATGGAAAAATCTAGGAAATGAACACCCAATTTAAAAACCCACATTTAAATTCCAAGATCAACGCACAAAGAATTAGTGATACCACACAATAGATTCACAAAAAAATAGTAGTATGGGTTAAATTTCGGGATAATTTTCATTATTATTAGAGAATCTCACATGTTGATTATCGACCACTAGTTCAGCCTGAATCGACGGAAAATAAGAAACCATATAAATTTCTTGAAAAAAGTGTATAGTATCCAAAACTAATGGAACACCACTTGACAATGAAAGAAAAAATATAAAGAAGGGGTAGTGATAATCACCATAGGCTCTTCAATGCAAGTGAATAAACTCAATTTAGAAAATAAATGAATAAGATCCACCCATGGGAAGAGAAGAAGGAAGAGGAGTCACGTGTAGAGAGCTGATGGATGAAAATGGGAAGAAAAGGTGTAAAAAACACAAATTATCAGAGGGTAAATTTTCATTTTTCTCAATTTTTGAGAGGCACAATGTTGGATCACATATTTTAACAAAATATATGCGAATCATGAAGAACTCACTATTTGGGACATATCATTTCGCACAGTTATAGTGAATTGTTTACAAACTATGTTCGAACCATACATGATACATCTATAAAAATTCACATAATTTTCTAGGACCACACATTATTTATCCATACTGGGCTCATATTATCTATAGGATTCATGATTTGGGGTCATAGTTATCAATAACCATGCACTGACCATACACCCCATGCTACATTTTCTAAACACAAAAATTTCAAACCTAAAAGCTCCCAAGACTTATTCGATCACCTGAGTTACCTATTGGTCCTCAATCCACATAAAAAACCTTTATTTTAACCATTACAACTATTAGTTTCTTGATTCAACTATTATTTTTAAGAAATACCCATCTACTAAACTCAAAACTCAAATTCTTCTTAAAATTTAAATGCCCATATAGACGAGGGAATTAAAAAATCCCCACCATAAAACTTCTCATCCCTGGGAAGTCTTTATGGTCATCCAACTACATCACCTAACCTAAATCGGTCACCAATTTGATTTCAAATTTCCATGTTCTATTCTCTAATTCATAATGCACTTTAAAAATGTAGTTACTAAAAGAAGACACAAGGATACCCAATCCTGATCCAATGCTTGTAATCATCACAAAACATCAAGACATTGGTTACCTAAGTATTAATTCAAAATAGTCAAGTGGGTTGTGAGATTAATGAATATAGAGTGGATGAATGGCAGGGAAGACCTAAAATTTTTGACCGTGAAGAGTATGGTCCAATGCGAGTTGAACCTGTGTGGGTGGAGGTCATGGTGGGTTGATCCCACACGGGTGCAGGCTTACCTGTATGCTTGATTAAAAAAAACTATTATTTTTACAATACATTATTCTTTATTATTTTAGTTTTTATGATACAAAATCATGATTAAACCAAGAAATGTGATTTCTCACTATAATGGTCATAGTAATTTACCATTAATTCAAATGAAAATTTTAAATAGGTATATATTTATTATTTTAATATGATATTATAATAATTAAATAGTAATTATTAACCATATTCACATGGATTTTCATCCCACATATTGAAAATAAAACCCATATCCCTTGCACATTGATTCAATTATATGATTTATCATAATCATAATATATTTTTTGTCGATTTATTATTTTTATTATTTAATTTATTATGTTATTAAGAAAATAGGAAATGACCTCCTAGGAACCTTAATCACATACTCTGAAATCAGTTGGTACTCAGAAAATCCTCGTTTATTTAATGGTCTAGATTCTTACATCACCACACAACAAAACATCATCATTCATAGTCCATCTCCATCACTCACCCATTTTTCATCACAACAGTTCGAAACCACATTGACATCGATACATTCCACCATCAACCCATTGAAATATACTCCACCACATCCCTTAAAACTCCATCTATGGTCGATCCATACTTCTCCCTACAACTACTATTGAGAATGAGATAAAAATACAATATTTAAATGTTTATAAATAATATATATATTAAAAAATGTGGTAAGATGATGAGATGCCCATGGAATTATTTAGGGCAGGGAAGGCATGATTTTTTTGTTCGCATTGTATGTGGGTTTTGTGGACAAACCCACATGGGCTTAAACCCACATGGGCTTATCCCACCCCACCCTTCCCCACCTGTTTTACATTAATATACCTAATCCTACCCATCTCAAGACACAATCACATCATCATTCAATCTATCACCCAACCTATGGTTCTCCCCATTATAGGACCTAGCTTAAAAAGGAAAATTTGATGTACGATGCCTCCCACTATCCAAGAACAACCTAAGAATTCCAACTTTTATCTAAAATCCTTGAACACTCTAGAAATTTCCCTATAGTTCCCAAAACGACCTACCCATTACACTTTCCAACCTAACACACCCAATTACACACGATAACAATAGACAAAACTCCTCTTGCTGACTTGACTCAATAATTCTTGACCTCATCTACCTAAACACCTTTGAAATACTAAATCATGAATAATTTGTTACCAAATTAATCCCTTACTCATCTTGATGCACTGAGGTCTAACCTGACCCACGATGTGATTCCATTGTTAAAACATCAACCCCATACACTATTCAACATGCTCTCATCTGAGCACTGGTGTTCCACTATACTGAACTATAATTGGTGACATCATTTTCATCCTGTTCCTAGTATGACCGATCAAACTCTAACTAGAACCAAATAGATATTAACCACAAGTTTACCAAAACCTAGTGCCATTGTGACCGTCTGAAGACCAGTCAACCAACCAAAAACCTTTCTAACTTGTGGGTCTCACACCCACCACTAAAATGAAACTCCCCACCATTGGAGTTTCTTTATCATCATTATACAAGGCCAAAACCTGGATTTGATTTATTCACATTCCATCCATCACCAAATACAATGGTTATAAATAATCATCATGGTCACACCTAGTCATTAATACCAACACCAAAAGGTCACCCACTCCGATATGACAAGAGTTTCATCAACAAGATTTACTAAAAATGGATTAATGATGTGGTTTATTCCATCACTTAGATAATGGTTCTCCCCTCACCATATGGATTTCCTTTTACTTCTCCTCAATCACTAACCTTAACAACTCCTTCCATTAGTACCTAAATTTCTCTCCTCCCAAGCCACACCCACCATCATGTCAGTACCATACTCAGATAGATTTCTTGGTTTGAACATGTCACACAAATCTAATACAAACTAAATCATACCCTCTAAACCAATAGTCTATTTTATTTCAAAACAAACCTTGGTTAACTATTCCCACAATATTTCCTTAAGGTCATAAGCACTGAATAATATATAACCGCTCAACAATCCATAATTAGGTGGCCATCGTGCTTTATGGAATGCACTACCTTGAACTAATGAACCCAAATGGGAATGAAATCCCACATCAATTGGTCATGTATCTTGAATCATTATCCCATCAGTTGAATCATATCCAAATAAGGATCGTAAACTTAACCCACTAATGCACATGTTAGACTTACTTTACCGAGAGTACCATTGGTACAATTAATTAAAATCAAGAACCTCAATTATGCCAAGGTACAACACACAATCACCCTCTAACTGGTGTTGTTCAAAAAATCTAAGAGTTGTTCCCCACTTTCACTAATATACTTGAGGAATATCTTGAACTCTATTGGACCAGGAACTTGACTACTCTTACCCTATACACCCAACTTTTATATCGAGCTCTGCTGCCCCAGGTGCCTTCATATTTAAAACCATTCAAGGAATCATTTACCCTAACTAGGAAACAAAACACATTTCCATCATGTCACTTCCACTAACCAATGGTATCCCAGATTCTCTATTACAACAGGCCTCACACATATCCAGGTTAAGCACATAACCGCTCATCATTTCAAGTTCCATTTAAAGGATTATAAAATGATTTCCCATGTGAATACCACATACAAAAATCACATCTACACCTATTGGGGTTAATCATATGAATGATCTATCCATTCAAAACTGGCCTAGACATAATGTTCTAGCACTAAGGGTGTTTAATATAAACTACACCCAAAAACGGTAGCACCAAACATGCACTAATTGTATAAACCAAGGAATCCACCCTACCTCACATATCTAAAAGTGTTCACAGGAATGGTCTAACCCTACTCATGGGTTACCCTTAGGTAACTATAGTAACAAAATCACTAAATCCAAAACTCACAGGATGACAATTGATCTTGTCTCAAGGTCACATGGAATCTGACATTTCATGGAACCACTATATGGTCCCCATAAATAAACTTGGGTCCATATTATCCTACCCACTCTCAGGTCCATATAAAGAATAAGTAAAGACAATTTGTCACCAACCATCATATTTTATCATAAACCCAAAGATAAAAACTTCGGATGAAAAAGAAATAGGCATATAATTGACTATGAATTACATCACACATCAAGAAACGTTCCAAAAATTGGGATCTCTACCTAGCCCCCATCTACCCTTACTAGGGTCTACATAACATACCCAAGGTCCACCACCCCGAAAGGTTTATTATAATAAAAACCATCAAAAAATCACAACTGAACACTCCCAATTGTTCCAAAAACAATACGCATGGTTAGGATATATATATATATATATATATATATATATATAAAAGTGTTCCAAACCTATAATTATAGGGTTCACATACTATTCTTTTTTAATAAATTTCTAATTATCATAATCCATAAAAACAAAATTTTAACCAGATTCACATTTCTTATCTTTTAAAAACACATAATCTAAAGTATTATAATTTTTTAAATGTTTTAAAACCACCAATTTATAAAATTAACATTAAAAACTTCAATATTCTTTAAGGCCCACATTTTATTTAAATTTCAAAGCCCGTATGATTAACAATTAAACCATTCACAAGTAAACAAGATGTAAAATTATCTAAACCTTGGTTAAATAGAATTCCATCAACTAGATATAAAGAAAAATACTTTATAGGTTTCTCACTAGAACATTATTTCATAGGCACCATAATATGAAAAACCATTTATATCTACCTTTACATTAAGGGATCATTTATGAAATTGAACAAGTATGATGCCACCATATCCTTATATGGTAAATCTATATATTTAATACTTCTGACACTTTAAATGACCATCCCCCTTTTTATCAATAGACCATAATATCCAAAGTATTATATAAATCAGATAAAAGTAATCACAAGCTAATATAATTTAGAGACAATATGCAACTGACATCTGAATTCAATGTCCCTAGTATGATGCATATCAAGTGAATATATATGTGTATGAGATGATATATGTACACACCCACAGCATCTTGACACACCTGTATAAGAGAGTAAATCATATAAACTAAAAACATTGAAACCTTGTGTCTCACTCAAGGTGAAAATCAAATACAACCATAACAAGTGAAATCCATGAACAACAAGTCCCAACACTAGAACATTTTGTTTTCCCAGTGTATGGGTTAATCAATCATTGTAAAAATATTAATACCAATCCCTGAAACATATTATATTCTTCTCTACCATTCCAAAATAGTAATAAAAAAATAAAACATCCTATGATACAAATTTGTAACATCCTATTGTATGGGACAATTGACTGGTTCCCTAACTACCGAAACGATGTATCACCTCTGGCACACATCCCTGTATTCTAGAGGATTCCTACTAGAGGTTAAGGTCTATGAGTGCATTTTAGAGAGACTATATCTTCTAGTCAAAGTATAAATATTATAGTAAATAATAGAGACACAAAGACCAGTCCAAATAATCATTTTGAATATGATTGGGTAAGTTCTAATAAATAAATATCTCTTCACATTCTACAATAGGTGGTATAAAATACATGTATCAATGGATACACATGTGTAGATAATATATAATGGAAACATAAATAAAAAAACTAAATTTTTAACTCATCTTGAACTGGTCTCAATTCTGGATCCAAACCATCACCCACACTCCACTCTAACATGCCATGGAAAATCTCATGCAAAATGCTATTGACCTAAACCCGTCCTTTCAAAAAATAGTCTTATTATCAAGTACTGAAGTTCCATGTAGGCTCGAGTAGAGTGTGATTATATCTCAGTAGGACACCACCAATGATGTCGCAAAAATAAATAGTTTGGTATACAAGTTCATACAGATGTTCTATAAATAGAAAATGACAAAAATACAACCATTTAAATATTTAAGTTTAACTTAATAAAACAAAAACCAAACCCAAGGGTCATGTCCACCCTGTGAATACTACATACCTACTTTATCATGTGTTAGGGCATCATAAATACCATGTCAACCCATCTTATACTAGGGGTAATATACCCATCTACAACCAAAAAACTGACACCCTGGGTAATATACCAGTCCCTAGGTCCTAATTTCAACCCAAGGGGCTATGTTCACCCCAAGTTTAACCATAAAAAAATATCCACATGGGTCCCAGATTCACCATAGTTTTAACCATCAACCATCAATATGAGAATCCAAATGGTGGTCAGATTTCACCCCAGGTTTAACATTTAATAAAAAATTTATATCCACCCAGGGACCAGATTCACCTCAGGTCCATAAAACAAAATAATACAAATTTCGTTTACATAAAAACAGAGTGTACACATGTTAACATTTCCATAATATATAATAATAAATTTTAAAATAATAAAATATCAATTAACATTTAACTTCTAAAAAATAAATCCAACCCCTAAAGGGGTTCTTTAATATCATAAAACGTATTTTAATAAAAAACATAATTCTTACCAATGCATGATGCATGAATTCCATTCCAATACACAATCAAAATTAAATTTTCTAAAACACATATCAATCTATAAATTTATGTTTTGTAAAACCTTACCAATCCATACCTTATTTTCTCAAGGTAATGTTTTAACTTTCATAAGTCAAACACTCATTTAGTAGTTTCAAAATAATTTCATAAATTTGGAAAAAATCACCCATTTCAATTATTCCAATGCAAGAAAAGTCATAATTTTAAAAATCCCATTACCATTTCAATGTTCTATTTGAGATCCATTTCCATTTCAGAGTAACTAATGATTGAGAAATTTCATTTCACAATTATCACAAGGCTTAATCACTTAAGAAGTTCTAGGTAACATGGATAATTATCTAAGGTAGAGAAAAATCCAGGCAAGGAAAACCTAGTTTGAAGACCCCTATTTAAAATACAATATCATCTCATGGAAAATTAGAGATACCGCACAAAAAATGCACCAAAAACTAAATCAAAACTATGGATTAAAATGATAAACCACCAAAAGTTTTCTTATAGAAGCTCACATGTTGAGTATCAACCACTAGTTAGGCCTAAATCAGAAGAAAAAAATCTATAAAAATTCCCTAGAAAGGGGGAATATTATCCAAAAACTTTGGAAAACCACTTGAAAGTGAATGAAAATAAAAATAGAAAGGACAGGTAGACTCTCCCCTCGCTATCCAATTCAAGTGATGACACTTGATTCATATAGGAAATGAGGGAGATCCACCCATGGGAAGAGAAGAAGGAAGTGGATCCATACATGGAGAGATGTTGGAAAAAATGGGAGGAAGAAGTGGTAAAAAATTAAATGTCCATAGGTTCAATTTCATAATTTTCCTAATTATTAAGTGGTTCATGGTTTAACGAACCATGTTCCAACCATATATATCTCACTATCTAGACATATTTTTTTAGTTATAGAGAATGGTTTACAAACCATGCACCAACCATGGAGATGACTCTACAGACATTAACATGGTTTCTAAAGTACCACATATAGTTTAGAAAACTATACAACTATTCTTTCTAGACTACATGGTTAGGGGGAATGGTTAGTAGTAACCATGTACAAAATGTTCTCCCCTGACTACTTTCCTAAAAAATTGAAATTTCAAACCATGAAGTTATTAAGATTTATCTAAAACATAAGGAACCTCTCAGGCATCAAACCACATCTAAAAACATTATTTTATCTATTCCAACTCTCAGGATCTCAATCTAACGCTCAGTTTTAAGAATATTCTATCCAAAAAACTCAAAAATCAAATTATCCTTAAAATTCAAATTCATATATAGATGAGTTTATTACACATGGGTTGTATCACAATTAGAGGATTTATTAAATTCACTTATACCTAATCTATATATGATAAAATTAATAAATTTGGAGTTTAAATCATATTCAAATTCTTGTCCAACAATACATAACTCATTTTATATATAAGGAAACATATAAGGTTTAATCACTTTAAAATGTTAAGACCAAGAGGCCATGTATTTTTTATTAAGGTAAATAATATGGTAAGAAATAAATGGTTATGGTTAATTTTTTAAATTTTTTTTCAACACCTATGAGGTTTTTTAGGTGCTACCATGGGGTATTCTAACTCTAGGAGCTAATGTTGGGTATGCTACTTTTAGGTGTGCTACCATTGGGTATGCTACCACCAGTTATGATACCACCATAAGATACCATTATTTGTGCTACCACAAGGTGTACTCACATTGGGTATGATACTTCTATGTGTTCTTCCACTAGGTTTTTATAATCAGGGTGCTAACACTGAGATACTACCACAATGGTGCTACCTCTAGAGCGTGAAGTTATAATGTGTTATCATTAGAGTTTTATAGTTGGAGATTCTACCATTGAGGTGATACCATTGATATATGACCACTTGATGAAGAACATAGAATCTATGATTTGCATGGTTTTTAAAGCTACTAGGAACTAAATAAATCATTGAAAAGTGTAGTGATCTTTTAGTGATTAAATATCATGATAAAAGTTATCAATGTTCTTTAAATGTGTTATTGAAATAATTATTAAATATGGAAGAAGAAATATTTGTAGGGAAGATTATGTTTGGGAAGTCTGGTGAATTATGTAGCTAAATGTTCCCATATATGATTCACATCACTGATTATGCTACAAAAACAAATTTGTATAGCAGAATGGATATATATATTAATCAAATAGCCGATTCATCAACATAATCAATTCACATAGACTAATTATCATTTAGGGGATTTATGAAAGACAAGAAATGTGATGTATCTAAGATTGAAGATAGTTTGGATTTAATAGGAATAATTACATGATTAATGATGGAGTGGACACATATCTATATCATTCATGAATTGAGACTCACATATGGTTTTAATGTTAATGAAATACATGTTTAAATAATAACGAAGAATCTTTTTTTTCATTACTGGATATATCTACAAACATTTATGGAATATCTTTCATATAGATGTTATCATTGGGAACAAATATAATGTTTATGGGAGTTTGAATTCAAATACATTTACAAGGTATTATAATTATTTGAATTAAAAATAAAGAGAAAATATTAACTATAAAGGGCCAATAAATTTTCATATGATGTTTTCATATTTGATTTATTGCATATGTGAGTGTGGCGATTGAGAGAGTGGTGTTGGTTAAAAAGTAGTGGTTACATATAGTGATGTGCATAAAAATTAAATTTAATCATTTTATATTCAATAAGATAAGAAGAATAAAAAGAATATATCAACACACTGGAAAAATATATTACTATTTTTAGGAGGAACATGTATCTATTTTCTCTTATAATTTTAATTTTATATTAGTGTGGGATGCACAAAAAAGGTGAGAGAAATGTTAGAGGGTTCTAAGTATTTTTCTTAATCACTAGGATTCAAAAAGTTTTAGTGGATAATATGATCACTTGTTTTATTAGATCATACCAAGGACTAGATACTCACATTGAGTAGTGAACCTTATAAATCACTTATGCTCTCTTAGTGTGTTCTTGTGTTTTTATTAATATAAAAATTCACTCTAACTAGTTTTAAATGTTGTTTTAAAAATAAAAAACATAAAATAGATGAATTATTGATTCTCCCCAAGTGATTTCTTAATCCTATTCCACCACAAGTGGTATTTGATCCCAATTTCCCTTGATTGGTAGTTTTTTTATTGAAGATCTTACTTTTGAGGTTCTCAAAATTTTTCTAATTTCCTGATGGATAATTTAAATATAGTGAATAATAGGGGTATTCTCATGTTTGATGGGAATTTTTTTCATATATGTAAAGTTATAATGATAAATTATCTCATGACTATTAGTTATTATATTCTATAGGTGACAACTAATGGATTTTTTAGTCAAACTAAAGGTGCTACAATTACAACATAAGAGAAGATAAATTTGGAAAAAGATGGTTGTGCTTTGAATTCCATTTTATATTCTCCTTTAGAAGGTGAATTTATTATACTTAAAGGACTCAAAATTGAAAAATATAGCTTGGATAAGGTCCAAAATACCTCTGATGGAATAAAAAAGGCGAAGCAGGCTGATTTTCATTTCTGGAGACTCAAATATGAAGATATTTAAATAAATTATGATACTATTGATATTTTCTTTATAATATTCAATTAATTAATGAGTACCATCAGAGTAAATGGTGATTAGTAATAAGATTCTATTATTGTTGAAAATATTATACACATCTTACCAGATAATTTTGATGCTAAAGACTTGAATGTGGAAGAAAAATATCTAGGGGTTATATTCCTCATGATGATCTATATCTTATTCTAATTTAATATGAAATAAGGAATGATGATTTTGTTATGGAGATAGTAAAGGATAAAAACTAAATTTCTTTTAAGGCCTCTAAATTTGAGGAAGTAAAGAATTTTTTTTGAGGATTATGAAGTTGAATATTTAAAATTATACTATGATATAAATGTGAAATTATTTAAAATTCTATATCTCATATTAAGAAATATTAGAGAGGCAAAGACATGTTTATTGGTAAGATAAAACATAAATTTCTTAATTTTAGGGCCATTAGACATTTTACAATAGATCTTCTAAAACTGAAAGAAGATAAAGTTAGTGAAGAAGAAAATGGATGTCTCAAAATATCCTTAAATAAGAATTCATACAAACCCAAATTATTTTCTAAAATAAATATTATAATTTCTATATGAATAGAAGGATAAATTTTCTTATATATGTATGAGGAATGTTAAATTAGTAATGAATATGAAGAAACTTATACTGAAATTGAGGTTAGTGAAAAGCTTCTTATTTATAAAGTTAAAGTTAAATCCTTTAATAGTGATGTAGGTGATAATTTTAGTAGTGATGATTTGGAAAGTAAAATGGAGTTCATGTTTAAGAGACAATTAATATAATTCGTTTTTAAATTTTAAAAACATAAAAAGAAAACTGAAGTTTGAATGAAGATGATCAACCTGCTAATAGTATGATAATAACCCATGATGTTGAAAAATCTAAGCTATTGAAGGAGATTGATAATTTCTAAAGACCGATTGATACTGAGAATACATTAGGTATCAAGATGAAAGAGAAAATCAAATAATTGTTAAAATATAATGATCTTATTCAACTAATACTTTTCAAATTATAGAAATAACTGAAAATTTTTATAATTATATTTCAAAATTCAATTCAAGAATTTGGAGAATGTTCAAATAAGAAATAAGTTTTAGTGGTGAAAAAAATTATATTTTCAAGAGGAAATTTATACTATAAATGTTTATAAGATATTTTATAAGAATATTAATTCCAAAACAAATATGTTTATGGATAGAAAAACATTGGTTTGAAAAAAGGAAGGCATGATTGTTGATCAAAATAGAATATAATGTCAGAGACATTGTACTGGACAACATGTTGTGTTCAAAGGTAGATATTATTTTTATAGATATTTTTGGTATTGTATAGGCTTTAGACATAAATCAAGTATGTTTTGGTTTAACTATCATAATCATGATGATTCTAGAAGATTTGGGAGACAAGATTTAATGGGGACTTATGTCGTTATCTTCACATATAACAAGGAACTTGAAATAATTGAATAACATTATCAATGTAAATAATTCTCAGTGAAATTTAGAAATGACATGTCTCTAAAGATTAATGGGGTTGGTTATGCAACTATTGGAAAATAAAAGTTTAAATCCAAGAACACTATTTATATTGATGGTGTAAAATAAAACATGGTAAGTGTTTCACAACATTATGATGAAGAGAATGAGTTAATCCTCAGAAATGATGATTTTTATGTAAGAAATCATAAATATAGAAGGGTTATTACATAAGGGAAGAAAACAAATGAAAATTTATTTCAAATTAATGATGTTAAGAATTTTTCTATTTAATTATGAAAGATGAAAATGAACTCTGACACATAAGGATTGGTCATCTTAAAAAAATGAATATAAGAAAGCTTTCTCAAAGAGAAAGTGTTCACGACTTGCCTAATTTGATGATGGAGGTTGAAAAGATCTTCAAAACATGTCAGAATGGGAATATCTCTAATTAATCACAAAAAATGGTTTATATTCCTACCTAACATACTTTGGAACTAATCCATTCAGATATTTTTGGTCCCATGAGAAATTTGTAAACACATGGATATAAGTATTTTATTTTATTTATAGATGAATTTTCACACATTACATGTATTATGTTTATGAAAAATAAATCATTAGCTCTAAATATGTTTAATATTTCATGTAAATGTGATGTAAAAGACTGTGGTTACCCTTTTAAGAGATTTCATATATATAATGGTATTGAATACACTAAAAATTGGTTTTAATATTACCTTAAACATGGAATTTATCATGAACACTATTAACCATACACACCAAAAAAATGTTATTGATTAATAGAATATTAGAAGCTTGGTTGAGATGTCAAGAATGATATTGATATAAAATGATATTACTATGAATTTTTGGTGGAAAGATTTTGGATTAGTAGTATATATGAAAAATTAATACTTATATAGACAAATTTTAAATTTGACTCCTTATGTGATGTATTAAAGAAGAATCTAAGATTGAAGCGTCTTAGAGTGTTTGTAATCCCTTGTACAATCAAGATTAAATGTGAGAATCTTGGTAAGTTTGATCAAAGAGTTTCTAATATAATATTTGATGGTTACCCTCCAAATGTAAATCTATTTCACTACCATAACAAGGAAACTGGTATAATTATTGATACTTTTGATGTGAAGATCCTCAAATTTTCAAATAATGAAATTGTTGATGATGAAGCTAGTTATAAAAGTGATATTTCTACTAATCAATTTAAACAGATTGAGGGAATAACAGACAATGATAAAAATGTTGAAGATTATTAGACTAAATCATAATATTCATCCATCTCAAGTGATGAGGAACAATCACATTTGAGTCATCAGAGTTCGAGAAGACAATTTCAAGCTAAAAAACGATTGGAAATCAATACCGATAGGTGAAAACTATAATAACTATAATAAATAAATTTCATAATTATTTGTTTTTTTCAAGTTGAACCTAAATATGTTGTGTAAGGTCTAGAGCATTTATAGTGGGATAGTTCTATGAATGAATAACTAGAACAAATTGAGAAGAATTAATATTGGGAACTTGTTACAAAGCCTAAAGGTAAGAATATCATTGGGAAAAAGTGGGGTTATGAAATAAGTTGAATGAGAAAGATTAAGTGGTGAGGAATAAAAAATATTAGTGTGTAAAGGATATTAATATATTGAATGAGTATAATTTTACAAGACCTTTTCACCAGCTTCAAGTCTTGAAACCATTTTAATGTTTCTTTATATTGTTTCACAAAGGCATTATAATATCTACCAAAGGGATGTACATTCTTCATTTCTCAATTAGGAATTAGAGGAAGAGGTTTACATTGAATAAATATGATGGTTTCTTCTTGTTGAAGATAAAAATTCCATTTTCCAGTAAAATAAATCTTTATATGGGCTGAAATAATCCCCTAGATTATGGTATTCTAAGCTTGATACCTACTTTAGGAGGTTTAATTTTATAAAGGTGAGAGTGGATAAAAATTTATATATGAAATATGATAAATTGGTATCTATTATTATAATTTTTTATGTAGATGATATTAAATTTATTGGAAATTATAAAGAAATGTGTGATAAATTTTCTAATGAAATAAAGGATTTATTTGAAATCTCCATGCATGGAGAGATGAAGTACTTTCTTTAATTTCAAATCTTTCAAGAGAAAGATCACATTTTCCATTATCAGGAGAGTTATCAAAAAGAAGTATTGAAAATATGTGGTATATAAGAATCAAAATTTTTTTCCATATTAATTTTATTGGAGATTTTTTTTCCAAATATGATCATGGAAATGAAGTTAATCAAAGGGAGTTTGTAAATTTGATTAGTAGTTTGTTATACCTTACAACTTCAAGAAAAAATATTCTATATGTTGTCACTCTTTGTTCTAGATATCAAAGTGATGAAAAGTAAAATTATTTTATTATAGGAAAAATTATTCTCAAGAATTCAAAGGGTAAAATAGATTTTGGATTGAAATACTAAAATAATGAAAATTTGGATTTGTTTGGTTATGATGATGAATATTGGGTAGGTTGTACTAATGATAGAAAATACAAATTTGGTGGAGTTTTATTTCTTATAATAGACATGTGTGAAGGAAAACAAAGAATAAAATTTCTACAACTTTTATCACTATTGAGGTAGAATATGGTTATGAAAATAATGCAACAAATCAGTTGATGAAGATTAAATTTTAGTTGGATGATCTGAATGTGGGTGTGGAGATGCAACTTCTTCTTGGATATAATAATCAGAGTGCTCTAATTTTTTCAAAGAATTTGGTTCAAAATTACATGAGAAATAACATTGATATTAACTATCACTTCATCAAATTTGTTTTAGATATAAATTAATTGAATTTGGAGTTTATTCCAACAAAAGAGTAGATTGCAGATATATTCACCAAGCCATTTTTTAAAGATGCATTTAGAATATGAGGTTGATGTTATGTGGTCAACCAGACCCTATACAATGATGAGGTATTTTTTTACTATCCCCTCTCTATTATTATATTTTTATATTGTTGTTAAAGGGGAAAATGATAATATATTCTATCCATTGACATGCGTTTTATATATTTAGGGAAATTATATGTTTAAGAAGAGTTTTTAAAAGGGGTAAAATATGATTTTTAAGTGGTTTTTTTATTAATTTATTGAAGTGGATATAGGAACCTTTTTATGTAGGTTTAAGTGAGTCTCTATTGTGATGGTTGTTAATGTATTTTTAGTTTTAGATCACATTTTATGGAAATCATCACATTGTTGTCCAATAATTATTTTTTTCCTACACTGATTACGCTCACATAGGTTTAAAGTTATTATATGGTGATCTATTTCTTGAGTATATAGATTTAATGATTTATGTTCCTTGGTTGAAAAAAAAATCCAAAGGGGGAGATTTTTGAGACCAAGAGGCCATATATTATTTGCTGAGGTGAAGAAGATAGTAATTAGGAAATATTATTGGTTTTCTTGATGGATTTTTCTATCATGACTTATGATGGTTTTTAGAAGATAATGTTGGGTATGTTATAACATTGTATGCTACATCTAGAAGATACCCTTGGGTATACTACCACTAGGTCTGCTACTATTGGGTATGCTACCGCCAATTAGGCTACCTCCAGGTATGATACCGCTAGAAGATACCATTGGGTATGATACAAAATGGTGTGCTTCCATTATGTATTCTACTATCTGATGTACTATTACCATGTGTTCTACTTCCATGAAGGTACTTCCATGGTGATACTTCTAGGTGCTACCGCTAGGGTTCTACCATTGAGTTTCTATAGACAGAGTGTGGAAGCAGGAGGTTACATCACTAGAATGTGATGAAAGGAGGTGCTACCATTGAAGTGATACGATTGGTATGCGACCACGTGATAAAGAATAGAGAAACTAAGAGTTTCATAATATTTTAAGCTACCATTAACTAAATCAGTCGATGTAAAGTGAACTGATATTCTGGTGATTAAATTTCAAGATAAAAATTATCACGATTCATTCAAAGTGTTCTTGAATGAAGTGTGAAAGAAGGAAGAATACATATACTCAAGGAAGATGATGTTTGAGAAGTCTGGTGAATTATACAGTTGAATGGTCACATAGACAATTCACATAGACAATTTAACCATGAAATAAAATTCACATATCTGAATAGTCATGTATATGTTTCAAATATCTAATTCAACCACATAACTGATTCACATATCCAAATGGTCATGTGGGGATTTCTGCTACATATGAAATGTGACATAGCCAAGATTAATGGTGGTTCGACTTTAAGAGGATGGACACCAAATTGAATTTGGAATAGTTATGTCTCTATATCATGCATGAATTGATCCATATTAATGGTTTTAATTTTGAATAAATTTATGTTTAAAAATTAATTAAGATGATGTTTCTACATGCAATGATATCGTTACAAGCATTTATGAAAGTAATTTCCTCTGGATGTTATTTATGTGACCAGATCTAATGTATTTACAAGTTTTAATTTAAATATATTTATATGGTATCATAATATTAGAATTAATAATAAAGTAAAAATATTAAATATTAAATATCGATAAATATTCATCTGATGTTTTTAGATCTTAGTTGTTTTATATGCGAGCATGATGATTGAGAGAGAGGTGTTGGTGAAGAAGCATTGGTTACATGAAATATTGTACATGTAAATTGAAGTGAATTCTTGTATGTTAAAGTATAGATGAATAAAAATATCTCAACACATTGGAAAAGTAGATTACTATCTATAGGAGGGAGAAACATATGTTGTCTCTTATCATTTGATTTTTTTAGTATGGGATAAACTTGATGTGAGGGGACACAAAATAATCAAAAGAATTTTAAGTGAGTTCTATGAATTTTACCTTATTGTTGTGGTACAAAAAGTTTTAGTGGGTCATATAATCATGAGTTTTACCGGATCATTCTAAATACTAGCTACTCACATTGAGTAGTGAACCTTGTAAATTGCCTATGCTCTCTCTGTGTGTGCTTGTGTTTCAATTAACATCAAAATTCACTCTAAATAGTGGTGAAGGTTTTTTTAAAAATAAAAAACATAAAATTATTGAATCATTGATTCAAACCCCATCTTAGTGATTCATTGATCCAGTGTTCCCACATCAAATATACTAAATAACAAACATTTTTAGGATATATAATGATTTAGGCCTTCCAACAACCATATTTTTCTCTAATGAAGTAAGGTTCTATATTCATAGACATACCTTCCTTTACATCATCCCTTGTTGTATATATATATATATCAACTTCAACTAAATGAAGGATAATGACTCTAAGTAATTATTTTGAAACCAAATCCCATCCTAGATTGTTATACAATGGAACAAGCGGGGGTGAATTGTGATCTAAAATTTTACATCCACTTTTTGATAAATTCATTTAAAGTATTAATAACAATTATATAGTAGAATAAAATTACACAAAATAGATAATTAAATGAGATTTTATAGTGGTTTAAGGAAAAAATTTCCCCTAGTCCACTCCACCAATACTCTCTTCATGAGTTTGGCAATTTTAACTATATCTAGTCATTTTACTTAGAATTTTTTATCTTGAGTGAAAGAAATATTCACTTAGTATGAATAGAAAGGTGATTTTACTAGGCTCTAATTATTGGAAAGACTATAACCTTTACTCACACCTTGTATAAGAAGTGTGAACTTACACAATAGGATAAAATATGTAGAAAATATTATTTAATTTAGGTGAATAATTTCAAGTAGTAACTGAAATTGGAGAAGTATTTTAGGAGAATAAATATTTCCTTCATTGCAACTTAGGGAAGAACTTTTAAAATAAGAAAACAATTTTCTTGAAATAAACACTTACACTCCCTTATAACATCCCAATGGTAATAGATACTTCAATTAGTATCAATATGTATGAAAAAAACACTACATATATTGGGGAAATCCATATACCTAATACCATATAGGTGAAATAT
This sequence comes from Viscum album, assembly GCA_963277665.1. NCBI lineage: Eukaryota > Viridiplantae > Streptophyta > Magnoliopsida > Santalales > Viscaceae > Viscum > Viscum album. Next base: position 764,970,721 of record OY728126.1, on the reverse strand, counting down.
AGCCACAAATCCAAACTGTGTATGAAGTTTGTTCATGTAGCCTAAACTACTTAAGAAAAATGTCCACAGATCCAAATCTTCCACATAATTGATTTTATATATCTGAATGAACACTGTAACAAAAATTATCTTATATATTATTCTACATAACTAAATTCTTCACATATCTGATTCTATATAACCTAGTTTACCGCGTAGGCAATTCTTCATTTCCTAATGATCGACATAAAAAACTTTCACATAGCTGATCTCACTACATAACTGATTCTATATAGTCATATTCACTACATAAGTTAATTAACTTAGGTATTATCCATAATTTGTGTTAATTTACATACACGAATTATTACATAAGTAAATTTCATGTATCCAAAATATCTATGTAAGTTAATTTTTATAAACTTATAAAAATATTAGTTTAGAAAAAAAATTTATATAGTAATGAAAATATAATTTAAATCTATTTAAAAAAACTTATGTATAAATTTATTTTAAAAATTAGAAGGAGTTTTTGTGAGAATCAAAATATATGAAGCATGAGATATGTTAGAAGAACATTATTAGTCCAACATTGTAGTACTAACTGGGTGACACCAACAAGGTATTTTAGCTTCACAAACTTCCCTCCATAGGTTCTATAGTAGCTTTGACTTTGGATATAATATTAATATATCTCCACTGACTACCTAAAACTAGTCACTATATCATAGTGGACCAACTATGCTGATTGGAACTATAGAAATGCATGTTACTATAACACCACATTTCATTATGAGATGATTTAAAGCTAAGGTTTCAAACTTTGAATTTCACCCTATAATATTTCTCCTAAAATTAGTGAAATAATTATGACTCCCCATGGACATGTATATTATTACCAATTCATGAAAATATATATTTTTATGATCATCTTCTTATTCTGTTGTTTCTCTCCATTTCACTCTTCTTTTGGAATTATATATCATTGGAGATCTAGGAATTTTTACAACCCACATAACAATGAATTATAGTTAGCTATAATGAGGGAATCTATGCCTTTTTATACACATTTCATGATTTATAACTTGGCATGTCTTCACCCCTATAATATAAAAATAAATAAAAACTGATACCATTTTTAACATACCAACCCAAACCACCACCCCTTGACATCACTAGAGTTAAGTTATAATGATACCAAGACTATGGTGTGTCACCCTGATCACCAAATACTAGAAATAAAGTCCAAGGGTTTCGAAAATAATATTATGGGATACTTTACCATAATAAAATTGATACCAATTGAAATATTTTACTAAACTTTCAGCATAAGGTATTTATAAGTTAGACATTCCCAACTTATAAATAACATCAAAAACCATTTAGTGGAAAATATTAACCAACATCATATATGATACATGATAAAACCTATTTTTAAAAAATTATAATAGTTACATAAAATTCAATAAGTGTACAAATATAAATAACTAAAAAATATGGTTGATAATAATGACTCCCCTAAATTGACCCCAAACGACTTCTCTATGCCTTCCCAAAAACACCACAAGTTATCCAATCATCACGAAATCCTTCTTATCATAACTCATCACCATAACTATTAACTAATAGTAGGTGATTATGACATATTTTCTTTACTTCTTCTACATTTCATGGAATCTAACAATAAAAAAAGTAGGAGAGTATTGGGAGAGTATAAGAACCAATAGAATTTTATAAGAATAACACATACACCCAATGTATGTGAAAATCAAAGAATATATGAAGGATTTTTATAAAACATTCCCTAACTATTGACAGTTTATAAAACCCAAAATAAATCATTTACAAATTTTAACTAAATATACACTGTATCACAAACCATTCCAAAAAATTAACCACTAAATTATCCCAACCGCACTCACTTAATCAAATTATAAATTGAAAAATAAGGGAACATTAAAATAATAAAAAAACTATAAAAATCACTAAGGTTATCTCCAACACATGAGTGTACCTCTATCCAAACAATTTTTAACATTCCAATCAATTTCGAAGAGTAAATCACACATTAGTAGGAAATATAACCTTGTTAACTCAACAAGGCTCTTACACTCAAGTAGGATTTTACAACCCACGTTTTCCCTCACCCAAATATCCCAATAAATAATTATTTAAATACAATAAATAAATAATTATTGAAATACAATCAATTATGTAACTTAATTTATCAATTAAAAACAATATCAAAAACCACTTTAACAATTACCCCACATTTTAAGAAAATAAACACACTATGAAATCCATTAATCTATTTTTTTCCCAAAAAATTACTCTTTTAAAAACCCATTTCAACATAAATATAACAACATTACTAAATAATTTCACACATAAAAATTTATTTAATCAAATCATCATAATCATGCTCAATGTATTTCTTAAAAAATTCACTAAAGAAGAAGCCACCTACCTTAACCTAGCAACAAAGAAAAATCAGCCCACAAACATGAGATCCATAATCTCCTTATCCTTCTAAAAACCATATAACCATAAAACCTAATTTATTCAATCTAAATATTATGATTTCATAAAAAAAACATTATTAGGTTATAGCAATAGAACACTTGAAAGAAAGAGTAGAGGAAAAATCTCAAAGGAAGCTACTTTAGATCTAAACTCCATCCACCTAAGGATCCACTAGAGATTAGTTCCAGAGGATAAATCATTACAAAGCACCTAAAATTACCCTAATATTAATATATTTTACTGAAAGAAAGATATAGTAATTGTAATCATCAAAATAAATTTAAAATAAAATATTTAGGAGTGTTTTTAAGTGCCTATATAACCCAACTATACCATCCTGGAGACCAAGTGGAAACCATGAAGCTCAATCAATATGAAAAATACTGGGAATGCATGGTCAACATGTATATTCTCAATTATATTTTCTCAATCATTCATACTCTTTATATCAATAATAAATTTTTCATGGGTTACCTGAAAATTTTTCACGTTCCCCAAGACCTTTCACCACCCATACACCCTCCAAAAACTTTTTTAAAACACCTAATTTTTCACATTAACCCCTTAAACATCAATATATATCAAATTTATACTTAATATACTTCAAATTGGTCCCTAAAACACCACCCAATTTATATAACCTAATCAATACCAATATGGGGTTTTAGATATTTTAAAAACCTTAATATATAATATGTTGTGGGAATAGATTATTGAATACCTCCTCTTCTTCTATCCCTTTTAGATATGGACATGTTCACATGGTTGAAGTTATGTGGTAGTGGTTATGTGGTTTTAGTATGATGTGAATGTGGTATGTGGTTATGGTATAAGGTTATTATACGCGGTTATGGTTGTGGTATGATGTTGTATATGAAATGAGAAGGGATAAGAGTGCTAGGACATACACTACTAGGATATGGGGGTTAAAAGGACATGGGTAAATGGTTTTATAATACCTCATTTTCTATATTTTTATCATTTAATGTACTTATATTGAGTGAAAATTTAGAGAGTTGACATGCTATGAGATGTGATAAAAGTATAACCTTGGTTGAGATCATATATTAGTTTCACTGATTATTAACTGATTATTTATTATTATTCTTCCACACTAAAACTAGTGTTAATATATAATAATCTATTGAATATATTTATATTCTCATTCCTACATCTATTCACCACTTTAATATATTTGTCAGAAATTTTTGAATATCTAACTTGTCATTACTAGATCATGATTGGGTGGTTAATGGATTTAAAAGGACTTTATATTCCTTTGAAGCTATTATAATTTTTAGTATTGTTATTATAGTTTTAATGGTTGTGTGATATTACGAAAATATTTATATTATTTTAGGTTGTAGGGATTTATTTGACATATAGTGTTTAATATAGATTTGTATATTTTATTTATTTACTAGGATTAGAGAGGGTAATTCCTCCCATATTTCATTTTATATACCCTGTGAACTAGTCAGCAATATAGGGCCTATTGGAGGTAGTCTTCAAAGGTCAATTATAGATTCACTACTAAAATAATAGGGGTTTAGGTCAAGTCAATTTGTGACAATTTTTTATTAGAGTGATTGTTTTCTTTTTGGATGGAGTTTAGAGTAGTAACTTGTGAGGAATTCATTGGTTTTATTATGAAATAATACTATTTGAGATTAATATATAATGTGGTATGATGATAATGACTAAGACATAGAAGGTCCCTGATATAAAATGTAAGTCCCTGATACTCTACTAAACATATTAAATTAAGGGTTTATTGATTTTGGGGAAGAAACTTTGGTGAAGTTATTACATCATCCATGATTGTGTGTGTATTTAGATTATAAGAGATTATAGGGGTTAAATAAAATTAATTAAAATATATTAAATTAACTTCATCTCATTAGAAAATATTTTTTTTACTCTTATAAACATGGCTGATAGATGAAGACTTTTCATTGATTTGGATAGTGAGGTATAACATGGTATTCTGGAAATTCATTGACATATCAATCAAAAGGAAAATGATTCATGGAGTATGAATATTCAAGGAAATTAGTAACATGATTTTATAATGTATATGTGATCCATTTTAGACTAGGATATAGAATAATTACTAAAGGTGGTGGATAATTCATTTTCATTTATTTATAATGGGATAGATATTTACATTCCTTTAGAGTTTTTTTATTATGAGGAGAAACCTGAAAGTGTGGTATTCTCTATATTAGTGATAAAAAACTTGATAAGTCACATGGGTGAAGTTTAAAGGTTTTTTACAGACTAAATTATTATCTTCTATGTTTAAGGAAACATGATTATAGGAGTTTCTCAACATTCTACAGGGGATTTCATGTTTTGGTGAGTTTGGGGGTGAAGTTTGTGATTATTTTATGCTATTATTTTTATCTCTCAATATATCAGGATAAGAGGACAATACATTTTAATAGAGAACTTCCCAATAAAATTTAGCTTCAAGCCAACTCCTTCACATTTAACATATGTTGATGTGATCATAAAATATGAAAATATTGAGAAGACTATAGAATGGATGGATTCATTATAAGAAGAGATATTGAAAAATATTCCATGAAGTGAATTTTTAGAGACATGTTTTCATTTATCATGGTATTTAATGTTATTACTTGTGAAGGAAAACCTCTAAACCCACAATTTCTCATTTCTCAAGAGATATATTTTTTAAATATATATAGAGAAATCCAGCATTTTGTGTTGTTTTTACTATGAATAAGGGAATCAAAAATACATTTGAATTCCTTTTATTAGTGGTCATTTTAGAGCCAACACTATGAAAATGGGTGAGTTGTGATTGTTTTTGGTGGAACTCTAGTATCAAATACTCCCTTGAACCTATCAATTTATATGTCATTAATATTTTAGACCATATATCAAAGATTAAAGAAGAGACTAAAAAAACATGCAATTTTTCTATCCCTCACGACCTATATAAGAGTGTAGACTTGGTGGTGAGGAATATCAAGGGTGGTGAGGTAGACGTGTAAAACATAGAAAATTAAATGAGATAGATTTTATAGAATGTGTATATCATTAGGTCATTTGAGAATAAATATTCTTACATTTAATATTGGATTTCAGGTTGATTTATATATAATCTTCATACTCCTTTATTAGAATTTCTTTAGTTAGAGTGTTAGGGATTTAGGTGAACATGTTTCCTACAAACCTAGTTTGATCTACGTTATTTGGAGGCCAATTTAGATTCATAGATGTATGTTGGGGGTGTGATCTGATGATAGGATGTTACAATGAATTGGATAATCCTTTTTTTATTATATATATATAACAATATGATGCCATTCTATTAATAGAATAATTTTATTTTTCATAAGATACCATTTATTTCAATTATATATGGGTGATTTTCAATGACATGGGCAATGGAAAACATTTATTAGTGAGAAAGATCATTTAATGGATCATATATTCATGGTTCTAATTTCATATTAGTTTTAATAATTGTTGTTGAGTTTATAAAAGACACAAATGAAGGAGTTTTGGTGAGTAAAGGAAGGATTCTTGAATAATTTTCCTTGATAAGATGCATTGATACCAACTATATGACTAATTAAGTTTCTGATAGAGCTGTAACTTTCTATTACTAAAATTTATATATAACCAAATATTATTTCACCTTCAATTATACAAGGGTTTAAAATTTATATTGATTAACAATTATAGTAGGTCTTCATACAACCCATTCTATCTCCATGGGGAGCTTTGGTGTTATTTGTAAAGATGTTAGATTATAGTTTTTGGGATTTCATTAATTATAAATGGTCAAACATGGTGATTGTGAATAAAAAATATCTTCTTATAAGGATTTATAACTTTTTAAATCAATTTAAGGGATTTTTTAGATATAATATAATGATCTATAGTTTAGATATCAATAGATGTGGGTGAGGGAGGAATATATTCAAAAGAACTATTTTATTTTTTATAATGGGAATTTTGAATTTGTGGTGATTCCATTTAGAGTTATAAACATAACATTATTCATCACAAAATTTAATATCTCATTATTTCACGATTTTTTATATTAGTTTCTATCGGGTTTTATTAATGACACCTTATTGTATTGAATAATAGAGGAGGATCATGCTAGGAATTCAAAAATTTCTTTCACAATACCTCAGTTAAATTAATTTTATGAGAAATTATCTATGTAACATTTCTCAAAAGTTGAGGTATATTTTGATGTAAATGTAATGTATCATTGGGGTTTAGATGTTCTCTCATCAATAATTGAGGTGACCAATTCTTAGGTGGAACCAAAGAATCTTGTAGAGGTGTGTAACATTCTTGGTTTAACAGGTTATGATAAGAGGAACATGTATAATTTCTAATGGACCATGATTCCTTTGAATACATTGAAAAAGAATGATTATGATTTCTTATAGATAACTAAAATTTGGCTGGAATTAATGTATTTGAAAATGAAATTATTCCATGCCTCTATCATTCACTTTCCTAAGAAAATGGGTAATGTTCAAGGTTTATTGGGATTTTTTCAATCTTGGCTTGGGGTATGTGCTGATGAAATTGTGAGTGGTGATATCTTCATGTTCTAGAAAGTTACATCTACATGATCATAACTATTTATCTAATGATATTTATCTTACATAAAAAAAATTACTTTGAAATTATAGATGTGGGGTTTTGAGGGAACAAAAATTATCTAAACATAGTGAAAAAAATAAAATAAAAATTTAAAAATCCATAATATCACACTATTTGATTGAAATAAATGTTATAAAATGAATATTGACATATATTTGTCACAATTTATTTGGTATTTCCATGATCCTTCACATAAGTAAGATAGGGATTGACATGATCCTATCATGGGGTGTGGAAAAATAAGTTATTTATCCTAATTTAAATATAGTTATAGTGGCAACCCTAGTTTATCTCTAGATAAAAGTTCACAAAATTAGTTGTCACTTTTATTTTGAGTTAGATAAATGTGGTTTTTTTAAGATATTTGATTACAAAAAATGAAACTAATAAAGGATGTGATTGAAAATAGAAAGATGAAAAGGGTGACCAGTCATGGTTGGGTTTCCAATCACAATAATGTCATAGTCTCTAATTTATTCAACTCTTTATTTTATTATTTGATAAATGTGAAGATCCATGATATATTTTTATCTCACCCTTTTTTGAATGATATGTGTGAGTATATTCGATTATAAAATCTTATCATGGTCTACCCTCCTTCATATGCGTGTGATAGGTAATGTGAATCACCCCCAATTTACATAAAAAATATCCGATTGGGGATTTTTCTTCCTAAATAATAATTTGTTTCCAATACATTGTCCACAAGTACTAACAATAATTGAATACTTAACCAATTATCCCTAGTATATTCTATTTTATATATACCCAAACTAAGTAGAGGTATATGATGAATCATTGACCAATGAAATAAATGATAGGTATAATTAAAACCAAACATAATCGAATATGATAATTAGAACTGATACCGTATATTTAAATTAGTTAACATAATAAAGAGGAATTATTTTATTAAGGTGTGAAGACTTGAGTATTATAATAGGAAAACCACCCCTTACCCAATCACTCAAAAGTTCAACTCCCCATGAAAAGGGTAACACAAAATAATGATGAATAAAAATGCATTAAGAAACTATGAAAATGGAAAATAAAAATCAGAAGAACATCAATGAAATAACTATTATATATATCCCACTTCTTCCCAATCTCTCACATTTTAATAGGGATGGATACACTTTTTTTATAAATAAATGGTAGGGTATAATTTTCCTTTATTCCTATCCATTGAGTTTAATCCAATTTTCATCCCATGATGCTACCAAATCATGATAGGTTATCTTCTAGAATGTCTTTTGAAAACATGTTTCCTATCTATCTGTAAAATTTTATATCCATGTGAGACATGTAGAAAAATTTATATTTTAATTACTAGACCGTAATTGTTATATCTAAAATGGTTTTTCAGTTGCCTCAACTTACATGCATTCATCTACTTCCTTAATGAATAAATTGTAAAATTATATTTAATGAAAATGTTTTCAACAAATTCCTCTTGAATTTAATAATAGAATCATATCATTTATAGTTATGTGTACTAGTTTATGACTCAATTAATAAAGGTTGTTCAATTATTTCATCAATTTTTTTTTACAATTTTCATACATTATTTAGGCCCCATATAAATCAATTCAACTCTCGGACAAATTAGGTGAATTTAATTCCACTAACAATTTAATGCTAAAAAAGTATTTCATAATTAGATTAATATATAAAATTTTATTTTTAGGGCATAAAAGTGATAAAAAGATGTTAAAAATCCAGAATTAATCCATTTTCATAATTGAGCTCAAAACACCCATAAAAATGATTCAATTTAAGTTAATATGAAAAATATATGGGAATAAATCATTAAAATCAAGGAAAAATTGATGTAAATATTAGCTATATCAATTCCACTATACGTAAGACATGGACTCCTAGACAAGTGAGCATAAAAAATAACACAAATGTACTTTCGAAGAACAAGCCCATGATAGCCTAAAATGTAACACCAAGAGAAAAAAATTAATTCCTTTTCAATAACCATAATTCCAAATTCTCCATTAAGTTCATTAAATCAATTCACAATTTATTTATCCTTACATTCACACAAAACACTTACCTCATCATAATTTTCTCTCAGCACACAAATTTTAATTTAGAAAAAAAATTTCACATTTAAAAAAATGAAAGGGTCACTATATGTTTGATAAGATCCTAAAATCCACTTAATATGAGTCAAGTAATTTTTTTTATCATCAATAATTGTCCAGGGATGTTCCAAGGCTTAATGATGGTAGGTTTCTAATGTAAAAAATATCTAATGTAGAATAAGGAGGGTTTTCTCTTTTTTAAAGAAAAAATGCATGATTCTAATTTAAACTCAATAATGGGTCCTCTTTACCGCCTTTATAAATAAATTATATCCAGCACCTTGAAAATATTGTGTGATGGTCCAAACTTTTTTAGCATATCAGCAACAACATGGATTTTCCTTCCTCTCCCTCTATTCTATAATAGTTTTGTATAGTTTATCTAAATATGAAATTAATTTTTTTATATTTTTCAGGTAAAAGGGGAAATTTTATCTTCAAAATGTAGTGTGAAATTACTACATTTAAATGAATATTTCTTTCTTCTTCACAAAAATAATTTTTTATTTGGTATTATATCAGATTTAGCAGAGCATATATTTTTTGTGTTTCCAAAATTTTTATCAAAAAATATCTAATAATAGAATATCAAAATATCCCCTTAAATATAAATTATATTCTTATTTTACTCCCCAACTATCCTATAAAGATATATAAAGTCAAAATAAAACATCTACCCCATACTTAATTTCAACAAGATCATAAAATTTCACTTCTAGATAAAGTTATATAGAGAAAATTATCTTATAACATGTATAAATAAAAAAGTTTTTCATGAATTTCTAAGGGATTAATGGATTAAATTTAATTTTAGTCTTTGGAAATAATGTAATTTTGAAAAAGGTATTTTAAAATTAAATAAGTTCATCAATAATTTCAACATAAGTACCTTAGGCTCTCATATTTTGATTGAAACATAAAAAATTCAAGTTATAACATGCATGAATTGGTTCCCTCAAGAGGTGAGTTGAAAGTAAATAATATGCCAAATAAATTTCAACACCTTACTAGGAAGGTGATTTTAAAATTTATATAGTGATTTATGGCATGCGATTCAGAATTTAGAAGCCTTTTTATGAAATTCCCCCTAAATTAAATTTTGAAGAAGTTCATTTTTGAATTCATTTAAATTTATTTGGATGTGTTAAATCAGTTAACTCATTGGCATTGGTTTCAAAAATTATAAAGTTATGAATTTTAATCTCAACATGTTTTAAAAATATATTAATATTTAAAAAGAAACACAAAAAAATTTAAAATACACACAAATGTTTTGAAAAATATAAATTTTAAAATCCTCAACTACAAAAGCCCCCATACTTAAATCATAAAGTTACCTTAAGTAATTAAAGTACATTTAACATTTATGAAAATTTGAAATTTAATGAAAGCAAGAAAGGAAATATTATTTATAAGTACAACCTAATGAATTTTATTAATAAATAGGTTGGAGGAGTGTGATTTCCTCCACTGGTTGATGGAGAAATTATCCATTAAATTTATTTATCCAATTACCATGAACATTGAATAGATTTTATTATCCTTATTTCATAATATACAAAACACCAAGATAATATACATGAATGAATATAAGTTGAACTTCCCATATAGAATGAATTCCACTTGGAATTTGGTTGATTATTTAATCATATAACATTACTTGATCTTATGGATGGAGGTATTTGCATTGGAGTCTTTTTTCATGAGCCATTTTTTTATCCCTTTATATTTTTTTTGGTAATTTAAAAATATTCTATTCTAACTCCTCCTATTATTATATATGTAATATATTTTTATCAGCTCTATCTAGGTCTAAATTTACTTCTCTCATAGTTCAATATGCTTTGTCTTCCAACTCAATAGGTAGGTGACAACTCTTTCTATTTATTTTCATATAAGGGATCCTTTGAATGGGTTTTTTAAGTTATAAGCTAAGACCCCAAGGTTTCTTCTAACCTTTTGATCAAATATTTTTCTTTTTTATCAATAGTTTTCTCTAAAATTACTTTTATTTCCCAATTGGACACTTGATCTGGGATATTTGTTTTGTGGGTGATAGGTTTTTGATGTTTTATTAAGCTATAAATATTTATTAATTAAATACTTCATGATCCTATTGAAAAATGGGCCCCTTGATCACTGATGATGGCCATTGGCACTCTAAAACTACAAAAGATGTTAGCTCTAAAAAAACCAAACACAACATTTGCATCATCATAATTGGTGGATTTTTCTTCCACCCACTTTGATATATAATTCACTATATGAAATATGTAATAATTTAAAAATAACATAGGAAAAATTCCCATAAAATATATTATTTATAATTCATAAATTACACAAAAACTAATTTGTATTTAGGGTATTTTTTTTCTCTTGGAGATTTTTTTATTTAATTAAAATTTCTCACATTTATTAAAAAATTCATGTGTATATTTAAACAAGTAATGGAAATAAATTCCAGACTCCAAAACTTTTCTTACTATCCACCGAGGTCCAAAATGGCCTCCAAAATATAGTGTGCTAGAAAATTGAAAAACAAATTCAATCTCACTTGTAAGAAAACCGCTTCTTATCATTATTCCATTACAAATTTTCTAGACATACAGATCTTCTAAAATGTAAAATCAAAAGTAAGATTTATATATATTAATTTGATTGAGATTTAAGTTAGATGAGATGTGAGAAGTAATTAAATAATTGACCATGTTATTATACCAGGGAACTTCTCCTTCAGTAAATTATAACTTACCTCCTAGAATACAATCATTCAGTGGTTCTTGGTGTGGAATTTAAAGTTTAGGAGTGTTGAGAAACCTACTGAGGAGATCATTCACTTGGTTCTCAGTTACATTATTGTATTTTATTTCTATATTTAATTACCAAAGTAACAAATCCCATATAAATAATCTCGATTTTGATTAATCCTTCTTTATCAAGCACTTAATATCTACATGATAAAAAAACTACAACTTTAGTTCCAAGAAGGTAATATATGAATTTTACTAAATCAAAGAAAACTTATTGAAAATACTTTTCAAAAGTTTTTTAGTTTAAATAAGAATCATTTAAGGTTTTGGAAGCATAAATGATGGATTAATACTTTTTTTTAAATCTTTTAGGATAGAGTTTATCCAATGGATTGGTTAAAAACATTACAAAGTAGTTCGTAATGGTTCCCTGAGTTGGATGACTGCATCAACCATAGTGCGATTAAGCTACAATTCATGTTATCAAAGGATTCCCTACACTACATAATTATATTAGAATAAATGTCATTCAAAAGTAATATATAAAGGTGAAGAATTTTTTTTCTAAAATCCTTGATAGTTCTTCTATATAATCATACATGTCTTAATAAATATCTAACATGTTTTATATAAGCTGGGTAAGAAAAATAATTTATGACTTCAATTTTAGACTTATATACTTGAATTACTTTTTATTAAATAATATCCCTTAGGAAAATTCCCCTTTACACTATAAAATTAAACTTCTCAAAATTCAACAGAAGATTCTTTTTAATACACGTTTTTATTTTTTTTAGATTTCTCAAGAAATAATCCATAGAATCTAAAAAAATAGTAAAATCATCCAAAAATACCTCCAAGAAGTCTTTAATGTGGTTAGAATAAATACTTACCATGTACCTCTAAAAAGTACCTAATTAATTACATAATGAAAATGACATCATTTTTTTACAAAAAAGTTCCAAAGGAAGGTAGTAATTCTCTTGATCCTTAGTAGTAATGGGAACCATAAAATATATTGAAAAAAAATCTTGAAAATAATATCATGTTTAGACTAATAGTCTCTATAACATATAATCAATTAATGGAATGAAAATTTAGTCCAACCTAGTTACCCAGTTTAGCTTGCTATAGTCTATATAGACTCTCCAACATTTTTTAATTCTTACAGGTATAAACTTATTTTTTTCATTATTTACAATGGTTAGGATAGTTTTCTTGAAAACTACATAGATGAGTCTAACCCAAAATGAATTAGATACTGGGTAAATTATGTCTAGTTCCAATGAATTCTTTTCTCTTTTTTACTACATACATTGTGGAAAGATTTATCCACTATTGGGGACGCCTTATACATTTGTAATATCCCTCAAGAAGAATTCTACATTATTGGTTTTTTATATTAATTCCTATAATATCACCTAAACTATATCCTATTACTTTGACATTTTATCTAAAAATCTTAAGGAATTTATGTTCTTTATTTTCATATAGATTATTAGCAATGATCAATCATAAATTTTCTTCTTCCATTAGGTACACATATTTTAAATCAATGGGTTGTGGTTTAAATTCCATATTTTGAGGTTTCTATAAGGATGAAATTAATTTGGGGTTTCTCATATCCAAATATAGAATATATCTTACAAAATACGACATATAATCTTCTTATGTATGGAATAAATAGTTCAATCCATAAAAAACTGATAATTTATCATTTTCTTATAAACTATAAAATGAGTTTTTAAATTTTATAGAAATTCATTATTCATGGGATTTTTAATTATTAAGTCGGTCCCTAAGATAAGGTTTCATGAAACATACAAATATATTCACAATATTTTGACTTAGTCATCCTAGTGAGAAAAACATGAAGGTTCTAGAATATAAAGGGATGTTGAATCTCTATCAAACAAGAATTAGACGTTGTGAGAGTTTCATGATGGGGAAATAGGAGAGGGGGTCCTTCAACCAAAATGTTTGGAATCATAGATCCTAGAAATTAGAACTTTTTCACTTAAATGTATGGGGTATAACCCAACATTCGTCTTATGGATGATATCTTTACTTCATCACATTCATCAATGATGCAAAAAAGTAAGGCTTGGGTATACTTTCTTAAGTATAAATCTAATGCCTTGAGTGATTTAAAATAGTGGAAATCAATTGTTAAAAGGGATAGTGGTAAGAAGTAAAAATTAATAATATCTAAAATTGATAGTGAATACAATGGTATAAACATATATAACATTTAATAAAATAAAGGGATCATTTTGGATAAGACAATACATAGAAAACCACAAAAATGTTATATCATAGAGAATGAATTGGTCTTTGAATGAAAAGGCATGATTTATATAGACGAATTTTAAAATACCCAAGAAAGTTTGGGTGGACGTTAACAACATGACTGTATACTTGTCCAATAGAAGTACTTCATATCCTATGGGAAAAATTCTACTAAAAGGGCTATGGTTTGGAAAGCTACCCAATGCAGGTTACCTTAAAGTCTTAATAAGTTTAGCATAAATTCATTTTGATGATAAGGATATAGAAAAAAAGAGTCTAAGTCCAAGCTATGTTTCTATATTGGATTTGAAAAATGAATATAATTGATTTGAAATATAAGATGATGATAAATGATAAGTCATCTGAATCCAAGATGTTCTCTTCAAGGATAAGGTCCCATGGATGGACAAAAACATTGCTAGAAAGTAGGTTGAGTTCAAGGATTAATCATAGAGGTTCAAGTTGATTTGACTAAGAAAACCAAAATTTCAAAACATATAAATAATTCTAATAAAATCATTATATGTCCAGGTGTAAAACTAGCGAAATATGTGATGAAATTATCTAAAAGTGATGAATCCTAAAGAAAAGATCCCAAAATTTATAGAATTATATAATAGTGCTTTAGAAGTTATAGAACCAAAAGAAGAATTATAGGAAAGATAAGACTCCAAAATTTAGTTGATAAGGTCTTAAATAGTTAGGTGGTCATTCAAAAGGTATGAAACACGAAGAAAATTAATGCTTCTAATAGATAATGGGGAACTATAATGCCAGAATGAATTAGTCACACTCAGTGACTCAAAATTGTGGGAGTCAACAATGAAAGAAGAAATGGATTCCTTTAAGTTCAAAATATTTTGGGTGATTACTAAATTACAAAAAGGTAAACGAACAATTGAGAACAAATGAGTTTTCCATTTTAAGGAACAATTAAATGAAAGTTGAATATATAAGGCATGGATAGTGGTGAAAGGATTTTAACACGAATAAAAATTTTATTTATTATAAATTATTTCACTGGTTATAAAATATTAAACAATCTAGATGGTATTAAGTATATTTTATTATGATGATCTACACATAGATAAAATTGATATAAAAACCTCCTTTAATCATGGTGAATGGTAGATATATATTTATATGAGGCAACGAAAGGGTTTTTATGATCACCAGAATGAGGATATTATTTTTAAGTTGAAACTAAGTCTCTATGTCATGATACAACAAAATTTATAGTGAAACTATATGGTTTATGTGCTTATGGATAAAGAAATTTTTTCATGGGGCAATTCATATCGTTGTTTCTACTATAAGGCATGGAATAATGGGAATTAAATTATAATTATTTTATATGTGGATGATATATTATTGGTGTTTATAAAGATTCATTTGATTCAGTAGATGAATAAAAAGTTGTCTAGAAGTTTTGAAATAAATGATATTAGAAAATATAAAAAAATATTGGGGATGAGGATTGATAGGGATTGGAATATATAAAGTTTAATGTTATCTTATATGGAAAAATTTGGATGATCATAAAAAATTTCAGGATGATTGGATGCAGGATGGTCTCAACTGTTCTTTCTAAACACATCATGTTTTCTAAGGAGAAGGTGTAAAAATGGAAGAATAGTCCCAATACATTGTTAATGTTTTTTTTTCATAAGTTATATAATTCTTGATATATTCCATGATATGCAATCTTCCAAAAATTTCCTATTTAGCGGGAGTGGTATTTCATTTATGATAAAACCTAAAAAGGAAAATTGATAATATGTGAAGTGGATCATACAATACTTCAAAAAATTAGAAGTTAAAACACTATTCTTTAGGGAAGATGTTATATTGTAAGGTTTTATAAATATATTCTCTTCTAGGTATTCAAACACCTATAATAGTTCAAATAATTTTATGCTTTCCTTTGGTGGAATGATGATCAATTGGATGTCTTACCTACAACCAGTAGTGAAATTAACTATGATAGAAGCATAATACATATCAATAATGGAAGTTGTAAATGATTTAGTTTGGTTAATGCACTTGTTGAAGGATCATTAAAGGTGACTGAAATTAGGAGTGATATTTTATGATATTCAGAGTGCTATTCACCTTTTCTAAAATCTTATGTTTCATGAAAGGATGAAACAAATTAACTTGAAATTATAGTTCATATAGAATCTATACAAGGTTAAAGTGTTAGAGATACAGAAGATAGTTGGGAAGAATAATCTAACTGACTAGCTTAATAAAGTGTTATTCCATTAAATTTTGTGGTATTACCATCAAAAAGTGGTACTTAGGTGATCAAAATAATGTTTAGATCATTAATTCATGATAATAAATAAATATGGATACTTAGATTTTCATAAGTTTCTATGGTTTCTTGGATACCTTGAAAATAGTCTTAAAGTGGGAGATTTTTATGAAAATTGAATAATATTTTCTAGTGACAACATAAATTCACTCGAAGGTAAGTTAATAAAAATTTAGTTGGTTTTATGTTTCATCCAATAGAAACATGAAATTTAGGAGAAGGAAGTTTGGTCAAAATATGTTGTTCTTCTGATGGAATATGCAAGCTAGTTTGAGTTCATCAGAAGGTGAGCTATACAATGTAGTCCAGATTGAGTTCACCAGAAGGTTAGCTATGATGGATTCAGTTTTATGGAAAGTGGTTATATACTCAGTATACCATTAAATCATAGTTCAACCAAAGGATGATACTAGAGATCATCTTTTAAACTAATCCAATAGATAGACCACTGTGGATATAGGATGTTGGTGAAACAGGTTAACTGGATGAAACCCACTAGAAAAGGTGAGTGGTGTCACCAAATGATGTGTTTATAATTGTTTATTTATAGGATTATTAGTGATATTCATGGATTCTGTTCTATAGTGATTATAATCTATGTAATGTTTTATGAAATGAAAATAAGTGCAGTGTTCTCCCATTGACGTAGGATGAAAGTATAAACCACATAATCTTTCATCATTATCTCCTTTTTGTTTCCATTTATTTTTATCAATGTTTGAAATCTATATATTTTATGTGATTTTTTGAATTAGTGTGGTGATTAGGGTGCATTTAATTACTATTTTCAGTATACTATTTCTAGGGGAGTGGGAACTACCTAAGGTTTTTAATTAACTATGAACGAACTTATTATAATGTATTAGAAATTCCATGTATTTTTTTAAATTATATGGGATTATTTTGTGACTAGAAGCTTAGAGGACACCTGAATCCGAGGCCCGGTGAGCCCATAATTTTTTTTGAACCCTTTTAAGTTCATTTAAATAAACTTACGAGCGGGTTATTCTATCTCTTAAACCATTTATTGGATAAAAAATCTGAGGGCACTTTTGATCTCAGAATGAGGAGATTCTATTATAAACGACCAAACTTTGACCGGTGTGTGTCGACTAGAAAATATAGTTTTTGGACTTTTTGAAAGAAAAATAAAATAACTTAAAAAGTTATTTTATTTGTTTCTATTAACCGTTTAGAAGTGGCATGTCAGCGGTGTAGTGATAGTGATGAGGTGACAATGAGTCACATTAAATTAAGCCCATTATTGAGGCTCTTAAATGTGAAGCGCAGTGACTCATTTATCAAAGCATAACAGATACGTTGTTTCATTAATAAAATAGCATAATGACATGACAATTCAACGTAACAGAAACACTGTGACATGTTTCTCCTTTAATGAGATAATGGGTCGGAGAATCAAAGATAGAATTTATCTAGTGGACAGTGAGGAAATTCTATCAAATAAAGAATCCGATGAATCTATAGTGATGATGACACACCTCAAAGAATGGGACTGATGAATGAAAAATTCATTCTACTTCCACCCTTCGAAGGATCACTAGCAATGTGGGTGGCAGATCAAGAACAGAGAACGAAGGTGCACGACCCCACTCTTCCCCGACCAATGACTATCCCAAGTAGGGGTTACTTTTTGTAATTTGAATTCCCCATTCTTCATTCTAAAACAATGAAAGTGGATCAAATCATGAACAATTTGATCTTCCTATCACTTGTTCTTGTGAGAGGGATATTATTCTCAGGTTTTTTCATCAGGATTAATTTTGATAGATTCATAATCCTATCCCCCTGTTTTAAATAAACTCTAACACATAGGGTGTGGGATGACACGAACAAGGCATGATCCCCTCCACCTTGTGTGTTCTTGTGTGTTCTTCATTGCCACAACTCTAGATTGACAGAGAGGAATTTTTGAGGCTGTAGCAGGGAAGATGTCACAACATGGAGGATGGAGATGTAGAAGGTCCAAGGAACAGACCACTGAAGTGGACCCGGTTGTAACGTCCAGATTTCGGGTGCCTCCCAAAGGTGCCCCGTACCTGGTTGGTCACACAGACATAAATGAATTTCCCCAAATTCTAGAGGCTGTCAACTAACAGAGAGATCCTTGGGTATGATAGTGGGGAAACTATGCCCTCATTGGAAGAGTAACACATAAGAAACAAATAGTAAACAGTAGCAGAAGTAGCAATACCATACAATAGAAGTAATAGAAGAAGTATAATAGTATAAACAACCACAACATATATAAATAAATGATTCATGTCGCATGTAACTTGGAAATCATCTAAAAAAGGCAAAATTCTATAAATATAATATTGAAACAAAAGTATAGAAAATAGTAAACTCCAACAGCATCGTAAGTCTCATCCTGGTGCCATGATCTCCAGCTCCAACAATAATCAAGTACCTGATGAAGAAGTAAACTTTCCCTTATCTATACCTGTAACCATATAATCTATTTGTGGTCCAAAAGAATGACCCAAAGAGGGTGTGAGACGAATCCCAATAGGCAACCACTAAAATATCTCTTCCTAATAATCAGTGAATATATATATCAGGCAATATGCAGAAATGAAGCAATAAACTAGGAAGTACTCAAAAGTAAACAACCCTATAGTTTTCAATTACATTCATTTTCATTTATTAATTATTTAAACCATTTAATAATGTAACCTTGGGATCTAGCCTAAGCTCTGTATTCCCATGTATATTAGTTACAAAATATGTCTAAAAAGACCATCTAAAAAACCAAGTAAGACCGAGTCCAAGCTTGTGATTTGGCTTAGAAGACTCATCATAATCATTCAATAAACAACCTATTGGGAATGTTCTCACATTCTAAACCCTATGGTTTAACATATCATTAAATCAATAAATAAAATAATGAACCTCTAGTAAATATCACACATTCTAACCCCTTTGGTCCCACATAGCACTAAATATTTAAAAATGACCATATGGGAAGCTCTCACAGCCAATAACCCTTTGGTCTCCATAAAAAAAAATAACTATAAATTCCACCTGGAAGCTCTCACAGTCAATTCCCCTAGGTCAATGTTCATTTAACAATGAACCTCTGGGCAGATCTCAAGGTCTAACCCCTCTGTTCAATGACCAACTGACATCTCTCATAGTCAATACCTTTGGGCCAACATAACAACAATTCATACATATCAGAACCTACCTCAGGAAGCTCTCACAGTCCATTCCCCTTCGTCATACTTTCACAATGTAAATTACATGTATCTCAAATAAATGAAAACTCCATCCTAATAACACTAGGCATGGAAAACAAAGAAATCCTACCATGCTTCCTAGAACCAACGATCATAAACAATTAAACGTAGGAAAAACATCCATAATCAAGGTATAAAACCTTATACATAACCAAATAACCATTTCTCAATCAACACAACATAACATGTATTAAACATGGCTAAGTTTGAAAACACACAATACCCTAAACATGGGTATTCAGAACTTTTAGCATATATAATCCAATGAAATTCAAAATAAGGAACAAACCACCTACCTTGATTTTTTACGATGAACACTCTCAAACTTCGGCCTTTGAATCGGCCTAGAATTATGTAGATCTAAAAAAAGGTTAAAAACTTTCAACCTTGAATAACCCAGGAGAGAGGAGAAATAAGGAAGAGCAGCTCAAGGGGAAGAGAGAAATCACCGGTGGGAATCTAATGAACCTACCATAGTTCGAATCAGAACTTGGACATAAAAATTGTGTCTTATACTTTGATCATTACTTCTGGTCACTCTTGGATGAACCAGTTCTAGAAGAATAGCATTATAGAGATGAGACCAAACCCTCTCTGACTCATCAACTAAAAAGAAAAGTACACTGTGTGTTCATTTAATGTACATGTAATGTACTAGCCTCAACCAGCTCCCACTTTAGGTAGTCATCCAGGTCACCCACGTGGCCCTGTACTCGGCCATTACACGGCTACTACATGACTACCCGCAACAACCGAGTACATGACGTGTACTCAAAAGTACACAGAATGTACTTAGAAAATTTACAAATCTTCATTTTTCCTAAAAAACAACCCCAAATAATGATCCATACCTAAAAATAAGTTTTGGGTTCTTATATAATTCCCCCCTTAAAGCAATTCTTCCCCAAATTTCCCTTCCAAGGGTGGTGAAGGAGAAACTTAAAACAACTCTAGGCACTGAGATTGTACATCTACCTCCATCTCCCATGTCTCATTCTGTACTTTCTCGTGCTTACATAGAAACCATCCCATAGAAACATACTGACCATAGAGAACCTTCGTGATGCGATCCACAATCCGAATCGGGTGATTCTCAAAGGATGCATCCACCTCCAACTCAACCTCCTTGGGTTGAAAAATGTGATATGGGTATGAAAATTAATTTAGTAGCTGAGAGATGTGGAAGACGTCATGAATAGACCGATACCTCTGTGGTAACTATAACGGATGGCAACCGACCCAGATCTCTCTAAAACCTCAAATGACATAACATATATGGTGAAAGATTTTCCTATCTCCTAATCTTCCTGTGTCCCAACCTCAGTGTGACATGTGTAAAAAACCGATCTCCAACCTCAAACTCCAGAGGTCGTCTCCTTCAATTAGCATAATATTTCTACCAAGACTATGAAATAGCCACCATCTTCCGAATCAACTCCACCTGCTCAGTGGTCTTCTGGACAAGATGAGGTCCCATCATAGTTTCCTCTCCTACCACTAGCCAACATAGGGGTGATCGTCATGGCCTACCATACAAAGCCTCATAAGTTTCCATATGAATCGTTGTTTTAAGATTTTTATTATAGGACAAATACACTAGGGGTATGTGTCTCTCCCAAGAGCCCCCAAAATCTAGGATGAATGCTCGTAGATTTTCCTCCAAAACCTGAATCATACACTTAGACTGTCCATATTTATAGGTATGGTAAGCTGTACTCAAAGTACCTGTGTACCCAAATCACTCTGTAGTCCCTTCCAGACACAAGAATTAAAACATGCATCCCTTTCTAAAATGTGCAGAACCCCATGAAAATGTATAATCTCTCAAATGTAAAACCTTCCAACCTCATCAACACTGAAGGTTTACTTAATTGGTAAGAAATGTGAAACCTTCGTGAGTCTATCAACAACAATCCAAAACAAATAATTCCCTTTAGGAGACCTCAGTAAACCAATCACGAAATCCATCATGACATCATTCCACTTCCACTCGGTAATGGGTAACTACTGTAAAATCCATTCCAGTCACTGATGCTCTTCCTTCACCTACTGATAGGTGGAACATCTCATAACAAACCTAGATACATCCCACTTCATACCTGGCCACCAATACTGATGTTGTAGATCTCAATACATCTTGGTGACACTAGGATGGACTTCCCAAAATGAGGAATGAAAATCTCACATCAATTCCTCACATATGTCTACCAACACCCATATGCGTCCATGGAAACACAAGATCTCATCGTTACCTATAGTCCACCCAGGAGTAGGATCCTCACCTGACACACTCTCTAGTATGACTAGGCCTTCATAATATGATAAACTCCTCATTCTCACTCGATCCAGTATAGTAGAGGTAACATATATTGAATAAAGGAACATCTGACCCTGTCTGTCATGTACATTCAAATGCATCTCAGATAATAGATCCATAAGCTTTCACTCATTGTTGGCCTCCTGAACTGCCAGTATCTGAGTTCTCCTTCTCAATGCATCAACCACTACATTTCCTTTCCTAGGCATGTAGGAAAGATAAAAGTCAAAAGACTTAAGGTAATCAACCCACCTTCACTATCTCAAATTCATATCCCGCTAAGTAAAGATATACTCGAGACTCTTGTGGTTAGTGAGTACCAAAAAATTCTCTCCCAGAAGATAATGTCTCCAACAACGTAAAGCATGTACAACTGCATACAACTAAATATTGTGCATTAGGTAGTTCCTCTCATGTGGCCTCAACTACTGAGACCCGTACACAATGACTCCTTCCCCCTGCATAATCACTGCTCCCATCCTGATACTCGACACATCATAGTAAACAGTGTAACTCTTACCCGACTCTAGAAAAATCAATATCGGTGCTGAACTAAATATTAATTTTAGCTCTTGAAAGGTTGAATCACATTAATCCTTCCACAAGTATTTTATACCCTTCTTAATCAGGACTATCATTGGCACTGATAAGCGTGAAAATTTCTTAATAAAGCGCATGTAGTAATCAACCTGCCCTAGAAAACTCCGTACCTCAAAGACGTTCTTCATTTTCTCCTAGGAAACTACTACTCTCACTTCCTATGAGTCTATTTATGATCCGATATATTAGATAACATGACCCAAGATGTGAATTGATTCCATCCAAAAGCATCATTTTGAGATATTATCTTACAAATGATGCTCCCTCAGTGTACTCAAAACAATCTCAAGATGGATGGCATGATCATGTCGAGTGTGAGAGTACTCCAAGATATCATCCACAAAGACTACCACAAAATAATCCAAGTAAGGATGGAACACTCGGTTCATAAGTTCCATAAAAACTTCTGGTGCGTTCATGAGAACGAATGACATAACCAAATACTCGTATATACCATACTTTCTCTGAAATGCTATTAGAGGTATATTTGATGGTCTAACGTGAAACTGATGATAACTGAATATCAAGTCAATCTTAAAGAAGACCTGAGCTCCTGAAATTTGATAAAATAGATCATCAATCCTTGGTAAAGGATATTGGGTTTTGACCGGAAACTAGTTTATCTTTTGATAATCCACACAAAGTCTTAGGGTACCGTCTACATTCTTTACAAAAATAACAAGACAACCCCAAGGAGAAGTACTAGTTTAGATGAAACCCTTTGACTATAAATCCACTAACTTCTTCTTGAGATCATGTAAATCTACTTTATCCATACTATAAGGATGAATAGACACCAGTTCAGCTCCTCGCACAAGCTCAACAGAGAAATATACCTCTCATTCCCAAGGTAAATCTGAAAATTCATCTTGAAAAGCATCTCTGAAATAATCCACCACTAGAGGAGAGTCCATTTGTAAAGTTCCCTAGTCATCCAGATATAATATAGCAATATGGTATGTAATTAATCCCAACCCAAGATGCTCGGGTCTAGTTCTGCTTTCCTGGACATCATATTCTCCCTTGTGTTGAAAAGACCCACCCTCTAGTGATGTAAATCTCACCCTACAATGATAGCAGTCGACAAAGGCCTAAAAGGAGACCAACCAGTTCATTATGAGAATGACATTTAAGCCTTTCATCTATAATACATAGAGGTCCCATAATAAGTGACACCCACCAACCTCAAGAGGGATCTCCTTTCACTAACATACACTAGTCGTCCTAATCTCCAACGAAGTGTCTAGCGTCATAACATCCACAAAAGTAAAGATAAAGAGACCAAGACTATCCATAATGGAAATATATTTGAAACTACAGGAAGCCTAGTATCAAAAAGTATAGAATATAAAGCTGAGGCAACTAGAATCATACCTCAAACTATAGAGGGTCAGGGATCCTACTCCTGCTGGGTCTGCTCCACTAAAAAATTATGACCCATACCATGACCTTGTGACTATGTATGAATAACCTTATCTAATAAATCCTGATGTCACCAAAAACATACTAGCTAGATACCACGACCATGACCTGCTCCTTAGACTAAACAACCGGATGAACTCTAGTTCCATGTCTGATGAGAAACTGGTGGTCCTACTTCATAATGAGGAGTCATAGCAAAACCCCTATCACTCGGTGCTAGTGAAAATACCTAGAAAAAATGCTGAAGGTGACCAATATTTCCACAATCTTGGCACTCAATTGGGTCCTTCGGGCAATGTGGTCTCATATTACCACTCATGCCACACTAGTAGAATACCACCTGGCTACCTGAAGAAACATCCCATAAAAGCTCCCTGTGGTGCTTCCGACTATCTGTAGGAGTACCATCCCTGGATACTGAACTACCCTGGCTTGCAGTTAACAACTCACTTATATTGCAATCAATAATCATCGTCTGGTTCACTATAGTAGTCACTGAATTCATCCTAAATACATTCACCTATGATTGGATGTCATACGTGAGACCATCCTCAAATCACCTAGCCAAAGATATATTGTCACCTCCCAGAACAGGTGCGAAGTTCTGAAGCTCTATAAAGCGAGAAGAATACTCTATCACTAAAAGAGATCCCTTCTCCAATTTCATGAACTCTTGGGTTTGTTCGGCCCACAATGTCTCAGGGCAAAAGTAGGCATAGAAGGTCCTCTAAAACTCTTTCCAAGACATATTTTGATGACACCCCGCCTGTGAGATAACATCCCACCATCTCTTGGAAAAATCACATAACATGTACATTACAAGATTCACCCTCCTCTCAAGAGGCATCTTTGGATGCTCGAAGATAGAAATCATGGCCTCCAACCATGACTATGAAACATGTGGTCCTCCATCCAGATAAAAAGTAGGAGGATACTACTTCTAGAACACCCTTGTCAAATCTTTCATAGGTGGGGATAGATACGGTGCTCCCAGTAAAGTCTATAACATCCTAAATAATACTTCATAGTATTGTTCATCAGCACCTATGTCTGGTATAATAGCTGGTGCCAAAATAGGAATGACAGGAGGATCTACTGGTAGTCACTAATCTACCATTTTCGGTGTCTGATCATTTACCTATATTTGGTGTACATTCGGAGGAAGTCCTGACAGAATGACTCTGTAAGTTCAAGCACACACCTTAGTTCAAGATTATCAAGGAAAAAAACTTATAAGTGTAAGGAAATAACATGATAAATAACATTAAAGTTTTAGAAAATAGGGTTACACTACATGTATAACCCCTACACAAAGTGTTCTATTAAGATTTTAACATGGTGTGTAACTCCTCCAAAACTGATTTTGTAACACCCATAAAAATGGTGTGTTCCACCTGAGACATGGTGTGTACTTGAATTTACCCTCTTTCCTACGTTCCTCTACATGGATAGAACTACACGGGTCTCTCCTGGGTAACACTACACGAGATGTTCACCCTATACACGGATTGTACTCGTTATGTTCCATCCACCCGTGTCATTGGTCACATGGCCGAATACACGGTTGATAACTACATGGAATTTACAATCAAGACACGGAGTGTACAACCTAAGTTTCATCCACTTGTTTTGTTGGCCACACAGCCAGACACACGGTCTTTATGACACATCATGTGATCCCAGTACACAGCGTGTCCTACCAAAGTTTCCCAACCCCATGTCTCTGCTCACACATTCAGTCACAAGATTAAAGACTACATGGTGTGTACTCCCAGTACATGACATGTACTTAAGAAAAGTCATTTTCTCTATAACAGAAGAACACATGGCGTGTGTTCATAGCACTACATGCCATTTTGTATGGGTTTCAAAATAGAAAGCCTATGAAGCTTCGCTATAACCCTTAAAACTTGGAATTTTTTCCATGGCCTGTAAAATTATGACTTGTGAGAGGCCACGCTCCCATGAATAAATGTTTGGAATACTTATTCATATCATAACTTGAAAAAAATTAAATTTAATGTTCAAACATGATCCACCAAATTCTGATCCAAGAGGGCCCATCACACCTCAGGGACTAATGTTTGGTGTTCATCCAAATGAAACTTTACAATTTCAATACCCTATCAGAATAGAACGTATTCAATCATGACATCTATCACACCATCATGCATTCTAGCACAACATCTATAACATCAACATGAAATCAATAATTCACCCTAAATGGCATGAAAAAAATGCATGACATGTGATCTCTATCAAGTAACTATATGATGCATGATATGGAATACCCTAATCTCATTGGGTTTCAACATAAATAGAAACTCAATGATATCAACGATAACAACACAAAATAATTGAATCACCCAATGGTGAAATCAAATCAACTGTAACAACTGAAAAACCAAAAAAATTGCAATATTCAAGGCCACTTGTATTTTCCCTATCCATGGGTTAGATACTCCTAGGGAAAACTTATTATCAACTACCTATTACTTCCTATCCCTATCTATAGGCTCTAAATAGTAAGACAAAATAGAAAAGAAAATCCTCTAACACCACTTTGTAACATCCCGGTTTTGGGTGCTGCCCAAAGGTGCCCCGTACCCGGTTGGTCACATGGAATCAAGCACATTTTCACAAATTCCATAGGATTACAACTAGAAGTGAGGGCCTTGGGTGTGATAGTGGGGAAACTATGACCTCATTGGAAGATTAACATAGTGGAAACAAATAGTAAATAGTAATAGAAGTAATAATACTATAAAACAGAAGTAACAACGAAAGAATGATAGTATAAACAACTATAGAATATATAAATAAATGATGCATGTCACATGTAACTAGAAAACCATAAAAACAAGTCACAATGCTAGAAATACAATACGGAAACCAAATTACAGAAAACAGTAAACTCCAACAGCATCACAATCCTCAGCTTGGTCCCATGCTCTCCAGCTCCAACATCAATCAAGTACCTGATGAAGATGGGCGCTCTCCCTTATCTACACCTACAACTATATAATCTGTTTGGGTCCAAAAGCATGACCCAAACAGGGTGTGAGAAGAATCCTAGTAGGTAACCACCAAAGGTCTTATGCCTAATAGTCAGTGAATATATATAGAAGGAAATATGTAGAAAAAAATCAATAAACTAGGAAGTACTCAAAAGTAAACAATACTACAATTTTC
The DNA here is from genome assembly GCA_963277665.1 of Viscum album. Taxonomy (NCBI): domain Eukaryota; kingdom Viridiplantae; phylum Streptophyta; class Magnoliopsida; order Santalales; family Viscaceae; genus Viscum; species Viscum album. The sequence goes on along the minus strand of OY728126.1, from coordinate 764,943,323 downwards.
AATTACATTCATTTTAATTTATTAATTATTAAAACCATTGAATAATTTAAACTCAGGATCTAGCCTAAGTTCTGTATCCCCCTGTATAGTAGTAACAACATACGTCTCAATAGACCATCTAAACAATCAAGTAAGACTGAGTCCAAGCTTGTGCTTTGGCTTAGCAGACTCGTCACAATCATACAATCCTTCAATAAACAACCCTCATGGAAAGTTCTAAAAGTCTAACCCCTCTGGCTTAACATATCATAAAATCAATAAATAATATAATGAATCTTAGGTAAAGCTCACGCGGTCTAACCCCTTTGGTCCCACATAGCACTAAACATGTATAAACGACCATGTAGGCAGTTCTCACGGTCAATAACCCTTTGTTCTGCATAACAGAAAATAACTATAATAATCACCTAGAAGCTCCCATATTCAATTCACATGGGTCAATTCTCATTTAATAATAACCCTCTAGGTAGATCTCACATTCTAAACTTCTGTTTAAGGACCACCCGATAACTCTCATAGTCAATGCCTCTAGGTTAACATAAAAACAATTCATATATAACAAACCCTACCTTGGTAATCTCTCACAGTCAATTCCCCTTGGTAATACTTTCAAAATTCGAATTATATGCATCTAAAATAAACATCAACTCCATACTAACAACCATTGTCAAGGAAAACAAAGAAATCCTAACATGCTTCATAGACCCAATGGTCATAAACCATCGAACATGCGAAAAATATCCATAATCAAGGTATAAAAACTTATGCATAACCAAATAAACCTTTCTCAATAAACACACTATAGTAGGTCTTAAACAAGATTAATTTCCAAAACAAGGAATACCCTAAACATGAGTATTTAGCACTTTTAGCATATATATTCCAAAAACGTTCAATGAAAGACACAAACCACCTACCTTGATGTCGTACGATGAACACTCTTGAATGTCGACCCATGAATCGGCCTAGAATGATGTAGATCTAAAAAAAAGGTTAAAAAAGTTCAACCTTGAATAACCCAAGAGAGAGGAGGAATTAGGAAGAGAGGCTTTAGGAGAAGAGAGAACTCACCGGTGGGAATTCAATGCACATATCGGAGTTCGAATCTAACCTTGGATGGAGAAATGGTGGCTCAAACTTTGGTCATTACTCCGGGTCACTCCTGGATGAACCAAGGTTAGAAGAAGAGCATTCTGGAGATGAGACATGACCCCGCTCTGACTCATCAATTAAAAATAAAAGTACACAATGTTTTCATTTAATGTACACGTTGTGTACTAGCCTCAACTGGTTCCCTCTTTAGGTGTTCATCCAGGTCAACCACATGATCATGTACTCGGCTTTTACACGACTAGTACATGGATACCCATGGAAACCGGGTACATGGTGTGTACTCAAAATTACACGACATGTTCTTAGAAAATTTCCAAATCTTCCTTTTTCCAAAAAAACAACCCAAAAAAACATCCATACCTAAAAAAGAAGATCTATTTTATTACACCCGTGGTCCACAATGGCGACCGTAGGCGGGTGGTGGTGCACCACGACGGTGTGCCGAGGTGGTCCCAGACTGACTTGGGTAGCTGAGGTGCGACAAGAGACATCGAAAGTGGACCGGCGGGTGGCGGAGGTGGGAGACGACCAACCGGGTGTGTTAGGTGGAGCGGCCTACATCATGCGGCCCATGGATTCACACCGACACACATGCCATAAGGGACTGTTTGTGGGACCAGGGGGTAGTTGGTTCCTATCGGCTTCGTGTAGCCAAACCGGACACCCAACAGGCATCCGAGTTGGAGAATACTGGCCTTCCTTCCAGCTAGGCTGGGGTGCGTGAACCGAGCTGCTGAGTGGCCCTGGCTGGAATTAAGCCTCAAAAGATTTTTTGGGATGGGATAGAAAAATAAAATTGGGATGATGGGTGGCCTAGGATAGGAACAAACTAGCCTGCCTTTTTTGGGCTAGGCCGGATGGAACTGGGTCATTGGGCGACCCAGTGGGATGGACCCCCGGTCGAACCAGGTCTGGTCCACCAAGTCCCAATGGGATTGTCCCAGTGACTAGGATGGACCAGGCCAACCTAGACTCGAACTGGGTCAGGCCAGGTCTGTCAAACCGATTCGGGGTCAGACACAACTGTCCCCCTGTTCATTAAAACATCAATATATTTTAGACCATGTGTCCGTTTGAAGAGCCGTTTGTGGTGTTGGAACCCTCACGATGAGGTGGTTCTTTTGGAATTCTATAAAGAGGCTTTAATGGAAGTTGAAATACAATGAATGTCTTTAGAAATGTATTCTACTAGAATCAAGTGTGCTACGTGCAAGAATCCTACAACTGGTTGAGACTTGAAGACTGCTGACCACTTGGCCCAAGTGACCTTATAGGCCTAGAAGAAAAGATACCCTATGTGGATCAACTCTAAGAGACCCTGTGTGGATCAGATACAAGTGAACATATGTGGATCATCTCCAAGAGACCCTGTGTGGATCAACTCCAAGAAAACCGGTGTGGATTAGCTACAAGAAACCCTGTGTGGATCAGCTTTAAGTGACACTGTGTGGAGTAACTACAAGTATCCTTGTGTGGACCAGTCAGAAGGCCTAAGTGGGAAGTGGCTCCGTGTGACCCAATAGACCCAAAATACTGATCAAGGATGAGTACCTCAGCAGTCCAAGGTGTTTAGTTCTACGACTGATAGTATTGATTTCTGTACTTTAGATTATATTAGAGTGAGTAATGTTTCTTCATGATCATGATTCGTGGTTTTCCTTGTAGATTGCTTTGTGGTATCTCCTTTGTGGTTTGGGGGTCCATACTAAGTATTTTGTTACTCACCCTACATGAGATTTTCCACACATGTTGTGTCTGGTGCAGGCGACTGCTGCCTTGACAGAGGACTTAGTGGACTTGGACCTGGTGGTGCCCAGTGAGATGAAGCAGATGGGGAAAACTTATACGGCTTCTGGAAGCTACTATATACTTACCCATTTGGTGGGATAATTTCCAGATATCTTTTTTACTTTTATATTTTCACTTTTACTTTTATTGGGTTTGTATTCTGGCCCATTTGACCTACATATTGTACGTTTAATTAGTGGTTGTTTAGTGGCATACATGTTTTCTTTTCCAGTTTTTGGGATGTGGCTCTCTGTGTGTGCTTACAGGTACTCAGGAAAATGCCTCCCACTTATAGGTTGATGACTTTATCTCTAGTATCCAACCCCTGGACTTTGGGAGGCGGGATTTGGGGAGTCACAACATGGGCCCAGGGGGATGGTTTGTGACAAAGTTGTATCAAAGATGTTCGGTTACACCTCGAAAACCATAAGTTTGTTGTTTTATTTTTTTTAAACAATGTTAAATGTTTTGAGTTTGACTTTTAGATTCAGGGAGTCTAGTGTCTGTGTAGAGGCAGACATATCCATAAACCAAGACCTTGAATTTTGATTTTCATCTCTATACATAAAATAATGGTTGCATGCAACATATAGAAATTTAGTGTTTTCTCATGTTATTATTGAATCAGAGTCAACTCACTAGGTATAATCTACTGACTATGGTACATATTGATCTATTTTAGGATGCCTCCATCCAGAAATCCAGCTAGGATTCCAATATGTGACTGTGAGGATAACCCACCTAGCGATGAGGTGTCAGTTATGGGACCAGTGCTAGAGATTTCCCCAACGGGTGGTACATCAGTGTTACCACCACCCATTGATCAGTGGTTACTATAAGCACTACTGGTGGAGGACACATACAGACTCAGTTCCTTGAATGAGTTTCAGATATAGAGACCTCCCAGGTTCAGGAGAGAGATAGATCCTCAGGTTTCTGAAGACTAGCTGGAGGCAGTGATGCGGGTCTTCCGCTTAGTGAGGACACCACATGACCAGATGGTGATACTATCCATGATCCCTCTTCAAGGATCAACATAAAGATAGTGGATCTTGATGATTCATACTCATAATGAGGCAAACCTCTCCTAGGCTGACTTCGAGAAGCTATTTTGGGAGGATTTATTCCCCATGACCTTGCGCTTAGTGTCCATACAGGAGATGGATCACCTACAGAAGGGAAAAATGTCAATGGATGAGTACTCTGCAAGTTTTAAAGACCTCTCCCACTACTATAAATATATGTCATGGGACCCTTTCTTTAGGGTCCAAACCTTTTATCAGGGACTTTGATGGAAGATCAGGGTGTCGATGATTTTCCCTCAGCATTCCCACTCAGGATAGAGTGCTAGAGAGAGCTCTGCTAGTAGAGATCTTCCTCATAGATCAAGCATCAATAGTGGGAGATACCACTGGGTGATAGGTGGCCAATTCATCCATGGAGGGAAGCTGACAAATGATGTAGAGGTCTAAGTGGGACAGAACATATGGAGGGAGACCTCAGGACACATGATCAGTGGTGTGAGGCCACCAGGGTAGTCAGGATCAGTAGAGGAGCAGGGCATGATACTCATGCGGTGGATAGGGAAATATGGCTCGTGAATACCCGAACAACCACACAGACGATCAATGGATGGTCAAGGGACTGCTGTGGTAGAGATAGAGGTTCGAGTGAGGAGGTATGTAGGGCGGCAAACATGGAATAGGAGAAAGATGAGCAACATGCGGTTGGCGATGGTTTGAGGTACTACTACCACCCCCAGGTGGTCCACCATGGCCTTAGAGAGAAGGTGGACAAGGGAGAGCTAGGTTTTAGGTAGTGGATGCCTATTACCATGAAACCCCATAGATGATTAGAGGTACAATATGGGTCTTCTCTACCTTAGTTATAGTTCTTAATGACATAGGTTCCAGTCACTCTTTTCATGCAATGGACCTCGTTTGAGGATTGGATATTCTAGTGGAGTTGTTGGCTCGATCCTTATGGTTAGAAACTTCTATGGGAGTGGATTCGATGATTACACACTAGTGCCGATAGTGTGAGATTACTCTTGGAGGTGAGAGATTTAGCTGGGATCGCTTATTATCAGCATCGAGGCCTTATGATGCCATCTTGGGTATGGACTGGTTATACACAATTCATGCTCAGATTAATTATCTTAGGCGTAGATTCCAGTGTGTCTGTGAGGATGGGACTAGGTTTTCCTTCACCGTTGAGAAGGGAAATCTTGTAGCACAAGAAGGAATTTCTCAGAGTAGGGTGTTACCGATCAATCACCAGTTGGCTAGCCTCATGATCAATGTAGTGGATGATAGGAGTCCTCAATTTCCTATAGTGGTGGAAAAGTATGACAATGTCTTTCCTAAGGATGTTCTAGGGCTACCATAATCTAGGGAGGTATACCTCTGCATCGACCTGTACCCCAGGATGACACCGATATCCACACCAGAATATCAGATGGCTCCCGTAGAGGTTTATGAGTTAAGGGTATAGCTAGAGGACTTGCAGGATAAGAGCATCATGAGGCCCATCATTTCACCATGGGCAGCCCCAGTGTTGTTTTCTAAGAAGGCAGACAGAAGCTTGAGGCTGTACATGGACTTCTGGTTCCTGAACTAGGTGACTATGAATAAAAAGTATCCGCTACCAAGGATTGATGACCTCTTTGATCAGCTGAAGGGAGCAAGGTGTTTCTCAAAGATAGACCTCAGATCATGCTATCACCAACTTTGGTTACGGGATGGGGATGTATTGAAGGCATCCTTAAGATGCTATTATGGACACTATGAGTTCTTGGTGATGCCCTTCAGTGTGACCAATTCCCCATCAGTGTTCATGGGACTCATGAACATGATCATCCAGCCTTACCTTGATCATTTCTTGTAGGTCTTCATTCATGACATCTTGCTATACCCAATGTCAGAAGAGGATCATACTACACACCTATGGATAGTCCTAGATACACTCTGAAAGCACCAACTTTATGGGAATCTCTCAAAGTGTCAGCTATAGATTCGGGAGGTCTACTTTCTGAGACAAATCATCTTAGAGGCTAGAGATGCAATGGATTCAGAGAAGATAGATGTAGTTCTTTCTTGGGATCCACCCACGATTGTAAATGAGGTGTGGAGTTTCTTGGGGTTGGCCAAATACTATTAGAGGTTTGTGCCCAACTTTTCCTAAGTATTATCACCCTTTTTAGCTTTAACATGGAAGGGAAAACCCTTCACGTGGACAAAGAAGTGACAGAATAGCTTTCAGAAGCTGAGACAGAGATGAAAGACTACCCCCATATTGATATTACTAGAGGAGGTCATGGGTATGTAGTTTTCTGCAACCCATCAGGGACCCGACTGGGTTGTGTCCAAATGTAGGAGTGATTAGTGATATCCTATGGTTCATGGAAGTTGAGGCATCATGAGTGGAACTAAGTGACCCATGACCTAGAGTTAGTATTAGTGGTCTTTACTTTGAAGATGTGGTGGCACTACTTTATGGGTTAATGGTTTACTATCTACTCCGAAAACAAGAGTCTCAAGTATATCTTCTCCCATAAGGACCTAAACACGAGGCATTGGTGATGTCTAGAGTTCCTACAAGACTATGACTTTGAGATAGTCTATACTTTTGGTAAAGGGAACATGGTGGAATATGCACTCAGTAGGAGATCCGGTTTGTAGTTGCTAAGTGAGGCAATGGAGCAGCTAGTTGTGATGTAGATATCCTTCATGGATGATAATGGAGCAACTTAACATCATTTTATTATTGTCACTCCCCCACTCTTACAGCAACTTCGGGAGGCACAAATTGTAGATGTTGACTGAGAGTCCTAACATGATCAATTATCCTCAAGATAGGCTCCTGAAGGATTTTCAATAGGTGGGGAGCACACAATATCTTTTATAGGGAGCACAATAGTACAAGTGGAATTACGAGAGGATATTTTGAGGGAGTTCCATACCTCCCCCTTGGAGTTACATCCTGGAGTGGCGAAGATGTACCAGGATCTCTGATGTCAGCACTAGGGGGAAATGATAAAGAAAGCGATGGCTGAGTTTGTTTCATAGTGCTTCACTTGTTCGCAAGGGAAGTCTGAGCATCAGGTTCCAGCAGGCTTGTCCTAGCCACTTGAGGTATGGAGAGTGGAAGTGAGATGGTATCTCAATGGACTTAGTGATGGGATTACCACACACATACAAGGGCCATTATTCTATCTGGGTGATCATCGAACGACTCACCGAGTCAGCTCACTTCCTACCCATCCGGGAGCAGGGATCGGTAGAGGGCTTGGGATGCCTCTATGTCTAGGAGATAGTGCAGCTTCATAGGGTGCCTTAAATGATCATCTTAGACCATGATGATCCCTTCACATCCTGACTATGGAAGGGATTACAAGAGGCATTCAGGACTCATCTGCGCTTGGGCACAAACTTTCACCCATAGATGGATGGTTAGATGGAGCGGACCATATAGACCTTGGAGGACATGATTCATTCTTGCATCCTTGATTTTGGTCGTATTTTGGAGGACCACCTACCACTGGTGGAGTTTTCATACAAAAAAAAACTATCACTCCACCATTGGCATCGAACCCTTTGATGCTTTGTACAAGTGACCATACATATCACCTATATATTAGACAGACCCAGGAGAGTCAACACTCATGGGTCCAGAGTTGGTACGGGCTATTACTAAGAAGGTGCAGATCATCAAGGAGTAGATGAGGACTACACAGAGCTAAACAAAATCTTATGCTGATAGGAGACAAAGTCCCTTAGAGTTCAAAGAGGGAGACCATGTATTCTTTTGGGTCTCACCCCACTGAGGATTGCAGAGATTTGGCTAGGGCGACAAGTTATCTCTGAGGTTCATCGGACCATTATAGATTCTAAGAAAATTTGGAGACATGGTGTACTAACTAGCTCTCCCCCCATAGATACACCGAGTGCACAATATTTTTCCATGTGTCACAGTTGAGGAGGTACGTGCATGATCCATCGCATGTCATCGACTGAGGAGAGCTGGTCACTGACGACGGGGAAAAGTTTGTGGAGTTCCTGGTGTAGATAGAGGATCAACAGAATCAGGTCCTTCATTGATGTTCGATTCCTCTGGTGTACATTTTGTGGCAGCACAAGAATATTCAAGAGGGTACATGGGATCAGGAGGCTTAGATTCATGCTCAGTACCCCTATTCTTTTATTTTTCCTTGTTTTTGATTATAGGGGTTTGAAGCCCAAAAGGTGGGGGTAATGTAATGTCCTAGAAATTCCATGTAATTTTTTTTAAAATTATATGAGATTAATTCTAGACCAGACGCTTAAACAGAACCCGATTCCAAGGCTCGGTGATCCCAAAAAAGAATTTTAAATTTTATAAAGTTCATTTAAATAAATTTACTAGCGCGTTTTTCTAAATTTTAAACCAGTGCTCAGATCAAAAATCTGAGGGAACCGTTGATATCAGAATGATAGGATTCTTCTAGAAAGTACCTAACTTCAACCAGTGAGGGTCGACTATAAAATATTGTTTTCTTACTTTTCAGAAGAAAAATAAAATAACTTAAAAAGTTATTTTATTTTTTTCTCTTCACCTTAATGAAGTGGAATGTCCGCACTGCGGCAGTGGTAATGAGGTGAGAACAGGTTGCATTAAATGAAGAACATTAATTAAGCTGTTAAATGTGCAGTGTAATGACTCATTAATATAAGCGTAATAGATACACGGTTTCATTAATGAAACAACGTAATAACGTGACGACACAATGTAATAGAAATGCTGCAACATGTTTCTATTTTAATGAGATAAAGGGTTGGAGAATCAAATCTAGAATTTCTCTAATTGAGGGAAATGAAATTTTCTCCAACAAGAAATGCAGGCGAATATCTAGCGGGAATAACGCACCTCGAAGAATAGGACCAACAAATGACAAATGCATTCTCCATCCACCCTTTGAAGGATCGCTAGTAACATGGGAAGTCAATAAAGAATAGAGAACGAAGGTGAGTGACCCCGCTCTTCCCCAACCAATGTCTATCCTAGGTAGGGTTTATTTTTTTTAAATTTAATTCCCCATTATTCATTATAAAACAATGAATGCGGATCAACCCATGAATATGTTGATACGTGGATCACTTATTCTCGTGAGAGGGAGATTATTCTTAGGGTTTTGCATCGGGATTAATTTTGATAGAATTTTAATCCTGTCCCCCTATGTTTTAAAGAAAATATAATGAAAAGGGTGATGGATGACATGAAAAGGTATTGATCCCCTCCGCCTTGTGATTTCTTGTGTGTTCTTCATGGGTACAACTCTAAATTGATGGCAAGGAATTTTCAAGGCCGTAGTAGGGAAGATGGAACCCCATAGAGGTTGGAAGCGTATACGATTTTAAGAATGGACCACCAGAGCAGACCTGGTGGTCTATGAAAAATGGAACTGGTGTGCCGACGCCAACAACGATGATGGAAACTGGCGGTGGAAAATGCAACCGATGGCGGCGTGTTGAGGGGAGCCGCGGATGGCTCAGGACATTGGTAGATGGTCGATGGCTGGTGAAGGTGGGATGCGGCCAACTGGTCATGTCAGGTGGAGTGGCCTGTAGCTTCGCGCTGTCATGTGGTCCAACGGGGACTATGTGTGAGACAAGGGGGGGTGGTAAACTCTTTCCATCCATGTGCACCTGAACCGGATGCCCAGTGGGATTATAGGATGGAGAAGACTGGACTACCATGCGGGCTTGGCCGGGGGTGGGGTGGGGGGGGGGGAATCAGGACATTGAGTATCCTGAGATAGAATTAAGTAATTACTCTTTTGCGGGCCAATCCGGTGGAATAAAACTGAGCCATTTGGAGAGCTGGGTAGCGAACAAACACACCCCCCTGTTGTAGGCTGGGCTGGATGGAACCGGGTCGCTGGGCGACCCGGCGGGCTGGACCCCCAGTCAAACTAGGCCGGGTCCACCATGGAACTATAGGCCTGACCCAGTTTCTAGGTCATACGGGGCCAAGCCGGCCTAGACCCGAACTGGTTCGGTCAACCGGGCTGGGTTGGTTGGGTCGGTCTGACCGGGTCGGACTGGGCCCAGAAACAACCATCCCCTGTTCATTAAAAAATTAATATCTTTCAGACCCGACATCTATTTGAAGATCTATTTGCAGCTATGGAGCCCTTGTGATGAGGCAATTATTTTGGAATGATCTAAGGATGCTTTCATGGAAGTTGAAATATGAAAAATGGCTTGAGTGGTGGATTCTTCTAGAATTAAGCGTGCTATATACGAGAATCCTACAACTGGTTGAGACATGAAGACTACTGACGAGCGGGCCCAAGTGACCCTATAGGCCCAGAAGACAAGAAACTATATGTGGATCATCTCCAAGAGACACTTTGTAGATCATCTTCAAGCCACCCTATGCGAATCAACTCCAAGAAACCCTGTGTGGATCAGCAACAAGAGACCCTATGTGGATTCTCTATAAGCGACCCTGTGTAGATCAGCATTAAGTGACCTTGTGTGGATTAGCTACAAGTGACACTGTGTGGACCAACTATGATAGCCTAAGTGGGAAGTGTCTTCTTGTGACCTAACAGACCCATGATACTCATCAAGTATGAGTACCTCAGCAGTCCAAGGGTTTTAGTGTTACGACTGATAGTGTTGCTTTCCGTACTTTAGATTATACTTGAGTGAGCTGTATTACTTCATGATCATGATTCATGGTTTGTCTTCTGGATTTCTTTGTGGTCTTTCCTTTTTGGTTTGGGGTCCCTACTGAGTATTTTGTTACTCACACCATCAGAGGCTTTGCCTACACATTTTGTGTCTGGTGCATATGACTGACACCTTAATGGAGGACTTGGTGGCCATGAACCTGGTGGTGCCCTGTGAGATTAGGTAGGTGGGGAATACTTCGAAATATTTTGGTAGAAACTCTATAGTTACCCATCAGGTGGGGTTTTTAGTGGACGACTTTCCAGAGATCTTTTGTACTTTCCTATTTTCAGTTTGTCTTTTTTTTGGGTTTGTATTCTGGCATATTTGACCTATATCTTATACTATTACTCAGTGGTTGTTTAGTGGCATGCATGTTTTCCTTTTCAGTTTTTTGGATGTGGTTCTGTGTTTGTGTGCAAATAGGTATTCAAGAAAATGCCTCCCACTTGTAGGTTGATGCCTTTATCACTAGCCGCTGATCCCTATCCATTGAGAGGATGGCTTGGGGGAGTCACAACATGGGTCTTGGGGGATGGGTCATGACACTTCTAGTGTGTGATTTTTAGGTGGACTAGAGTTTCATCTTCTATTGTTTTCACCATTTATTCCTTCTTTTCTAATAATTTTTACATAATTACCATCTTCAATTGATTAAAACCCAAGATGATAGGATGAAATTGGTGACCAAAATCACGGGCTGAGCACTACTATATGTTAAGAGTGTGATCACTTTGTGATGTATCAAATTTATTATAATAACCATTCTTTATTTTAAATAAATTAAAAAAATTTCCCCATGGAGTAGGACATGAGTGTAAACCATGAAATTTTCTATCTTCTTATAATTAATTTATTTTATGATCATTACAATTGATTTTTCATATCTACAATTTCTAGATATTTTATGTTATGTTAGGTTGTATTCAGTGCAAGTGTCTTCCATGTTTTAGGTCTCATAGCATTGGGTTTATTCTAAATCTTTTGTTTCTTTATAGTATGTAATGGTGGTTTTTCATATGGTGGTTTTACTAGAAGGTGGTTATTTACCCATAAATTTCTATTATAGATCAGTGTTGGAGTGATACCAGATGATTAGTTTGTGGGAAAGGTGATTTAGAGCTTGGTCAGTAGAACAATTCTTCCCACTGCCTTATAGGATAATATTTCCAAACTATTATTAATCAATTTTCCTTACATTGTAAAATAGTAGGGGGTTCAAAATTTATGGAAGGATGGAGTTATAAGTATGGAATCCCTCCTTTTTATTACATAAACTTTTCTTCACATGGAAAAAATAGAGGATATTTTAATGTTTAGTTTCATAGAAATAAGGAACATAATACCTTAAAACATAAAACATTATTCTAATCCAATTGAAAGGAGTCTTCATAGGTTAATACTAAGTTACATTTAACAAATATCATAACCTAGGGATATACATCAAAGTAAATGGGTGATCATGATGCCTGTAAGGAAAAAAGAAAGGGAAATAGTTTACATGTGATCATGAGGAATATCAATAAGAACATGAGGAATATAATTATGGCATGAGAAAGATAAAATGAGGAAAATCATAATAAAAAAATGATTCATAACATGGAAATTTGGATACAACATTTAAATGATAAATTTATAATAATATCCCAAGTTTTTTCACCAATCTGTCATAAATGAAAATTACCAAGGTTATCACGAAGGTATTGTAAAACATGTCATCTCTAGAGATTAAATTCTTTACCCAATGCATTGGAGTTATATCATGGAGCTCCATTATTATGTATTAATTAATGGTGTCAAATATATCATAATCAATCATTTTATTAATAACCGATGGAGAATAAATAACAAGTATCTTACCAAAATCATGGCAAACAGAAGTGCTTAAAGACATGATCATTACATCATTTTTAGCCCACAAAAATGGAATTTGGGTTTCTTATGTATAAATGTTGGAGTAAAATAAACCATTTTTACAGAAAGTTGAATACCCATGTAAAATAAAAGGTTTGGGTATCCATACAAAGAAAATAATAGATAATTTAATAAAGTAAAGAGAGAAATTATGAGAAGTAAATTCTACAGCATGATGGGTATAAAATGTGATTTTAGAAAAGTGTAAATTGAGAGGGAAAATGGTTTCCAATTGATAAAACATAATTTGGTAATAAGTGTATGATAAAAAAGGTAATAAAAGAGAGTAAGTGTATTGTTTATAAGTTATATACAAAAATGGGTTCTTGATTTGAAGAGAAAAGAAGGATGATTCCCATACATAAGGATATACAAAAGTTCATATCATTTAAAAATTAAAACATAATATTGATTAAAAATAAAAGATATACCATAAAAATTAAATTCATTTTATTAGTTGTAAACATAAATTTTAAAATAAGAAACCACATTTTATTTTGAAAATTTATTCCTTGAAAATAGAAATTTATAAAACACCCTTACCTTGAAGAGTTACTCCTAGATATTGTGGATTGGGACCTTAGGAACTTGAGGGAACCTTTGGGGGTATCCATGGGAGGAAAATTCACCTAAAATTAATAGAGGATGTATTAGGAGTGATGTTGAGAGGTGAAATGGGTGGGTATTTATAGAAAAAGTGGAGGATTTGTTTAATAATTTCCAAATATAGGCCTTAGAAATCCAGGTTGTGGAAAATGAAAAACCATTGACTTACTCATGGTTTTTTGCCCATTATTTTGAATATTTGGGAAAAATATTGTGTTATTTTAATTCACTAGAACTGAAATTCATTTTTCATAACTTCTTTTTGCATGTAAATGTAATGTTTCCACAAAATCATGATTTTAAAGTCAAAGTCTCCAATTTGGACTTTGGAAAGTCACTTATAGGTTTGAAAATTGATTAAAATCTATTAAAATAAATGATATCAATAAAATAACATATTTTATATCATGTATTGATCTTAATTAATTATTAAATCATTATTTAATACTTATAAAGTCATTAAAAAAACCAAAACCCCAACCAATTTGTTTACTATTTATGGAAAAAATAAGGCATTTTAGAAAATTCTTAAAAATTCACCATATACTAATTTTTACATGTTGATATCACATATGATGCTTATTTATGAGAATAATTCTATAAATATGAGAATTTTAATTTTATGTATAAAAATACTTATTATTAAAAAAATAGCATGTTGTAAGGTAGAGTCAAATTTTTGACACTTTAAAATTTCCCATGACATAATAAAATTATTTTTTCCATTATATTTAAATAATTGTGTTTTTAATTTACTATTTAATTAAAATAAATATTATTTAGAATACATTAGTTTATTATAAAAATTTATATTTTTTCTGAACAGTAAAGTTTATATTCGAAAAATCAATTTATCATATTCCTCCCAATTAAGCATATATTTTATTAAGAAAAAATATTTTTAAATTGGTATTGATTGAATAAAAAATTTATTGATTAAAAGGAATTAAATTTTAAGTAACTAAGTCCTAGAAACATAACCCCTTATAACATCCACATACAACCTAAGGATAAGGTTTGAAATGTTGATAGATTCATGGGGTGGCTTGACTAACATTGACTAAGTGGTAATTTATATTAACATGAACATTTACTATAGCAGATTTCATTTTAGTTTCACTCGTTGAAGCTCAGATTGAGAATGGTCAAGGGGGAACTCCGTTGATGTTACTTCCCACCTAAGTTATGACAAATGGGATTCATACGACATGACTCTTTCTGGTTGAGGCCACTGCTTATCCTTTATGATTTAATTAAATATCCTTTTTTATTACTACTTATAAATACTAATTATAACTTTAGTGTTATAACTAAAGGGTATAGTTATAAATGGTAAAATTTTTCAATGGTTATATTGACTAATGGTCATATTTGAGTAATAGTCTTATAACTTTTAAATCCAAACAAACACATTTCCCGTTATAGTCTATAAACACCACTTCATTAATTCATTCAGTAATCACTACAATTTCTCCCAATCTTATATATTTTAATTTTATAAGAAGTTGATTGGTTTACTAATTTTTTATTTTATTTATGTAGTGTTGTCCATGGGGGTGATTATTCTAATAGATTGGAGCAATCCATACTTTTTCATTTAGGATTTTCTATTTTATATTTTTTTCCCAGTTGTAATATTTTTCATTTTAATTGGTTTCTTAGCTTACTAAATTATTGATCTTTATTAAATAGATATGGTTTTTTATATAATATAATATAATTCAAATTTTCTCAGGAAATAAATATCATTTAAAAATTATAGGTCATTACATTCTTCCCCCCTTAATAAATTTAATCCTCAAAATTTCAACTTGTTTTCTCATTTGAGAAAAAGTGAGGGTACTTATGTCTCATTATCTCCAATAATTTTCACACCACTTCTTCATATTTATGGTTCCTTTATAACACTCTGAAAAGGTGGGTAGTCTTGTTGCATAGAACTTTGTCTCTACGGTCCACTATCTCCAGTAGCTTCTGCTTATACGAGTGGTCGTGTTCTAGTTGTACCACCTTTGGATTCAGTACATGTGACGGATTAGGTATATAATTATCCAAGAGAGATACATGGAAAAAATCATGAACTTGATCTATATTTGGTAGAAGTTCTAGATGATAGCACATTGTTTTTATGTGATCAAGGATTTTATAGGTTCCAATGTACCAGGGGATAAACTTCCCTTTATTCTTAAATCACATGAATCTCTTCTATGGTGATATTCAAAGTAAAATTTACAGCCAACATCAAACTCCATGTCCCTTCGATGGCTGTCAACATAGATATTCTGGCAAATCTAAGTAGACTTTATATGTTTTTGTATGACATGAACCTTTTCTGTCATCTTTTGCACATGATCAGGCCCAAGAAAATTTCTCTCGCCAACTTCATCCCAAAAAGTAAGAGATCTACATTGATTCCCATATATATCTTTATAGGATTACATTTGAATACATTATTGGAAGCTATTGTTTAATTAGAACTCAACTAATGGGTGGTTTTGATCCCATCAACCTTTAAATTCCATTGATAATGTTCTCAGCATGTCCTTAAGTAGATGAATAGTCCATTAAGATTGACTATTACTTTGGGGTTGATATGCCATACTAAAATTCAATTCAGTATTCGGATCATGTTGAAGTCTTCTATGTAATTTAGATGTGAAACTTTTATCATGATAATAAATGACAGAAAGTGGAACCATATACGGCCTCACTAGTTCCTATACATATATCTTGGAATGTTGGTCAAGAGACAAATCTTTTCAAATTGAGATAAAATGGATAGTCTTGGTGAGTCAATCCACTATAACCCATATCATATTGTTTTCTTTGGATGTTCATGGGAGACCAATAATTAAGTACACAATTATATTGTCCCACTTCCATGTTGGTATGGTTATTGGTTGTAATACCCCTTTATGAAGTTGTTGCTCCGCATTCACTTACTGGCATATCAAGTACATTTCAGTGTAATCAACAATATCACTTTTTATATTATCCCACCAATAAGGATCATGAAGGTACCTATACATTTTAGTGCTTCCAAGATGTATAGAGAATGTAGATATATGAGCTTTATCTATAAAATCCTAATATATCTTTGGGATAGATGGTATACGTAGCCTTGTAAGATATTTTATAACACCTTCTTGATCAATATTTAACTCAAGAAACTTCCCATTCTTCAAATCCTCTATATTTTTTTATAGCAAAGAATATTATATTTAAGATTTCTTAATCTTCTATAGTAATGATGGTTGATAAATCATTTGGGATAGAAATTATCATGTCCTTCCACTTAGTATTCACATGTACAACCTTAATAGGTCCTTGATCAATAGATCTCCTTGAATCATAATCATTACATTCAAAATAGGGTCTTTCCAACTTACTACATCAAAGACTTTGTTTGCTTTTCTAGGGTGATAATGAATTGAACAATCATAGACTTTAAGAAGTTCCAAACATCTCCTTTTCCTCATGTTTAATTAATTTTGTGTGAATAAATACTTTAAAATTTATTGCCTTATATATATAAAATTTCTCCCCATAAAGATAGTGCGTCTATATTTTTGGAGTAAAAATAATTGCAGCTCGATCAATGTCATGAGTAGGATAATTCTGATCATGTGGCTTTAACTGTCAAGATTCATACGAAAACAGCTTGTAATTTTGCATGAGGATCCCTCCAATACCATTCAATGAATCATCACTATAAATAACAAAACCTTCTCTAACATAGGTTAGATTTAACATAGGTGTAATAACCAATATTTTATTTAGTTCTTCAAATCACTCTTCAAAATCCTTTATCTAGATGAACTTATCCCCTTTTCAAGTTAACTCGGTTAGTGTGTTAGAAATTCATAATTTTTTTTCAGAAACCTCCAATAATATCTTGATAAACCAAAGAAACTATGAATCTTGGTTACTATTATATGGTGATTACACTCCTCCATAGCATTTTCTTGCAGATTCCTTCATTAATTACAATGTTCCACAATAATTAAACTTATTTTAACCAAAATTCATATTTTATTAATTTTACAAATAGTCTTACCTATCTCAAAGATTAAAATATAACCCTTAGATGATCCCCATAATCCATGTGACTTTTATAATATATCATAAAATCATTAATAAAAACTAGAAAACATTTATCAAGGTAGTCCTTAAAAACTATATTCATCAAATCCATAAATATATAAGGATAATTAGTCAAGCCTAAGGTCATAAAAATAGACTCATAATTTCTATATCCTATTCAAAAGGAATTATTTTGAATATCTTCTTTTTCACACTCATTTTATGATACCTAGATCGAAGATGAATCATGGAGAATACTTTATCCCCAAAAGGTGGTCAAATAAACCATCAACCCTTGGGAGTGGGTACTTGTTCTTCACTATGATACCGTTAATATCTCTATAATCAATGCATTGTCACATTTATCCATCCTTATTTTACACAAATAGAATAAGTTCTCACCATGTATACAAACTTTTTTAGATAAATCCCTTCTTCAAAAAATCATGAAGCTGTTTATTTAATTACTCTAGATCAAAATTTTCCATTCAATACGGGTTCTTTGATATCAAATTGGATCGAGGTATGAGTTAAATGGATAGATATACCTATATTTCTGGGGGAGATCCAAATGACTCCTCAATAAATACATCAATGTTTTCCTAAATTTTGGGGACATTTTATATTCATATAATTTCATTTCCTTCTTCCTCATCACTAATAATCACCATAAAAAGGATATAGAAGGTGATTCTATAAAAATTTTATGACGTGACATCTCCCCCTTGAAAGTAACTATAGGTTTTCCATTAAATAATCCTAACATTTCCTTTATTCTATAATTGATCTTAGAATTATAATTTGAGTGCTAGTCCATCTCTAGCATGGTTTCAAATTCCACAATGGGAATTAATACTAGATTTGTGATGATTTGTGCTCACCAAAGTCAATACAAGAGTTTATATACACTATTGATGCATGGATAATCCCTCCAAAATTCTTGACTAATAAATAAAGTTCTTGAAGATCTTGGATTGATTCAAAATTCTTTGCAAACTTGGATGAAATAAATGAATTCATAAAAACAAAATCAAACAAAGTACTTTCATGATTTTATAGAATAATGAGTGTACCTTACACCACATCATTTTGGGTATCTACTTCACCTATCATGATAGAAAAAGACCAACATTTCTACCTTGTCCTATGATGAGGTTTATAGTGGTTCCCCTCTATTATATTCTGATTTGGAAAATAATTGGAAAAGTGACCAAGTTGTACCCACTTGAAGCATTGAATTTCTGGTTAGGACTGAACCATCCTCCCTTTTTCATTAGTATTGATAAGTTAAGGCTTCACCTCACCATGAAAGTTTCAATCTATTTGTACATCTCTTCAACACATATTTAATTTTACACTCCTATTAAAGTAGTTCCCATAATTCTTCTTCCCACATTTTTTTACATGGGAATTTGTACTTGATTTCCTCCTTGAGTTTGGATCCATAGTTATCTTATTTGCATTTGACCTATGTGATAACTAAATTTCACCAAACTATAATTCAAACTTTATATCACCCCTTATTATCTACTCATAGATTTCATAGTCTTGTTTTTCTAAATTACTCCATAGATGGGGTATAAATCTACTGAAGAATTTATCAACCTTTCCCTTAGGATCCATAGAAAAGATAGTTGTGTATTGATAAAGTATTGTAAATTTTATCTCATAGATCCTGACTTATTCATTTTCCTTTTTATTTAGTTTTAGGAATTCATTATCTGTTTTTGATGTCTAATGTAGAAAATATTTATTGAAAAATATTCCCATGAAATATTCTCACATCATAACATCAATCTCCCTTATTGGATTTATGTTTTCAATTAGTTTCCACCACTGATCCACTTCTCCTTCTAAGCAGTATACTATTAGGGTGAATTTCTCCTTCTCTGAATATCATAGTACAAAAATGATATTTTTTATAGAGTTACTCCATTGATCGACAATCGATGGGTCTATAGATCCACAAAAAGAAGGTGGTAATTGATTCAGGAAAGAATCAATGACAAGTTGTTCCCTTTGAGGTGAATTTAAGCACTCAACTAGATTCAAGATATTATTCACAACTCGAGATATTTTATTTATCATTATCATGATGTTTTCCATTTTTTATTCCACTAGAGGGTTATCCGCATATCGTTTGTTTCACTCATCATTTGTGAGGTTCCTCCTATTTCTCACCATTTTTTCAAAATAATAAAACATTAGTGATAAATTAATTTATATTAAGAATATTATAATTCAAATGTAGTTTTATTTCTTAAAACATCATGCTTAAATATTTTATTCTTTAATAATAATAACAATTTCTATATCTCCTTCATAATGGTTCATAAGAAGCTTATGATTAACCAAAAATATACCCTAGGATTTTCAAAATAGGAGTAAATCAAGGCCCATTATTGTTTACTAGTTCCTGATTGAGTATAGCTCAATACAGTGTTTTTGGGTGTTTCCCCTAGATACATCTATGCAAGATCCAAATCCAATTGTTCTTATCCAGGTAGGGATATTTTTTTTCTTGGAAACCACTTACTTAATACTTCACAAAAATACTAGGATGTTTTCATATATTTCAACTTTTCACTAGGGATCATACTACATATTTCTATTCCTAAATACCATAAATAACTAAACTACCCTTTCATACCCACTATGGCATTGTGCAATTTTATTACATCAAATTTTCATTTCAGGGAACAAAATAGAGGATCTTTTAATGTTTAGTTTCTTGGAAATCAGGAACATAATACATGAAAACATAAAATATTATTATAATCCACTTGAAAGGATTATTAATTGGTTAAACTAAGTTACATTTACTATATCTAATAACCTGAGGACATACATCAAAATAATGGGGTGAGCATGAGACATATTAAGGAAATAACCACTAGAGGTAGTTTACATGTGATCATGAGTAATATCAATAAAAACCTGAGGAATATCATTATTAAATGAGAAATAGAACATGTGAAAATCATAATAAAAATAACATGAATCATAACATAGAAATTTTTCTATAACATTTAAATTATTCATTCATAATCATATCACTATGGTTTGTCACCAAGGTGTCATAAATGAAAATAACCTAGGTTATTCACCAAGGTATCATAAAACAAGTCATCTCTAGAGACTATATTCTTTAACCAATGTGATGTGGCACTATCAAGGTGCACCGTTCATATTTATTAATTAATGTGAGCCGTATATATCATAACAAATAATTTTATTAATAACCCTTGTAGAATAAAGAACATATTTCTTATCAAAATCATGGCATAAAAAAGTGCTTAAAGACACAATCATTACTTTATTTTTATCCCTTGAAAAGGTAATGTGGGTTTCTTATGAGTAAATAAAAAAAATGAAATAAATATTTTTTACATATAGGTTAATACCCATGGAAAAGAAAAAGGTCAGGGTATCCACACAAAGAAAATAAAAGATAATTTCTTAAATAGAAGAGATAAATTTTGAGAAGTAAATTATGCAGCATGATAGGTATAAAAAGTGGTTTTAGAAAAGGGTAAAATGAGAGGGAACAAGGTTCTCCCATTTATAAAACATAATTAGTAATTTAGGGTATGATCAAAAGGGTAATTAAATAGAGTATTCATAATTTTTATAATACATATACAAAAAGAGGTTGTTTAATTGAATAGGAAAGAAGGATAATTCTCTTATATAAAGATATAAATAAGTTCATAAAATTTAAAAATTAAGAAATAATATTGATTAAAAATAAATGAAATCCCTTAAAAAATAAACATCATTTTTGAATTATAAAAATAAATTTTAAAACTAGAAACCTCATTTGATTTTGAAATTTATGCCTTGAAAATATATATTTAGAAAACACCATTATCTTGAAGAGTTACTCCTAAATATGAAGGATCAAGACCATAGGGGATTTATGGAACCTTTGAGAGACTCATTGGGTGAAAAAATAACAAAAAATTCATGCATTATGGTTTGGTAGTGAAGGGGAGAGGTGAAATGAGTGGGTATTTATAGCCAAAGTGAAGGGTTTGTTTAATAATTTCTAAATACAGGCCTTGGAAATATAGGTTGTGGAAAACTAAAAACCTTTGGCTTACACATGGGGGTTTCCCATGGTTTTGGAAATTTGGGACAAATTTTATGTCATTTTAATCTACTATAATAATACAAAATTTTTATCAATTATTTTGGCTGGAAAAGTAATGTTTCCATAAAGTAATGTTTTTAAAGTGAAAGTCTTCATTTTAGAGTTTGGAAAGTCACTTTTAGGTTTGGAAATTGGATAAAATATATTACAATATGTGATATTAATAAAATAAAATATTTTCGGTCATTTATTGTGGTTAATTAATTATTACATCATTATGAAATAATTTTGAAGTCATTAAACATACTAAAAACTCCAAATTGTATTTTTACTATTCATGAAAAAAATAAAGTTTTTTAGAAAATTATTTAAAATTAACTATAACCTAATTTCAACCTGATAATTTCACATATGATGTTTATTTAATCATAATAATTATATAAATATGATAAGTTTAACTTTATATCTAAAAATTCTTATTTATTAAAAAAATATTGGGTAGTAAGGAATAATAAGATTTTTTACACTTAAAAATTACCTAAGACATAAAAAAATTATTTTATCATTTATATTTAAATAAGACCTTTTTTAAAATACTATTTCATTAAAATAAATATTATTTGAAATAACTTATTTTATTATAAAAATTTATATATTTTTTGAAAAGTAAAATTTGTGTCTGAAAAATCAATTTTCCAAATTTGCCTAAGTTAAACACATATTTTATTAAGAAAAATATTATTAAAATGGAATTTATGGAATAAATTTTTTATTTATACAATTGAATTACACTTTATATAACTAAGGCTAGGAAATTTAACCCCTTATTACACCATTGTATGACCTAAGTGTAAGGTGCACGATGATGATTGATTAATTAGGTGGCTCGACTAACATTGACCTAGTGGTAATTTCCACTAACATAAACATCTCCTATAAGAGATTTTTTCCTGCTTCACTTTTTGAAGATCGACTTAGTATTTGTTAAGGGTTGGTTTACCCCTGTGATGCTACCTCCCTCCATATTTTAAACAAATGGGCTTCATACAACATGACTTCACTGGTTCGGGACATCTCTTCTCCTTTATACATTAATTATTCTTTTTCATTACTACTTATAAATGCTAATTATAAATATAGAGTTATTACCAATGGTTATAGTTCTTAATGGTAAAATTTTCTAATGGTTATATTAACTAACATTCATATTTGACCAATGGTCCTATAATGGCCAAATCACAATGGTCACATTTCCCTTTATACTCTATAAATACTGCTTTATTATTCTATTTAGTATTCACTAGAATTCCTACCAAGTCTATATATTTTAATTTTTTAAGATGTTTATTTTTTACTAATATTTTGTTTTATTTATATGGTGTTGTCCTTGGGGAATATTATTCTAGTGGATCAGAGTGATCCATATTTTCCCCTTTTAAATTTTAAATTTTTATATTTTTTTCTAGTTGTAATGTTTGTAATTTTAATTGGTTTCTTAGATGACTAAGTTATTGATCATTATTAAAGATATGTGGTTTTTTATGTATAATATAGTATAATAGACATTTTTCAGGAAAAAAATGTCATTTAAAAAGTCTACATTGTTACATTCTCCCCTCTTAAGAAATTTCATCCCTGAAATTTAAACTCATTCTCTTAGTTGAGAAAAGGTGAGGGTACTTCTATTTCATTATCTCCTATAGTTACCTTATCACTTATACCTATTTTTGGTTCATCCAAAACACTTTTACAAGGTGGGTAATATTATTTCATAGGACTTTGTCTCTACGATTCACTATCTCCACCAGCTTCTCCTCATAAGAGAGGTCATGTTTTAGTTTTACCACCTCCAAATTTAGTACATACGAGGGATCATGTATGTACTTTTTCAAGATAGATACATGGAATAAATCATAAACTTGATTAGATTTAGTGTAAGTGATAGCTGATAGGACACTGCTCCTATGCGATCAAGGATTTCATAGGGGACAATGTACCTGGGGATAAGATTCCCTTTCTTCACAAACCACATGAATCTCTTCCATGGAGATATTCTATGGAATTTTTTTCCAATATAAAACTCCAATTCCCTTTGATTTTTGTCATCATATATCACCTTCCCACACCAATAAGCCTTTATATGTTGTTGGATGACATGAACCTTTTGTGTTATCTATTGGACAAGATCGGGCCCATGCATATTTATCTCACCCACTTCATCCCAACAAGTAAGAGTTCTAAATCACTTCCCATATAGAGGTTCATAGGGTTCCATTTAAATACTTGAGTGAAATATTTTATTGTATGAGAACTCAAATATTGGGAGGTGTTGATCCTATAATCATTTAAATTCCATTGACCATTATCTCAGCATGTCCTCAAGTGTTTGAATTTTCCTTTTCGATTTTCCATTAGTTTTTGGGTGATAGGTTGTACTAAAATTAAATTTAGTGTTCAGATAATGTTGAAAACATATACAAAATTTATATGTTAATGTTTGATCATGATAAAAAATGATAGAAATTGGAACCCCTTGCATCCTCACCAATTATATTACATATTTATAGAAAAGTTAGTCAAAAGAGAAATCTTTCTGAATAGCAATAAACTAGAGAGTCTTGGTGAGTCAATCCACTATAACATATATCACAATGTTTCCTTTAAATTTTCTTGCGAGAGTAGTGAAAAATTTGATAGTGGTATTGTCCCAATTCCATGTGGGTATGGGTAGTGGTTTAAATACCCCTTTTGGAATTTTTCTATCCGCCATCAATTACCAACATACCAAGAACCTTGTAGTGTAGTTAACAATCTCCATTTTCATATTATGCCACCAAAAATAATCACGAACATCGCTAAACATTTTAGTTCTTATAGGATGTATAGAGAATGTGTAGCTACGAGCATCATCCATAAGATCCTTCTTTATCTTTGGGATAGATGGAACACATAACCTTGTATGAAATTTTAGTATAGATTCTTGATCAATATTGAACTCAGGAAACCTTCCTATTCTTTACATCCTACATCTTATTTTGTAACAATGAATATTATATATAATATTTCATGATATTATCTAGTAATTATGGTTGAAAAATAAATTGGGATATGATTGATGATGTACTACCCCTCATGATTCCAATGTACAAACTTACTAGGTCCTTGATCAATAGATCTCCATGAATCCTCATCATTTCCAGCACAACAATGTCTTTCTTTCTTAATGAATTAGTGACTTTTTTTGATTTTCTTGGGTGATAATTAATTTAATAGTCATAGCCTTTAAGAATTTCTAAATATCTCCTTTGTATCATGTATAATTAATTTTTTATGAATATATATTTTAAAAATTGGCGGTTTGTGTATATATCACCTTTATCCCCATAAATATAGTGCCCCCATATTTTTAGATAAAAAATAACCCAACTAAATTTGGTTCATCTGTATGAGAATTCTTCTCACGAGGCTTTAATTTTTGAGGTGAATAAGAAATCACCTTGTAAATTTTCATGGGGATTTACCCAATAAATTTTAGATATGAATCATTATAAATACCAAAACCTCATCCGAATGAGGGTAATGTTAACACAAGTGCAATAACCAATATCTTCTTCAGTTCTTGTAAACATTCCACACACTCCATTGTCTATATGAACTTATCCCCTTTTTGAGTTAACTTGGTAAGTGTTTTTGAAATCCATGATTTTTTTAGAAACCACCTATAATGTATTTCTAAATCAAGGAAACTAAAAACCTTAGTTACTGTATCAGGGTGATGCCACTCCTCTATAGCCTTTTTATTGGTAGGGTCAACTGAGATTCCTATATTGGTTATAGTGTTCCCTAAGAATGAAACTTGTTGTAAACAAAATTTAAATTTTCTAAATTTTTAAAATAACATCTCATTCCTCATAGTTTTCAATATAAACCTTATATAATCCTCAATTTTCACATGAATTTTATAATATATCAGAATATCATCAATAAAAACAACCCCAAATTTATCAATGTAATCTTTGAAGACACTATTCATCAAATCCATAAATATAGAAGGAGAATTAGTCAAGAAAAATGAAATATAAAAAAACTCATAATTACCATATCATTTTTGGAAGTTAATAATTAGAATATATTATTTATTAACCCTAAATTTATGATACCTATAATAGAAATCAAACTTGGAGTAGAATTGAGACCCATAAAGAAGGTAAAATAAATCACCAATCCTTAGGATGGGGTACTTGTTCTTTACTGTGATCCAATTAAGTTCTGTATAATCAATTTATAGCTCCATTGATTTATTATTCTTCTTAAAAAAGAGAATAGGTTCTCCCCAAGGAGTCATAATTAGTCAAATAAGTCCCATCTATAAAGATCTTGAAGTTGTTTCTTTAATTATTTTAGCTCCACATTTTTCATTATATATGGGGTCTTTGATATCAGCTTCAATCTAGGTATGAGTTCAATGGAGATAAATAACTCTCTTTTTAGGGGAGGGCTAGGTGACTCATTAGGAAATACGCCAATGTATTCCTAAAATATCTGGAAATTTTCCATTCTTATAATTTCAATTATTTCATCATCTTCATAGATCATACCCATAAATAAGGATATGGAGGTGATTCTAGATAAGATTTAGGATGAGACATATCCCCTTGTAAAATAAATTTATGTTCTCTATTCAGGACGATTGAGATTTAGTTTCTTCTATAATTCATCATAGCATTACACTTTAAGAACTAGACCATAAATATTATAATTTTGAATTCCACCATGGGAATGACTAATATATTTACAATGAGATTGTGCTCTCCAAAGTCAATACTAGAGTTTATATTCACTTTTGATGTATGGATTATCCCTCAAGGATAATTAATTGATAAATATACTTCTATAATCTTGAGGATTGATTCTATATTCTTTTTAAACTTGAATGACATAAAGGAATTTGTTGAAGTAGAATCAAACAAAGTAATTTCATGATTTGATAGAATAATGAGTGTACCTACCACCACATCATTTGGGGCCTCTACTTCAATCGTTGTGATATAAAAATTCCAAAATAACTCCCTTGGCCTATGCTGAGGTTGATGGTGGTTCCCCTTCATTATATTCTATTTTGGACATTGATTATAAAAGTTCCCAAGTGGTTCACACTTGATGTATTGAACATTCAGATGGTCCTTCACTATCTTCCCCCTGTTCTTTGTGTTGAGAAGTTGAGGATTAACCTCAGCATGAAAGTTCCAAGATATTTGTCCATATCTTCCACACTTGTATAATTTTACACTCTGAAGTAATCAGTTCAATGAATGCTTCTTCCCACATTTTTTTTCATGGGAGAAGTTTCTCTTTCTTTTATCATCCTTTGTGAGAAAAGTTCCTCTCTATGTTTGGATAGAGAACTCTCTTCATTTCATTCGACATATGTGACCAATTTGTTTATATAAACTAAAATTCAACCTTCATACAACTTTATACTATCTCCTCATAGATTTCATAGTCTATATTTTCTAAATTCCACCATAGATGGGGTCTTAGTTCACCAAATAATCAACAATCCTTTCCCTCAGGATCCATAATAAATTTAGAGGTGTGCCAATAACGTATTTTAAAGTTCATATCATAGCTTCCCACTGAGTCATTTTCCTTATTCTTTAGCTCATGTAATTCCTTCTCCAATTTTGTTTGCATAAAATAAGGAAAACATTCATTGAAAAAGATTCCACCAAAATCTAACCACTCCATAGTATCAATCTCCCTTCTTGAATTCTTGTTTTTAATTAGTGTTTACCACTGTTTAGCTTCGACTTCTAAGAGGTATGCTATCAGGGTGACTTTATCTTTCTCTGACCATAATATAATAGAAATGATCTTTTCTATAGAATTAATATATTTTTTGACAATCAATGGCTCAATAGATCCACTAAAAGAAGGTGGTCATTGACACATGGAGGAAACAATGAAAAGTTGTTCCCTTTGAGCTGAATCTGGATGATCAACTTGATTCAAGTTATTATTCACAAATAGAGATAGTTGTTAGATCATTCTCATGAATTTTTCCATTCTGGATTCCATCTAAGGGCCATTAGTGCATCATCTGTTGTTCTTTTCGTTTACATGGTTCTTTTTATTTCCCACCATTTTTCTTAAAGAAGAAAAATTTAATGAAAAAAATGTTTTATTTAAGAATGTTCTAATTTCAAAGTAATTTTATGTCTTAAAACATCATTATTAAATATTTTATTCTTTAATAATAGTTATATTTTCTATATATCTTTCATAATGGTTCATAAGAAGCTTGTGAATAACCAAACATATCCCCTATGAGTGTCAAACCAGTTGTGAAGAAAGTCCCATTATTATGCACCAGTTGCTGTTCAAGAGTCTAGATCAATGTGGTGTTTTCAGGTGTTACCCCTAGATACATTTGTGCCAGATCCACATCCACTTGTTCATATCCAGATAGGTATTTATTTACTTGAAAACCAATTACTTTATACTTCAAAAAAATACTAGGTTGTTTTCTTATATTTAATTTTTTTTCTAGGGTTCATAATAAGGATTTATATCCATAATTCACAAAATTTACTAAACCATCCTCTGATAAAAACTTTTTCATATTTTCCTTTTTATTTCATAAAATTTTCTTTACATGGAACAAAACAGAGGATCTTTTAAAGTTTAGTTTCTTAGAAATCAGGAATATAATACATGAAAACATAAAACATTTTTCTAATGCACTATAATGGATTATTCATGGGTTCATCCTAAGTCACATTCAATACATCACTCAACCTGGTGACATATATCAAAAGAGAGGGATGATTATGAGTCCTAGTAAGAGAATAAGAAATGAAATATTTACATGTGTTCATGGGGAATATCAACAAGAACATGAGAGACATCATTATAGAATGAGAAAGATAACATGAAAAAATAATAATAAAAAGAATATGAATCATAACAAAAAATGTGGATACAAAATTTAAATGAGAAATTCATAAGCATATAACCAAGGTCTTTTACAAAGGTGTTATAAATGAAAATTAATAAGATTATTCACCAAGGTATCCTGAAACATGTCATCTATATAGATTAAATTTTTTAACCCAATGAATTAGAGAACTATCAGGGATCACAATTCACATTTACCAATTAATTTGAGCCACATATACCATAATCAATCATTTCATTAAAAACCCATGGTGAATAAAGAACAAGTTTCTTATCAAAATCACAACGTATAAAAGTGCATAAAGACTTGATCATTACAACATTTTTAGTTCACAGAAATGGAATGTGGGTTTATAATGTTTAAATACCTAAATAAAATAAAACATTTTTACATCTAGGAGAATACCCATGTGAATGAAAAAGGTTTGGCTATCCAGAAAATGAAAATAAAAGATAATTTCTTTAAAAGATGAGATAAATTTTGAGAAGTAAATATTATAGAATGACATGTATGAAACATCATTTTAGAAAAGGGTTAAATGAGAGGGAAAAGGGAATCCCTTTGATAAAATATAAATTTTTAGTATGTGTATGATAAAAATGGTAATAAAGGAGTGTGAAAATAATGTTTATAAGTCATATAAAAAAGTGGTTCTTGAATTGAAGAGAAAAGAAGAAGAATTTACTAACATAAGGATAAACATAAGTCTATATCATTTAAAAATTAAAACATATTATTGATTAACAATAAAATGAATCCCTTAAAAATTAACTTCCTTTTATTAATTATCAAAATAAACTTTAAAACTGTAAACCAAGTGTGATTTTGGAAATTTATTCCTTGTAAATAGAAATTTAGAAAACAACCTTACCTTGAAGAGTTAATACTAAATCATGTGAATTGGGACCTTAGGGGCATGAGGGAACCTTGGGGGGACTCCATGGGAGGAAAAATGACAAAAAACTCATATATTATGGATTTCATGTGAAGGGGAGTGGTGAAATGGGTGGGTATTTATAAAAAAGTGAAGGATTTGTTTAATAATTTCGAAATATAGGCCTTGGAAATCTAGGATGTGGAAAATGAAAAAGAATTGGCACAACCATGGTTTTTGACCATGGTTTGGGAAATTTGGGAAAAATTTTATGTTATTTTATTCCACCAGAACTGAACATGAATTTTTATTACTTAATTTGGAATATATAAGTAAATTTTCTACAAACAAATATTTTTAAATTCAAATTCTCCATTTTAGACATTTGAAAGTCACTTATATGTTTAAAAAATGATTAAAATATATTAAAATACATCATTATAATAGAATAAAATATTCTAATTTTGGGATTATATTTAATTAATTATTAAATCATTATGAAATAATTATGAAGTCATTAAACATATAGAAAACCCTAAATAATATTTTTATTATTAACGGAAACATAAAGTTTTTTAGAAAATTCTAATAAATTCACCATAACCTGATTTTGATGAGATAATTTCAAATGTGATGTTTTTTTAATCAAAATAATTATCTTAATATGATAATTTTAAATTACATACATATATATTTATTTATTAAACAAATAGTGGGTGGTAAGGCATAATCAAATTTCTAACACTTAAAAATATCCTAGGACATAATAAAATTATTTTATCAGTTATATTTAAATAAAAGTGTTTTTAACATACTATTGAATTAAAATAAATATAATTCATAATAACGTAGAATAATGACCCAATATTAACATATATAGACAATACAAATAGACTCCCAAAGACCATATTAGTTTAGTGCCTTTAGAAACATGGAATTATAAACACTAACACATAAGAAAGATACATTATATACCTCAGATTTCATAATTACTATAAACATTATAAGATACATCATACTTAATACATATAATCATAAACTATTGAAGGAAACATAATAAATGGTGAGCTCAGATGCTCAGTAAGTGTAAACAAGGGAGACTTGTAAGCATAAACATGAGTATAGGGGTATGAGAACACAATCATATCATTATAAGATCATACCTTCAATATAAAAGATCATAAACATAAATAATTACATAAATATTAGCTATTTATAAGTAAATAATCATAATTAAATAAATAACATAATCCATGAAATCCTAACACAAGAATAAGGCCTTGAATTTTGGCACAAACATAAGCAAATAAAATTATTTTCATAGTTATCAAGGAATTGGTGTCAATGATATCTTGGTAGTATGGGTTAACTTAATATATCATCTTGGTTTCCATGGTTCACTCCAATGTCCCTATTAGTTGTATGAGTTCACTCCTTATAAAATCTTGGTAGTCATGGTTTCTTCCCATGACCATCTTAGTAGTCAAGGTTTACTCCCAAGACCATTTTTATCTATCTCATGAGTTATAAATATTTACCCAATGATTTGGAGGGAGATAAAGGTCTCATTAATCTCATAATGGAATCAAATATAAATATTCCATAAGATCATAAACAATCATATCATAACCCATGAAATGAAATCTGTATCATAAATATGTAATCATATCATAACCTATAGAAAGATACAGTTTTCATAAAAATTTCACAAAATAATAATCCATGAAAAGAAGTGTCCTTATTAAACATATAACCATTTAAAGAGAAATAAGTTTCATTAAAATAAACTTTATATCATTTCCCTAGAAGAGAATGAGTAACACAAAATGATTTCATCTTAGATAAAACATAATTTAGAAACATATTTTAAAAACATATCTTGAGGAAAATATAATTATTATTTTTAAAATTCTTTTTAAAACATAAAACTATTTATAAAATATTTTGTTTGAAAATAATCTTGAAATTTTATAATGGAAGCTTGAAAATTTTTTGAAAACCTTTTTCCTTGAAAAATTATAAAAAATTCTTGATAAAATTTTGAAAACCATTTTCCTTTAAAACTTATAAAATAAGTTTGAGAATTTTTTGAAAATTTTTTACCTTGAAAACTTATAAAATAATATTGAAAAAAATTTGAACAAAAAATTCATTGAAAACATATAAAAAATCTTGAAAACATTTTGATAACCATTTCTTTGAAAATAATTTGAAAAATTATAAATAAATCTTGAAAACTTTTTGAAAACTTTTTTACTTAAAAACTTATGAAATAATTATGAAAATGTTTTGAAAACCATTTTTCCTAAAAGCTTATGAGAGAAGATTGAAAACATTTTGAAAACCCTATTGTTGAAAACCATTTATTTTTTTTATAAAATAAAGGGAAAAAATGATTATAAAAAAATTAACTTTTTAATATTTTAAAGGAGGATTCAATGTAAGTATGGTCATTATGGTGGGTAAATGCATACATGTTGAACATTCTTTTTCCACCGTAAAATGTTTATAAAAGTTCCTCGACAATATAATGAAAATATTATTATTTTTTAAAAATATTTTTGTTTAAAAAATGTAAAACATGGGTAAAAAATTTATTAAAATATCATATGATAATAATATAATATTTTTGGAAACCTTTTATAAAACATGTAATTGAGGGAACACAAATTTCTGACCGAAGAGAGAGGTAAAGTAAGACTTTCAAAAAACACTTTATTGATCATAGTGTGTACAAAAGAGTTAAAATATGGTACCATTACTTGGATATAACCTGAATAACTAGTTATTAAGAAACTTTATGAGATTTATTGATAGATGGATCTTAATATTTCATTAATGAATTCATAATCACAAAGAATCTCGATAAATGATGAGATTGTTTCAATAAACTCTTACCAATTGTTAACATTCAATAATACTCCACATGTTAGAAAATGAAATTAAATGAATCATAAAATGTCATGAAAAAAAAATTCATGATTTAACATGTAAAATTTAATTATAAACACTTCAAAAAATAATTTAGGTGTATAATGAAACATAAGTCTCAAAGAAGTCAAATTGAGACAAAACAGTCTTACCGATTGGGTAACTTTTAAAACATTAAACCCATAAAATAAAGATCATAGAAAGGATATGTAAATACCAATAAATTTAATAATAATAATAATATAATAAATTTATGGTACTTATATATACCACACAAAAGAAAAGAGTGGTGATCATGGAAAGTATTTCACAGATATAAAAAGTGAGATGAAATTCCCTTACCTTATGACTTGACTCTCTTCGCACTCTAAAAAATCTCATATATAAAAAATATCTATTTATTATACATCTATAATAAATCCATATTCTTATATATAATAATATATATTGTTTTATTATGACTTTACATTACCTGTATGTTAACAATTTCATGTTACGGTTACACTTCAGGTAATATTCACTTTATTTTTTGGATGTGTCTTAATTTGTTTTATCTTTGGTCATTATACATATATAATGATTTATAGAATGTAAAATATGATATAAATATAATATATATTAATTATATTTGTATTATAATAATCTAAACAATATATAAGTATGAAATGGACTATATCGTTCATGGAAACGGTTGGTTGTACGTATGCATGAGCACCGTTTTCATTTTATTATCATATTGAAAGAAAGTAAGTTAATGAAATATATGAATATATTTATATAATATCATTAAATTACAATTATTATGTCATATATTTTATATAAGTTTATAAAAAAACACCCCTAATACATTTTATGTAGTATGTGAACGAATCACATCATTTTGAGGGGGTAGTAGTACACACTTCCTCAAATGAAACTATCATATTTACACAAAATGGAATGTATAAATATGTGTGTTGTAAAAGAATTACAAAATATTAAATACATAATATGTATCATAATATATATATATATATATATCATTTCTATCAAAATTTACAACCATGAAATG
The DNA here is from genome assembly GCA_963277665.1 of Viscum album. Classification (NCBI taxonomy): domain Eukaryota; kingdom Viridiplantae; phylum Streptophyta; class Magnoliopsida; order Santalales; family Viscaceae; genus Viscum; species Viscum album. The sequence continues at coordinate 764,910,197 of OY728126.1, read as the reverse complement.
GGGTAAAGCAAAAAAATGAACATTTATCATTTCGTGAGGCGACAGTTCACCAAACACATAAACAGTATGTTTGTTACCCATTAGATGGAAGTGTTTGTAAGGTTAGGTTGAAACCATAGTATAACAACATATAAGTATATTGATTATAATGGTGTTATTATATATGAATGTAATAAAGAGAGTTGATGGGGTGGAGAAAGAAAATAAATGAAAGTAGCTTTAGGAAGGATGTTACCTCTTCTTTGGATAACTCCTATTGGTTTGCACCAAAGGGGTTCCTTGGATTGATTTATTCCAAAATATAGTACTCAAGTAGTAAGGGAGGTATGTTGGTAAGTTTATTGAGTTTATTGTTGAGGAAACTAAGTGTTTTGATAATTGTGAATAATGGTGAGAGGTGGTGGGCTTTTATAGGGAAGGGAGGGGCCACACTTGGCATTTTTTAAAACAAGTTAGTTATACCAACGTTTTTACCTAAAAAGAGTCATAAAAAACCAACCAAATAAAATAATTGAAGTATAATGGCATAAATATTTCTATAAAATGTTTTTTTACAAGTGGATAGGTCATTTGGCCCCTTAAGTTTAATATTTAGTCCCTAATTAAGCTTAATTTTACCATAATCACTGTGATTAATTTTAATCACATTCACTAATATTGTTGGTCAAAAATTATGTTGATATTGTTATAATAAAAATATATTAATTATCAGAACCGTATATATTCATTTTTAAAAATTAAAATCATAGAAGTGGGAAAATTAAGTTTAACTCTAATCCCAGAGATGTGGCTAGATAGTGTGTTTTTAAAGTAAAAACGTTCAAAAGTTCAATATGTTTATATATTTAAATTAAACCTAAAAAAGATTACAATGATCTAAATTGGATTAATATATATATATATATATTTATCTATTTTTACTTTAAAACTAACTTAAAATATAATTTAACTATATAAATAAATAAGATGAAAAATCAATTATGAATTAAAATTCAGTAATTTTTACTATTCACCAAAAAATGAAGTTTCAAGGAAAAATCCCAAATATTCACCATAAGATAATTTAAAAATTCTGAATTCAAAAAATATATTTACTTTATAAATTTAAATTTCTTTGAGTTTTTTAAAATAATTTTATTAATGTTCAGAAAATAATATAAAATGTAGTTTCTTTAAGAAAATAGTGTTTTTAAATATTTAAAGATTTTAAAAAAAATATATATTTCATTATATATATGTTTTATTTTGGCAAAAAATTTAAAAATATTATATTTAAAGTAGTTATTAATATTCATATTATTATGTTTAATATGTAAGTTACAATTATATCGTTTAAATAATTATAACAATAAAATAATGTTTCATAAAAACTCAGTGTTCCGTGTAACGCACACCATGTCTATGTTTTATATAGATAAAACCAATTTGGTTCCATGTGAAAATAATATTTGATTTAGTGAAACTAAAGACATCAATAAAAATTAAATAATTTTAAAAAAGGTCCATAAAACAAGGGGTGTTATATTCCACCCCCCTTAAAATGAATTTCTTCTTTAAAATTAGATTGGGTTATCAAAGGCTTAATACTTTAAAGTTTTTTTCATAGAAACCTGCATAATAATAATGATTACTAAAAATTGATTTAAAAATGGAAAGTTTTAAACATAATGGTTACCAAAAGTAACACATATAGATGATAACATAAGTGGCATGTGAAAACATGGATTTGGAGGAAAAGCGTAAATATTCATAGGGAGTGATTGATGTCATAATTCACAAACCAGTGAATGATCAATGAATAGGTGAGGGACTCAAAGTCATAAATATGTGATGATTTAAAAGACCATTAGTTAAAAAATAAAAATTAAGGTATTTGGATATCATTTTTTTATCATTTTCTTAACATTGAGTAATTTATTTATTGACTAATAATATAAGGAAATATAATTACATGATAAATTTATATAAAAAAATTCATTCTTTGGTTGTGCTTTGATAAATTTTTAATTCATCTTTTACTTCAAGAAATGAATGTCTAGAAATTAACTTTTATTCCTAAATCACTAAAATACACTTTTAACAGATCCTAAGGCCCATAAATTACTGAAAAGTCTAACTATTTTATCTAACTATTATTAAAAATCAATATGGATAATAAATTAATCTAAAAACATAAAACATAACACTACTGGTTCATATTTATACAACAAAAATAATTACACATTAACCTGGACATCGTGTAGGTCAATGGTAGGCGTGAAACCCTTATCATCCTTCATTCATGGGTTCAAGACCGTTAGTTTTACTGGACTTTATTGGTTGTAACTTGATATACATGATATCCTTTTCTAAAACCACATTAATATAATTTCTAAAATAAATATTATGGATATACTTGAAATAATGCTAATCAATAAATAAACTTTTAACTAAGGTTTTCAATACAACCTCAATACATAAATACTTCTTTTTAAGTTTAGATTAAACTTTTTATAAATTTATAACCATATAACCCTTCCAAAATATGAAAATACAAAACATTAGAAATAAAGTCATGAAATCATATTAACATTTATTCTCCATATATCAAAACGTATCTCCAGGTTTTCACATTCAAAACATGTAAATAACTTCATCAATTATTCTCTTAAAATATGGTAGTGGCCTAAATTACCATAAATCATTACAAAAAATATGCATTTTTCCTTATTCCAAAGTATATTGGATATATTCCTTAAATCCAAAAATGATGGAAAACATTATAAATGATATCATAACCACTTGTCAACAAGTCCTTAATTAGTTCCAAGGTAATAAGTACTATCTAATTTACATATTCCTATACCACAAATCCTTATTAAAAAAAATCAAAACATAAGGAACTTATTTGAGGTGATATCACCTTATTCAAAATATCAAATTTTCAATAAATAACTTTTATATTCCATCAAAAACATTCAACATAATCTTTTAAATCCTTAGATAAAAACATAAATTGTACTATCATTATATATTTCACCACTAATATAATATAATTATTGAATCCAAATATATAAAAACATTGATTATTCCACATCATCCATAATCCATAAGAAGGATACCTAATATCTTTACTTAATACCTCTTTACTTTCACATTTCATTTGTAGTCTCATCATCATCAGCAATATAACAATTACTCATACCAACTTGATGATTTTCTTTTGGATCAATCCACTTGGGATATTGAATTTCATAATAACCATTAATTACACACTTAAAAAATTTAACCTTCAATGATGTATTAGGTATTCCAATATTCACATTCACTTCATTAACTAAAATCTTCATTTTTTCCTTTACAATAACTTATTTTGTGTCCTTATTTTCCATAGTCGAAACATATTATTGTTCTTCCAAGACATTCACTTGGGTGGTTATTTTCACATTCTTGACACTATGTTAATTGAATATTATTTCATATATGGTCTCCATTACTCAAAATCTCATCAAAATCATTACTTATCTTCCTTGGTGAGTGTGAGAGTTAGTTAAGGTACAAGTTTTTAATCATGTTCGGTGAGAAATTACTAGGCATGGTCACAACACCCTTCACACTATTGACCATAAAACTTGATTACTCATTAGAAAATTGTCATTCATATTCAATGTTTACCTAGTTCCATTTGGTCACCACCATTTAATACTAACAAAAATAATTAAGTAAAAACAATTATCATAATGATGATCCACATAATCATGAAAAGTCCCTTATATGATGTATAAATTATGAAACATTTCTTAAATTATTACACCTTAGGTTTATCCAAAGTTATTAATATACAACATCCATTTAAATCCTTTATGATGGTTTATGAATAGTTTGTGAATTTCCAAAGCATATCCCCAGGTAGTGTCAAACCATGTGTGCAGAAAGGCTCGATGTCATGTACCAGGTTACATCGAGTCAAGCCTAACACACCTTGTTGGATTTGATACCTCTAGGTACATATATTCCAAATACACATTCACTTGTAGTATCCATATAGGGATGTGTTGATAGAAAACTATACACACTATCCATTACAAAAATTCCAGGACCTTTTCCTATATTTTTCATTATCCTTAAAATTATCCTCAGAAACATCCCTAGGAATATCATCAGATATATTCATAGGGGTCTCACCAATGTTTTCTCATCCTAGTTTCAAAGGATTTATTAACCTTCAATTTAAAAACAACTATAAAAACCTAGTCTTAATATATATAGTCATTACATAATTTTTTTTGGAATACTTAAAACATTATTCAAACAGACACCCAAATGTTGTATTAGTTTAGTGTCTTTGGAACATGGAAACACAAAAATGACACATAAGAGAGCTACATAATCTCCCAATATATTCTTCATGACTAGAACCCTTCTTAGATACATAATTCTTAATACATATCTTCATAACATAGGGATGGAAATATAAGAAGGGGTGAGATAAAATGCTCAATACGAGTAAATAAGGGAGACATGTAAGCATAAACATGATTATAGGGGTAAGAGAACATGATCATAAAATTAGATGATCATACCCTATATATCAAAGATCATAAAAATGAATCATGGAATAAATTTTGGTAGTTCACAAGACAATAATCAAAAGATAACAAAGAACATAATCCATAATATCATAACATAGGAATAAGCCATAGAATTATGTAAGACACATAACTATATAAAATTATTTCTATAGTAGTCAAGGAATTGCCGCTAAGTCCATCTGGGTAGTATGGGTTCACTTCCTATACCATCTTGGTAGTAATGGTTCACTCCAATAGCCATCTTAGTAGTATGAAGTCACTCCCCATACTATCTTGGTAGTCATGGTTCACTCTCATAGTCATATTAGTAGTCAAGGTTTACTCCCAAGACCATCTTAGTCCATATCATGAGATATAAATCTTTACCCAATGCATTGGAAGGAGATATAGGTTCCACACATCTCATAATTAAACCATACATACTTGTTCCAAAAGATTATAAATAGTCATATCATAACCCATGAAATTAAATGGTTATCATAAACATGTAATCATACATAAAATGTGGATAAAATATAAGTTTCATAATAATTTCATCAAATAATAACCCATGAAAAGAATATGATTGCTTAAAATATAACCCATGAAAGAGAAATGGGTACCATAAAAATCATTCCATGAAGGGCATGAGTAACACAAATAGATATCATCTTATATGGAACATAATTTGGAAAGATATTTTAAAAATGTATCTTGAGGAAAATATCCTTATTCTTTTTAAAATGTTTTTAAAACATAACATATTTTAAAAACTATTTTCTTCGAAAATAAACATGAAAACTTATAAAGGATGCATGAAAACATTTAGCAAACATTTTTCCTTGAATAATTATAAAATATTCTTAATTTTTTTTTGAAAAAAATCTTATTTTAAAAATTATTAAATAAGCTTATTAAAATTTTGAAAACATTTTTCCTTGAATGTTTATAAATGATTCTTGAAAACATTTTGAAAACCATTTTCCTGGAATACTTCTAAAAGAAGCTTGAAAACATTTTGAAAACCATTTTCCTTGAAAAAATATAAAAGAAGCTAAAAAAAATTTTGAAAACCATTTTCCTTGAAAAATTATAAATATATCTTGAAAACATTTTGAAAAACGTTTTACTTGAAAACTTAGTAAAGAAGTATGGAAATGTTTTGAAAACTATTTTTCTTGAAAACTTATGAAAGAAGTTTGAAAAAATTTTGAAAACCATTTTCATGATTTTTTTTAGACAACTAATTTTCATAATATTAATATTTTTTTTTTAAAAAAATAAACTTTTAATATAGTAAAGGAATCTAAAATGGAATTAAATTCATGAAGAAGGGTAAATCTATATATGCCTAATATTCCTTTTCCACAATAAAAACATTATAAAATTTTATCATCCAAAAAACAAAAAGAATATTACTTTTAAAAAATCATTTTGTTTAAAAAATTTAAAACATGGGTATAAATTTCATTTAAATATCATATTATAATTCTATAATATTTTTGTAAACCTTTTATAAAACATAGTTTTGAGGGAACATATATTTCTGACCGAAAGTAGAGGTAATGTCAGGCTTTCTTAAAAATGATTTATTGATTATATTATGTATGAAAGATTAAAAATGGAATAATAACTTGAATATAACATGAATATTAATAGGAAAATAAAATTTATTATATTTATTGATATATTAATCATATTATTTCATCAATGAAATCATAATCATAAAACATCTGGATAAATGATGAGATTGTTTTGATAAACTATTACCACTTTGTAACTTTAAATCATAATCTTCTTGTAAGAAAATGAAATTAAATGAGTATTAAAATATAATTAAAATAAGTATATTCATTATAAACCATGTAAAATGGAAGTATATACACCTTGGAAACAAATGTAGGGGCATAACAGAACGTAATTCTCAAAGAAGAAAAATTGAGAAAACAAATGTCTTAACGATTTGGTTACGTTTGAAACATTAATCCCATGAAAAAAATATCATAGAATGGATATGTAAATACCAATAAATTAAATAATAATAATCATAGAATAAATTTATGGGCATTATATACACTACACAAAAAAGATTGGTGAACACGGAATGTATCTCAAAGATATAAAAAGTGAGATGAGATTACCATACCTTATGTCTTCACTCTCTTCATACTCTTATAAACCTCATGTATAATAAATATAAATTTAGTATACATATATCATATAACCATATACTTATTTTTAATACCATATGTTGTTTCATTATGAATTTATATTACCCTCTTGGTAAAAATTTCATGTTAAGGTTACACTTTGAGTAATATTCGCTTTATTTTTCGCATGTATATTAATTTGTTATATCTTTAGCCATTATACATATATCATGATTTCCAGAATTTAAAACATGATATAAATATCATGTATATTTATTATACATTTATTATCATAATCTATAGAATATATAATTATGAAATGGAATACACCGTTCATGGAGATGGTAGGCCGTACGTATGCATGAACGTTGCTTTAGTTTTATTGTTGCATCGAAAGAAAGTAAGTAAATGAAATAAATGTATATATATATATAATATAATTAAATTTGAATTATTATGTCATATATATCATTTAATTACACTAATAACATCATTAATACATTCCAGGTAGTGTGTGAATGAATCACATCACTTTGAGGGGGCAGTAGTCCACACTTTCTCAAACGAAATTATCTTATTTACAAAAAATATAAAGTATCTAGATATGTGTTGTAAAAGAATTTAAAAAGACTAGAGACATAATATATATCATATATATAATATATATACATTTTTACATCATAATTATCAACAATTAAAGGGGTTAAAGTAAAAATGAACAACCATCATTTCATGAGGTAGTAGTTCGCCTGACATGTAAATAGTATGTTCATTACCCATTAGATAGAAGTGTGTGTAAGTGTAGGTAGAACCCTTAGTATAATAACATATAAGTATATTTATGATACTTTTATTATTTTATATTCATGGAATAATGAGATTTGAGGTGGTGGATAATGAAAATAAATGAAAGGAGCTTGAGGAAGGTTGCTATCTCTTCTTTGAGTAACTATGTTTGGTTTTCACTAAATGGATTCTTTGGAATCTTTCTTCCAAAAGGGAGGTTCAAAGGATTAATTTAGGGATTTTGGGAAGTTTATTGGGAATATATTGTACTATCCTATGTTTTTTGATAGGTGTGAATAATGGGGAGAGTTGGGGGCCTTTTATATGGAAGGGAGGGGTCATACTTGGCATTTTTGAAAACAAGTTAGGTGTAACCATTTTTTTATCTAACCAAAGTCCTAAAAAAACAACCAAAATCAATAATTTAAGGTTTATGGCCGAAATATGTCTATAAAATGTTGTTTTATTAGTGTATAGGTCATTTGGGACCTTAAGTTTAAGTTTTAGTCCTTAATAAAGCTTAATTTTACCTTAATGACTGTGATTAATTTTAATCACTTTCACTAATATATTTTGTAAAAAATTATGCTAATATTATTAGAATATAAATATCACAGTTCTTAAAAATATTTATTTTAGTTTTTTTTAAATCCAATTCACATAAGTGTGAAAATTAATTTTAACGCTAATCCCACAGATGTGGCTAGAAAGTAGGGTTTTAAAGTAAAAATGTTCAAAAGTCCTATACATTTTTATTTCTAAATAGAACCTAAAAATGATCCCAATGATATAAATTGGATTAATTTATATATAAATGATATATTATGTATTTAAAACCAACTTAATATATGATTTATCTATATAAATAAATTAGGTTAAAAAGAAATTTTGAATTAAAATTCTGTAATTTTTACTATTAACCAAAAAATAAAGTTTCTCAGAAAAATACAAAAAATTCACCCTAAGATAATTTCAACATTATAAATTCAAAAATGATGTTTATTTTATCAATTTAAATTAATATTTTTTTCTAAAATTTATTTTATTATTTTCTATAGAAGGCCATAAAAAGTATTTTCTTTAATAAAATAGTAATTTTAAACATATAAAGACTTTACCAAAAGTTATATATTTCATTATCAATATATTTTTTATTTATTTGAAGACATTAAAAATAATAAATGAAAATTCTCTATTATTATTTATATTACCATGTTTAATGGCTATGTTACATTTATCTTGTTTACATAATTATAATAATAAAACGATGTTTTGTAGAAACTTAGTGTTGCGTGTAACGCACGCCATGTTGGAGTTGCTTGTAGAAAAAGAAATGTAGGTTCCACGTGAAAGGAATATTTGACGTAGTTCAATGAAAGACATAAATGAAAATTAATACATTCAAAAAAATTCCATTAAATCTAATGGCGTTACATTTAGTTTATCATAAAAAATTATATTTTTTTCAAGAGTAAAATTTGTGTATGAAAAATAAATTTAACAAATTATTCTCAATTAAACATATATTTTATTATGAAAAACTATTATTAAAATGTAATTAATATATTATAAATTTTATTTATACCAATGAATTACACTTTACGTAACTATGTACTCAACATGTAACCCCATATAACACTCATGTATGACCTAAGGGTAAGGTGTGTGATGGGGATATCTTGATGGGGTGGTTCAACTAACATCTACTGAGTGGTAATTTACACTAACATGAACATCTCCCATATGAGATTTTGTTCTAGATTCAATTTTTGAATCTTAGCTTGGGATTTGTCAAGGGAAAATCCGAGTGATTCTACCTCCCTCCGATGTTCTGAAAAATGTGCTTCATACAACATGACACTACTAGTTGAGTCCATCAATTATCCTTTCTACATTAATTATAATTTTAAATTAATACTTATAAACACGAATTATAAAGAAAGAGTTATTATAAAAGTGTATAGTTCTAAAAGTTAAAATTTTACAATAGTTATATTGACTAACAGTCATATTTGACCAGTGGTCCAATAATCTTCAAATCCTAATGAGCACATTTCTATTTATACTCTATAAATACCACTTCATTATTTCATTAAATATTCACTACAATTCCTCCCAAGGTTATATATTGTCATGAACTGGATCTGACCGCCACTAGTATCGGCATCAAATACATCCCATGATAAAAAACTAAGGGTGTTCCCTATCCCTAAAGACTGGAAAAAGTTCCTGGGTATCAATAAATTAGGTTTGGGAATGATTTACCTGAGTATGAAAGCATAAAACATTAAAAACAATCAATAATAAGAATATGAAATTTTCATGCCAAACAAGTTTTAACAAAACCAGATCTGAATACATGTATTTAAATACAGTTCAAGCAGTTCAAATACAAATAAAGGTAACATCGATACATCCACAAAGACTCTACACGACAAGGGGTTGTCACCCCTCAAGCTGTCTCTATAACACCACACCGGAGGAGGGGTCTAACAACCCGAACCGCCTTCACCCAAGGCTTTTCCTTTACCTGAGTCAAACATAACCAAGTATACTTACAACCAAGGGGTGTAAGTAGGATGTGATCCTAATACCAATAGAATAACTCCAAAAAATTCCAAAGAGTATGAAATACAAGGTGAAAAAGCAAGAAGTTTTAATATGTAAAGAAAAGTGGTGATCAATTCCAAGAAATTCAACATTCAATTGAAAATAGTTTTTAAATTAAAAATTTAAGAATGTTAACACAATTAAACATGAAATGCAAGATAATTTAAATTACATCCAAACACACCCAAATATAAGGGTAAATACCATAAATAATATGAGCACCAAAATCGGGAACACCCCTAGGCATCTAGATAGTCTCAGGCCCTATATACCTCATACCTCAGTGTAAAGTTTCCAATTAACAATACTTTACCATGAACTAGCCCCTATTAGGGAACAATCACATAACTTAGTGGTCCCAAAAAATCATCCACATAGTTTACTTAGAGTTTTTGTTATCCGTTTTCTCAGAGAAATAGGGACAAAACCCCATTTTTTTCACTTCTCATACTAGTACATATCCACCCACCTAGGTACCCGAGCTTCCTCTTTTGTGCTCAAAAAATTTTAGAAAGAAACACACATTAATTTTCATATAAAAACACCACTATTAGTCTCATAAAAACAGTACAGTAGCTATACACATTTGATACCACTTAAAACACACCACAAAACAATCTGATTTTCAATAGAACAACTTCTCAAAATCTCACATTATTTTGTACCCAAAACTCTTTGAAATATCCACTTTTCACACTATGTGAACACTTTTAAGTCACCAAAACAAAAAATTCAGTTCCATACCCTTCAATTAAACAAACAATTCATTTATGGGGAAACCCCATATGAACCAAGAAGTTATATCTTTTAAAAACTCCCATTTTCACACAAACATGGCACTTAAAGTCCATTGGCTTCACAAACACAATTTAAACAAACTTTAAAAGTAACAAACAAAGAGTATAAGTATTAAAAACATGATTTTAATACCTAATAATGTTCAATAAAATCAACCAGGTAATTATAGATCATCCTCAAATGAACCAGTAAAAAATCTATATGAAAAAACCCCAATTTCACCTAAAATTGGCACTTAATATTCACTTTCATTACAAACACCAATAAAACAAATTTTTTCAGAAATAATAAAATGTAATAAACATTAAAATATCATAAACACAACATCTAGGTAACAAATATTACATAAAAATTGGAATCACTTACCAAAATAATGAAAACCCTTGAATCTTTGTGCAAAAATCAAACCCCACCACCACCGCACCACATGGGACTTATATCAAGCCTAAAACCAAAATAATAGAACAATAAATCTAGAATAAATCCCTAGGTTTAAAACACTAGTTTATTTAAATTATTAACCTCAAGGATAAGGGAATAAAACCTAATAAAATCAAATCAAACCCTAAGCAAATTGAAAGAAGAATGAAGGAGACCCACTTACTTGAGGGATCATGAATAAATCTCCCCAAATACAACAGTATCTGAATTTTCAAACAACAAAAAATAAAATTGAGGTTCAAATAAGGAAGATAAGTTCATTTAGAAATTGTAATGTGGGAAAAAGAGTAATAATTGAAAGAGTTATGAAGGAAGGAAGTTACCTCTTCAAATATGGATGATTTGAAAAACCCTATGAAGTTCTAAACCAATTCGTGATGTATATAAGATCCAAAGAGGGAGGAAAGATAATGGGTTCATGTCTGGGTTCCGTGGTCTTGGGTGACACTTGGAATCACCGAAAAATAATAAAAATTTAATAAGTTATTAAATAAGAATTTTTAAAAAAAACTGGAAATGATCTTCTGGGCTGGCTGAATTCGTTAAATAAAAACCCAAATACACCATTATTACGGATTCATAAAGGGTAAAAATTGAAATTGTTGTGTTAATAGGTCATGGGATCCCATTTAGGAATTGTAACGGATAAAAAATATTGAAAAATGAAGTATTTATAAAAGAAACAAAATTTATTTTTAAATCTGGAAATGGGCTCACGGTTTGGCCCAACTTCTAAAAATGCACCACTTCCACCAAAATGAATGGGAAACCCCCCCAAAAAATAAAGAATGTAAATTAAATGAAAAATACCTTTAAAATAATTTATTTATGTGACAATTGTCCCCACCATGAAAACTTTTAATCCTGGAAAGTCAACCTAATGCTTGATCAGAAAACAGGAACGAGTACTCTTCCTCAACCCATGACTTCCGCTCCCATGTCTCATGTGTATCATTACCATAATGCCAAAGAATCCGAACCAATGGAATAAAATTTCCTCGAAGAAAATTTTCTTGAAAGTCCACTATTAGCATCAACCACTCAACAACAGATAAATCATGCTCTATATCCAACTCCTCCCAATTCAGTACATGGGATGGATCCGGGTTGTATTTCTTCAACTGGGAGACATGGAAGACGTCATGGATGGATGTCTACTGAGAAGGTAGGGCCAACTTGTTTTACACCTTTCCAATATGCTCGGTGATCTCAAAAGGTCTAACATACCACGATGTCAGCTTCACTTTCTTTCCTAATCGCCAATGGCCCAGACGAGGGGCCACTTTCAAGAATACCTTGTCGCCCATAGAAAGCTCTAGGTTTCGACACCTCTGGTCAGTATAAGATTTATGGAGACTTTGATCTATCAATAAAAACATCTTAATCAACTTGACCTTCTCAGACATCTTCTGCACCAGACTCAGCCCCAGTAGTGAGGTCTCACCTACCTCAGCCCAACATAGGGGGACCAACATGGTTGACTATAGAGTGCCTCAAAAGGATCCATTCAAATCGAATATTGGTAACTATTATTATAAGAAAAATCAACCAATCCCAAATGGATATACCAGGAACCTCCAAAGTCCATGACACATGCACGAAGCATGTCATCCAAAATCTTATTCTCCCATTATGTCTGACCATCCTTCTGAGGGTGTTATGTTGTGGTCATCTTAATCTGAGAATCCAAGGCCTTATGAAGGCCTTCCCAAGATTGATAAGTGAAGTGGGGGTCTTTATCTAAGACAAATACTAATGGAACTCCATGGAGTCTCACCACCTTATGAAGATACAAATGACCCAACTCATCCACTTTAGCTGTATCTTTGATCGAAATGTGGTGGGATGATTTAGTCATATGATCAATCACCACGCAAATGGAATTATTACCCTGAGGAATATGAGGAAATAAAAAAATGAAGTCCATGGTGACCTATTACCACTTACAAGTAGGAATGGGTAATGGCTGGAGCAAACCAGAGGGCCTCTGATGCTCTGCTTTCACCTTCTGGCATGTGTAGCATCTCGACACAAAGTCCACTATGTCCTGTAGCATACCTAGCCACCAAAACTGTCGACAGAAATCATAATATATCTTGGTGGAACCTATACGGACAACCCACTGAGATTGGTGGCTATCCTCCGTCACTAACTTCCATAGAGATAATGACACTACTGAACGACCCTTGAAACACAAGATGGCTTCGGGAGACGAAGACCAATCAAAGGACGTATCCCCACCATAAAGAAACTGCCTTGACCACTGAAAAGCCCATCAATAGGATATTCTTGCCAAATTAACTCCAATATGGAAGGATTCAACTGAAATATTTCCAATAATGCACCTCCACTGTGCTCCCTGGTCTCCACATGCATCTGAGCAAAGTGCCCCATCAAGGTCCACTCATCACTAGACTTCCGCAAAGCCTACACTGGAACACTTTAACTCAAGGCATCAACCACCACATTACCCTTTCCTGGTGTATAGACAATGTCAAAGTCAAACCCCTACAAGTACTCAATCCAATGATGCTGCCTCAAGTTGAGGTCCTTCTGCGAGAAGATATAGGCCAAGCTTTTTTTTTATCAAAGTAGACCAAAAACTTCTCCCCAAAGAGGTAGTGATGACAGTTCTTCAAAGCATGCATCACTGATACCAACTCCAAGTCATGGGTTGGGTAATTTTTTTCATGTGGCCGGAGTTGGAGAGAGCCAAACGCCACCACGTGATCATCCTACATAAGCACACACCCAAGACCCATACCTAAAGAATCACAATAGACCACATACCCCTTCTTGGCCTCAATAAAAATTAACATGGGGTGATAGTCAACCGTCACTTCATCTCCTCGAAGTATTCCTGACATTCTGGCCCCTATAAAAACTTCAACCCTTTTCGGGTGAGTGCGGTCATTGGTGAAGCAAGATGAGAGAAATCCCGAACAAATCACTTGTAGTAACCAACCAAGACAAGGAAACTCATGATCTCGAACACATTCTTTAGATCCTACCAAGAAATAACTACACTGATCTTCTCAGGGTCCACTAAAAAACCCTTATACAAGATCACAATACCCATAAATTTCACTTCCCTAATCTAGAAAGTGCACTTTGACAACTTTTCATAGAGGCAGTGATCCCTCAAAGTGCCCAAAACGATCCTCAAGTGATGTTCGTGATCCTCCTCAGAGCCATATTATACAATAATGTCATCCATGAATACCACAATGAATGAATCAAGATATTGAGGGAACACCCTATTAATGAGTGCCGTAAAGACCACTTGAACATTGGTCAATCTGAAGGGCATGGAAAAATACTCAAAGTGGTCATTCCTGCTTTGGAAGGCTGTCTTTGGGATTTATGCCTCTTTCAACCTAAGTTGATGATATCCCAAACACAAGTCTATTTTTGAGAACCAAATTTCCCCCTTTAACTGATCAAACAAATAATCTATTCTAGTAAAAGAGTATTTGTTCTTAATTGTTGACTTATTTAGATTCCTTTAGTCAATTCACAACCAGAGGGATCCATCACCCTTTTTCGCGAACAACACAGGAACAGACGAAGGAGAGATGTTTGGGAGAATGAATACTTTGAATTCTAAGTCTTCCAACCATATCTTTAATTCTCACAGCTTGGTGGGGGCCATGCGATAATAGGGAAGGGATATCATTTGTATTCCTGATGCCAGTTCAATTGAGAACTCCATATCCCACTCTGAGGGAAAACCTAAAAAAGCATCTTGGAATACCTCTGGAAACTCATTCTCTACATGAGGTAGTGAACCTTCAGGGTAAATACCATCATCCTCTAGTGCAAGTGATGATAACTGAAATATAATACTTCCTAACTCTACGAGTGGAGTCCTACAAGACCCAATCGAGGATCCCATTCTCCAAAAAAACCCAATGACTCCCATCAAGTGTCGTGAAACTCACTCGCCTCCTGTACCAATAAATGTGTTCCAAGAAGTGTTCTAGACAATCCATGATAATTACAATGTCAAAAAGGTCCATATCTAAGACAAAGAGGTCCCACTCTATCTCAATCTCTGACACAGAGAGTGCACACGATGGTCACCTAAGACCCTACTCCTTCTTCCCCAGCAGTGTCACCAACTCCATCACAAAAGATAAAAAATCGGTTGGTATATTCTACGTGTCCACCAAGAGAGCATAAATTAATTAAACAGAGGAACCTGTATCAAAAATAGAAGCAACTATAGAATATGTGATCAAAACGGTACCTCGAACTATCGACGGTCCCGCCTCTGATTCTGTTGGTGCCTGATCCACTGTATGGAGATGTCTGGTCTTTGCCTGAGGATGAACACCAGTCTACGGCTGTTCCCTGAACTGGTTCTGCACAGAATATGATGCAAACCTACCACCATGACCACCAAATTGAGATCCCCTAGTTCTCGATGTCTTAGAATGTTCTAGCACTCCCCTTAAATCCATTGACCCTTCCCCACTCAGAAGTAGATGTACCACCCCATAGAAGTGATGAAAATGACCCATACCTCCACACTGGTAAAAAGTCTTTGGGGGAAGTGGGAATTATAGTTATATGTTCCCTGGATTCCCACACTGGTGTCACATGACCAATCTTGCATCAGAAGCCGTAGACAAAAACTGCCGAAAAGAGTGGCCTGAACTGCCACCTCATTTCTTGACTAGTTCCTTATGCTTCCTTTTCTTCTCTAAGGAGCTGCCACTGCCCACCACTGATACTAATCTAGAGAAACCAGCCCTGCCTTTCCAATCAACCTCCAACATACATGCCTGATCGAGAACCTCAGCATAGGTCCTCATCTTAAACAAGAACACATGGGAGTATATCTCTGGTCGTAAGCCTTTCTCAAACCTCTGGGCCTTCTCTTGCTCATTAGAGATGATTTCAGGAGCATACCAAACCAACTTTGTGAAATTTTTGGCATAATAAATCACACATAGATTCCCCTAAACAAGGTCCATGAACTCTCGGGACCTGTCATATACCAAGACCTCGAGGTAGTACTGCTCATTGAAGACAACCTTGAAATATCCCTAACGCATCTGCTCATTCTTCCCAGTTTGAAGTACCGATTCCCACCACCTATAGCTGGGACCCTCCAACAGAAAGGAAAAACATTTCACCCTAAGCTCCTTAAGTGTATCCAGGAACTCAAACATGCACTCGATCTTCATTATCCATTCCTCTACTTCTTGGGGTTCTATGTTGCCTCAGTGTAAGGACCCAGCTGGAGTAATGATCCACTGAGGGGGGGGGGGGGTGAATTAGTGGTACCCCTTTTTCTTCTTTTAAGTTCCCTTAATGTTGAGAACAACCTTTGTCTCATGTTAAAGATATAATTCCCTACTGAGAAACAAACACGCACACATACAAAGGAACACAACAATTTACAAGGTTCACTATTCAATAAGAATAGCTACGTTCTTGGTATGGTTAGAAACAATCCAACACCATACAATCCACTAAGAAAACAGTACTTGGATTATAACGAATAGGATATACCCTTACACTCGTGAAGCACTGTGAAACAATCACTCTAGTGCGTGTGCACCCTCTTAGCACAATAGGGAAATGTCTCTTTTCTTGTAACAACTTATGTTACCTACACTTACTTTAAAATACACAAGTGTAAGAAAGTTCAGCACAAATCTTCACTTCCTTACCAAGAAGAAAGGCAAGGACTCCTTGGGCTTGAGATAGATCAATTACAGTCCGAACTTCCCATTCCGAATCTCCACTCCAAATTTTCCAAATCCGATTCTTCAATCTGAATATTCTTCAGTCTGAGAAACTCAATACAGTGACAGCCAGTATTGATTCCCCATTCCGAATCTCTACTCCGAATTCATCACTCTGAATTTTCACTCTGAATCTCCACTCCGAATTCTTCAATCAGAGAAACTCAATACGGTGTCAACCAGTATCCAATTCTCGTTACGATTGAAAATGCAATGAAACTCTATCGGCCAAAAACTTGTTCCTCTATCTAGATTACCAGAGCTTCTCTCTATACCTTTTCATCACACACATACTTAGCACCTATATCTCCTTTTATAGGTGCTCCAAAGTATGCTTAGGCGGGAAACCAAAATATTTTCCCGCTCATTTAAATTCACCCAAATCTCAATTTCTCATGAAATCTCGGAGTAATTAAGATTTTGTTAACACCTCTAGAATCTTCTCGAATATTCTTCCCCTTCACATGATTTAGAGCTTTGGCCTTTTCCAGATCCGACCATGTTTCTCGGTATCGCATTCTCGGATACACTCATCTATCTTCTCGACATCACTTTCTCGGATTCTCCCTTCTTGAGTCTTCGGCATCACTTCCAATTCTTGGTGTGACTCTTAACCATTTCTTTGGAATGACACCATTTAAATTCTTGGTATGACTCTTCGTCACTTCTCAGTATGGCGTTTCGTTACGACTTCACCAATTCTCGGTACGACATTCTGGTTCTCTGTATGGCTCTTCATGTTTCTTGGAACGACTTTTGGTTCTCGATACGACTTATTTGATTCTCGGCATGACTCTGAAGTTCTGGCTACGAACTTAAGGTTCAGAAATTCGACTCCGAACTTCTCACTACGAACTTCTTCTTCAAAAATTCGACTTTGAACTTTCCACTATGAAATTATTCTTCAGCAAGTCAACTCCGAACATTCCGCTACAAACTTCTTCTTCAGCAAGTCGACTCCGAAATTTCCGCTACGAACTTCTTCTTCCGCAAGCCGACTCCGAACTTTCTATTCAGAAAGTAGACTCCACACTTCTGTTCAGGAAGTAGACTCTGCAAATTCTATTCAGGAAGTAGAATCCACAAATTCTGTTCAGGAAGTAGACTCCGCAAATTCTGTTCCTTGTTGCGACTTCACCGGTTCTCGGAACCGCTCTTCCTGATTCTCGGAATGACTTCTCATACCAAATTTTGCTTGCAACGTGAGTACTTGCATATACTCAAAAATTAGAGTTACAAAATAGCAAATCATCATTACAATTAATTTCTTCACATCTCCTACTAGCTAGCTTTCAAGAATATGCAAATTCCCGGTTTCGAACTTCTCAATTTCCAAACTTCGAATTCCAGACTCTGAATTCTTCAAACACCAAGTTCCGAATGTTCAATATTCTTGGTTCCGAACTTCTCAATATCCAGACTCTGAATGTTCAATATACTCAGTTCCAAACTTCTCAATCTCCAGACTCCGAATGTTTAATATAATTGGTTTTGAATATTCAAACTTCCAGCTTTCGAATTCTTAGAAATTCAAGGTTCCTTTCCTTTATGAAAACAACCTCAAGATCAACAAAAGACAATCCATGCAAACCATCTATTCCTTCATCTTGGTCCTAAAAATCTCCCCCTTTGGATTTTGTTGTCAACCAAGTTTTCATAAATCACCAAACTTTGTAACCTCAAGCAATGGATTACTTATCAATAATTCTAATCCTACGCGAGCTAACTCATTGTAGGAAACAAGAATCATTGACAGCAAAACCATGTTGTCCAAAGGTAGTGAAAAATTAAATCTTCAACTTCATACATATTTAGCTTCATAAATCCTGCAAACAACTTAAATTTCTTTTATTCAACCACTCTAACAAAAAGTTATAATAGTTCACATACACAAGCAGTGCTGAGTTCACAGCTTACCCACAACTCTCTCTTTAAACAATAGATTTATGATACAAACAACTTATCCCCCTTGACAAAACAATCCAAAGGTAATAAGAGAGAGGGGAAAAAACAACATACCTTAGCCTTGAAGAGAAAGAGGTTGGACACCCATGTTTAACCTCAATCTTGAGAATGATTCCTTCGGCAAGGGTTTCGTGAAAATATCAGCAACTTGTTCAGAAGATGAAACATATTAAAGTTCCAGTTCATTATTTTCCACATGCTCTTTGATGAAATGATATTTGATGTCAATATGCTTTGATTGTGAAAGTTTCACTGGATTTTTGGTAAGATTAATTGTTCTTTGATTATCACATCCCAAGAGAAAGGGAAACTTCACTTCAACTAAAAAATCTTCCAACTGTGTTTTCATCTAGATAAGCTGAGTAGAAGCCATGGTTTCCGCAACATATTCAGCTTCAGCTGTACTGAGTGTCACAGAATTCTACTTCTTCGAGTGCCATCCAACACAACTTTTTCCCATAAAGAACACTCCACTAGATGTGGATATTCTATCATCAACATTTTATGCCCAATATGCATTCGAATATCTAAACAAATCAATGTTATTTGAACCACTATACTTGATTCCAAATTCTGTTGTGCCTTTTATGTATTTAAGAATTCTTTTTCCAGCAACAAGATGTGATTCTTTAGGAGCACTCTGGAATCTTGCACATAAGGTAAAAACAGAAACAATATCTGGCATTGATGTAGTCAAGTATAATAAACTTCCAATCAGCTTTCTATATTCTTTCTAATCAACTTATTTTCCTTCATCATATTTTCTTAGCTTCATTCCCACTGAGATAGGAGTTGGTACAGTTTTTGATTATTCCATACCAAACTTATTAAGAACTTCCTTAGCATACTTTTCATGGGAGAGAAAAATAAATTCTTTTTGTTGTAAAATTTGTAACCCAAGAAAGTATCTCATTTCACCCAAAATAGATATCTCAAAGACATTCTTCATTTCTTCAGCAAACCTTTCACAGCTCCTTTCATCAATCCTAGCAAAAATAATGTCATCAACATAGACAATCACAACGAGAGAAAGATGTTGGCTTTCCATGATGTACATATTGTTATCAACTCTTCCTTTCTTGAAGTTCATCTCTTTTAAGCAAGTATCCAGTTTGGAGTATCATGATCTTGGAGCTTTCTTGTAACGCCCCGACCCCAGTTACCCAGAGTCGGTGCATTATTGCGTAACATTGGCATGATCACAAAGATCAAGTCTCGAATGACCGATTAGTTTAGTAGCCTTGGAAACACTAGATACATTCATAAAATTTACATTACATCATAAAGTGAAAAACTACAATAACATGGTCTCCATAGTCCACACTCATACCCCCTTCTGACTATCCCTGCAGGTCATTTATAAAATACTTCTTCACATCCTGGAAAATATTAAAACAATGAAAGGGGTGAGCTCAGATGCTCAGTAAGGATAACAATATTGCGGAAGCTTTCATAAATAAACATAAACATTTAAGGAAATGTATAACTAAAACAAAAGCCTTTTAAACTTGAACTTCAGCCTAATATGGCAAAAGTAAAATGAAATAATGCTATTTACTTATTCACATGGTTCTTCTACTAGTCGAATAATCACATGGAATATCAATAACCACTTTCATAATGATGGAATGCATAATGCCATACTATCATAACCACGTAGCCAAGGCCTCGTGCCAAGACTACAAATAAGATTTTGTCAAGGCCTCATGCGAAGACACTAGTTTGTCTCATGATATCTACCGATGCATCGAGGAGCTATAGCCGGCTCCACCCCTCACTTATTAAGTCCCATGCATTCCTTATATGAAAAGGTTTAAACATATCATAAACCATAACATAATAATATCACATAAAACATGCATAAAGGAAACATAACATTTCCACATTTCAATCACACGACATCAATACAACACATTGATATAAAAAAACACTTTCAAAACCATTTTCAGTACCAAAATAAAAGAAAATTAAAACTTTGTAATTATTTTTCATTTAAAAAAGTTATGGATTTTAGAGGAAGCTGAAACTCAAATAATGGTCACGGTGGCGGAGAAGTCGTTGTCACCGCATACGTACGACAAAAAAACATTTCCTTTTCTAGTTTAGTAAAATGCTTTGTATAAAAAAATATTCCTCTTGAATAAACGTAAAAGTCAAAGGGCTTTATACACCATATAAAAGAAAGTTGTGTATAAAACAAAATATGCCTCAATGAAAGGAGATTGAGACGAAGTCCCTTACAAAGATAATTTTTTTAAATAAAATAAATCTATTATGTGTATTCACTATAATTACACATAAATAAAGTACAAATACAAGATAGGACATAATAATATCATGACATAATTTGAAAGTAGGAGATTAACCTAAATAATAGAAATTGGGTTAAGAAGTTCCCTTACCTCATGTCAGACTTGACTCGATCGTTTTTTAACCTCCTGAATAATAAACTAGAGTTAATTTCTAATTGATTAAGAACCTTTTTCAAGTTAATTATTCCTTTTATATCACTTATTACCATGTTATGAACATTATTTAATTATTTCAGTTAATAACGGTCATTTTGTCGATCTTTGGTACTTGAGTCAAAAATAAACTTCTTATAATTACAAGTTGTTTATGTGGTAGAATATCCATTATCTTCAAAATTATATTCATGATGTAGATATCATATATATAATATATATCCAGTATATACATTCATTCATAATATTACGTAACATTTAGAGGTAAGAAATGAAATGCACCGTTCATGGAGACGGTAAGTCGTACGTACGCATGAACGCTACTTTCATTTCTATTTCGTATTTAATGGAATGAAATCATAATGATATAAAGTTATATTATAATTCCAGTATAATATCATATATAATATCATTTACTCCATCCTTTATACATTCCACATATGGCATTAACGATTCTAATCACTTTGAGGGGGGCGGTAGTCCGCACATCCTTAAATGAAATTATCTTGTTTACCCACAATGGAAATCATAATGGTATGAAATAAATGAGAAATAAAGAAGAATAAGGAAAACATAAACATAATATATATCACATATAAATATAGTGAAATCTTAATGGCCACCATGAGAGGTGTTAAAAGAAGATTTAACAATCATCGTTTCGTGAGGCAGAAATTCACCAACCACATAAATAGTATGTTCTTTAACAATTTGAAGAAGGTGTGTGTAAGTGTAAATAAAATACTTCTCATAACAACATCCTATTATATTTAAGATACTATTTTTGTTACAAAGGAAAGTAATAAAAAGAGTTTACGGGGTTGGAGAAGAAAAATAAAACAAAATAACATAAGAGAAGACATTACCTTAAAATCGGGTAACTCTTTTTGATTTGAGACAAAGGATTACTTGGGAAGAATTCTGCCCAAAGTGAGGCTTCTAAGAGTAAGAGAGGGAAGTTGAGAGAGTATTTGGGTAGATTTTGTCTGAGATAAATGGATTTTAAGGTGTGAATAAGGTGGTAGAGGTGGGGGCCTTTTATAAGAAGAGAGGAGGGACACTCTTGGAAAGTAATGAAATGTTACATAATTATGAAGTAATTTTTGGATTTAAAAGGTCCCAAAATTATATATTTCTAGGATAAGGTGATAAATATTATAAATATATCAATATAATAGGTTTTTGACAAGTGTAAGTCTTATATTTTACATTATCTTTTCATTTTTTTTAAATCGTTAATTAATGAGGTAATCTCTATATCATCATGGTGTCCTAAAATTTTAATTTATTTAATGTCTAAAAATTATAAAAAAAATATCATGATGTAGGAAATCTTTTTATCTTTCCAATTAATATTTATAGTCTAAAAGTTAACTTATATAACCCCATGTAATAATTGTTTTAGTAAAACAACACATGTTTGTGACAATTTTATTTTTACTTTAAAGAAAAATTTTTTAATGTCATTTTCTTACCCAAGTGGCTCCATGGGGTCCCCAAGTTGACCCATGGATTGTATTGTTCATCCATGAATCATACAATAAGGGTAGGAAAAGTGTCAAGATATTTACATATTTTCATAATATCATTTTTACCTTAAACTTCACTAATTACCTTTAATCGCGATTAATAGAACTTAAAAGTTACTATTCACCAAAAATTATTTTAATCCCATTGAACAAAAGTTTAATTCATAATGACAACCATGTATGTTGGATTTTTGAAATTCAATACACAGAAGTGGTAATTTTTCATTTAAATGATAAATTAGATTTTTAACCACCACTTAGTGGTTTCACTATTCATCAAAAATCAAAGTTTTTCAGAACAACACCGAAAATTAACCCTAAGCTATATTTGATATTCCTAATTAAAAAATGATGTCTATTTTACAAAATTAAAAACATATAAGTTGAATTAATTAATTTAATAATTAATTCCCATTATCCCAACAAATAGCGTGTTTTTAAGAAAGAATATCAATCAAAAGATTGACAATTGTTTATGTACAATTTCAAAGTGAAATTAATTATAATGACCACCATTGGATAAAATGGTAAAAATATATTCTAATTAAACTTTATAACCACTAAATTTTATAATTTATCACTATAAATTTTTTTTATTAAAAAAGTTGTTTTTAACTATTTTTCACTATTCATCAAAAATTGGAAGTTCTCAGAAAAATACCAAAAATTCAACATAGGCTAATTTAGATATTCCAAATCCAAAAATGAAGTCCATTTTAAAATATAAAATTTATATAATTTCAAAAAGTGGGTATTACTATTTATAACTGCTCCTCTTATTGGTCGCGGTGTGTTAGAACTCGAGGTTGCATACAACACACGCTACTCTATTATTCAAAGAGGAGCGTACCATGGAAGCTTGAGGTGTTACATTGATTTAGCCCATACAAGGATTTCTTTAACCTACACACATAACTTTCATTCTTCCCAACAACAAAGCCACATGGTTTCTCAATATAAACTTCTTCTTTGATATCACCATTAAGAAATGCGGAATTAATATCCATTTGAAAGATTTTTTAGCCTCATTGTACATAAATAGCAAGAATGATTCGGATAGTTTCTAATCTGGATACCAGAGAAAAAGTTTCTTCAAAGTCAATTCCTTCAATATGAGAGTATCCTTTACAAACCAATCTTTCTTTATTTCTAATAAATTCACCTTCTTCATTCAACTTGTTCCAGAAGACCCATTTGTTGCCCATAATGTTCTTACTTTCAGGCTTGGGTACGAGTTCCCATGTGTCATTCTTTTCAATATGATCCAATCCTTCATTCATGGCTTGAACCCATTCTAGATTCTCAAAGGCTTCTTTAAGATCATTTGGTTCTAGTTTGGAATACAAGGAAGTATGTGATATAGAATTACTTGTTCTTCTTGTTTGAACCATGTGACGTTGATCACCAATAATATTCTGAGCTTACAATTATTTCATCAGCCTTGGATAAGTTTTTCGTGTGCCTTCCTCATCTGTTGATATGGCTGAATCCGATTCTTCATCTTGATTAGGATTACAATTCATTTCATCCTTATCAGAATCATTGACTTCATCTTCCTTATCTTCCTTGTCTATTTGGACATACTTATCTTTTCTTGGAGTTTCAATGACTTTTACATCAACTACATCCACAATTCTTCCTATTTCATTGTTAAAGCATCTATAACCTCTTCATTCTGGAGCATAACCCAGAAAAAATCCATATTCTCCTTTCTTCTCGAATTCTCCACTAATTCCACCTTTATTCTTTATAATGCATGGGCTCCCAAAAAATTTAGCATGCTTCATACTTGGAGTAATGCCATAGAAAAGTTTATATGGATTATTGTTTGATTAAGTCCTTTAGAAACATCGATTTTGAATATAAATATCTGTACTTGTAGCTTGCCTCCAAAAGTAATGAGTAAGGCCATGTTCAAGCAACATGGTTCTTCTAATTTCCACCAAGCTTCTGTTCTTCCTTTCAGAAACCCCATTTTGTTGAGGTGTATATGGTGCACTATATTAATGCTGAATCCCATGTTTCTCAAGATAGTATTCAAATTCTTCACTTCTATACTCACCACCATTATCTGTTCTCAACTTCTTGACAGAGTACTCACATTCTTTCTTAGCTTTCCTTCTGAATATTTTAAACATTTTTAGGGCGTCTGACTTGTGCTTCATAAACATAACACAT
This sequence comes from Viscum album, assembly GCA_963277665.1. Taxonomy (NCBI): domain Eukaryota; kingdom Viridiplantae; phylum Streptophyta; class Magnoliopsida; order Santalales; family Viscaceae; genus Viscum; species Viscum album. The sequence goes on along the minus strand of OY728126.1, from coordinate 764,884,969 downwards.
GTAATGTGATTAAAATCATCAATTAAAGTGATTAAGTACTTGTCTCTATTTCTTTATTATTTTCTCATTGGATCACATATATCAGAATGCATTAGTTCAAGGGGTTGTTTAGAACAAATGTCAACCTTCTTATGCACAACACTTGTAATATTTCCTTTCTGACAGGTAGTGCAGCACAAATATCTTCTTCTTGGAAAATCTAGAATATCTCGAACACTATCTCTTTGAGATAACTTGCTCATATTTCTCTGAAACATGTGTACAAGTCTTCTGTGACACAACTTATTTTCTTCCACTATGCCCATGTAACAAGAGTTTTGTGAGTTTCCAACTTGAAATAGATTTCCTTTAGTTCGTTGTCATCTTGTAACAATCTCCCCATCTTCTTTGCTTTTCACAACAAATCCATATTTCTTGAAGATAACTTTGTTACCCTCATCACACAATTTTGATACACTCAACAAGTTGTGCTTCAGCCCATCAACATACAAAGTTTTCTTGGACTTCAATTTTTTCTTCCCAATGATGGCTAATCCAACACCTTTGATTTTTAAAGATTCATCATTGCAAAATGTCATAGTGCCTTCTTTAATCTTTTTTAAATTCTTTAGCAACTTCAAGTCTCATGTCATATGTGAATAACACCCACTGTCAAGTATCCAAGGTCGTTCTTCCTTTGTAACTTTTAGAGCAGTTTCAACAACAAGAGATTTTTCTTCTTTCACTTATTTTTTCTCCTTCAGCTTCTGAGAATTAATAATTTTTTGTTGAGCTGGTAACAGCACAAGAAATCATTTTTCAAGATGTCCAGGTTGTTCACACCTTTCACAAATATTCTCCAGAGGCTGAAACCTATTTCCTATCTTGACTTCATTATTCTCACCTTTCTTCAAGAACACCTTTTCACTCTTATTCCTTTGAGGAGATTAACTCCCCCTTAATATCTGCCATTCATAACCTATGGGGTGGCGGTAATAATGTTGATTGAACCAACACATATTCATTGTATGCCCGAATCCACCACAATACCAACAGTACCCATAGAAGGAGTACCTTCCTCTAAAGCTTTTGTTCTGGTACTTCTTTGTTTCTATTTCTTCATCCCCACCAACCATTCTTTTGTTAGTAAGATTGCTCTACTGAAATTCTGCCTTCTCTGATTTTGGTTGTTTTTCACCAGTGTTAGACTTAGGTTTCCTTGAAACTTCAGAGTTCCCAGTAACGCTGGTCCTGATCACATAAGCAACTTTCTCAGCTTTCTTCTTCACCACAACTACTTTATTCTTCTGTTGAATTTTCTCAGAATGTGCTTGTTGAGAGCCTTCACCAACATCAGTTGTTGAGTTTTGAAAACAAATGTTTTTTGATTCAACTTCTGAGAGCTTCTTTTGAACAAGCTCTAATTCTACCTCTTTTGCTTTCAGATTTACTCTCATGTTCTCATTTTGATTTTTCTCATATTTAAGAGACTTCTTCAAGTCTTAAAGATCTTTCTCAAGTTCTTCTTTATCATTGGATTGATTGGATGCTGAGGAACATTCATCTTCCAAATTTTTGTTAATATTCTTCAGCCTTCTGATCTTTCTTAAACATTCCTTCAATTATTTGTTCAGATGCATCTCAAGCTGAGTTTCTTCTTCTTCCGAGTTGCTGATTCCGAAATCTTCATCATTTACTGTTGCAATGAAATTATTCTCCACACCATGCTCAACTGATTTTTCAGATTCAGCATCACTTTATTCATCTTCTTCATTTACTAATAGAAAACTTTTTCTCTTGGATTTTAAGAACTTCTTTTTTCTCCCTGACTTTCCTTTACCACCATGCTTCTTCCATAACTTTCTTGGATTTATTTTTTCTTCATCACTGTCTTCTTTATTCTCCCTTCGAGGACAGTTAGCCGTAAAGTGGAAAATGCCTCCACATTCAAAACACTTCAAGGGAAGTTTTCCCTTGTATTTACCTCTTCCTCTTTTAACATTTTTTGAAAAAAAGTATAAAATACCATTAAGATTTTTAAATACCTCGCTTTCAGAGTCAGAGTCACCACCATCTTATTCAATCCAGATCTTCTTATAATTTTCCTTCTTCATGGATTTGAAATATAATTCTCTATCAACCTTTATCTTGGTCTTCATAGCCTTTTCCCTTCTCATCTCATAAGTAATGAGTGTGCTATGAAAATCATCAAGAGATAGAGTCTCTGAGTATCTGTCTTCTAATGAAGATAACTTCACATCGAATTTATCAGGAAGAATCCTCAAGATCATTTCCACCACAGTAGAGTCTTTCGGCTCTTCTCCATGACATCTGATGGTACTAACAATATTTCTTACCCTCGTGAAGAAATCCCCAACTGATTCATGCTCTCCCATCTTAAAGTCTTCATATTTAAATCTCTAGATTTGGAGTTTTTCATTCTTGAATTTTGTATTGCCTTCGTATATGTTTTTCAGTTTTTCCCATATACCTTTGGCTATGGCCACTCCTTTTACTCTCAAGAATTCACTTTCAGAAAGTAAAGAAAATATAGCATTCTTGGCTCTTCCATCATTCTCAAGAAACTTCTTGTCAACAGGTGTAAGTGTAACATTTTCTTCAATGGGGGGAAAACCAATTTTTGCAGCTTCAAGAACATCATAAATAATAGGCATGAGATATGGTAGCATTCTATCCTTCCAAATGTGATAGTTATTCCCATCAAATACCAGAATGCCTTTATTGTTCACACAATTCAGATTATCCATCACCAAGGAAAACAAAAGGTAAACTACCTATGATACCACTTGTACGGACCTAGCTGGAGTAATGATCCACTGAGGGGGGGGGGGTGAATCAGTGGTACCCCTTTTTCTTCTTTTAAGTTCCCTTAATGTTGAGAACAACCTTTGTCTCTTGTTAAAGATATAATTCCCTGCTGAGAAACAAACAATCACACATCCAAAGGAACACAACAATTTACAAGGTTCACTATTAAATAAGAATAGCTAAATCCTTGGTATGGTTGGTAACAATACAACACCATAAATCCACTAAGAAAAAAAATCCTTGGATCACAATGAGCAGGATATACCCTTACACTCGTGAAGCACTGTGAAACAATCACTCCAGTGCATGTGCACCCTCTTAGCACAATAGGGAAATGTCTCTTTTCATGTAACAACTTATGTTACCTGCACTTCCTTTCAAATACACAAGTGTAAGCAAGTTCAGCACAAATCTTCACTTCCTTACCCAAAATAAAGGCACGGAATCCTTGGACTTGAGATAGATCAATTACAGTCCGAACATCCCATTCTGAATCTCCACTCCGAATTTTCCCAATCCGATTCTTCAATCCGAATCTTCTTCAGTCTGAAAAACTCAATACGGTGACTGCCAGTACTGATTCCCCATTCTGAATCTCTACTCTGAATTATTCACTCCGAATTTTCTCTCCGAATCTCCACTCCGAATTCTTCAATCAGAGAAACTCAATACGGTGTCAACCAGTATCAAATTCTCATTACGATTGAAACTGCAATGAAACATTGTCGGCCAAAAACTTCTTCCTCTCTCTAGATTACAAGAGATTATCTCTCTACTTTTTCATCACACACTTACTTAGAACCTGGATCTCCTTTTATAGGTGCTCCAAAGTATGCTTATGCGGGAAACCAAAATATTTTCCCACTCATTTAAATTCACCCAAATCTCAATTTCTCTTGAAATCTCAGAGTAATTAAGACTTTGTCAACTCCTCTAGAATCTTATCGAATCTTCTTCCCCTTCACTTGATTTAGAGCTTTGGCCTTTTCCATATCTGACCAAGTTTCTCGGTATCGCATTCTCGGATCCACTCATCTGTCTTCTCGGCATCACTTTCTCAGATTCACCCTTCTTGGTTTCTTCAGCATCACTTCCAATTATTGGCATGACTCTTCACCGTTTCATTAGCATGACACCATTTAAATTCTTGGTATGACTCTTCATCATTTATCAGTATGGATTTTTGTTATGACTTCACCAATTATCAGTACGACATTCTGGTTCTCGGTATGGATCTTCCTGTTTCTCATAACAAATTTTGGTTCTCCATACGACTTCTTCGATTCTCATCATGACTCTGCACTCTTGGAAACGAAATTAAGGTTCAGGAATTCAACTCCGAAATTCTCGCTACAAAATTCTTCTTCAGCAAGTCGACTCTGAACTTTATGCTACGAACTTATTCTTCAGCAAGTCAACTCCGAACTTTCCGCTACGAACTTCTTCTTCAACAAGTCGACTACGAACTTTCCCCTACGAACTTCTTCTTCAGCAAGTCGATTCTGAACTTTCCATTCAGAAAGTAGACACCACACTTCTATTCAGGAATTAGACTCCGTAAATGCTGTTCAATAAGTAGACTCTGCAAATTCTGTTCAGGAAGTAGACTCCACAAATTCTGTTCCTCGTTGCGACTTCACCGGTTCTCGGAACAGCTCTTCCTGATTCTCAGAATGACTTCCCATACCAAATTTTTCTTGCATCATGAGTACTTGCATATACTCACAAATTAGGGTTACAGAACAGTAAATCATCGTCACAATTAATGTCTTCACATCTCCTATCAGCCAGCTTTCAAGAATATGAAAATTCCCAGTTCCGAACTTCTCAATTTCCAGACTCCAAATTCTAGACTCCGAATTCTTCGAACACCAGGTTCTGAATGTTCAATATTATTGGTTCCAAACTTATTAATCTCCAGACTCCGAATGTTCAATATACTCAGTTCCGAACTTCTCAATATCCAGAATCTTAATGTTCAATATACTTGGTTCTAAATCTTCAAACTTCCAGCTTCAAAATTCTTATAAATTCAAGGGGACTTTCCTTTATGAAAACTTCCTCAAGATCAAAAAAATAAAATCCATGAAAACCATCTCTTCCTTCAGTTTGGTCCTAACACTCAGAAGGTGGGAGACTTATTTTTTAGGAACTCCTAGGAATTTTCCTTTTGAGGATGGGTATCATCCTATCTAAAAGGAGATGAAATAGTATATATTTCTTATACTAGATCCTGGAAATCCTATACCATGACCTCGACTAGCCTCTAATCAATAGTTGTGGGAGAACTCTCTTCGGATCTTCTCGTGGGCGCATGAGAGCTTCCCGTGGAGGCATGTTGCTACAAAATGAAACAGTCACAAAAAAATATTCAATACCATAATTCTGTAAATTTTTATCAAATACATAAAATACAAATAATCTAAAAATGTTACAGTAATAAAAGAAACAACTACTCCACCCCACCTGATGTCTACGTGTGGTCTACATCCCACACGTCTCACCTGGAAGAGAATTCAATCAAACAATTCCAACCTCCCCTGGTGACTCAAGGTCTTCCACAAGGGGTGTGGAACAAACACCCCACTCGTGACTAAAACTCCAAGCCCCGACAGTCCTATATCCTATCTGTCCTGACTCATCCCAAAATAGCAATATAACCCAAAAACATTGCCCCCCCTTTGATACCATTTTGTCACGAACCAGATCTGGTCACCACTAATAACAAAATCAAATCCAACCCATGATAAGTCTTAAAGGGAATTCCCTATCCCCACAGGTTGGAACGAGTTCTTGGGTATTAATAAATTAGGTTTGGTAATGATTTACCTGATTATGAAATCATAAAACATTAAAAACTATCAATAATAAGAATCTGAAATTTTCATGAAAAAAAAGTTTCAACAAAAACATATATGAATACATGGATTTAAATACATTAAAAGAGTTCAAAATACAAATAAATACAGCATAAATACATCCACAAATACTCCACATGACAAGGGGTCATCACCCCCGAACCATCTCCACAACACCGCACCGTAGGAGGGGTCTAACAACCCGAACCACCTTCACCCGAGGCTTTTCCTTTACCTGAGTCAAACATAACCAATTACACATAAAACGAAGGTGTGTATGTAGGGTGTGAGACTAATCCTAATATAATATCACCCAAAAATTCAAAATAGTATGCAATACAAGGTGAAAAAGCAAGCAGTTTTAATATGTAAAGAAAAGTGGTGATAAATTCCAAGAAATGAAAATTTCAATTAAAAATAGTTTTTAAACTAAAAATTTCAGAATGCTAACAGAATTAAAAATGAAATGTGAGATACTATAAAGTACATCCAAAAACACCCTAATAAAAGGGTAAATACCACAAATAAGATGATCACCAAAACCGGGAACACCCATAGGCATCGAGATAGTCTCGGGCCCTATGTACCTCATACCTCGTTGTAAAGTATCCAAGTCACAATCCTTTCCCATGCACAAGAAACTAGTAGGGAACATAACCATAACCTAGTATTACCCAAACATAATCCAAATAGTTTATTTAGAGTTGTTGTTATCCATTTTCCCAGTGAAACAAGGACAAAACCCATCTGGTTCACTAGCCGTACTAGTACATATCCGCCCACCGAGGTACCCGGGCATCCTGTTTTGTGCTAAAACAATTTTATCAAGAAACACACATTAATTTTCATATAAAAAGACCACTACTGATCACATACAAACAATAAAGTATCTATACACATTTGATACCACTTAAAACACACCACAAAACATTTTGATTTTGAATAGAACAACTTCTCAAAATCTCACATTGTTTTGCACCCAAAACTCTTTTGAAATATCTAGTTTTCAGACTATGTGAACACTTTTAAGTCAACAAAACAAAAAAATAAGTTCAATAACCTTCAATAAAACCAACAATTCAGTTATGGGTAAGCCTCATATGAACCAAGAAGTTATATATTTTTAAAAACCATATTTTCACACAAACATGGCACTTAGAGTCCATTGGCTTCACGAACACCATTTAAAAAATCTTTCGCAAGAAAAACCAAAGAGGATAAATATTCAAAACATTATTTTCCACCCTATAAAGTTCAATAAAATCAACTGGGTAATTATAGGGAAACCCCAAATGATCCAATAAAATATTTATATGAAAAAACCCCCAATTTCACCTAAAATTGGCACTTAAAATTCACTTGCATTAAAAACACCACTAATTTTTTTTGTAGCAATAATAAAATGTAATAAATATTAAAATATTATAAACAGAATAGCTGGGTCACAAAGATTGTATACACAATGGTATCACCTTCCAAAATAATGAAAACCCTTGAATCTTTGTGTGAAAATCAAACCACACCACCGCGGCACCACAAGGGACTTATATGAAGCATAAAACCAAAAGAATAGACCAAGAAATTTAGAGTCAAACCCTAGGTTCAAAATACTAGTTTCTATACATTAGTAACCTCAAGGATAAGTGAATAAACCCTAAGAAAATTGAATGAAACCCTAATAAAATTGAAAGAAGAATGAAGGAGACCCACTTACTTGAGGGATCTTGAAGAAATCTCCCCAAATACACTAGTAGCTGAATTTTCAAATAGAAAAAAAATGAAATTTAGGTTTTACTAAGGAAGATAAGGTCATGTAGGAACTATAATGGGGGAAAAAGAGTAATAATTGAAAGAGTTATGAAGGAAATAAGTTACCTCTTAAAATATGGATGATTTGGGAAACCCTATGATGTTTTGCCCTAATTCGTGATGCATAAGAGCTCCAAAGAGGGGGGAATGATAATGGGAACATTTCTGGGTTAAGTGGTCTTGGGTGACACTTAAAATAACTGAAAAATAATAAAAATTTAACAAGTTATTAAATAAACAATTTTTTTAAAACTAGAAATGGGATTCCAGGCTGGCCCAATTCCTTAAATAAAAACACAAATCCACCATTATTATGGATTCATAAATAGTCCAAATTAAAATGGTGGTGTTAATAGGTCAGGGGAGGCCATTTAGAAATTGGAATAGATGAAAAATGTTGAAAAATAAATGAGATATAAAAGAAAAAAATTATTTTTAAATCTGGAAATGGGCTCACGGTTTGGCCCAAATTTTGAAAACGCACCACTTCCACCAAAATGCATGGGAAACCTACAAAACAAATCAATAATGAAAATTAATGAAAATACCTTTAAAATAAGTTATGTATGTGACATATATTTTAATATTTTAATATTTTTATTTGTTTACTAATAAATATTTTATGTTTTTATTGTTGGTTGTGGGGGAGATGATTCTAACAGATTAGGGGAATCCATATTTTCAAATTTTGGACTTTTTATTTTACATTTTTTTGTCCAGTTGTAATGTTTGGTATTTTAATTATTTTATTGGCTAACTAATGTATTGATAATTATTAAATTTTTATGGATTTGTTGTGTAGAATGTAATATTAAACACATTTTCTCAGGAAACAAACATCATTTAAAAAGTCTGTTTTGTTTTTTTATGGTTTGGAAGTAGAAGTTTGACGAGGTTAATTTTGGTTTTTGGAATATTTTTATGGTTTATTTATTTCTATATAGGGTCCTTGATCATTACATGACTAGTTTCAAGCTACAAGTGATGAAATTTCAATAGTGGGTGAGGCTAGATAAGAAATAACTAGGGTTGATACAAATGTCACTTCTATAGAACATGACATAGAGCATTTGAGAACTGAAAATGGAATTGGAAACCAAGAGAAACCTCACCAATACATATGATAATCCCACAATAATGAAAAAGTAATTCTTACTAATTATACTTTTTGTCGTGAGAATATCAGAAGGAAGGTTGGTTTCTAATCATATAAATGATTTTAATGTTTTTAGAAGATAGATGGAATCAATTAAGGCATGACTCATAGACTTAGTGTGGGTTATAGTGTTACTCTCTTTTCTCCCACAATCATGGTACAAGATGGTGATCACTTTCAGTAACTCTAGAATAATGGTACACTAAAATTTCAGGGATGTTAGAGACTTGATATTGAATAAGGAAAGTTATTGAAAAGATATCAATGTATCTTACAGGAGCACATAAAATGTTGAAGTAAGAGTACATACCAATATATGGAAAAGTGTAACACCCTTATATTTTTTGGAATATTTTTTTCTAATTAATTTAATATTTTGGATACTTTTTGTTTCACATAATAATAAATATTTTTTTTTCATATGGAAGAACAATGTTCGGCATGAATTATAAAGAACACAAAGTTAATATATCACTATATAAAACCCTTAGATAAGCTTGTGGTAAACAAAACACTATGTTTGTATTGTGTTACACACAAAAATGATTCCCTTCGATAGCTTGCGTGAAACAAAAGATCGAGTTTTCCTGATCTACAATATATAAAATCAATATTAAAACTGAAATATTATTATAATTTTCAATTAGACATTAGAATGGAAGATATGAATGAGATTAACTAAATTATGAAAATATTGTTTTCACATTTTTATACAATTAATCCTTTAGTTATCAGTTATTTATAACTGAAAGTAATAACTATTTGAAAATCAAGAAACTTATTTTCTAAGAAAAATACTTTTCTATGTACAAACATAATATATCACAATAAATTAAAAAAAGGATGAATATTTTAATAATACTTATATATTATATATTCAATCATATTATTTTACACTCATATAATAGATTTTATACACATAAGATAAGAATAAATCCAATTTTTTTAATAAAAATATGTATTTTTAAATAGTAATTTTACCGCCTTTTAATGGAACACCTATTTTAAATATAATTTTTTAAACTTTTATAAATTTAATGTGATGAAATAAAATTAATTTTTTAATTATAAATATAGTAATTTACTTTGGGGTAAGTTTTAGTATTTTTCTGAGAAGTTTCATTTTTTGATGAATAGTGAAAAGTACCGAATTTTAATTGAAAACTATATTTTCATCTAATTTATTTATATAGTTAAATTATATTTTAAATTATTTTTAATATATATTAAGATAAATTATATATCTATAAATACAATATAGGTCATTGGAATAAATTTCACATTGAACATTGATATAAAAACATTTCAAACTTTTGAACATTTACACTTTAAAACCCCGTTGTCTCATCATGTCTGTGAGATTAAATTTAAATTAATTTATTAAATGTATATGTTTTGAATTTGGAGAGATTAATTTAATATTTTTAATCATTATATTTTATAATTTATAATTTATAGTAAGTTAAACTTATTTTTTGACAAAAAATATTAGCAAATGTAATTAAAATTGATTGCAACAACTATGGTAAAAATGAGTTTACTTAGTAGTTAAACATTAAATTAAGGGGAACAATAAAATAGAAACATGTATAAAATAAATTATATGGATATATTTAGATAATATAATCCCTTTTATAAAAAAGTGATCATTATTGGAGGCACTTGATATAAGGTAGACCTCTAAACACTGTTTGACTTTTTTGTATTTACAAGAATATCGCTCCTCCTCCACTATAAAAGGAAACACATTCCCCATAACTTATTAAAACCTCTAAACCAATTTGGATAAAAAACTTGAAAAAATAAGTTCCCAAATTAACTTAATTAATCCTATAAACCTCACTTTTGGAAGTAATTCAACCAAGGAATCCCTTTGGTTTAAACCAAAAAGAGTTTCCATTTAAGAGGTGACATCTTTCAAGAAGAAATTTTGTTTTATTTATTTCTCCACCCCAAATATTTTTATTATTAAATAATTATATTTTAAATTTATTATCCAAAATATAATGATATTTTTTTATTTTTAGGGTAAAAACTACACTCACACACACTTCCTTCGAATGGGATATACAATCATCATTCGTGTGTACCGAGGACAACTGTCTCACGAACCAATGTCATTAGTTCTTAAATTAACAACTATTAAGGTTAGTAATAATGATATAATTACTATTTTTATATGATATATATTATATTTATGATTTGATTTACTCTTATGGTATTATTATATAAAACATACCTTCATTCATTCTATTTTGTGAGAATATGATAACAACATCTGTGGACATGTGGACTATCACCTCCTCAAAATGGTGTGATTCATTCATGCCTTACATGGAATGTATTAAAAATGGTTTTAAGAAATATATGTAATATATATGAAATAATAATTATAAAATAGTGATAATATATATATATATATATATATCATTTAATTCTCTTATTTCTTTCAATACACCATGAAAATGAAAACAACATTCAAGCATACATATGATCTACCATCTTCATGAACGGTGTATTTAATTTACTATTTTCTATATTTTATTATTATAAATACATATATTATGAATACATATGATATTTTTATCATGTTTTAAATTCTATAAATAAGAATATCATAATCTAATTAAGAGGATCAAGAATAATAAGTAAAAAACATATCCAAAAAACACAGTGGTTATTACTCGAAACGTAACTTTAACATGAAATTGTTAATAAATGGGTAATATAAAATCATAATAAAATAATATATGGTTTTAAATATAATAATTTTTTTATGTTGTAGATTCATAATTAAATTATATTTATTATACATGAGCTTTGAATGTGTACAATGAAAGTCATGACTTAAGGTAAGAGAATTTCATCTTACCTTTTTATATTCGTGAGATACATGATTTGTTCACCACTCATTACTTTTGTGTGGTTCTTATAAATCCCATTAATGTATCATATTATTATTACCCTTAAAGTTTTGGGTATTTAAATATCCATTTTAGTATCACTATTTCATGTAGTATATGGATAAAAAGTTACCAAATTAGTAAGGTAATTTTTTTCTCATTTTTCTTTTTTGAAAAAACATGTTATTTTATAAACCTATATTCTTTTATGAGGTGTTTATAATGAAAATTTTCATTTTATATCATTAATATAATTATTTTAAGGGTATTTTATGAATTATGTAATGTCATTATTTTATGGAGATTATGATTAAAAGTTACTAAAGTGGTAAGAGTTTATTACTACAATCTCATCATTTTTTGGGATTATTTATGATTATGCCTATATTGATGAAATATTATGATACATATGTCAATAATTATCATGAATTTTATTTCTCTATAGTTATTCATGACATATTATATTAATGGTACTATTTTTAAACTCTTTGGTACTTAATATATTTAAGATTTTTTAAATAAAATATGATATTATTTATCCTTTTGGTAAAAAATATATGTTATTTCTGATTTTTTTTTTCCAAAAATGTTTAAAAAATTATATAATATTAACATATGATTATTAAAATAAATATTTATGCATTTTTACCTTTTTTAAATGTTTTTAAAAGGAATCTTTTCATTTTTTATCAAGGAACTTTTCTAAACTTTTTACGGTGCAAAAAATGAGTGTTCAACATATACATATTTTCCCACTATCCTAACCATCATTTCTTTGAATATTCCTTAGTTAGTTTATAATATTAATTTATAATTGAAAATTTTTACTGTAATATTAAGTAATTTGTTTTTGTTTTTAATGTTTTTTTAATTAAATTGTTTTTCAAAACTTTCTTATGTTCAAAAATTAATTTAAATGAAATTAAAAGTTTCCTTTAAATTTTTTAAACGACATTTTCAAAGAAAAAGGTTTCAAAAATTTGATGTATTTAAAAAGTGTTTTAAATGATTTCCAAACCTTCCTTTATATGTTTTCATAAATTTGTTTTCATATAAAATAATTTCAATGGTTTCATTTCTTCTTTTATAATTTTTCAAATCAAATTTCAAATAAAAATGATTTTGAAAATGTTTTATTTTTTAAAAATTGATTTTCAAAGATAGTTTATTTCTCATAGTAAATTCTCCAAGCGATCATTCACAATTATTTTATATTTAAGATGACACACTTTGATATATTGTATGAATTACTAGGGATATGATCAAAGGATACCATTCATATAATTTCATTGAATGGTTTCTGATTAAGATGAAAAGTGTTTTTATTAAACCTATTTATTCTCCCTGAGTTATACCATGATAAAACACTTATGAAACCCACTTACTTTCATAGGTTATTCTATTTTTATGAAATATTTCTATTTTACAAAGCTTATTATAAGATGAAATGTTTATGATAACCATTTAATTTAATGGGTTATGATATAATGCTTATGAAACTCATCTCTTTTTATGGGTCATGATATGATAAATGTTTTATTATCTTGTTTCACATGTATGTATGATTTAATAATGTGATAGGTGGGGAATATACCTACACCATTTAATTGGGTAGAGATTTATAGCCCATGAGATAGATATGGATGGAATGGGGAGTGAACTCAAATCAGAAAAGGACTTTGTCCACTAAGATGGTCTTAGGAGTGAAACTGGAAAACTAATATGGTTTTGGGGTTGAACCATGACGACTAAGATAGTGTGGTTAATAAAAAAATTCCATTAAAAGGAAAGGGTTGAGATTGGGGATGGTGGTGTGTCACACCGAGTAGGTGTATCCCCCAATATGTTCCCTAATAGGTTTTGGAAATAATCCTTGACTTATAGGGAATGATTTTATATTTCTACATGTATTCCAAAATTTATATGTCTTAATCCTATGCTATGATCTCATGTATTGTGCTATTGATTCCATTATGATTCATGTATTATGAATTTCCAATATTTATGTCATGACTCATGTATATGATCCTTGATATTTAGGGTATGATATTCAAATTACATTGTTGTTCTCTCATACCATTATTCTCGTGATAATGCATACATATCTTCTTGTTTACCGCTAATGAAAATTTGAGCTCACCCCTTTATTATGTTTTTCTTTCCCCTAGTTATGAATAATGGATTTATGGAGTCATAAAAGAAAGGTTATTTATAGAATATGTTTAATATCTTTCACCAAATTAGAATAATGTGTTACAAATTTTCAAAGATTGTAAACTTTTATGTTCCTCGGGCATATAATTTTTTAATGTGATGAATATTCATCTAAAATGATGTAATATCCATGTATATCAAGCATGAGTCTCTATAGATAGTATCAGAGGAAAGGTTTATTCAACCTTTAGAAATTAGGATGATAATACTTTTGCAAGATCCCTTGGGATATTTCTAAGGATATGTATTGCCATGTATCTAAGGATAAGTCTAAGGACGAGTTAATGTTTAGGAAAATGTCTAGGAATTTTGGTAACTGATAGAGTGAGTGGTTTACTAGGAATACATTCTTGTCTAGATACTTTAGGATGATTTGGCTCTAGAAAATATGTACATAGGGGTTACAACCCCGAAAGCACCGTATTGAGATAGACTTGATTATGAACTAGTGCATGACAACGAGCCTCTCTAGACACCTAGTTTGACACTCCCAGGGGATATGCCTTAGGATTTCAAAGAATGTTTTAGAACCATCATATATGATTTAAATAGAATATAACTATGAATAACCTATGATATGGTTTCATAGATTAATAAAGTATGTTTCATTATTTAGACATCCTATAAGTTATTTTTCATGATTATGAGGTTTTCTTCTATGGTAAGTGTTTCTCACACTATGCTTTCTAGTTTTACTTAATCATAGGAACCAGAAGGAACTAGGTTAAAATTTAATATGACATAATTTTTTTGATAAGTAGACAAAATGGGATGATGACTAGAGTAAAGGATGTTGTGATTATGACTAATCGGTTTTCACGAAATGTGATTAACATCATGTACCTTAATCAACTCTCACACTCACCAAAAAATAGAAGGAATGAGGTCACTAATAATTTTAATAATGGATACCACATAGGAAAGAAGTTTTAGTTTCCTACATGTCAAGAATTTGGGAATAATAACCCAAAGGAATGTCTTATAATAATGAGAAGATGTTTTGACTATGGAAAATAAGGACACAAATAAAGAAATTACAAAGTGAAAATTAAACATTTGGTTAACCTAATGAATGAGAATAATGGACTCCCTAACATATAATCAATGATTCCATGATTTATATGTGGAAATAATGGGAACTATGAAAATTGATGTCCCGAGAGGAAAGCTCATGAAGAGAATCAGAAAGGTGGTATGAGTAATGGTTATATTTTTGATGATGAAGTGACAAAAGGTGAACTATGTAATAAAAGTGGTTTTAAGGAATATGATGAGGAACCCTTGTTAATGGATTAATGATTAAATAGAGTAACCTATGTTTTTTTGTATTTGGAATTAATATTTATGAGTTATGAAATTGACAAGAATTGTTATGTTTATGTTTTTTCTAAAGGATATGTTGAATGGTTCCGATGGAATGGAAAAGTGATTTAGTAGTAAGATGATATTCATAGAAAACACATTATTATGGGAAATATAACCTTTAATATGTTCTTGATGTTGATATAATGATGATTGAATAAATATATGTTGTATATGAATAAGTAAATTGGATAATACTGATTACCTTGGAACCGATTAAAATTTTTATAACAAAGTGGTTTATGCTATCTTGGATGGAGTTTACATCATTTTAGGATTTAAGGAATGTATTCAATAATCTATTTTTTATATAAATAATAAATAATCATGTATGTTTTAAATAATTATTTATGGTAATTCATGTTGTTACCATGTTTCAAGAGAATACATGATGATGGTATTCACATGTTTGGTATGTGATAACTAATAGGTACTTTATGATATATGGGAGATCAATGTTAAGATGATTTTGATAAATTTAGTTGCCTTATTTATAAATTTTTGGAATTTTACCTTTCATAAGTGTTATAAGGTTAACCATTTATGGAATGTTTTATGTAAAAACCAGGATGGTGTTTTAGAGATTAAAGTATTATGTCTCAATATGAGGATTTATGAATATTTCATAACTTGTGATAACCATTTTTTATAATAAAGGTAGATTGAATGACTTAACATTAAATTGATGGATCTCATGATCTTATAATGCTTTAGGAATGAAAAATTCACCTTCATTTCTTGTAATAAGAGATGATGTGGAAATTGTTCAAGGTGTAAAAAAGGGTGAGTCTATCTTGAAATCATGTAAGTATATCTTCTCATGAAAATTCTTCAAATTGAGGAAAAATGGTCTTAAAATAAAATTTTCTTCTGTAATCACCATTTTGATGATATTAGCGACCCTTTTAAATCCTCTTTTGGTTATATATTTATGATCATTATATTTCTCTTAATCATGTTCTCTATCACTCTCTATCATAACTTGATAGTTAGATTTCTATTGTATGTCGATGTTTTCAATTTTTATGTACTTTATACAATATGGAAACCTATTTTTGAGTCATATGGGGTAATATTTATGTTTCCAACTTTCCCTTTTTAAAGGATGTTTTAGTATTCATTTTTATGATGTGGGTTTCTATGAAAGAAACATAAAAGTATTAGACTATTGATAACATAGAAATATTTCAAGGGATAAATTCATTTTAAAGGGGTATAATATAACACCATAATATTTTTTGAAATATATTTTTTAAATTAATTTATTCTTCTTGATATTTTCCATTCACTACAACAAAACTGGGTTTCCGCAGCACCACCCTTTATCAACGCTGAAAAAATCACTGATAAAGGGGAGGGGGGGGCTTATCAGCGCTAAAAAAATCACTGATAATGGGAACTTTTAACAGTGCTAAAAAATGTGCTATTAAAAGTGACCCTTTATCAGCGCTTTTTTAGTAGCGTGGATAAATGAGAGGTTTTATCAGTGTGCTTTTTCCTAGCGCTAATTAATGTTTATTTTAAAAAAAAATCATAAAATATAATATATTGATATTTAAGTATATTTATATTGATATAAATATAATAAATATTTTTTAAAATATGTTTTATATCGATTTGATATGTGGTAGACCCAAAACGGACACCTGAGAGCAGAAATTATGGCCATTTGTAGGGATTAAGTACCTTTTAGTGCCATTAAGAATATAATAATGTGTTACAATGGTCACTTTAGTGTATTTATAGTCATAATATTCGATTTGATATGTGGTTAAGGCAAAATGGGCACTCGGAGTAGAAGTTATGGCAAAACAGGCCCCCAGAGCAAAACTTATGACCATTCAGTGGAATTTTGGGCATTTTGAACATAAAAAAACGTGATAAGGGGTTTTTATGATAAAAAAAGTGTGTAAATTTTTTCAATCTTAGATTTGATATGTGATAGAGCCAAAACAGACACTCAGAGTAGAAGTTATTGTCGTTCGAAATTTTGCAACTCTCGTATCTCCTAAAAACCTAAGAAACCCGCAACTCACTAAAATGAGCATAAGTTCTGCTCGGGTTGTCTGTTTGAGTTCTGCGACTAATAAAATTGAAGCTCGTGAAATTTGTGAAGACCACTTCTTGTCGAAACCATTAGAATATTTGAGTAACGAAAGATATATCAGTTATAGCACTCCAAAAAAAGTCCAATTTCAAACAGTCATAACGTTCGCTCCGGGTGTCCGTTTGGGCTCTACCACATATAAAATCGAAGACAGTGAAGATATATACATAAAAAAATTACTGGAACATTTTTCCAGTCACTTTTGAGACCCTAAAATCCTAAAAAACAACCAGAAGTACTATAAAACTCATTTTTTGAGTCTGGACCCCTGTCAATTTTTTCATAAAACGACCATAACATCCGATCTGTGTGTCTATTCAGTATTTGACACTAGTTTTATCATAGTTCATTCCATGATATTCAGATTGAATATTCACAGAGCTGAAACAATCACCCAGAGAAAAATTTATGCCTTTTTTCAGTGACACTGCGATTTGTTAGGTTTTTCGAGACCCCATTTCTAGCACTTTTGTATATACATATTAATATATAATATTTGTAAATATATATAAATATGTATAATTATACCTACATATATACATATAATATATATATATAGGTGTGTGTGTGTCTATTGTATATATGTATGTATGTATGTATGTATGTATGTATTTATTTATTTATAAAAACACACATAAGAAAACATATTTTATAAATGTATTTAAAACTAATCTTATAAATATATATTCATATATAAATAAATATATGAATAAAAAATTATAACTATATATATATATTAATAGATATAAATATATATAAATATATAGATATATATATATTAATATAACTAAATATACATATATATTAATATATGAGTAAATATAACTATATATATATATAAATAGATATATTAATAAATTAAGAGAAAAGAAATATGGTGGCGTGGTAAAGGCTTAGGCGCGCAGGCAATAGGTCTCAAGTTCGAATCCTGGGGGAGGTAGGTCTCGCGTGCAGGTGGGGGGAATAACCTAGAGTTGTTAAAGGGGGTGGGTCTGGGTAGAGCTAGCCTGGGACATGTGTGGGCTACCATGGGTGGTGGGAACTATTAAATGGGGGCTTCAAGCTCTGTTGAACCCCCTAGAATTGAAATATATATATTTTTTATTTTTTAATATTTTTTTAACTTTTATCAGTTCTTTTTAAAATCACTGATAAATGGGGCATTTTATCAGTGCTAAAAAAAGCAGTGATAAAAGGGACCCCACTTTATCTTCACCTAAATTAACAGTTCTTTTTTAGCGCTATTAATCTACTTTTCTAGCGTTGATAAAGACCATATTTGTAGTAGTGATTTCACACAACACTGAATATATATTTTTTTAGTCAAAAGTAGTAAATTTGGCCTATGTTATACAAAACACCAACTTAAACTTTCACCACAAAAAACTAATATATTATCTTATAGTACATGAAACACTATGTTTGGCATGTGTTACACATAATACCGATCATCATCGATAGCTTGTGTTACATGCAATACCGAGTTTTACCGAACTATAATATACTATTAATTTTATTTTTAAAACATTATTATAATTATCACATATCCATTACAATGGAAGATATGAATTATATTAAATAAATTATAAAATTAAGGTTTACAATTATTTATAAAATGAATGCTTTTGTTATCGGTTTGTTATAAATGAATGTTATAACTATATGAAAATGAAGAAATTTAATTTTTCTAAGAAAATTATTTTTCTATATAAAAACAATTTTTACCTCAATAACTTAAAAAAACTACTTTTGATGAATGTTTTTAATAATATTTATATATATTATATTCAATAAAATTTTCTGACACTCATCCAATAGATTTGACAGGCAAAATATCATAATAAATCAAATTTTATCAATGAAAAGTTGTGTTTTTCTAAAAGGTAATTTTATCGCCTTTAATAGGGCACCAATTTTAAATATAAAATTTGAAAATTTTATAATTTTTATTTTAAAAAATAAACTTCATTTTTGAATGTGTAGTATCAAAATTTATTGTGGGTGTAATTTTGGTATTTTTCTAAGAAGTTTCATTTTTTGATGAATAATGAAACTACTAAATTTTAATTGAAAACTGCATTTTTTTCTAATTTATTTATATAGTTAAATTATATTTTAAATTGGTTTCAAAGTATATTCAGATAAAATATATTTATATTAATAAAATATTTTTCTTTTTAAATAATTTAACATCAAAATTGGATACAAAAACATTTCAAACATTTGAACATTTTCACTTTGAAAACTTATTGTTTTGTCCCGTCTGCGTGATTATTTTTAAATTAATTTCTAAAAATTCTCTGTTTATAATTTAGAAAAATGGATTACATATTTGGATAAAATATTAAATATAATTTATTTTAATTTATACTTAGTATTTTACCAAAAAATATTAGTGAAATAAATTAAAATTAATTACAATGGTTAAGGTAAAAACGAGTTTACTTAGTGGTTAAATAATATCTTAATGTTCCAAATAACCTATAAACACATAAAAAATACATTATTTGGAAATATTTATACCATATAATAAATTTTATCTAAAATATACCATTATTTTCAACACATGATGTAAGGGAGGTCTTTCAATAGTATTTGCCTTTTTGTATTAACAAAAATGCCACTCCTCCTCTACTATAAAAGGGAACTCACCCCACCTCACTTCTGTGCATATATCAACCAATTTGGATCATCCAGAACATGATCAAATAAGATCCAAAATTTCCTAAATTTATGTTATAATCCTCACTTTGGTCATAAATCCACCCAAAAAATTCCTTTGGTGAAAACCAAAAGGAGTTACCCAAAGAAGAGGTAACATCCTTCAACAAAAACTTTTGATTTATTTCTCTCTCCATCCCATCAATTATAATTATTAAATTATTATAAAATAACCTCAGTATCCTAAATATACTAATATATTGTTATTTTAAGGTTAATACCTACCCTCAAACATACTTCCATCAAATGGGATACACAATCATCATTCGTGTGTACAGCGGACTATCACTTTGCAAACTGATGTTGTTCAATATTCCATTAAAACCTCTAGACAGTGATAATAATGATGGAATTATAGTTTTTATATGATATATACTATATTTATGATGTTTTTGTGCTTCTATAATTATTATATTAAACATACCTTCATACTTTCCATCTTGTGATAATATGATAACATCATTTGTGGATGTGTGGACTACTGCCTCCTAAAAGAGATGTGATTTGTTCAAGATTTACATTGAATATAGTAAGGATGGGTTTAATAAACTAATTTGAGATATATGAGATAATAATTCTATTATATATATATATATCATTTACTCCTCTTATTCCTTTTCACACGCCATGAAAATAGAAACAACGTTAATGCATACGTGTGACCTACCGTCTCCATGAATGGTGTATTTAATTTACTATTTATATATTTTATTGATTTTTATAAATACATATATAATTAATAAATAATATATTTATATCATTTTTAAAATTATTTAAATATTTAAAGAATAATCTAAGTAATAATTAATAATATTTCAAAAATAATATGAAAGACAAAGCAGTTATTACGCGAAACATAACTTAAAAATGAAATTGTTAATCAAAGGTTAATATAAAGTCATAATAAAATAATATATGGTATTAAATATAATAATATGTTTTTGGGTTATATTTTTAATAAATTTATATTTATTATATGTGATGTTTTAACATGTATAATGAAATTCAAGAATTATGGTATGATAATTTCATCTCACCTTTTTATATCCATGAGATACATGCCTTATTCACCACTCGTTCCTTTTTTGTGGTGTATATAATGAACATGAATGTATTATATGATTATTATCCTTAAATTTATTAGTATTTACATATCTATTTTATGATATCTCTTTAACGGGGTTTACGATTCAAACGTTACCAAATCAGTAAGGTAAATTTTGTCTCAATTTTCATTCTTTATGGAACATGTTATGTTATGAACCTATATTTTTTATGAGGTTCATATATTGACCATTGGCAGATTATATCATGAATATCCTTATTTTAATGAGATGAAAATAATTATTTAATTTCATTCTTTCATGGGTATTAAGATTTAATTTTACCAAAGTGGTCAGAGTTTATTACTAAAATCTCATATTTTATCAGGATTGTTTAGGATTATGCTTATATCTATGAAATATTATGATATATCTATCAAAAATTATCATGAAGTTTCTTATAATTTTATTATTCATTATATCTTCAAGTAATGGTACCATTTTCCACTCCTTTCCACATAATATAATTAAGAAAATGTTTTAAATAAAATCTAAATTTATTTCTCTTTTCAGTCGGAAATATGCATTCATTAAAAAACATTATTTCTAAAAATGTTTTCAAAATTTTTATAATATTACCCTATTATTTTTAATAGAAATATTTACCCATGTTTTAAGTTTTTTACAAAATATTTTTAAAAGGAATTTTCTTGTTGTTTTCCGATCAAGGTAATTTTTAAAATTTTTTACAGTGAAAAAAATAATATTTAAAAGGTACAGATTTATCCACCATCTTGGATTTCATATCTTTAAATATTTCTTTTTAAGTTTATAATATTTTTTTTAAATAATTTTTTTTCATAATTTTCATGGAATTTTATGTTTTAATTAAATTTTTATAGAAAAAGGTTTTATAAAATGTTTTATTTTTGAGAAATGTTTTAAATGATTTTTAAAGATTCTTTTATATGGTTGCAAAGCTATTTTTAATGAAAAATTATTTCAAAAATGTTTTATTTTTAAAAAGTTTTTTAAATGGATTTCAAAGATTCTATTATATTTTTTTAAAAATGATATTTTCAAATAAAATGATTTAAAAGGTTTTAATTCTTATTTTATAAGTTTTCAATGATATTCTAAAAGAAAAAGTATTTTGAAAATGTTTTATATTTTAAAAATTGATTTTCAATGATAGGATTTTTTCCCGTAATAACTTCTCCAATTGATCTTTCAAAATATTTATCCATTTAAGATGATATCCTTTGACATGGTTTATGAATTACTAGGGATATGATCTAAGGATACCATTCATTTTCTTTCTTTTACTTTTTTGTGATTAAGATGAAAAATTTCTTATGGAACTTATTTATTCTTGATATGTTATACCGTGATAAAACACTTATGAAACCCACTTCCTTTCTTGGGTTATTCTATGATTATGAAACCTATATATTTTTAATAGGTTATTATGTGATGAAATATTTATGTTACCCAATTAATTTCATGGGTTACGATATGATTCTTACGAAACCCATCTCTTTTTATGGGTCATGATATGATAAATGGTTTACTATCCTATGGAACACATATGTATGATTTAATTATATGATAGGGGATACCTATATCTCCCTACAATATATTGGGTTAAGATTTATATCTATTGAGATATACATTTCTAGAATGGGGAGTGATATTAGTTTAGTAAAAGAATTTTTCTACTAAGATGGTCTTGGGAGTGAACCTTGAATACTAATATGGTCTTGGTAGTGAGCATTGACTACTAATATGGTTTGAGGAGTAATACTATTCCACTACAAGGAACAGTCTGCGATTGGGGATGGTGGTGTGTCCCACAAAATAGGTGTGTCACCCATAATATACCCTAATATGTTTTGGAAATTATACTTGAGTTATAGGGAATTACTTTATATGCTTACATGTATGACAAAAATTCCATGTATTAATCCTATGTTATGGTCTCATAAATTATTCTCTTGATTCCCTTAGGATTCATGTCTTATGAACCAATAATATTTATGCCTAGAATCTTGTATACAATCCTTGATATGGAGGGCATGATCATCAAATATTATTGTCATTTTCTCATACCCTTATTCTCATGATTATTCTTACAAATATACTTTTTTAGCCTTACTGAGCATCTAAGATCACCCTTTATACTTCCTTTCCCTAGGTTATGAAAAAAGGTTTTAACTTGAAGTTATAAAGGGGAAGATATTTACAGGAGGTGTTGAAGTTCTTTCACCAAATTATAAGAATGTGTTCCATGTTTCTAATTACACTAAAATATTATGGTCCTCTGGTATGTACTTTTTTAATGTGCTGAATATTTATCTAAAATCATGTAATATCCATGTATATTAATCATAGGCCACTATAAAAAGCCATCATAAGGTAAAATGAAGAAGGTTCCATGAGAGGTGTAACTCAGAGGATGGTGATCCCTTATTCTAGAATTAAGGGAGAAAAGAACACCTAAAGAAATATCTTAGTGAAAGTAGGGAGAAATCTATAAATTACACATTTGGTAGTGGATCTATGAATCCTGTATGGAAGATAAGAGTGGTTTCCTCCTAAGTTATGATAGTTTTTTAAGTTATTTAGTATTAGACATAGAATATTCATTCCACTAAATATCTTATAGTTGTAGTATGAAATATTATACCTATATAATGATTGAAAGGGTCCATTTTTTAGTCAAAAACCCTCTTGAGATAGTGGGTTAATGTTGATGTTTTGGTCTATACAAGGAAAAAATGATGATGGAGTTGAAGGATGTGTTAAACATCTTGGGGTTAAGGAAGAGATAAATTTACATTAGATAATTTGATAATGCAATTTTATTTACTATATTCATAAATGAAGCATGAATGATTTCACATGGACCCATGGTAATTAGAATAGGAGCGAAGGAAAAGATTCTCTAACTCACATTTTCAATGGAATGAAGGATGCATGCTAGAGTGTTATTTTCCAAAAAGTTATTACATGATCATCTTTTTCACCATAGTGACAAAGGGATAAATTTTTGGGTTACTAAAGGATTTATAAATTCCAGAATCATAGAGTAAAAAGTATGTAAGGATTATACCTTTACAAATTAGTGGGATTTCTCATTCTATGTGGAGGGTAAAAGGCTAAAGCATAATAATTTGAATTTCATTCACATGAATGTTTGGGGGATATTACATGATATTCATGGATTTTGGTTTACAAAATGTATGGTTGAACATACTAAGGAATAAGTATGAGTTTTTTTGGAATTTAATCAAGTGGATGGGTATAGTGGAAGAGTTTGTTTTTAGGGTAAAATGACTATAGTCATACAATTTTGGTGATTATGGAATCTAATATTTTCAAATATTTTTATACCATGTGGATAATAGATTAGAGAATATTGTTCTAGGGACTCTAGAATGTAATATAGTTATAGAGTAGATTGTTAGATTTTTTTAGAAAAGTAAAGGAGTATGTGAATTCACAAAGGGTTCACAGAGGAATTTTGGGTAGAATATGTGAATTATGTCATGTAATTAGTATATAAGATCTCATTATTTCCAATTGTAAAATAATATCAAGATACCTATTGGTTTAGAATAAATATTTATTTTTACCAACTCACAGTCTTTGGATTACATTTCTATACCAACGTTTGTAAAGAACCCACCCATTTTTATGTATGATACTATTTAGTTTTCATAAAATCCCCATGTATTATTTTGGGTTTGGAATGTTTAAGAAGTATGAAGGGTTTCATGAGTGAACTAGGGGTTTATGATTAAGAGCTAATACTGTAACATGCGGTTGTAGTCCCACTAGCTAGCTGGTGGGATAAACAGTAGCCCTATAGGGATGATGGGTGAACAGGCTAGTCACTGGACAACCAGATTACTAGTGAAGGATAATGGATCAATGGTGGATTCTAGTGTAGTTTTTTTAATGGGAGTGTTAGGTTATTTCCACCCTTATGTCCCCCTAAGTGTTGCCTAATTTATATTCCCCATTTTGGTTGAGTGGCACCCATATGAATGCCCCAACTTCATCCCCTTTTTTTTGGATGAATTTTGACTGTGTTGTCATGACACATAAAAATGATAATGATTTAAAATGATTTCATAGAATAGGGTATTCCCTAGGTCATATCTCATAGAGATTTTGTGGTTTATAGTATGTAATTTCAATAAAAATAACTAAAAACTAGGGTGGTTTTAAAAACAATTCTAATAAAACAATTGAATTTAAAGAGTTTAATAGTTAAATATGTTTATTTTAAAAAATATGAGAAAAATGGTTCATTGTGAGATCACTAAACATATTTAAATTTCATTATTCTTATATATTAATTTAGGTTTGGGGTTAGTATTTGGTTTAAATTAATTGAAATCTTGATTACGTTCTAAGACTTTTATATCAATGTATATAGATCAAAACCTTGACATAAAAAATTTAGCCGATTCTAAATATTATGTATGGTATAATAAATTACAAAGAAAATTGAAATCTAAAATTAGTGGGGAAGAAATGGATTCTTGTGTAGTCTAATCAGAACAAAACATGTCAGGTACTCAAAATTTCACACCGATCGGTTAAATTCAAAGATAATTTCATTCAGTTGAATCAAACAAAGAATTAAAATTTGAATCAAAGTAAGATAATTATGAATTAAATGTTAAAAAACAAAAATTAAATCTAACAATTAGAAAAACCTATGTCCAAACTCCCTTAACAAGATGTGTAGCTCCCTCATAATGAACTCCCACCATTTAACCCACCATTGAAAGGAGGATAAAGATCATGTGGAACTATGACTTCATCTCAGATCTCTCTATGTTGACAAAGATCTCAAAAATCAAAAATGGATTATAGGAATCATTTATGACTCCAATATATCATCAAATTTATCCCATTAGATCTTAAAAATGAAGTTCCCATGGTTCTCTTTAATAGCCAAAATGGGTGGTGTTTTTGGGAACCCAAATTTATATATAAAACTTATGTCTCAGTTTTGGATTGGTAAACAAACATATATAAACATGTAAAAAAGAGGAGAGTTTTTTAGATAAACTCTTGAATATAACCATGTAAAATGTTTTATCCATTGGAAATCTATAATGAGAGATATTTTAAAATCACCAAACCAAAATTTTGACTTTGAATATATTCAGTTACCTAAAAGATCAGTTTAGTTGGTATAGTAAATGGAAGAATTAGGATTGGGTATCTTAAGATGAGTTATATCACACTATGTTTTGGATCAAATTAAAAAATTCATCCCAATTGGGTGTACATATATCTCTAAATATGTAAAATAGTAGACATATGGCCTTGGGATTCCCTATAGTTTTCCCCATTTTCCTTCAACATAATATATTACCCTCTAAACCACCTCCTCCTATAAAGTAATCATCAAAATAAGTGAAATTTACCTTTTTAACAGTGATAAAAATTAAACAATTAAATAAAATGGAAAGTAAAATTTTTTTATTATTTTTTCAATATTCAATACAAAACTAGTTTAACACATTGGTGTAAGGGTGAAATAAAATAGTGAATCATGGTGTGATCACACCCCCACACCTAAACATTTACACTCCTTGAAAAAGTAACATTTCTAAAAAATATACATGGTGATATTCCCAACATCATGATGATTTACCAATCAATGAAAATTTAATTCCTGATAGTTGTGTGATCTAAGAAAAAACCACACCAATGAGTTATTCTCATTGATCATGTAAAATGTTGTATAAATTGTATCAGAATAAAATTCAAGGATATATATGATACTAGTCTGATCGAAGAATTAAAATGCCAACCATTTCACTAAATCTCCATGTGTGTGTGTGATAACCATTTCATGCTATTATTTCCACTTTATATACATTAAATATTGGTTATTTTAAAAAGAATCTACTTACATTATTCTTTCCAATGAACCTTCCCTATATCATTTGTAGTGAAATTTTAGGACCCACTCACTTAATAATTATCATAATTCAAACCTTAATTCCCAACCTAGATACCCCATATATTTTACATTTCATAAATCCCCTCATTATTTTTTGTATTTTTTTAGGGTGTATAATAATCAAATAACAGGTACACATGCGTAGGTTAATTCAGCACACTAATGAAGAAAATAGTATAATGAATGAACGTATTGAAAAAACATTTTGGAAATCTGATAAATATTAATATAATTTATATTTACCTTCTATTGGGTAATAAATATTCACACTTCATTGTTGGGTGAAAATATGTGTGGACATTTTAAGTGACATTATTATCCCATAAACTACTTACATAGAGGGTATCAGTCATCTCAAAGTTTTTATAGAAATACAACCATTTATATAATTGAAACACAACCAATTTAATAAAAAAATTACACCTCAATGTTAAATTATTTCTAAAACTCACATGCCATCAGTAAAAAAGTTTTTATTTAAATTTTAAAATATCTTGATATAGGGAAATTCATCAGGAATTTTCAATAATTTACTTGATTGGGTGGGAATAAAAATGATTATTTTATCACAAGAAAGGGTGGGATCTAACAATACCATACATCAAGAAGAAAATATAAAAATAATAAAGATTATGAAAGTCCTAATAAAATCTGGAATTTGGGGAAATGTTAAAATACTATAAAGTAAGAGGAAAAGATAAAAAGAAGAAATACAATGAAAATCCTAAAAAACTATGAAATGTGTCCACAACTCATACATAATGTGTTTAGTGTCCCCACTATAAAAAAAGATAATTTGGGAAGGAAGGATAAAACATGGTGGGTGT
Source organism: Viscum album (assembly GCA_963277665.1). Taxonomy (NCBI): domain Eukaryota; kingdom Viridiplantae; phylum Streptophyta; class Magnoliopsida; order Santalales; family Viscaceae; genus Viscum; species Viscum album. Next base: position 764,857,172 of record OY728126.1, on the reverse strand, counting down.
CACTGGTAGGTTACTTCTTGAAGGTGGAGTTCCTCTACCAGGGACTCCTAAATGGTATCATGAAAGTGATTCAACTGCTGTCCATTAATAGTAAATGTTTTTTGATTTTTTAATTTTTAACCTGTATAATACCAAATCGATAGACAATAGTAATAGTGTATGGGCCAAACTAGAAGGAAAAAAGCTAACCTGGGTGTATTTTTGGATGGTATTGTAAATTAGTAACTTCTTTCCAATATAGAATTGATGATGAAGGATGAAGAGGTTAGGGGTAGACTTTTTTATCTCCTTATAGATCCAGGAGTTCTCATATGATTTTCTTAGAATTTATATTATCTCATGAATCTGTGTCATCCTATGCTCACCTACATCTATGGGGTTCATATTAAAATGTTTAACAACCCAATATGAAAAGTTCTCTAACACCATAGGGAAGTTACAAGACTTTTGAAACATAATCGGATGTGATGAAATTCCTATTTGTGTTTTAGAAGCTATATGATATAACCAAAGTACATTCTCCATCTTTATACTCCAATATTTCCTATTGGTCTATACAATTTTTTCCAAGATTCACATAACTTCTTGAATTGAAGTTTCTTATTTTCCATTTGTTTTGGGCTGATATGCAGTATATATTTTATGTATAACCCCATACTTAATAATAATGATTTTAATGTAATCATTATAAAAATGTGAACCCTTATTTGTAATGATTAATCTTGGAAAACCAAATCTACTGCAAATTCAAGATCTAAAAAACTCAACAACAACTCGAGAGTCATCAGTCCTTATAGAATTTTCTTTCACCCATTTAGAGACATAGTCAATATCCAATAATATGTATACAAAGCTAAATGAATTTGTAAAAGGGACCCTGAAGTAAATTTCCCATACATCTAAGATATCACAAAATAATATGGGTTTCTGTGGTATTTCATTTCTCTTGATGATATTCCCAGTGAATTGACATCATGTGCATGACGTACAAATCCAATGAGAATATCTAATTTTTTTCCAATATAGTCTAGATTCAAGGAAAAGTTGACATATATGTTGAGATAAAAGGTTTACCCAACAAGCCAATGTGTGGTAGAAGCTCAAAAAAATAAAACTCATGGTTGGGGATACACCTGCAAACAACATAGTCACTACAAATTCTCCACAAATATGAGTCATCCAAAATGTATCATTGTGACTCATGCTTGAGTATTTGGGATTATAAAGTTATAAAATATGTCTGGACCCTAGATACTACCAAAAAAATTTCATTGTCGACATACTAAAGGGTAAGGTCAACTACATCACAAAGATGCTCATTAGGTAAGAATTCTCCAATGGGGAGAGATGAGTCAACATGGAGGCCCAATGGTGGGGAAATCCTACTAATGTGATCTGGTACCAAATTATATACTGATTTTTTATCCCTAATTTATAGATTACATTATTGAAGTAGGAAAATCCAGCGAATGAGACATGGTTTGGATTCTAACTTCTTAAGGAGATACGAAAGGGCTTCAAGGTATTAGAACAAAATTATTTTGGACCATAAAAGGTATGAATTGAATTTATCTAAATAAAACACAATAGAAAGGAATTGTTTTTCATTTTTTATGTAGTTTTCTTGGAAAAGGTCTAGTTTTCATGATGAATAGGCTATGGAATGCAGAGATTTATTGACCCATTGTGATAAGAATTCCACAGACACACAGTTAGTGGCATCACAAATGATCTCAAATGGTAAATCCTACTAAGGTGGTTGAATTACTAGGGGTGATGTGAGACTCCATTTTAATTTTTTAAAATATTCCTCACAATTTTTATCAAACATAAATTATTATTATTAAATGATTAATTTTAAGTGGGGGAGTGAAATATTAGTAAATTTATGAACGAAACGATGATAAAATCCAGCATGACCTAAGAAAGACCACATGTCCCATAATTTTTTGTGAAATGATAGAGATTAAATTATGTTGAATTTAGATTTATCTAAATGGATACCATCCCCAAATATGAAATTTCTACGTACTATACCTTGTCGCATCATGAAATAGAATTTATCATAATTAATTATATGATTTTTTTAAATATAGTGACATAGAAAAGAACTAATACTACTCGAACAATAATAAAAATAAGAACCATATACTATGAAATTATCCATGAATAATTCCATGAAATTATCTAGGTAATAAAAAAAAATAATAAACCTGAATCATAATAAATTAAATAGATCATTTAATTGACCAAATAGAATCCTCTTATATGAAAATTTTCTAATGGGGAAGGTAATGGTTTTTTTCTTAATCATCTGGGGAAATATGGATATGAAATTATCCAGAATACCCATCATGAAATAAGTAGTGGGAGTCCCTCACTAGCATCACTAGAATTTGTTCAATGAATGAAAATGATAAATGTTCTTTCCTAGAGTATTGTTTTAGTTGATGATAATCTATATAAACATGAAAACTATTCTACACATTGGTTGGAACCAATTTGTTGTTTTTATTTTTGATTATTGCTAGACTATTTGTCTTAGGAACTACCTATACTAGACTAACCCATTGGTTATTAGAGATGGGGTAAATGATTCCATTAATTTATAATTTGATTACATCCTTTTTTAAAATGTGAATGAGGTTTGGGTACAATTGGCATTTTTACTGAATCATTGGTTTAGACTCATCGTTTAATAATATATGATAAATAAAAATTGATGGGAAAATATTGCGAATTATCAAAAGTGTACATCCCTATGATTTTTTATACCCCATAAAGAGTTTAACTAATTTAAATTTATTCTTTGGATAGAGAAAATTAGTAATGATGATAGGAAAATTGTTTCTATTCTCAATATAAAAATATTTTAAGATTTTAGGTAGTGGTTTATGTTCCATGTTAAGGGGATTTTTGATTAATAGGAGTAACTGTGAAAGTGAGATGTTGATGATCTCATCTAACTAATCAATGGTAACATACTTAGACGAGGAATATGATTTTTCAAGATGAACAATATTATCTATGGTCATAAGATGATTGGTTCTCAAGAAATTATCTATTAAAACACAATATTTACACTTTTTCAAAACCACACAATACTCGAAAGATGAATCACAACCCAAATCATCAAAGATTGAAGAAGAGTAAAATGAATTAGATTATGGTTCAAGGAGATAATGTTGTGTGTGTGTGTTTCTGGATAGAACTTTAATTTAATAGAAAGGAATAGTGGAGTTATCCTCAACATGGTGTTTCATAACATTGAGAATATTGAAACTTAACTATATCCCCAAAAAATCCATGGAAAGAATTCAATTGTGAATGTTGATGATTATATTTACAATTTTAAGGAAAGTACTTCCAAGTATAAGTGGAATATTTCCTTGTACATGGGTATCTTCCATCTCAAGAACGTAGAAATATATAAGGAAAATTATATTCTATAATCACACATGGACATCCTAGATCATTCATATTGAGTGTGTGGAGATATATTTGGAATGTTGTACGATGATTCCCATTGGTTAAAGCTATACAACCCACATATAAGTATATATATAGTGAGTAATCACATTAATTAGAGGACCTAAATCAATAATTTCATTAGAAAAGAATGTCTCCCCTATGGTGCAAGGTATTTTAAAAGTTTATGGATATATGAATTTGGTTGGAATCATAGTTTATATCAATGTCGAGACATTCCATCCAAAGTTTAATATCTCATTCCACTTCTATCAATGAATATGGGTGATTTTTTTTAAGAAATTTTCTATAGTGAATAATTTAATTAACTACATCTAAGAGGGAAATGTTAACATCTACCATTTTCAATGTATCCATGAGCTCTTTATCCATTTCATTATCAAAAATTTTCTAAGATTTAGAGTGAATTTAGGGGAAGGGAAGTGGAATGGATTGTTAAGGGGGAATACTATTTGATAATTTTTTTACCCTTTTTATTATATGATTCTTCACTTGAATATTTTGAGGGTAGAGAAAGAGTGTTTTTAGGAGGAGGAAATTTTTGAGGTGTAGAATCACTGGATGGAGAATGTTATTTAGAACTATAAAGTGTGATAAAACATAAATTACCTTTATTCCATGGGATTGGAAATAGGTTGGGATGGTAGTGGCCTATAACATTGACTTTATATTTCACTGATCGAGCTAGACAATTGGATTAATTTATATTTTAGGTCTTGTATGGAACCTTGTGTGGGTTTTATTGATTTAGAGATTATTTAAAGAAATTTATTTCATAATGTCCTCAAGGATAGGACTGGGTTTTGGAAGAGGTTGTAGGAAAGTACTATGTGGTTATTGAAGATTTATGGGCGTTGGTGGAGGATGACTACTCTACCCCAGATGGTTCTAGGATTTTGAGGTTCGTTTGAATATCCCTTGTCCTATAGGCTTGGTTATTGGGGCTGCTTGGAAAGATTACCTCAAAACTCTTATAAGATTATCTCTATTGGGGGATTAGTTAGAATATTTCATGTCAATGAAACATATAACATAATGAACTATAGGAGGAGGTTGGGATTTACCTTGGGAAAGGGAATGTTTTTAGAGTAGGGTATTGACCTATTCAATCTTTGTGTCCACCTTATTCTCAAATTCAGAACTGTTCACCTGATGGACACATTTGGTGGGTATAATGGACCTTGTACAAAAAGTTTGATTGTTTTTTTCATGTATTCAGTGTGATTTCTTATAGGTATTGGGTTCTTGTCTACCAAACCATCATTGAAAACAACATCAATCAAGTTATAATGAATTTTAATTAAACCTTCATAAAATAATCATATTAAAATTTTCTCTCTTATTTGGTGGTGTGGATGACAAGAACAATGAATTTTAAAATATTCCCAATATTAATGAAGTATTTCCCCATTAGATTGTCTTATTCCAAAATTTTTTTCCTTATTATTTCAGTTTGAGAGGCTAGGAATTATTTTTCATGAAAAATGAATTTCATGTCCACCTTACCTCTAATTGGGGAGCTAACATAGTATAACTTGTATTTTTTAGTGTATTATAAGAGAATTAGAATTCACTAAGATTAACCAATTATTTATCCACATTTTAGGTTTTAACATTGAATACAAAGTATGAAATTTATTTAAGTAATTATGTGGGTCTTCTCCAACTAGTCCATGAAATTTTAGTAATAAGTGAATGAGTCTGGATATAAGTATAAAATTAGGTGTGTCTCTTTGTATTTTATTGTATACAGGATTGATATCAATATAAACTGAGAATAGTTATTTTAATTATCATTTTTTTTAGCTGTGTTATGCAAGTTTATTTCAATATTGATGTTGGCTTGAGAAGAAGAATAATGACCGAGAAGACTGTATATGTTTTTTCATCCTCCTTCAAGGGATCATTCAGTGCTTTTTGGTGTCAATGACACAAGATCTTCTCAAGTTCATGTTTGAAAGGAATTAGTTCCTCCAATGAATATCACATTATACACAATTACTAAAAGGAATATTTTATAAAACAACTTATAAATTTATTTTATAAAATAATAACACAAATATTTACCAAATACACAATTTTCTTATAAAAAAACCACACTATAAACCTAAGTGCTCCCTAAAAACGACGTCAAAATTTGACCACATTATCATAAAGATTCAAATTTATTATGATTTAAAGATGAAATTATATCATAGGGTAGAACCTAGGTCATATATCATTGATCTTTGATGGTTTATAGTGTTTATTTAAAATAAAAATAACTTAATAGTTATGGTGGTTTAAAAGAAAATTCTAAGAAAATAATTGAATTTAAAGAGTTTAATAATAGATAGACAAAGTGTATTTTAAAAAATATGATAAGAATTATTATTTTTTGAGTTAACTAAAAAAATTTAAAGTTCATTTTTATTAGATATTAATTTGGGGTTAGAGTAATTGTTGGGTTGAAATTAATCAGAATCTCAATTAATTTCCAATATTTTTATATTAATTCATATAGACCCAAACTTTTACAAAACAAAAACATATCAAAGGTACAATAATTATGCATGATATAATAACTTTAAAATAAAATAAAACTATGCAATAATTGGGGAAGAAAACTATTCTTGTGTTTTACAATCAGAAAAACACAAGTCTCTCACTCAAAGCTACACACTGATCGATTAAAAGTAAAAGGAATTTCATTCAGTTGAATAAAAAAAGAATTCAAATATGAATCAAATTAAGATAATTATGAATGAAATGTTTTCAAACCCAAAATAAATCAAACCAATAGAATTTTTTTTCAGAGCACACTTTATAAGATGTGTATCTCCCTCACAACAACTTCCCACTATTTAGCCCGCCATCGAGAGGAGAAGGAAGCTAGTGTAGAACTCTGAATTCATATAAACTCTCCATATAAGGATAGAGAGATATATAACCTAAAAATGGACTATAAGACTCAATTTTTACTCCAAAATAGTATCACCTTTCCTCATTGTCAATATATCAAATGAGGTTACCCATGTTCCCTTTTATATCCAAATGGGAGGTGGTTTTGGGAACCCAGATTTAGAGATAAAACTTGCATCTCAGTTTTGGACTAGCAAAAATACATTTTAAGAATTGAAAAAATTATAATTATAATTATATTTACTTTTATAATGTAATTTTTTTTTGGGTATTTGATGTCTATAATGGGAAACATTTTCAAATTACCAAACCAAACATTTTACTTCGAGATATTCAGTACCCTAAAAAGATCAGTTCAGTTGGTATATAAGATAGAAGAGTTGGGATCAAGTGTCTTGATATGAGTTGTAAACAACTAAGTTCTAGATAATTTTAAAAAATTAATGACCTATTATATTCATTTATTTATCATAATATGCATAATAGTGTACATATGTCCTTGGATTTCTATGCAGTTTCTCCCATTTTTCTTCTAAATCATCATTGGACCTCCAAATCACCTCCTACTAAAATGAAATCCTCAAAAAGGTAGTATTTTTATTTTTAAAAGTGATAATAAATTAAATAATTCATTCAAATAATATGTTCAGTTTTTTTTCGAATTTTCAATACAAAACAAGTTTAACACAGTGGTGTAAAGGTGAAATAAAATAGTGAATCAAGGTATGGTCAAATCTATTTCGATCCTTGGCTACATACATCACTGATTGGTGAGATTAAGACCAAGATGAAAGTATTTGAATCGTATCTATTACATTATATTTTTTCTATTAAGTGGTGGTCAATCATGCTTAGCTAATATTCCCTATTTTTAGGGATTTTGTTTTCTACCTCAATTTCTCTAATTTTAGTCTAAATCAAGGCTTAGTTTTGGGCATGTGAACTCATATGGGGCTATGTTAGGTGATCCATTTGTTTTAACCATATTAAAATCATTATTTTAAAGTGATTATTATGTGAATCATGGTGACACTATATGTGTGATATGTAAATATTAATTCAATGATCAATGAATAATTGTCCACTCTTTTCACCCTTTTTTAGAATTATAATTACAAATGGCAAAGTTTAATACATGGGAATACATTTCCTTACAATGAAAACCATACAAAATAGTTATGGAAATGATAATTTGATATGGAACATGGATTTGGATGTTGGAAATTATATTATTTGGAAAATCGTATTTTAAAAATGGTACTTAAAAATGGTAAATTATTTTTGGTTTTTGAAATGAAAATGTGACATGGTATATATTTCATCTGTATTAGAGTTTTATTTTTCTTAATTTGGTGAATTATGATTATTTTTTTTAGTTTTGGTAAATTTAATAAATGGTAACCAAGATAAGTGGCAATTTTTGTCTTATTTATTGGCTAAGTAAACACCAAAAGTGTTGGTCTGTGTAACTATGTACTAGATGAGAAGACAATTTAAGGGGTTATATATGTTACTATATATTTTTTGAGAAAAAACCTAAAGGGTTTCTTTATGAAATTGTATATTGGATGGGAAAACACCCAAAAGTATAAACTATGATAAATTTTAAAACAACTACCATGATAGTCATTGTAGTATGGTTGTAATGGTCTCCGTGACATGCTTAGTGACACATCAACACTAGATGAAAAAGGTATGTTCAATCAGGATATTAGACCTAATTATTGATGTTGGTTTTTATACTAACTTACTTTTGAGAGAAAAATTTTTAAAGTGTAAAAATCACAAAAAATCTTCTTGCATTTTTTTAAAATATATTTATTGAGGGTTTTTTTTTGTAATAACTGAATTTTTATATGAGGTAAAGATCCTTGAGTTTTCAGTTTAATTTTTTAGTTTTGACCTAATATTAATGAATTTTTAGGATATGGAGGAAATGAGGGTGTCAAGGGCTTATTAATATACCAAAACCTTGGCCGGTGGAAGAAACCACTGGGCCATACAGTTATTAGAAACCATGTTTCCCATCAAATATGGTTTCTCCTAATGATGTAGGGAATTTCGGTGAGAATAATTAGGCTGCACAGTTTTCATTAACCATACGACCTAGAGAACAATTCCATGTGATGGATCTGAAATTTTTATCAGAGGATAAAACACATGGATTTCTCACAGTTTCCCTAACCATAAATACGAGCCATGCAACTCCCCTCTTGGGAGAGTTGGCTACACATGGTTGGTGCATGGTTTGGACAACTATGTAGCCAAACCATGAATCCTATATTTTAATTGGTGAAAAGTATATTTTTCCCTTTAAATTATTATAGCCTAAAACTATTTTCCTTTTTCTTACAGTAGATATAATTTTTCCTCCTCCTTCACGTTTGAGCTCCTAAGATTTTATCACTTAGGATTTCCTCCCACTTTGTCATCTGATCTCAAAATCGAGATTTGAACATCTTTTTGGATAGCCATCATAAAGTTATTTAGTCCTTAATCTTGTTTCTTCATTCTTCTTCTTATCAAAAATTCTATTTTGATGCTGGATCATCTTCCCTATTTTCAATATGTTTGTTTTTTCATCCATTTTATTATGATCCAAGCCAAACTAAGTTCCAATACTGGGTGAGGAATCTACTATAGTCACAAGTTAGGTTATATATGACTCATCCTTTTATGTCTCACCATCTATAAATTGTTTCTATTATTCCGAACATTGGTTTTACTGGGTATTTCCCTTTAAAATTCCTATGCTTTAAATTATTATTTTTAATTAAAAATTAATTTTTTATTAGAAATGAAATTCATAAAACAATACAATCCAAACAAGAGAACCGTCTCAAGGGGGACGAAATTGGTGGTGGACAAGGGAATCACCCAATATTATGTCCTTGTAGTCAATAAGAAGGTACCCTAAGTTGGTGTAGATAATAATATTCTCATCAGGTCCTCCAACCCTGGCTAGGAAATCTGCCACAAAGATCCCTTCCCTCCAACAGTGTCCAACATGGTTGTCCAAACTAATTTTTTCTTTAAACTCTTAATGATATTTGTCAAATCCCATGTTGGATCTCCCTCCCATTTGATAATACATACCAATAACACTTACTTAGATTCAAAATCCACAATCTACAGATTGTAATGATCGAAAACCATGAGACTGGTATGCATGGCTCATACCTCCACACCCATGGAGTTTCCAAGTCCATAGAATGAGATGAACCCCAGAACTATCGGCCCACTATTATATCTAACTAGACCCCCCTCATAATCCCAACAATTCAAGATACTTCAATATTCAACATTAAAATACTCACCGGTGGGTTTCATTTGATTCACCAACCTTGCATATTCTCACTTGATTACATGGTATTCTAATACCCTATAGACAATGATTGTAACTTTTAGAGGTTAATACCTCAATAAAGATCACCAATTTAGGGTGTATTATTTATTTATTTCTTAGTGAACCATTTTGAGTCTATCAATGGCACACTTTAGGTGAATCTGACTTGACCTTTAATAAGGTAAATGTTCCTTCATAATTAATAAAACCTTAAATTCCTTTTATGAAAAATTTATTAAAAATATATATTGTCCTAGATTGATAATTATAAATTTAATTGGTATTGGTTGAATTTAATCTACCCCTTTTTTGGTTTAATGAAATATATAGAATGAAAATAATTAAATTTTAATAAATTAAAGTGATAAATGGTTTCATTTCCTTCATACACCTTGTAAAGATTATTGGAAGGTATTGAAATGAACCTATTAAAATATTTAATGTCATGAGTTTTATAGGGATTAAATTTAATAATTATATATATATATATATATGGTTCCTATTTTATATGGAAATACTTACCTTTATAGGAATGGTTAGACTTGATCCAGTCTTTGATTTCTGAGGGAATGCTTTGATAACTCAGAGGATTCCATTCCGATTCAAGAATCTAGTTGGTAAGGGAGATACCCACCTTGGAACATGGTCCTTTTCTATTATAGGATGATTTCATGATACCATATTATCCCATAACTATCTCTGTGGATATTATAATGCCTTGGGTACAATCCTTAGATTTATAGACCTGGTTAAAATCATTTATAGAAGAATTCCTTGGGAGATCCCCTTGGATTAAACTCAATCCCCCTATTTCTAGATTGCATGAGTTATTACTTTGAGTTGGCCAACCCTTGAGGTCATAGATGCCTTGGTTTCACCGTGGATCTTAATTTATTATTATTATGATCTATCTAGGTACTATTGACCCATTACTATGATTTATCTATATAAATTGAATAGTAATTAATTAACTGATACATGTTCAGCCACCAGATGAGGGTGAAGTAGGTGTGATTTGTTTATCTGTACTCATTTATTTAATACATGGACACTATATAGTTTATATTCATAGATTAGATTGTATAAAATCCATTTGTAGTGGCCAAATGAGATTTATATCACACCCTATCTTGGAAACTATTGTTACCTAGGAGATTATATGACCATAAGTGAGGACAATGGGAAGCGTACTACTTTAGACACATGACTTGCTTTCTTGATTTAGGATGAAGCATGGTAGAAGATGACCAGTCCAGTGATCAGGATGCCTGGATAGTTTTAGTCTTTTTAATTATTCCATATAACATGTATTGTATATACTTCTTCATTCAATGCGTACATGTTTCAATTTTTTATAGATTCATTCCATCATCATCATTTTATACATGATAACATTTCTTTTTATTTAATTGATGGATATTTATTATTGATGGATGGTTATGAAAAATTTCTCTAGTATATTTATTATACTTTTTCCACTATTTATTTATATGTTATGTCTCTATTGTTATTTACTATGACCAGAAGGAATAACCTCCCCATTGTCACACCCTAGGCCACCACTACTAGTCTGAAGCCTCTGGTGTATGGGAAGGCATGCTTGAGACCATGTAGCCCACCGGCTTAGGGCGCTGTTTAGTGGATTCCATGTCGAGATGTCAAAAAGTTGTATCAAATCATTTCTTTTCTTATCTTATTCTTGGGTAATTTATAGAGTTTATTAGAGTCATTTTTGAACTTAGTCATAAGTTATGCCTATGAGTAATTAAACCATGTTCGGGGTAAACACCAAGTTTCATGGGTATGTGAAATTGTTGTTTTGTATTTTTCTTATTATAGTTGATATACTTTCACAGTCAGGTGACAGATATTTATTGTGGTTTTTAATATTATTTATGGATATTTTAAATTATCCTAGTATGGAAAATATCTTTGTTGCATTCATCATTATAAGAACGTATAATTCACATTCCAATCCATATATGTTCATTTTATTACTTGCATTGAATGTTTTTCCTATGATTGTTGAGTGATCCATGGTTTTTATATATTAATGTTCTTGTAACATCTTATTCTAGATAGGGAATTTGGTTTGTTTAAAATTTAAGCACAAATATAAATGGTTTCTTCCTTTATAGATTGACAGTGGAATCTTAAATAGTCATTTCCAACCCTTATAAGCTACGTACCCATGGTAACATGATATTGGATTTTTCATGATCACATGATTACCAATTTAAATTATAATGTGTATGGGACCTTATGAATTTTAAAGGTAAATTCAACAATTCAATCTATTTTATTTTACCTATTACATTCTAAGAACAAATGTAAGGTAGATGGTTTTAATTAAATGTGTTTATATTTCATTAATGAATTGCATGGGCCTTTATTATATAGGAATGGTGATTTATTTAATCAAACCTTGTAATATGTATATAAGAACATAAAAACTATAAATATAAATTCTAACTTATAAATGAATTGGTTTCTAGTAAATGGAGAGGCCAACTATCATTTAAAGTTTGTTTTCCTCCATGAATTTCAATTGACCCTTCCATATACCAGAACCCCTGTAAGTTAAACTCAAACACTTACCAACACCTTGGCCTTTTAAGCAGATAGTTGGGGGTAGTATACCTTGGTTATTGATCCCTTTTCTTTATGGAATTATTTCAATAGTGATTCTATATGCTTGAAATCTTATTATAAGGAATGTTATTGAAATTTATTGAGCTATACCACCATGATATCCTTGTGTTGTGAACTAGGAGGGTGGATACGACCAAAATATGAATTTGGTGGGATCTGAGTTCCCAATAATCCATCTAGTAGTATCACCTGAGTAAATGCTTGGTATTCCCAAAATGGGCATTGATGATCAGCTTTGAGAGGGTTTCCTACGGTGGATATATTCTATGTATGGTGCTCCAAAAAATATACCTATGATGTCTGATCTGACTCATGATTTTTAGTAGAAACATATTACTATCTTTTAAAGGGATGAAGTTACATAGGATGATGAGTGTTAGATAGATGAAATATTATCTATCTTTTAGAATCTAGAGATGCATCCAGAGAGGAGGGTCAAGATCACCACCTAAATTCTATGTGATTATTCCATGTGATAGTGGGGTTTGATTATACAGTCTAGTCATCAATATGACATGGTCTAGGAAGACATCTAGACTTCATTCTATGATTACTTTTTCCTCATATGTTGAGAGCTAACTGAGCTAGAGAGTTCATGCACTTAGATTCAGGTTCAATGTAGGTCATATATTATTTAGTGTGTTTTATTTAGTTTTAATGATTTATACTAATTATATATAGTGATGATCTATCATGATTGTGACATTTCAATAATGGGATCAAGTATTTCATATGTTCACAAGTGAATGCATTTAAAAAATCTACATTTTTTAATATCGTTAATTAGGATCTTATCCCTAAGTAAAAACTGAGAGAAGATGATAGTTCTAGGTATAGAGGTTCAGTATTGAGACGAGGAAGTAGTTCTTATGGTAGTAGGAACCGTATCCTTGAGTTTTATCGTTAGATCATTAATGGTTAGAGTACCCACACTTGAAGCTCCATTATATTACATCACAATGAACAAAAGTATAATGTAATGACTTAGTGTTACTGAGAACTATTTGAGTGTAATTCTTGATGCCATATGGGACATCTTAAATGTTTTTGCCAGACCTTTCCATATCTATCTAGAGGAAGAGGATCAGAACCCACTCTTCCTTCAAGGGTGGGATCAGTTACGTCATGTTAGGAAGGAAGCTGGAGTAACACTAGTTAGCTAGAAAAGGAGGAGGTTATGTCCATGGCAGATAGAATTATAATTTTTAGACCTAATTGAGTAGACCTACTCAGGGTTTTCCAGGTATGACAAAGACTGTGGACTAGACTATTTTCATGGATTACAACTGATACCTGAGGATCAGAGTGAAGTACCATCGAATATATGAGGTACAATTCTAGTATCCTTTATTATCAAATATTCTTTATTAGATACACGTGTTTATCAATCCTTTATCTCTTTTTTACTTTGGAAAGTCATAGGTTGTAAATTCAAAACATTTTTTTGGTGATAAATCTAGACACACCATTGTGTGCATGGTCAGAGGGTGTACGCTAATGAAAATAATATACCCTTGAGGAAGGCATTTTTCATGTTTTATGGGACCTCTTCATACTATATATGATGATATTTTATGTCATTATCAAGATGTAATGGTTGGCCCGCTATCATGCCTATGTGGAATTCTATCCCCATAGGGTATTTTTTACATCCCCTATCATGTGATAGTTATATTTAAAAGGGTATGCGGGATGCCTATGTTAGTATAGCAAGACCAGAGTATCATGGTCTAGGTGGAGTGAAAACCCACATTGAAACATTTTATCTGGAGGAGTAGGGCTTATGTTAGATTGACTTTCCTTTGATAGAATATAATTTCATGTATGTTTATCCTAATTAGTTTTCTATATTTTCTCTTAAGATAGGGGTATATTTTTCAAAAAAGATTATTCCATGAAAATATAATGGATCCTATATAGCTCCATGATATTAAGATACAGTTGTAAGAATTATAATATAAGGTTTTTATCTAACCCAACACTCTATATTTGGGTTCACCAATGCTTTTTTCATGAAGGAGAATGGGTCCCTCAGGCTATGCATGGATTACAAATGGTTGAACCAACCTATGGTTAAGAACTAATATCCACTACCTTGAATAGATGATCTATTTTATAAGATTTTAAAAGATATAGTGCTATCAAATATTGATCTAAGATTGGTAAATCATCATGTGTGAGTCAGGAATTCAGATATACAACATACAACTTTCTATAGTTATACATTTTATATGAGTATTTGGTTATACTTTTCGTTCCTACAAACATTCCCTTCATTTTCATGGATTTGAGGAAAAAAATTGCCACCTATGTCTAGATTCCTTTTTCATGGAATTTTTGGATGACATATTGGTGTATTATCATAATTTAAGAGACCATGTTAAAAACCTTGAGATAATTTTTAATACACTGAGAGAGAATATTCTATTTTCTATGCTTTATAATTAAGACTTCTGGATCAATAAGATCACTTCATGGATTATATTATCTTGGATTTAAGAGTATTAGTTGAAGCATATGAGGTGAGATCTATGGTTTCCTAGGGTAGACCAATAATGTGTTTAGTATAAATATTGTATTACGGCTGGATAAATATTACATGCATTTCTAATAGGACTTATCACACCTTGATTCACAAATTATTTTTCTTACTAAGAGTGGTGTGAAGTTATTTTTTTCGAAATCTTGACACCAATCAATTTTTATTATTTTTTAAAAACAATTTTTTGGATAAGTGGGAACCTTACAAAACCACACTTGCATCCAAAAAACAAAAACCGGTTCGAAATATAAATTTAAAAATTCAAAAATCATCATTCAAACATCAGTGAACATCACTACCTTGGGCCACTACACACCTCTTGATGCATACCTTGACAAAAATGACCCATAATTACACCATATCACCAATGAGGAAGACCACCAAAGTGCATCATCATTGTCATTGAAGCACCATCACTATCTTCGAAAAAAACACCCAAATGAAAACCATGAAACATTAGAGCCCTCATCATTGAACATCATCAAGAAAGATATTACCAGCATCAGAGACTCATTGTAGTAAATAAAAAAATGTAACATCACACAAATAGTTAAAGGATAAAAAACACATACTTTAGCATCTCCTTGAATGTCATCATACACTTGACCCACACCTCCCAGAGCCTCCTTCTAAACCAATACACTAGACCACCATGGATGGGAGTAATAGACCTTGATGCCAGGGTAGAGTTGAGAGACCCCCAAAAAAATTCCAAGAGAAAGGAAGAGTATTGGATGAACCAGATAGGGACTCAGCAACGAGCCATGACTGATAACCACAAGAACATACCAATCCACCATGAAGAATGCCAAACAGGACCAAAATTGGTATCTGAAATGGCAGATTCAGATGGTACATCAGTCATGGTTCACAATAAAAGTACATCGAAGAAGCACGCCATCCACCCTAGGATAGAGAGACATCGAGAGAAACAAAAATAGGATAACCAAGGAAGAAGGAAGTTAAAGGCCGAGAGAAAAAAATCATATAATAAAAAAAGTATGTCGGCAATCCAGGGGGAAATTCTGAGAGAGACCCCAAGATGAAAAAACATGAGCAGACATAAAACATGGGAAGGGTAAACACCATGATAAAGAAACTAGAAATCTAGGCCCTAAGAAGGATGAGATTAAGAGGAATGGATGGGAGGGGACCGAACAAGGGTCTAAAAGAAATATAAAACTCGAGAGAAGAAAAAAATGAAGGCTATCAAGGAGGAAAAAAAACTATAGTAGGAAGGATAGATAGAAAGGAGCCTGGTCCACCACCTGAAAAAACCCTAGAAAGTGATCAGGGAGGAGAGCATCCCAGGTGAAAATGGAGACATTATTACCTTATTTGTAGCAAGAGAGAAGTACTATCAGGTGTTGAAATGAAGTCATACTTCAATTACTATTATGATACTTCCAGATCCTAAATAAGACATCAGGCATCTGGATGGGTGTTGTATTGATGCAGAAGGATAGAGTCATTGTGTATTTTTATTTCTAGTTGATACATCACAAAAATAATTTCTCCATGCACAACCATGATCTAGTATTAGTGGTCCATGAATTACATTACTGGAGACATTATTTGATATGAGAGTGATTTTTGGTGTATATGAACCACAAGATCCTTAGATATATCTTTACACAATGTGAATTGGATCTCATACATAAAATATGGATTGGATACCTTAAATATTTTGACTTTGAGCATGCCTATATTTCTAGAAAGGGAAATGTTGTTGCGGATGTGCTGAGTCAGAAAACTCAGGCACAAGAAATTTTGGAATCCAGTGTTGAATGGAAATTTATGGCCCTATTTTCTAAGCTACATCTAGAGTTTTATGAGATCCATGAGTGGAATTTTATTACGAAATTATTAGTTACCTCTTCAATCCTTTATTGGGTAAAGAGAATGATGTTCTCAGATCCTGAAGGTTTGGTTCTACAAGAAATTATTTCTTGTGATGAACCACCTCTTGATTGGTCTATTGATGGAGATGAAATCCTATGTATACATGGGAATATACAGGTTCCTATATATATGAGAGGGTAACTGATGTGAGATTACCATGATTCTTAATGGATAGATTATATAGAAATCTCAAAGATGTATCATGATATACATTTCCAATATTTGTGGTTTGGGATGAATTTTTAGATTGTAGGTTTTTTACTAGGTGTTCCACATGTTAGTAACTGAAGGTGGAGTACCAGTGTTCTTATGTATTGTTATAGTAGTTACTATTACCAAAATGGAAATGGGAAGACATTGTGATATATTTTTTAGCTGGATTATCGATTCCACCTTGAGGTTGCGATGTTGTTTGGTTAGCCATGGATCAACTGACTAATGTAGACCACTTTGTTATAATTTGGGAGACTTTATCAGTTGATGATCTAGAAATGATATATGTCCATGATATTGTACAACTAAATAGGTTCCCTCATAATATCATTTCAGATACGGATTCTCATTTCACATTGAAGTTCTAGAAGGGATTACAAAGTGATTCTAGAACACTGGTTCTTCTGAGCACAAATTTTTACCCTCAGACCAATGGCCTATTGGAATGAAAGATATAGGTGTTAGAGAACATGTTAAGATTATGAATCATTGATTTTGACATTTATTGGGAGAACCATACACCTCTCATTGAGTTTTCATAAAATAAAATCTATTAGGGGATTATTCAAGTGGATATGTATGAGGCCTTATATGGTAGGACATGTTTTTCACCCCTATGTTAGTTAGAGGTAGGAAATGTAGTGTTACTAGGTCCTCATATTGTATAGTATATTTAAGAGGAGGTTTATTTTGATCAAAAAGTTTATGTATACTACAAATTATAGACATAAATATTATGCAAATCGATATTAACGGACTTTGGATTTTGAGGTTGGGGATTGTGTTTTCCAGTGGGTATCACCTAGTATTGGGCATAAATGGATACATGGGAAAGGTAAGTTATCACCTTGTTTTTTTGGGCCTTTTGAGATTGTGGAGTGAGTCGGACCGATGGCCTATTGGTCATTATTACCTATGAGGTACCATTACTTGCATGACGTCTGGAACATTTCACTGCTTCACCGTTATCAATTTTCCCGTATCATACACCTGATCCTGAAGATGTTGAGTTAGATGCTTATGATTATTTTGAGGATTATCCTATATGTACCATTGAATGAATCATGAACACTCCTTGAGGATGGTTTGTTCTTCTATTATGGGTGTTATGGTAACAAAAATATGTACAAGATGAAACTTTGGAGCGGGAGGCCAACATATGTGATAAGTGGCCAGAGTTATTCTCAAAAATAGTTCTACCACCCTTGGAAAGGAAACTCAAGGATGAGTTTATTTAAGGGGGGGGGGGATGTAAGAACTTGATTTTTCTATGAGGTAAATATCTATTATTTTTCAGCTAAATTCTATGGATATGGCTTAATATAAATTCCTAGTGATTATATTGATGAAACAAGGGTGTTTGGGGATTGTTTGGATCCTAGAACCCCATCTAGTAGAAGCAAAAACATGGATACATAGTTAGTGGAAACTATGTTGTCCAGTCCCCATGATTTTACCAAACCATGTGGGGGATTTTCAGTGAGAAAAAGTTGGCCACATTTTTTTTCCTAACCGTGCATCCTAGGGAGCATTCCAATGTTTAGGATCTATACTTTTTACGAAGGAAAACCCATGGTTTGTGCATCGTTTCCCAAGCCATGTGCATGAACCATATTAATCCCCACATAGGAAAATAGGCTATGTATGGTGTGGTCACATGCTTTGGCCAAAATAAGGCCAAACCATGTGATCCATATTTTAAAGGGTGAAAATTCTATTTTCCCTTAAAATTATTATAACCTAAAACTTTTTCACTTCTTCTATTATTAGATAGAATTCTTCATTGTCCTTTATAATTAATCTCCCACGATTCTTTCACCTAGTATTTTCTCCTGTTTCATATTCTCATCTCAAAATCAAGATTTGATCATCTAATTGGATATACATCTGTAATTGATTCAGTCCTTAGGCACATTTACTCATCCTTCTTTCTATCAATGATCCTATTTTCATGCCAGAGCATATGTCATATTTTTGGGGTATTCATCTATTCTTCTATTTTCCCCCAATATTGGCCAAAATATGGGCTAATACTAGAAGAGGAATCTAATACTTGCACAAGGTATGTGTTTCATGACTCACCCCTTTAAGTCTTACCATCAATAAATTTTTGTCATTATTCCATATTCTAGTTTCACTGGGTCTTTCCCCGTAAAATTCACATCCTTTAAATTAAATTTCTTATATGGTATTATAATATACTAATGAATCTTATTGTTACCATTGGAGGTTGAGACCTCATTGCAGACCACCCATTTATCATGTGTTCTTCATTTATTCCTTAGTGACCCATGTTGGGTCTATCTGAAGCACTGTTCAGGTATGCATGACTTGACCTTAAATAAGGTAAGTGTTCCTTCATAATTAATAAAACCTTAAACACATGTTATGGAATGTTTATTATAGATATATCCTGAGTTATCTTGATAATAATAAATTTAATTTTTGTTGTATGCAATTTCTCTACCCCTTTTCATGTTTAATTAAAGGCATAAAATAAACCTAATCAAATGTTTATAAATTAATGTGATAAATGGTTGCATATATTTTATACACATTTCTATGATTATCGAAAGGTAATTGAATGAACCTATTAATTGATTAAATGTAATGAGTTTTACATTGCCTAAAATTAAATAATGATGTATTTTTATGGTGCCTATTTCATATAGATTGTTTTTACATTTATAGAAATAGTTAGACTTGAGCTAGCCTTGGATTCCCAAGGGAAATCCTTGAGCAATAAAAAGATTCCATTTTAATACAAGGATCTAGTTTCTAAGGAAGATACCCTCCTTATAACACTAACCTTGAATATTTTCATATTTCCAACAAGATGTTGTAGGATCCCTTCACTATCTCTCCAAATACTGTAATTCCTTGGATACACTCCTTGGATTCATCTTAATATCTTCATACCTATTACGCCATGAATTAAAAACATTAGGAAAATTCATTATTTTTCTAGGATTACCATGGAAGAGCTCCATGGACTTGATTATACTCATTTACAGTGGAATTAATTGGGAGAGCCCCTTACATTATATTGACAACCTCTATTTCCAGACATCATGAGTTATTTCTATGAGTTGGATGAACCCTAAGGTCATGTATTCCATAGTATAACTTTGGATCCCTCTTTTATTATTATGATGCTCTGTATGGGTACTGTTAACCCCTTAACATGATTTATCTATATAAAAATAATCATAATTAATTAAATAAAACATGTTCAGACACCACCTAAGGATGAATTTGGTATGATTTGTTTATCTATACTACTTTAATTTATTATATACATTCAAATTGTATAGTTTATATTCATAGATAGTATTGTATAGACACATTTGTTGGTATCCTACTTAGATTTATCTTAGACATTATCCAGACTGTTGTTGGTACCTAAGAAAATTATATGATTACCGGTGTGGACAAAGGGAAGCATCCCATTTTGGACATTTAAATTGATTGAATTATTTATGATGGTTCTCAATAAAAAATGAACAAGATAGTTTGTGAGATTCTTGGATAGTTTTGGTTTTTTATTCTATAAATCATCTATTTTATAGTATTCCTACTTCCATGTGTACATATTTTCATATTTTATATAGATATTCCATCACCATCATTTTGTACATGATATTGTTTCTAGATAATGAATTAATGTATATTTACTATTGATATATGGTTATGGTTAATTACACTAAAATATTTTTTATAATGCTTTTACTGTTTATTAATCTATTATATCTCCATTGTGATCCACTATGACCAAAGAAAATAGTCTCCCAACTATCACAACCAAGACCCTTGTTGCTACTCAACAACCTCTAGTATATGGGGAGGCATGCTTGAGGACATTTGGACCAATGGATTGGGGCACTGTATAGTGGTTCCTATGTCAGGACATCATAGTTTTTAGTTGTTAACTATGTATTTGTACTCACACCCTTCTTGGTTCTCCATTTTTTTCCAAGAAAACTTCATGGTTATAGGTCCAGACAAGGGGAATCATCAAATGCAAGATGCTTGATTCTTGGATAGGTTGGATTTTTGGAGCTAGGAACTAAGCTCAATCATGGACCGTTATGAAGAGTCATGTAGTTTATTGATTCTTATATCTTTTGTTCAATTTTTTTACCTATTATTTATGACTATTGGTATGTATGACTCTTGAATTTCTTATAACATCAATTTGTATATTTCATGGTTTATATTTAGTGTTGGTTCTTGTATTTATGTTCACCAATGATGTTATGTGATGTATGTTATTCCCCTTGTTTTTATATTGTTATTTCACTTTGAATAGAGGGTATAGTATCCCAATGGAATCTTATTAGAGCCTCACTGCTAGTCCGAAACCTCTAGTGTAGGGGAGGCATGCATGAGGTGTCATAACGACCATTGTTCTGGGAACCAATTAGTGTTCTGGGGTGGAAGGATATTATAAAATGGTATTAAAAGTTATTTTTATTTTTATTTACAATTTTGTTAAATTTATATAGGATAATTTAATTTTTCATGGATTGTTAATTAGATAATGTCTATGAGTAGCTAACCTATATATGGAAAAAAATCTATGTCACTAAGGATGGTAATTTTGTTATTGGATTTCTCTTGTTACAAATTTTTAATTTCACCTTAAGTGATATATTCAATTTTTATTTTTATTGATTTATGGGATTTTAAGTATTGGGATAACATGGAAAGAGAGGGTGTATTCATTTATGAATTAGTTTGGGCCTGTAGGATTCACATATCATCCATACTTCAATTTTTGATTGATTTATATACATATTTGTATATATATGTTCATTTTACTATGAGAATATGGGGTTGATCATTTAAATTTTCAATTACATATTATATGGTGTTTTCCTGTATAATGTTATGGTGGAATATTACTTGGAAATTTCCTTGGAAAATACCTTGATGTGAGAGAAGATAAAATGTATTGTTAAATAATGGTTTTAGTAAAATAAAGTTCTAGTAAAAAAATTATATGGGTTTTTTCACTCATAACTTGTGAATGAAACATTATCTAACCAATCATTTTGAATTTTATGCCTTGAAAAAAATGTCAATACTAAATTTTGAAATAATATGGAGAGTGATGGTGTATGATCTTGAGTTGTAGACTTGGCTTGAGAAAGTTCCTAGTTTTATGAGGCCGTATGGGGTGGATATATAGGGTAATGGATTTTTTCATTTATTTTTTCATTTAATCATTGATAGTTACCCTATTACTTTGTTATAATATGTTCGTGTTGGTGTTGTAGTTCTATACTATCCCAAAGAGCTAGGGTCTCTTTCCAAGAGGGTGCGAGTGAGCAATACCAGCTGGTGGGAGGTCCAAAGCCTCTAGTAGTTTAGGGTTCATATTTGGATTATTATCTTTATAGGATTCTTCAACATGTAGTACAATTGATGGATAAGGGATATCCTTAGGTTTCTCCAACAATATTAGGCCTTAAACAGAAGTTCATTTGACAACACCCCTATTTTTCTAGGGATGTGGTGGTCCAAAGGCTACTTAGCTATGGATGAAGTCCATGAAAACCATCCTTTACCATTTAGAGACAATTTAGGTTGAGAGGGTGAAGTTGGTGGATTACATGTTTCTTGGGGCAGTGCGATGTTGGTAATATGTCCTTGTCAAAGGTGACCAGTATTTTATGATATTCTATAATGAAATATATACTCACTTATTTAGACATTTCATTCCTAGTACCTTGAGGTTATAAAAATACCAAGATTTATGGTTATTGAATCAAGGGGATATGATTTTTATGGATTATTCCATTCATTTAATAGATCTTTTTCATTTCTCTTCAACCTTTGTGGGTGATGAAACGACGAAGGCTAAAAATTTTGAGGTTGTATTACATTATGATATAAAGGTGCAAGTAAACATTTTATTCCTAGAATCTATTTCTATGATTATAAACCAAGCCTTGATCACTAAGAGAAACATCTGTGAGGGGAATTATTTTGGGTAGTTATCCTCTATGGATGGTAGGGTTTGTGGTTCCTATGGTTTCCAAAAAACACCAGTCAGATGACTCATGCCTAGGTAGTGGGGGTTTTTCTCATCAGAGTAGTGACTCTCCCATCCTCCAAAAGGAATAAGTGAGATCTAATCCTATCCATGATAGGGGAGAGGAATAAGAAACTATAGTGTACTCAGCTTCCTTAGGAGTGTTATAAGTGTATAATAATGGGCCACCTATTTTGTTTTTTCTTGGTTGGGAAGAATATTCTTAGTGGAAGATATTCAAGATCAACTCAGTGATCTTGGGATAAGACTAATATGTCTCAGAAGACTATAAGTTGGAAAGCTGCTGGTTGTTTAGGCCATAGTGGTGTACGCAAATATCTATGTCAGGGTTAGCATGGGATTATGATATAGGTTATCCATATGGGAGTACATGTCCCTGGTACTAGATAGTTACACAACGTTGATCCTACCTCAATAGGTAATGATGAAAGACCTTCTACTGTGTGAGGTACCATCTTAGTAGATTTGACCCTTTCATCTGATCTTTCTTGATACAAGTGTCTAACATTCCTTACATTCTAATCAGTTCATTGAAGTTTTGGGTTTAGCTATAGAGTTCTATTATGGGGTGATATTGATTGATACACCCTTAAGCATGAGGTTATAAGGGATCCAAAAGTGTGAATATTGTACCCTATTCATTGGCTATTTCAAATTCCTTTAGGAATTCATTGTATTAGATATGGTAAATTATGAAATTATTTTCAATATGGACAACCTTTTTAGTTATTGGGTGAAAATTGATTTATATTGATGACTAGTGTCCTTCACTTCTATTGAATAAGAATATTTCAAATATGGTGGTGAGTGGGACTTGTGAGCAGGTCGTTCCAGACCTGACTATCAGAAAATTGGTGATATCAAATCCTAGGTATCTAGACTCATTCTTAATTACGGGGATACATGCCATCTAGTTATCCTTTGAGTTGTTAATTTGTAATGGCATGGGTTCCCTAAGGCATTTTTCTGATTACCACCCAACTGTAGAATCGAGGTCATGATCGATATCTTTCTAGGTATGGAACCTATCCCTATCCAT
Organism: Viscum album; assembly: GCA_963277665.1. Taxonomy (NCBI): domain Eukaryota; kingdom Viridiplantae; phylum Streptophyta; class Magnoliopsida; order Santalales; family Viscaceae; genus Viscum; species Viscum album. The sequence goes on along the minus strand of OY728126.1, from coordinate 764,833,030 downwards.
CCATTTAGGATTTAAACCATTGATAACTAGGATTAGAATTCTCATTTGAAGGATTTTAATGTAAAGGGGTCTATCTATTAAAAAAATCCCCTTAGGGCGATTTAACTTTGTTCTCTAGGAAGGTATACTACTCCTTGAGACTATTTGTAGTCTATTAGAAGCTTATAGAGGTAATGGTTAAAAATAAATATCATATCCCTTTTATTGAGGGGTTTTAAACCAAATCAAGGGTACCAATGTATTCACCAAGACTAAATTATGGTTGGGTCACTACCAGCTCAGGGTATAACCATCTGACATTCCTTGTACGACATTTTAGAGTAGGTATTTCCTTTATGAGTACTTTTTTATTCTATTCCGGTGAAAAATTTATTCCATAGTGTTTGTGGATATAATGAATAGGGTGATCCATCCTCACTTGGGCTCTATTATCTTCATGTTCATAGATGATATTTTTGGGTATTCCTACCTGAGGTAAAAACATGATCAACATTTGAATATTGTTTTGAATACACTTTGAGGACATAAAATTCATGCAAAACTATTGAAGTGATAATTTTTAGTGGACTAAGATAACTTATTTGTCAATGTTATATCAGAGTCTAGGGTATTAGTGGAATCAAAGAAGTTGGATTCTATGATTTATTAGGAGATACCTAAGAACATATTTGATATTAATAGCTTCCCAGGGTTAAATGTCTATTATAATAGGTTGATTCCGGGATTCTACTACTCATCAATATTATTGATGGACCTGACCAAGAAGGGAGTGAGGTTTGAGTGATCTGATACTTATGAGTACCCTTTGTGTAGTTGAAGATGTGATTAATATCCACACCCATTGTGACCTTACCTGAGCCTCATAAGGAGCATACCTTATATTGTTATGGGTTAATTGTTGTCTTTGGGGAAGTGATCATGTAGGTTGGGTGGGTAGTTTCTTACAAGTATAGGAAGATGATACCACATGAGCATAACTACTCGACACATGATTCAAAGTTTTCTATAGTGGTACAAACCCTAAGATATTGAAAACACTACATAATGGGGGAGAGGTTTGGGGTTTACATAGATCATAAATGCTTGAGAAACCTCTTCTCATCATGACCTGAATCATATGTATATGAGGTGGCTTGAGTATATAGAGTCATTTTAAATTGATTTAGAATATACTCCCTTGAAGGGTAACATAATTGTGAATATGTAAATTAGGAGTACTCAGACCAAGGTAGTATAGGAGTTTAACTATGAGTGGATGTCAATGAATTTCTTTGTCAAGATTCGTTTGGATATTTAAGAGTACTAGGGGAGAAAAAATTTGGATTAACTATCAATTAATCACACTATGAATGATAGATTGAAGAAATTAATCTATCAAATTACAATTTCATAGTCACGAGGGGAACTATATATTGTTGGGATCTACATATTGAATGTTCCTTGGATTATGATGATATTATTTATTGGTAGTCTTGAAGAGTATGCTTGTAGAGTTGATGGGGGGAATTACATGTTTTAAAATGGGTTATACATCCATGTAACACCATGATGAATCGATACATGTGTTTTAAGTACTGCTAGACTAAGATGAAGAAGGATCCATCTGGATTCATTTCATGGTTCTCCACTTTCCTGTAGGTGAAGGAAAAACACCAAGATCTCACTAATATCCTCTAGTATTTAAAAATTATTAAATGTAAGTGGGATAATTTCGAAACAGATTTGATAATGAGAAATCTAAGTATGCCTCATGGTCATGATGTTGTTTGGGTGTCATATATGGGTTGTCAAAAGTATCCAATTTCTTTCTAATCAAGGATACTTCTTCCGTGGATGATCTTATTGGGTGTATGTTTGTGATATGGTATTATTTTATGAGGTTACATAGAGAATCATTTCTAATATTGATTCTTGTTTCACCTAGAGGTTTTCCAAGGGCTTTCAAAAGGTGTTGGGTACATGGGTTCATTTAAGTACCACCTACAAACCATAGAACTTTGGGAAATTGGAGTAAATGATACAGGTGATTGAGGACATTCTCTGAGCATATTTTCTTGATTTTATTGACACTTGGGAGAGTCATGTGATATAGGTATGATTCTATTCTAATAACAGTTATAAAGAATCTTTTCAAATGAATCCATTTGAGGCCTTATATGGAAGGCTGTGCCGATCACCATTATCCTAGCTAAAAGATGAATGGAAATCCATGTTTGGAATGAGTCTTGTAAAAGAGTACACTGAGTATATTGTGTTGATAAAGAAGTAGTTCGAGACTAACAAGAGCATACATAGATCCTATGCTAACTAGAGACACCATCCCTTGAAATTTGAGGTGGGTGATCAGATGTTCTTACACATGTTTTCATGAATTGGGAAACAATGATTTTGGAAGTAGGGGAAGTTAGAGCCGAGGTGTGTGGGTCCTTTTAAGGTGAAAAAGAGGATTATTACCATGGAATACTGATGGTATATTCTGTTTAGGTATACAACCATGCATGATGTGTTCTATGTCTCTCATCTTTGACAGTATCATCTGGACTCGTCACATGTGATTGATATTGATGAAATCAAGTTGGAGGCTCATTCTTCTTTCAAGGAATGACAAGTTCAAATCATGGATTGTAGTGGGAATACCATTTTTTAGTAAGACAATTCCCCTAGTATGAATGGTGTGGTAGTAATTATGTAATTAGAATGAAACATGGGAATAATAATCCGATGTCTGAACCTAGTGGAAAAAGTTTTTCTCTGATAATGATCAGTAATACTTGGGAGTTAAACTCAAGGATGAGTCTGGATGTACTGGATATATTGTAAGACCTCACCCCTTTTTTAGTTTTTTCCTCTTTAATTTTCAATAAAACCCAATTTATTTTGTTGGGTTAGGAATATTTCAAAAGAAGAAAAGGCCATGAAGGTGAACCAAGTGATAGAATGTAGGACCTGAGATAGAAAAATGTTTTTGTAGACCCACCATATAGATGGTATAAGTACAATAGAAAACTAGGGAGCTAGTTGGTAACATTGATAGAATATGGGGCACACTGGCAAGCTACCAGACCACTAGCTCACTATTAGAGGCCAGATGCTCACCGATGGCCTCCTGTTTAATTTTTAAATGGGATATTTTTTTATTTATTTTTATTTACCCTTATGTATTACATGATTAAATTCCACCATTTTAGTCTAAAAACACCCATAAGTGCACCCAAAATTCTTCCCCTTCTTATTAGACGAGGAACCTCTCATCTTAGTTAATTTAAACCATCATTTAGTGCAATCATGACCTAGAGATATATATATTATTCCCCTCTATTTTATTATAATTTATTTTTCTATTAAGTGGTGTTTTATCATTTTTATCTAATATTACATATTTTAGTGTTTTTTTCTATGACATCAATTTCTCCCATTTTAGGTCGAATCAAATCTTGGTTTTGGGTGTGTGAACTTTTCTAGGATTAAGTTAGGTGGTATTATTGTATTTTCTATATTCACATCCCTCCTTTCAAGTTATTTTAACACATGACATGCTGACACTCTATGTGTGACCCCTAAATCTTAATTTTATTCTTAATAACATATTTTCCATGCCATTTAACCTTTTTTAGAATGTTAATTAAAAATGGAAAACATCATGCGACTCTATATAAATACCATGAAATACCTTTCCATGAGCTAACAACCAAATAAAATGGTTACATAAATGATAATTTTATATGGTACATGGATTTGAATATTAGAAATTCTATTTTTTGTAAATAGTATTCTTGAGAAAATTATATTTGGATAATGGTACTTGAGAATGGAAAATTGGATTTGGTTTTTGAAATGAAAACATGACATGGTATAAATTTCATGTGTATTGATTTTTTATTTTTTTATAATGTATTGAATTATGGTTCATGATTTTGTGTTGGTAAATTTAATAAAGTGAATCTTTATGAAATGGGAATTATTGGAAAACTTGTTGGCTAATAAAACTCCCAAATGGGTGGTATGTGTTGCTATGTATTAGCTGAGAAAACACCAGATGGGGTGGTCAGTGTTACTATGTATTTGTTGAGAAAACACCCAAACAAGTGGTTCATACTACTGTATATTTTATGAAAACACCTAAAGGGATGGATCATGATAACATTGAAAACACCCAAAATGGGGGTTATGATAGTATGGTTGGAACAATCCATGTGATGTGTTCAAAGGAACCCTGAACCTAATAGAAGTTGGAAGGGTCAATTAGGGTCTCAGGGCTAGAGATCGATGTTGATTTATCTATATTAATTTAATTTTATCAGTTAAATTGTTGAATAATTAATATCACTATATTGATTCATAGGCTTCTTTACAGACTATATTTATTTAGGGATGCCCTTACTAATGGCCTACTGAGTTATAATCACACACTAATCAAACCACTATTTTTATACCTGAGTAAAGATCAAGGATTAGTACTGGACAAGGAAAACTGATAGATACTCGATTCTTGATTCTTTGATAGGTCGTATCTTGTGAGCTAGGAACCAAGATGGATCTTAGTCCCATTTTGAGAGTCATGTAGTTCTTTGATTATTTCATTTTTTTTACTTTGGTACCTGTTATTTATGATTATTGGTATGCATTACTCTTGAATATCATATAGCATCATTTTGGATATTTCATGGATTATGTTTAGTGTTGGGTATTTTTTTAATGTTTTCCAATGGTTTTATGTGATGTATGTCATTACCCTTATTTTTACATTATTATTTCTCTCTAATAAGAGAGTACACTCCCACAAAAAAATCACACCAAACCCTCACCACTAGTCAAAAAACTCTGGCATATGGGTACACACACTTGAGTTATAATAAAAATTTCCAATTTATGAACCTATTAGTGGTCCAGAGAAGTGGGACATTACAACATTGATTTCAAAGAGTGAGATAATATGGATGCTAAGTCGCAAGTATGTTACTTTTCTTTCTATGGAGATGAAGATTTTTTTTCCGATTCAAGGATAATTAATCTTGGAATGTAAATAGAATATTCCGAGACTACAAAAATTTGCTCCAAGTCCACCGATTAGCTAGTCCAAGAAAATTGGCTATCCCTTAGACAATCTAGGGTTTTGAGAATTCTATCTAGGCCCACTAGCTATTCATTGGTGTATAATAGAAAGTTGTTTGGGATCCTAGGTATAATTTTTATTAATGGAAAATTTGTAACTTCTTCCAATGACCCTATTACACCCCCTCCTCTTACCTAAATCATTACTCTATTCTCTAGTGGGTGAGGCTTCCATGGGAAGGATTTTTCTACCCTAACCACATCTCTTAATCATTTTCAATTTTTTTTGTTGTAGTGGGTTCCTCCCTATAAAGTTAAAATCATTCTAGATTGATTACAATTTCCCATTTCTATAACCCTAGTGATTTAAATTTGTCTTTGGTTATAGGGTTTTGGGGTGTTGGGATTATTGTCGATGATGATTCATGGTAGTTTTGTCCCACCACACCTGAGGTAGAAAGTTCCTTACCATTTTATAGAATTTACATAGTGTTACATATAGAGTTTTGTATGTGGGTGTGTGTGTAACATTTAAGACCACATCCTAAGGAATAAAATAATCCATAGAGGTATTTTTTGGAAATTTTAGACCCCTTAGTGGGGGATCTTCAGGTTAAGGATTCGATAGAGTTGTAATTCCACTTGTAATTGTGAACGATGTATGGGATTCCCACATGGGATATTTTACCTCAGGGGAGCTGTTCGATCTCATATTAGGATGGTTTGTCACAGATAGGTGAAAAATATGATAAAATTATTAGTCCTATTATTTTTAAAATTTTTTTATTGATGAATAATGACATTGTTATACTTTTTTTCTTTTGTGACCACTGAAGAACCTTTTAGATGGGTTGGTGTGATCTGGTGAACTCGGAAGAAACTTTGGGATGGGCCAGTGTGATGTGATGACCTCCCAAAAACCTTCATGATGGGTCAATGGGATATGTGATGACCTCACAAGAACCTTCATGATGGGTCACTTTGATGTGATAAACTCACAAAAACCTTTAGTATGGGTTAATGGGAAATGTGTTGACCACCCAAGAACCCTCAAAATTGGTGGGTGTGTATAAGATCGACCACTCTAGTTTCCCTAGGATGGGTCAGTGTAAAGTTGAGGCTATTACCTATGATATAGGAATGGTTTATGAATTACTATTATTATCATGGTTCTGACAAACCTTCCTTCTAACATATGGTCGAACCCGGTTGGTTCAGGATTCATGGTGGCTTGGTCAATGCCTAGAAACCCAATTGGATTGTGGTTTGTTTATGTATTTATTTTTTTATTATTCATCCACCTTTATACACTTTCTACATGTATGTTAATTTCATATTGGTGTTTTCCTACTAAGTTTATTCTCACACCTTACGTAAACATCTCAATGCACATAAAAAATTTATGACCAGGGACCTAACCAAGGGAAAGGTCCCTATAACTGATTTCCTAGGAGGTGCTAGTGGTTGGGGATAGAGATGATGATGGGACATGTTCTAGGATATTTTGTATTGACACCACTTTTATCATTTTTATTATTGTTTCATTCTTATATGTTGATCCATCACTTATGGGGATCATTATTTAATATTTTTTGTGACTATAGATATTGTATGTCATCTAATTAAAACATGTTATGTTGATGTTTTTTCTTCGATTTATTGGTCCCTTGATCATTTTTCTCACCCGAAATTGTGTATATTACAGTTTTCCATTGAATATTTCTATTGTTTGAAGAACTATGTTGAAATATAGTTATGGATTTAATAGAGTCATTGAAAAATTGGCATCGGCTTGGATATAAATGGTATAAACTTTGGTCCCATATTGCACTCATCTCAGAATTTTATTCTAAGTATTTGTGAGTATTACACTTGCCTTTTGAAAAAAAAATATTTCTCGTACACTGTCTACCCAAGAAAAGGATCAAATAAATGATCATGAAATACCAAGGTAGACCATACCCAATGGGAGGCAACCGAAGATAAAAAGAGGAAGGTGGGAGGAAGAATAGTTATTACAAGAGGTTGACATGCCTCTGTATATAGCATGTGGTGTTCAAGATCGAAGCTGCGCAATGCGTAGACTGACAGATCGTAGGGACGAAGACCAGGTGAAAGTGTGTGTGGGTGATAAAGGTGATGAACCCCATTTACATCTCTATGAAATGTTATCCATTGAATGGTTTATAAATAAGAGGTGGAATAGAGAATATTTCAATGTGGGGTATTATTTTAATAGGATAATGTTAATCAGTCTTAAAAAACCACTAGATAAAAGAAAAATCATCAAATATTATTTCTTGAAGATCTAAGAAATATATTCAATCCCATGAATCATGAGATCAAAATAAAATATATCATGTGTTGTGTAAATTAAAATTGATCCCACACTGTGCGAGACCTTTATCTTAAACCTCCAACTCATCTACTTCTCTCATGTGCTGCTAGCACAACATATCAAGGTAACTCAAAGTTGCTCGCATGATCACTCGATGATCACCATAGCTATCCATATCCACCAAATGAACCCAAGACAACTATAATGGATATCCCTTCAACCATCTTGTATATGAGTCATCACATGGATCTCATCATGGGAACTAGTCATGAGAGCTTCCATTAAAGCGCAAAGTCATCAAATGATTGTCTTTTGATCATGTGATTATAAAGATAACAATCACTGAAGTCATCCCAAGAAGTTTATGACCACACAGACCTTTTTTAATTATAAATTATTTTCATCTAAATTAATTTAGAATTATTATAATATGATTCATGGAATCACATAAGGAAATCGAAGCATCAGATGATCGATGAAGTGATCATGTAATGAAAAATAGGCTACCTCATGATAATATGATGTCAATATCATAAAGTTTACTTTACCTAAGCTGGTTCACATGGTGTCCTCCCCCTAAAAAATCAACACCATTCTCATACAACCTCAGTCTATAAACACCCTTATCCCCTAAAAAACACACATGTGAGGGAGAAATGGGAACAATAGAAAATAAGGGAGAATGTGGGTAAACACAGGAGTTGAGTAATTCCTTCGGTGATCATATCCAGGTAATTGAAGGATACTATATGAAGAACCTACCACAAATAACATCACAAGAACCCATCATGTGAACAAAATAAGATCATTCAGACCTCCTTTATTGACATGGAACTTCGATGAGCATATGAGCCAATAAATATGAGGGTTGGAAAATCACTCTTTATGCTGTGTAAACCTTCAACAATTCTTATAGTCTCGATGTCCACCTATTGTGAATGTTCATAAGACCTCTCATGAGACTAACTTTGGGTCACGTGATCACATGAATAATTAAATATATTGAGATGAAATGACATAATTTCCGACTAGAACTGCATTTCCACAAAGATCTAAAAGACAAGAAGGACCCTCCAGCTGTTTTAGACATTGTTCTCATGATTCCTTAAACCCACTGGTCTTATGATATTGGCATGAAACCCCAGATATGCTTTCCTCAAAATGAAATCCCCTTTTGGCATACCCGATTAGTTGTGGAAATGACTCATTCACCTTTGAACATGTGGCCCGAATACATCACATGGCTCCCATATAAAACCCCCCTACATGAGCTGTGAACCATTATTCATCAGGAAAAGTGTACTATCCCCCATGCACTTAGGGGATTTGATACAAAATCCCCATGCATGAATAGATAACACCTCGCAATACCTATTTAAGGTAGTGAAAATATCATGAATGATGGAGCTTCAGGCAACTCCTTCATCCTATAATTTTTTATCCTATATATGGCCTTGAACCAAAGGAGAAATCACAGGAAGACCCTTTCATATCAATGCACCCCTTTGAATAAGAAAATGATTTTTCATATATACTTGTGGAACGATCCCTTTAGACATGCACCAAAGACATTCATGAAAAATTAACACCCTAAATATTTCCATGAGAACCCACCACCTGAATATTTTAAGGTCATGAAATCACTAGATCTCACATTGTCCTTAAACAACATTGGACAGGTCATGTTGTTCATGCGACAAGCCATGGAAAATCCAAGTTGATCTCATGATAGATGATTGACATGTCACCATTTTCATGTGTTATTTTGAATACTAGAAAAGTTTATTAGGAGATAAACCTTTGACATGTATGCATTGTCACAATATTAGATCTATAAAATTCAGGTTGATCATGTGATTTACCACTGACATGTTAGCATCTTCATGTGACAGTCTGAGTAAATTTCATATCGATCATGTAAAAAACATTGGACATGTCCTCCTTGGTTATGTGAAGCATCTTGGACATGTCTTATTCACCCATGTGAAGTCATCCAAAAAAAGTCAATTAATCAGGCAGACACCCATGGACTTGTCATGTATGACAGACAACCAAGAAATTTTATACATATCCCTTTATGGCATTTCAACCTTTCCCGGTAGACCCATTTAGAATCATGTCATGTGGGCCTCAACCATAAACCTTCATCTTCATACCCCATTTATAAAATAATTATCCTTGATGAGATAGTTTTTCACAGTCATGTGACCCTATTGGTTTCATTATCTCAAACAGACCATTTATGGTTAGAATATCTCTTTATTTATAAGAAGATAGAGAATGATTATATGATAGGGAATCTTTAGTGGTTAAGCCCCAATCCATAGGGAATCTATCCTGGTGTAGGCCGTTAACAGTCCTAAAACCTCAGGGATATTAATAATATCTCCAAGAATGATCATCTACATTAACCCATCAACAGATTAGGGATACACTCAATAATGAGAACTTTGATTCTTACAATATCCCGAATACTTATGAAGCCTTTATAAGGCCTGATCTCTAATGGGCCTCCAATTCAGTGTAAGTCCTTTTATTTTTACAACATTTCAACCATTAGGATATAATAATTCCCATGGACTAATCACTCTCCCTCAACCATTAGCAGATGATAATTTGGATCATACACATGAATAATTTTAAGTATTAGTCCTAATCATTCCCTTGAGTACCTCAAACCCATTAGTGTTTTAGGGATATAATGAGACATGACGACTCTGATTCATGTTATAAAATAGGATATGTAGAATTTTTTTTAATACTAGAGATTCATACCATATCTTCCATGAGATGGGTAATCATACCTCTGAAAGGGAAACTTTAATGTGTAAGCCCCACACAGATATGATCTCATGAAATGTGTATGATCTTTTCCTATATCTTATTTCTCACACCAAGTAAGACTCATGTGGCCTTAGAGGTTGTAAATGATCATACCAATAGCATGATGAGTGTTCTCCAAGGAGGTATCACCAATGGGGTGTAAGTATGATTAAAACTCATCTCTGCTCAAAGGGTTGTACTCCTAACAAATAAATCTAGGGAAACTTTATATACATAAGTCCCCTATAAAGCCTCTTTGGTTGTATCTCTCATAATGAAGACACCAATTATAAGAAATACATAGACTCATATTTCTATGTGAAATAAGATATGTAGGATGCCTCACCATGGCCCAAGCCTAATATTTATGTTCTCACAACAAGATTTTAAACTACAATGATCTGTCTATACATATGACCTTAAACATTTCCAAATGAACTACATGAGTTTTGATTATTATTTTCACAGGATAGGTAGGATGACTTGTAGAGGTCCAATCCCATATACAAGACACCAACTACCTTTCAGGATGGTAATAGACTCCATAGTTTCCGAACATGGCCATGAACCGAAGCATCATAAATAAATAAGAGATCGATAGAGATCCTGTGATATGCACACAATTTTTCCTATAGATACAAGATCATAATCAATTCATTTACATGGGGTTAACCATTTTCCATATCAGGGTCTGTTAAGGATTTAATGAACATATATTAAATTTATATGAGTGTATCAGAATAAGAAACAACTTCCTCCAAAAGGGTGTGATGAGCCCTACCTCCCATCCTCTCAACTAATGTGAGCTCCTAATCATTTGGTGTGGAACCCCAAAGGACCACCAATTTTTTTAAAGAAGTTACATGCTCATTTATGGATGTGGGAACTATTAATATTTCCTAGGGAAGATTAAAAAATTAGAAACTACATGAGAATGATTGAGGAATGCATTGAACCCCCCACCCCCACAATCTATCAAACCATTGGACCAAAATTCCATCGACATCACATTTTTGACAAAACAAAAATGTGAACACTACATGAACTACTTTAGATGTGTAATCCATTTTTATGGTTCAAAAAGGATAGATTTTCTAGTTCCACTTTGGACATTTTATGTTGTGATCATTACATAATAAAAAAGTGAACTCGATATATTTCTTTTAACAAAAATGAACCTCACGTAAAAAGAATATATCACCACTTTATCCTTTAACATTGAAAGTAATTAATCAAACATGTAATCTAATATATGATTCTGCACTAATAAGGTTTCTTATTTCTCCATAATGAATTTCTAGATTAAAAACAATTGAAATGAAATAATCGAATGTGCCAACAAATTCTGAGATTGGTGGACAAGATTATTTGGTCCCAAGGCTATGACATACGTTGGCCCCAATAGACAAATTTATATAACAGTTGGTGAATGTATTGTTCTAGGAGTACCACATCAATATCTTCATTCTAAATCTATAATCAGACTATAAAATCCTTTAGAGGATGAATTCCCACAATCCTTTTTTCCCATGATAGGCCACAGGAGAGGAAGTGGCCCACTTTTTCTGTTCAACCACTTTGGGTGCTTATCCCTAGAGATAAAAAATAATACCTTACATGCCTCTAGAAGTTGGATTATAAAAGACATAAGATCAACTAAATCACTCAAGAGATTCCTAGGCGGTTTCCCATCCATTTTGGTCATCATCATCGATATGTGACCATGATTCTAAAAGGATCTGTAGTGGAAATTGTGCCTACACTAACTATCCAAGTTGGGGATCCCAGTAGAAGATCCCACTAAGGGTATCCAAATGATACAACTTCGGAGTAGTATTATATCCCTACTACTTCCAATCCACATAAGGTCTACTGGTGTATCCTAATAGTGGCCCATAGTCAATCTAAGATCATCACTAGCCAGGAACCTATGACATCATCATAACTAGCCTTGGTGACTATGGAATCCTCAAGAGCACCCTAACCCACAGTACTGGGGGAATTTTTATCATATTTTACCCAAGTATCATCTTAAACATGGGAACCAACCCCAAAAACGGAACCATGGGAACCAAAAACTCAAAAGTTATCATGGGAAACAACCCATAAAATGGTACTGTGGGAACCGAACCCTCAAATGGTATCATGGGAACCAACCCCTCAAAAGGTAACATGGGAACTGACTATCCAAATGGTACAATAGGCACCAAACCACCAAAAGATATACTCCATCAAGGAAGAGCACCAACCAACTTGTGTCTTGGACAATATGATATTAATTGGATATGAAGAATCCTCGTCAAATATTTTTTAGCACACTTTTGAAGAGTATAATCATACCTTACTGTGGTTATCTATGTCACAATAGGTTGGCCTACCTTATTCTACTGGCATAGGAAAATAATGTGTTAGCAGTATAATTTAGGAATCTACATAAGGTACCATCAATCATGATGGTATTTCAGAGGGTAATGGTATATGAAACATATGGATAGTGGCAGTAGTGGATTCGGTCTCTAGGGTCCATGCTGAAACTCCCTTCATCATCCACTCACCCTAAATCAACAGAGGAAATGGTGTGGTCATGGATCTTTCCAAACATCCCCTTCAGGATGAAAAGGAAATTTTTTCATAATAACTGACCACTCTACTCTAACGAGAAAATAGGGATCTCCAGGAAATATTCATTCAAATACTTTTGAGGTCTCTACCTTAGGATGATGTTCTAGAGCATTCTTATGAAAGCATGCCTTATAATGAAGTTCCCTAGCCCCATAGGGCTAGGTGAATTTTCACATTTTTTATCCCCACCTCAGGTGAAATTAAAAAATTACTCCACCTCTCCCCATCCCACAACGTTGGAGTAATTTCCATATATTCCACCTCCTCGTCAGGGATATTCTGAAACCATTTGACATAAAATGTTTCCACATAGACTCTAGGAAAGACAAGATATTTTAATTAATGGGAATCATCTACTTTATCTAGGGCCTCCAATGCTTTGAAACCATCCCTCATAATAATAAATATCTAAACTCTATATCTCAGGATCCAAACTTGACCATGCACCCAAGACAATGGAGGTATAGATAACACACGAGAGAAGTATAATGTCCACCCATATCATGATGATAGAAAATGAAAATTATATTCCTTACAATCAGGACATGTTCCTTGGTATTTCAACTATTCCATAAAGAATGGCTTGACAGAGCTCCTAGAAATGATAAATATACGTGAGGAAAGGATGGTAGGCCATGAAAATCATTTCCCCTACCATCGAGGTCTCAGCCACAAAATAGTAGTTTGATATTTTAATGAATGTATTTAAGTTAAAATGGATTTGAGGATATTGGATCCACCAACACCTGAATCCCCACTATAGTCACTTGATCTCTCTAAAAATGACACACTAGTTTTAAATCAGATAATGAACTACCTAACTTCTATGGCTATGTTTATATCTTTAAATATGAGATTGAACAAAGCCTATTGTAATGTCCCAGTTTCAGGTGCCACCCAGAGGTGACCCATACTCGGTTGGTCACATAGGCTCAAGAACATTTACACAAATTCTAGAGGCTTCTGAATAGAAGAGAGGGAATTGGGTGTGATAGTGGGGAAACTATGACCTAATTGACTGAGTAATGTTGTAGAAATAAACAAATAACAGTAATAGAAGCAGTAATAATACCATACACAACAATTAGTGGACGATTGAAAGTAAACAAACAACTAGAGAACATATAAAAATGTCTCATGCTACATATGTCTAGGAAAGAAGTCAAAAAAGTCACGATGCTGAATATAGTACAAAACCAAAGTATAAAGGACAAACATGTAAACAACTCCAAAAACATTGCAAGCCTCATCTTGGTCCCATGCTCCCCAGCTCCACAACAGTCAATTACCTGAAGTAGAAGGGAACTTTACCTTATATATACCTACAACAATATAATCTATTTGGGCCCAAAAGCATGACCCAAATAGGGTGTGAGACGAATCCCAATAGGCAAACACCCAAATATTTGTGCCTAATAGTCCATGAATATATAAATAGCTTGCAATATGAAAAATGAAGAAATATACAAGGAAGTAATCAAAAGTAAACATCCTAATGTTTTAATTACATTCATTTTCATTTATCAAAATAATCAGACAATTAAACAAAAGAAACCCTTTGGGAAGTTCTCAATGTCTTATCCCTCTAGTTCAGCTTTAAAGACTCTCTAAAGAATCACTCACCATCAATTTCCCATGCAGTCTCATAAGGGTTACTAAAGATACTCTGAGGAAGTACTCAAAGTCCAATTCCCCCTATGGTCTCACAATGTGGAACTACAAACACTATAAGGGAGCACACAATTCCATCCCCCCTATGGTCTCATAACGTAAAAGTAAACTAACACTCTGGTAAATCCCTCAAAGTCCATTTCCCCTATGGTCAAACTACACTAGGTTCCCACAGCCCAGTGTAAGTTAATCATTCACAAATCCCGTAGCCAAAGTAAACCTTAAAGTACTACATGGATAAGTAGATACAAATCATGGCAAAATTAAGTCAGATAAAATCAACTCCATCCTAACAACACTATGCATGGAAAGCAAAACAACAAAATAGGCAATTCTAGACCCGACGGCCAATATCAAACAAACATGGGAAAATTCATCCATATTAAGGTAATAAACCCTATTCATAAAAAAACATCCCTACTCAAGCAAAATAATAATAATAGGAAATAATAGGGTTAAATTCCTTAAACACGAAATACCCAAATCTCGGGTATTGGGAACTTTTGCACCTAATATTCAAAGACGAACTATGGAAAAGCGCAAACCACCTACCGCGGTTTTGTACGATCGATATACTCTGACGTCATCTATTAAATCAACATATAACATGGTAGATCTACAAAAACATCAAGAAATTTCAACCAAGGATATATGACAAAAGAGGAAAAAATAAGGAATGAGGATCTATAAGAAGGAATAACTCACTGTGGAGATTCCAACGCAATTGATGACAATTGATTCGGAGAACAGATGGTTGATTGAGGGCTTGGAGAAGAATCGCTGGCTTCGGTCTCTCCTGGACAAGATGAGTCGAGAAGAAGGGTGTTCTATAAATTAGGCATGACCCCAGTTCGATTTAACAAATAAAAAATAAAAGTACATGGAATGCCTTTTAAAAGTACACAATGTGTCTTTTAAAAGTTCATGATGTGTATATTTCTTTACCAGGCCTCACTTTAGGCAGTATTCTAGTCACCCCACATGGACATGTACTTGACTGTCACCCGACCAATACATTTTCACCCAAGGCAACCAGGTACACGATGTGTACTCCTAAGTACACGACGTATACTCCTTAAATTTATAGATTCTCCTCTTTTTCTCAAAAACACCAGAAAAGGAAAACTCATTACTGAAAAGAATGTCTATGTTCTTACAAAATTCCCCCCTTAAATAAATTTGTACCCAAATTTCCCTAGCAAGGCGGCATAGAAGAAGAATCCTCAAACATCTCCGGCCACTGTGATCATAAATCGGCATCCCTCTCCCAAGTCTCATCCTGTACTTGCCTGTGCTGCCATAGCACTCCTACCAGAAGAACAGACTGAACATAGGTAAACTTTTCACGATGATCAAAAATCCAGATAGGATGCTCCCCAAAGGATGCATCCACCTCCAGCTAAACCTTCTCGGTTTGAAAAACATGAGATAGGTTTGAGAAGTAGCGTTGTAGCTAAGAAATGTGGAAGACATAGTGCATAGCCCAGTACCTCTGAGGTAACGACAACCTATAGGCAAACGATCCGACTCTCTCCAAAACAACAAATGGTCCAAAATATCTCGGCAAAAGCTTTACTTGTCTACTAATCCTCCTTTTCCCAAACCTCAGTGTGAAATGTAGAAAAACTTGATCTCCAACCTCGAACTCCAGAGGTTATCTCTGTCGATCAGCATAAGACTTCTGTCACGACTGTGTAACATCCATCCTCTTCCAAATCAACTCCAACTACTTTGTGGTCTCTTGAAAAAGACGAGGCCCCAACATAGCTGCCTATCCTGCCTCCATCCAACATAAGGGTGATTGGTATGACCTACCATTCAAAGCCATGAAAGGTTCCATCATAATAGTTTATTGAAAATGATTATTGTAGGAAAACTCCACAAGAGGTATGTGTTTCTCCCAATAAACTCTAAAATCTAGGATGCATGCTCGAAGTATGTCCTCCAGAACCTGTATCATATGCTCATATTGACCATCTATCTGGGGGTGGTAAGCTATAATCAGAAGTACCTATGTACCCAATGTCCTCTTTACTCCCTTCCAGACCCGAGAAGTAAAACGAGCATCCCTGTCTGAAACAATGGAGTACGAAACTCCATGTAAATATAAAATTTATCGGATGTATAAACTTTATATCTCATCAATACTAAAGGTCTCCTTGATCAGTAAGAAGTGAGAAACCTTCCTGAGTCTATCAACGAAAACCCAAATTGCATCATTCCCTTGAGGGAGATCTTGGTAATCCTATCATAATGTCCATCAGGACATCATTCCACTTCTACTCAGGTGTAATGCCCTAACCCCAGTTACCTAAAGTCGGTGCACTATTTTTATAAATTGACATGATTACAAGGAATCGAGTCCTAAAGGACCGATCCATTTAGCAGTCTTGGAAAATAGATTACATACATAAAAGTTACATTACAATATAAAATGAAAAAAAAACAAAAACATTGTCTCCATAGACCACAATCATATCCCTTAGATTATCTATGCAGTTCAGTCATAATATACTTCTTCGCATCCTAGGAAAAATAAAACATAGAAAGGGGTGAGCTCATATACTCAGTAAGGATAACAAAAGAGCAAAAACTTTCAAAAATAAGCAAAAAAATTCAAGGCAATGTATAAAACTAAAAAAAGCCTTTTAAACATAAACTTAAGAATAATATGGAAAATATGAGTCAAATAATGCCATTTACTTATTCACATGGATATTATACTCATTGAATAATCACATGTAATATCAATAGCCAATTTCATAATGATGGAATGCATAATGGCAGACTTCACAACCACATAGTCAAGGACTTGTGACAAGACTACAAATAATATTTTTTCAAGGCCTTGTTCTAAGACACTATTTTGTCTCATCAGACCTACCGATGCATCGAGGAGCTATAGCGGGCTCCACCCGCCACTTACTAAGTCCAATTAATTCCTCATATGAAAACGTTTAAACATAACATAAACATTCGTATTAAAACTAGCATATGAAATGTTAATACTTTATCCATAAACCATGAATGGTATAAAAATAACACATCCATAGTCAAACATATCACAAAACCTCAATACAGTATGGAAGATTTGTATCATAATAAATCAACTTCAAACAAGTTTAAAATCCATCAAATGATGTTGACATAGATGAAAATGATTTGTAAAAGTCTTTGAGATAAATATAACTATTTTATGAAAGCATTAAAAAGTCACACAATTTAGAAAGGAAGAAATTTAAAGATATTTTGGAATAAAAGCGTCCCATACCAATTTGAAACTTTTGAATGGAATTAACATTTTAAAAACATTCATGTCCATATAAATAAATCCTCAAAAAACCATTTTGAAAACATGGACATTAATGAGAATGATTTAGAAGAATAAATATTTAAAACATTTAAAATGATGTTTTAATAAAATATTCCCTTAAAAATAATCCATTTGAAAACTATTTTATGAAACAAGGACATGGATAATAAATAAGTCCCAGAAAAAAATTACCCATAAACAATCTCGTATAATAATGAGATTGATGAATTAACCCTTACCTTGCACTTTCCTTTGGTCGAGGGTACGTTAAACCACTTGTATAATGACCATTATATGTTATTAAATTATACCCGAACCATATTTATATTTATTATATCATGCATGATTCATTTATGACTTTACACTACCCATTTAATAATTATTTCCATGTTAAATTAACATTTTGGGTAATAATCGCTTTCTTTATTGTACGTGTTTTAACTTTCTATTTTTGATCGTATCATTTAGATCATGATTTAAATAATTACTGAATATAAAACTTGATTTATATAACATATATATTTATAATATAAATATTTATAATAGATAGATATATGAAATGGAAGGCACAGTTTATGGAGATGGTAGGCCGTATGTATGCATAAACGTTGTTTTGATTTTCAGATCGTATTGAATGGAAGTAAGTGAATAAGATATATGTAAGTATATAAATACACACACACCCACACACACACACACACACACACACATATATATCCAGTAGCATTATTATTTCATATATTACATACTTATTAATAATATATATTTTTATAATCCCCGTTGAATGGTGAACGTGGAAATGAATCTCATCGCATTGTGGAGACGGTAATCCGTATGTACGCACGAGCGAAAATATCATTATATTGATGGTGAAATAATATATAATTGGATGGTATATCATATATAAAGAATAATTAATATGTTATATTTATTATTTACATAATTTATACTCATTATTATACCCATAAAGATAATGAAGTGTTTGAATAACAAACTACACCACGACGTGGAGATGGTAAGCCGTATATACGCACGTATGGTTACTTTGTCATTTATAGTATGGATATAATAACGAATATGGTTGTACCATATTTATAATAGTATCACAGTATGTATAAGGTACTGGAATTATTATTTTGGTATGGAAGCAAAAAAAGAAAGAGGAAGTGTAATAAGAAAAGAACTTGAAAGAGTGTGGTGAAATTATTACCTATTCTTCAGGTGTTTCCTTTTAAGTTGATCAAAAGGGATCGATAGGCAGGCTTTCTGATCAAAGTAAGGCCTCTAGGTATAAGGGATTAATGTTTGGAGGATATTTGGGCAGGTTTTGGCCTATCCAAATGGCTTTGGTGGTGTGATTTTGAGAGAATGGGAAGTACCCTTTTATAAGAGAGGTGAGGGTCACTTTAGGAAAAGCTTCAAATATTAGTTTATAATAAAATAATTTTCAGTTTATAATGGCTAAAAAATGATTTATTTATAAGATAAGGTTGGTATGGGTCAAAACAATCTAAAAAAATAGGTTTCAAATAGGTTTGGGTCACCATATTAACCTTATATTTTATATTTAACTCTTAGTAAAATAGTTTAACTTTTACCATGTATTCTTGAATTATTAGAATAATTGGTTAATAAACTTACTGAAAAATTCCAAGAGAACCTAAAGTGGTTATTTAATGATATTCCTATCATTATACAAGTTCTTTTTCAGAACCTTATATTTTTAGGAATATTATATAATTTAATAATATAATATTTGATTTAAAAACTCATTTATGTCAATTTTGACACTATTTAGTATTTGTTTTTTGTGAAAGTAATCAGAACTTGATTACTTAGAACAAAATACATTTAACCAATAATATCATGTTATATTCACCTATAAAGTTCTTTTTTTCCATAAAAACTTTCAAATAATATTTATTTTAATGTTTACAATACCATTTATTTGATTCTTTCATTAATAAGATAATTACTTCATCATCATTGTGTCATAAATAAATTTAATTATTTAATGTCTAAAAATTATAAATACAATGTAATTATATAGGAAATATTTTTATATTTATAATGAGTGTTTATAGTCAAAAAGATAACTTATATAACCCCATGTAAAAATTGTTTTACTAAAAGATATATGTTTATGTCATTTTTGTCTTTACTTTAAATTAATTACTATAAAGTGTCATTATCACTTTCAAGTGGTTCCATGGGGTCCCAAAATCAACCCAAGTATGGAAATGGTCAAGAATATATCAACAAATAGGAATATGACACATGTTAGGGTAATTTATTATTATAATAATATTATTTTGTTTCCCTAATTTACATGATTTACCCTTTAACCATGGAAAATAAAATATTTAATGAAGTAAATATTCATAATGTATAAAAATAAAAGTTACCTATTTAAAAAATTTAGAGCTCATGATTCCAAATGTGGTATCCATTTTTCCAAATTCAAAACACAAAAGTGGAAGAAATTAATTTAAAATTAATTCCCGTGGTTAAAACAGAAAGCGTGTTTTTAAGAAATAATAACTATCAAAAGATTGACACTTGTTTATGTCCAGTTTAAATTTGAAATTACATCCAACGACCTAAATTATATTAAATGATAAAAATATAGTCTAATTATACTTTAAGATAACTCAAATTTATAATTTAACACTATAAATTTTTTGGATTAAAAAAGTTTCTTTTAATTAAAATTTAGTATTTTTTCTCTATTCATCAAAATATGAAAGTGATCAAAAATGTACCAAAAATTTCTCCAAACTAAATTTTTATGTTCTTATTCTAATGAATAATTTGATTTCACTAAATTGAATATATAAAAGTATCAAATATTGGATTTAAAAAGGATTCTCCATTAAAAGTCGGAAAAACTGCATTTTTTGAAAAATACCTCTTTTATCTTAAAAATTGAATTTTTCTTATATTATGTATAAGAAACATGAAATATGAATGTTAAAATTATATAGTATATATAAAATTTAAAATGCGGTTAATCCTATTCATAACCTCATTTTTTGAACGGCTAGTTTGAAAGTCGTGGTGCGCTCAAACTCAGTGTTGCATGTAGCATAAGTTATTGAAATAATTTAAAGAGATAACATACTATAAATCATGGGGTCTTACATTCTCCCCCTCCTTCAATAAATTTATTCCTCACAATTTGAACAACTTCTTTGGAAATAATAGGTTAAAAATAGAAGAATACCTTTGTAGAAAACCCACATTAGAAATTGGGTTAATTAAATTTAGTCTTAATAAGAGAAAAAGGGAATAAAAAATCCACCACAAAATTATGATCTGTATTAGGAGAAAATTGGTGGAAATTAGAGACACATAATTGGAGGAAAAACTTAAATATTTATATGGAGTCATTGATGTTATCAATCACAAACAAGTGTAAAATTGAGGGCCTCAAAGCCATCTGTTGGTCGGAGTGGATACTCAAGAGGGGGGGTGAATTGAGTTCCAATTAATATTTCTATTTAAAAACTTTGAGTTAAAAATCCCCCAAAAAGAATACAGAATTAAACTGTAGTGAATTTATATCACAGTAAATGTTCTGTTAGGTTCTCAAGGGATTTATTAGTTCCCAGTTAATCAAATCAGTAGACTTGATTAAGTTTTGAAACTAACCTACTGGTTTATAACTAATATAAACACTTGCGAGTTTAATTATCAAAGTAGCTTTAAAACAATTTTGGTTTTAAAGTATTAGCAGCGGAATAAAAGAATAACTTTGAAAGATATAGCAGAAAAAATATAACCAAGAGGTTCAGTCTCAAGCTGAGACTTAGTCCTCTCAAAAGAATTTATAAAAAGATGATCCACACCCTGGATCGGGGATAACAACAGCAACTAGTTGTCCAGGTCCAAGACCTCTACCATAATTATTCGTGGGAAAAAACACAACAACAACCAGCTGTTCAGGTCACACGACCTCTACCACTATCCTAGTGGGAAAAACAAAATGCAAGTGAGTTTATTGAGGATTTACAAATCCTCCAGTTATAGTACAGGAGACAGTGTGTGTGTAAAATACAGCATATAACACACACTACTCGATACATAAAAAGATAAATCACAGAGAAAATATATTGAGTTTAGAAATGGCTCTTGTGATTAGCATGCAGTTCTGGACTCCTTTGATTGATCAGAATTTGCTCTGAGTCCTCTTCTGGTTTTTTTCTGGAAAATAGAGTATCGTCTGTTTCATTGACTTCCAGGTGTAGAGACAGTCGATGAAGCTCTTGTGTTATGTTCTCGTTCTTAGCTCTTCTCTGGTATGCAGTAATGAGTTCGTCGTTTAGGTTCTGTCATCTCTTTTCATTCACACTCTGTGTTCTTCTAGCACACCTTGTATTTTGTATATCTCATGTATTCATCTATATGTCTTTCTCACAGCCTGTGTTCCATGTATTGTATTCGTCTATTCATACTCTTTTGTAGGAGAATCCTTCCTTTAGTTAAACCACGTGCTCCGGCAAAAGATGATTTAATTTTTGTCGGTACGAGGTACGGTTCCCTGACATCCAGCAACACACATCAAATAAATGTTAGTATATTAAATATACCAGATATGACCGTTGGTTAGATTAAACAATGATTAAGAAATTAAAGCAGTGTCAGGTTCTGTCTCTGGAACGGTAGCTCTTGATATCGGTAGATTTGTGTTACGACAGGTCTGAGTATCGGTAGGAATTTGTAATGGTAGACTTGTCTCAGTAGCTACAACTGTAGACTTGATCACATCAGTAGCTGTGGACTTGTAATGGTAGCTGTGGATCTGCCTTGTATCGGTAGGTGTAGCTCTCTATTGGTAGACTTTTCATAACGGTGGACTTCAGCATATCGGTAGCCGTCAACTTTGCTGTAGCGGTAACTATCGACTTCATTGTATAAGTAGCTCTATGTTTTGAAGGTAGCTCTCTTATAGCGGTAGCTCCAATATATTAGTAGACTTAACTGTATCGGTCGCTGTGAGCTGTAACGGTTACTTAGCTTGTAACGGTAGCTGAGAACTGTTTGAGCATTCACTTGGCAAAAAGAGTTAAGTCATAGTAAACATATATCTGATAATTCCAAAGACTTTATTTAAGCATAATGAAAGCAACAACATATATTAAAGTATATTTGGAATCTATTAAACATAATCAAGATATAAATAAGGAATGGTTGGGATTATCAAAACACAATAAAGCCCCTTAATTCCCAGAGGTTTCAACAATCTCCCACTTTTTGATAATGACAACTTATGCCAAAAAATATATCAAAGTATGATATCAACAGTATAGGATCAGAGAAAGAAAAAAAATCTCAGCAATTGATATCAAACAATAAAATAGTATCAGAGGAGAAAGAAAAACACAAACAAGATTCTTTAGTTTGAGAAGATTCACATATTCCTCCCCCTATCAATTTAACTACAGGATTCTCCTCCAAAGTAGTGATTTTCTCCCCCTCTATCCCCTTAGGTGAACAACATTCTCTCTCTCTCTCTGGGTACATCTCTCAATAATTTCTCCCCCTTTGTGATTAACAAAAAGGAGGGTATTAGAGAGAAAAGAGAAGGACAAGGAAAGAAAATAGACAGAGTAAAATAGACAATAAAGAGAGGAATGAAGTATGTGATTGATAAGCCAAAAGATACAGTGGGAAAATCAGAAAAGTACAAAAATACAATGAATCCCATCAAAAATGAAGTTAGAAGCACTCAATCATCCTCTTGAATAGGTGTTTTTCCCTTGGGATCAGCAGAGGGTTCAGAGGTAGAGTCAGCAGGCTTGGGAATTTCGGAAAGAACTACTGGTGGATCAGCAACTGATACAGTACCAGATCTGTAATCTGAGCCCCTCTGAGTGATCATCGGTGTCAGGATCCTGATAGCTTGAATGGGAGTCAGTTAAGGAGTACTCCTAGAGGCAGATAGTGGAAGGGCAGGTGGTATAATAACTGGCCGAGCATCCACATGTAGGAAAGGCAGCAAGAGATTCCTGAAATCCATGATGATGCTTCCACCTCTCTCCATAGTAGAGACAAAATCATCTCTATTCTCAATAAATTTGTCTAAGGCTGGAGTAAGCTCCCTGAGATTACTAAACTGTTCTCTGAAGGCTTGGGTAACTGGAGGTAATTTCATATTCTCCATCAAAAGCTTGAAATGGTTTGTCATTTGGTGATTGGTATAAATATTTTCAAAATAAGCATCCACCTTATTTTTGATTGCCTCTTGAGAAGCAGTAGCTGCCCGCAGGTGATCACGAACAAAACTACTAACTTCCTTAGTGGTAGCAAGAATCTGAGTATCGGATGCACCACTAGGACTGGCCTTAGCCAATTCTTCTTGAATAATAGTCCAGATCTGGTCAAGGTTCACACTAGAGCTATTTGAGGGAAAGGGGTTTCATTGAGAAGGCCACTATCTCCTTTAAATATAGAGTCAGACTAATAACCACCTTCTGAACAAGTTCATCCTGACTGTTCATATGTTCTTTGACAGACTTCTTAAAGGCCTCAAACACTTCCACAAATTTTTTGACCACTTCTTTGATTTATCCAATGTCAGTGTGCACTTGGGTTTGAGAACTGTTCAAAGCAGTCAATGAAGCAATGGATTGTCTAAGAGCAACTACAGCTCCTGTCCAACTCTCAATCTGAGTGTGGCACACCTTAAGTTCATCCACCATTTCTTTCACAGGACTGGACACACTACATCCAATGGATAAGTCAAGGGATTTCTCCACACTTTTCATCTCTTCAAACATACTTTTCTTCATATCGGCCACTGATTCTCTTATTGCTTCTATCAATTCGGCTTTTAAAGACTTAAGTTCATCCTTGGTTTCCATATGTTCAGCTACAGTGGGTAAGGTAACTGATTCCTTTTAGGGTTGGTCTTCCTCGTCAGAATCTCCATAGGAAAGTCCAAGAATCATATATCCGGGATCTGATGTCCAACATTCAATGTCATATAACACTGATACTGAGCCAAGATTCTTCCCCTCACTTGGAACATTCTCCTGAGGTATCTCTTCCAACTGTTCTTCCTGAGGTAAATCTGCAATTTCCTCTACAACCACAACAGATTCAATAGCCACTTGTTCTGAGTCATTAATAACTCTCTCATTAACAGGTGCTACTGCTATGTCTTCCTGATCAGCCAAAGTCCTGACTGTACTGACTATTAGAGGACTCAAACTGAGCTCTTTTTCAATCTTTTCTTCATCATCTGCTTCACCATCGACCTCTTTTTCTCCATTAACATTTTGATCAGATTCAGTTGTCTCATCCTCCTCAGAGGTGTCCTTGACAACATACTGGCAGGATTCTTCCTCTTCTTCTGTAGTCTCTGTATCATTTTCCTTTAAGACAGTTTCTCTTTTTGGTAGTTCTGTTGGAGGGCCGGCTGCTCCATAAGAAATAACTTGATGCATAGGACTAGGGGGAAAGTCTGGATCTCCTCCTTACTCTACTGATGTCTCTTCCTCCTCAGCTTCATCATCACTGTAGACCGGTTCTGGCTCATCTGGTCCAAGACCAGGATCCCTCACATCCTTTTGTCTAGAAGGATGATCCATAGGAGTATACTTGTCATAAATTTTTCCTTCATCATTCACCCATGATTTCTTCCAAGGATTCTAGATGACCTTCATGTATTTACAGACAGTTCTTGTAATACAGAAGTTATCCTTGACCACTACCAGCTCATCCTGAGCTCCAACTATCTCCTTCACTTTCAGCATCACAGAAATTAGTTTTGAGAAAAACAAGGCATTTGATTTTGACTTTGGTCTAGTAATCTCTTCCACTTGAACCATAATCAATCTACATAGATTGATTCTCACACTGTGCTTCAGGAAATGTAACAGATATATGTCTTGGAATCTCAAAGTGGAAAAGTCTCCTCTTCTCGGACTAACAACATGCTGAATAAACTTAAACAACAGTTTTTCTTCTCCTACCATCTCTGCAGCAATCACCTTTCTATGGGTCCCATTCCCTGTGAGTTCCAGCAGAGCATCTTCATATTGAAACACATCACTGGTTGATGGTACAAACTTTGAGAAGAACGCATAATCTCCTTCATGTGGAACTCTTAAGTTCCTAGCCCATTCCTATGAAGTAAAAGATACTTCCTGACCATTTACCATAGAAACCATTCTGCTTTCTTCTTCAGACTTTTCAAAACGAACGAATTCGTAGAATTGTTTCACCAGTCCTGGATAATAAGGTCCGTTGTTGTTTGCGAAGCATTCTAGCCAACCTTGTTCTTCTAGTACTCTAAGAACTAACGATTTGCTTTCCATCAGCCATTCTGCACACACTTATTTTTCAACAAAAACCTCTCTCCTTGAGAGATGCGGGTTTATTGGATTCCTTTGAGCTACACTTCCACTTCCACTTCCACTGGAATTCGATACTTTCTGTCGTTTCACTTGCGGCTCATCACTTCCATCTGTGACTTGGGGTCTCTTGACGTGGGCCATTGCGGATTTGAGGCTAGGGTTCTGAAGGTTGAGAGGTTTAGGTTTAGGGGATTCGAGCAGACATGTTCGCAGTGAGATTGAGTGAGTCTAGTTCGAGTTTTAATATCATTTAGGATTCATAAATCACATAAATCACAAATAAAATAAATAACGGTTCTATGACTCAGCTTTAAAGAATTTTAAAACAGCGCGAGATGTACCGGTAAAGTCTCTTAACAGTGAGGTCTTCTATCGGTGAGGTTTTTCTAACGGTGAGGTTTCTCTAACGGTGAGGTTTCTCTAACGGTGAGGTTTCTCTAACGGTGAGGTTTCTCTAATAGTGAGGTTTCTCTAACGGTGAGGTTTCTCTAACGGGTTAAGGATAAGTTATCATTCCTAATTCGTGTCTAATGAAACTTAATCTTTTTGAACTTAAAGGTTTAGTGAAAATATCAGCTAATTGATGTTCAGTGCCTATAAACTCAAGTGTTATATCACCTCTTTGATAGTGATCTCTTAAAAAGTGATGTCTAACATCAATATGTTTAGTTCTAAGTGAGACACAGGGTTCTTAGAGATATTAATCGCACTAGTGTTGTCACAGTTGATTGAAACATGTTTAAAGTCAAATCCATAGTCCAGTAGTGTGTGTTTCATCCACAGAATCTGTGCACAGAAACTACCAGCAGCGATGTATTCTGCTTCAGCAGTAGAAAATGCAATTGAGTTCTGTTTTTTTTTACTACACCATTTAGAAAAGCACTTTTCACATCCATTTGATATAACTTGAAATTCAGATGTGATGCATAAGCAAGTAATATCCTAATAGATTCTAATCTAGCTACAGGTGCAAAGGTTTCCTCATAGTCAATTCCTTATTCTTGATTGTAACCTTGTGCAACTAGCCTAGCTTTATTTCTAATGATGTTTCCAGATTCATCAAATTTGTTTCTAAACACCCATTTTGTGCCTATGGTAATAGTGTCCTTAGATCTTTCTACTAATTTCCAGACTTTGTTTCTTTCAAATTGATTTAGTTCCTCTTGCATAGCCATTACCCAGAATTCATTACTGATAGCATCATTGATATTTTTAGGTTCTAGCTCTGACAAGAAGGATTGATGTTCAACCTGATTTCTAAGAGAAGATCTAGTATATGTCCCTCTATAAAGATTTCCTACAACAACATCTAATGGATGGTTCTTTAGAGTCCTAGTTGGTCTTGAAAAGGTAGGGCTAGAGATTTCAGGTTCATCTACAGGTTGAGGTTCAACAGAAGCAGGGTCTGGAAAATTTCCAGAACTGGATGTTTTAACTACAGGTCCACTTTTTTCAAGAGAGGTCTTAGGTTCATGTGGATCAGTTTCATCAAATTTGATGTGAACAGATTCTTCCACACATTTGGTTCTCTTATTAAAAACTCTATAGGCTTTACTGGAAGTTGAGTAACCTAGAAAAATTCCTTCATCACTCTTGGATGCAAACTTATCAAGATTATCTTTAGTGTTAAGAATAAAGACTTTGCAGCCAAAAACTTTGAAGTAGTTAACCTTAGGTTTCCTATGGTTCCATAACTCATAAGAGGTCCTCTTAAGAACAGGTCTGATCAAGACTCTATTAATAACATAACAAGTTGTATTTACAGCTTCAGCCCAAAAGTAAACAGGTAGGTCATACTCATTAAGCATAGTTCTAGCAATTTCTTGCAGGGTTCTACTCCTTCTTTCTACTACACCATTCTGTTGAGGTGTCCTAGGGGCAGAGAAATTGTGACTATAGTCACTGTGTGAGCAGTAAGATTCAAACTCATGATTTTCAAACTCATGACCATGATCACTTCTCAGGGTTTTAATCTTAAGTACACTAAGGTTCTCTATAGACTTGGAGTATTTTACAAAGCAAGAACAAGCTTCACTTTTGTGAGCTAGAAAATATACCCAAGTATATCTAGAATAGTCATCTACAAGAACATAGAAATAATGCTTCCCATTTAAACTAGAAACTGTAGAAGGTTCAAACAAATCCATGTGAACCAACTCGAGAGGTTGAGAAGTTGACACTTCTTTCTTTGATTTAAAAGAAACTTTATGTAGCTTTCCCTTTTGACAGGGATTACAAACTTTGTCTGCTAGAAATTCAAGTTTGGGTAGGTCTCTAACTAAGTTATTCCTAGCCAGTTTTCTAAGTGAATGCACATTGCAATGTCCTAATCTTCTATGCCAAATCCAAGACTCTTTATGAAAAGCATTTAAACAAGTAATATTTTGCTTAGCTAAAGAATTTAAATCAACAGCATAAACATTTTCATTTCTCAAAGTAGAAAACACTAAAACATTTTTAGTATTAAAAACATTGCAAGAATAATTTTCAAATTTAACGTAGAAACCATAATCACATAACTGAGAAATACTTAACAAATTGTATTTAAGTCCATAAAAAAATAAAACTTTAGAAATTAATACTGAGTCAGTGTTACCAATCTGGCCTAAGCCGATGATTTTTCCTTTTGAGTTATCACCAAAGGTGACAAAACCTCCATCAACTCTGACTAAGATTTTAAAGCATGAGAAGTCTCCTGACATATGTCTTGAACATCCGCTGTCCAAGTACCAGGTCTTTTTACAAGAGCTCTTTAAGCAGGTTTCCTACAAAACAGATTTAAACAGGAAATGATTTTGGTACCCATATTTTCTTGGGTCCAGAAAGGTTATCCAATAACACTTTAGGTACCCATATTTGTCTAATGGGTCTCATAAAATTTCTATAATCAACAGATTTTGAAAGATAAACCTTATTAGATCCATAACTATGAATATAACTCATTGAAGCATATGAAGTTCCAGAGCTAGCTACATTCTATCCATATTTATGAATGAATCTAGTTTGGGTAATTTTCCTTTGTCCAGGTTGGTAATCTATACCAGTGGTGTATCTAGGTGTTATTTGCTTACCTAGAATCTGAGTAAGAGTATCTTTTCCATTGGTAAATTTCTCTAAGTCTTTCTTGGGTTTCTCATTAGATAATTTTAGTTCAGTGTTCTCTTTAAGCAACTGTGCATTCTTTTCCATTTCAATATCAAGATCAGATTTATGTTTAACAATTAAAGCATACTGTTTCTTTAAACCTTTGTATTTGTATTTCAGCTCATTACAAGTTTCTTCTAACATATCACAATATTCAAATAGTTCAGATTTAGACATGTTATCACATTCAGAATCATCTCCATAATAATATGAATTAGAATCAGGAGTTTTTGAAGTTACCTCAACAACGTTTGTCATAAAGCACATGTTTGCCTTGTTTCTGTGTTCAGTTTCAGAAACTTCAGATTCACTAGAATTGTCCTTAGAAGCACTCCAGGTATCCTTCATGTCTTTCTTATACTTGTTATCCTTTTATTCATACTTCTTCTTGTATTTTAGCTTTGGACAGTCTGCTTTTATGTGTCCCTTCCTTTTTCACTCATAACAGACAACTTCATCTGATTTGTCAGATTTCTTCCAATCCTTTTTCCAATGTCCCTTGTTTTCATACTTACCTTTGTAGTTTGTCTTTCTGAAAAACTTCTTCTTCCTATAAAATTTCTTAAACCTTCTAGCAATGTGAGCCATCTCAGCATCACTGTCAGAGTCACTCTCACTGTCTTCACAGCTTGAACTTTCATTGATTGCTTGAAGCTTTTCCTTATCCTTATTCTCTGAGGTTGTAGTTTTGAAGGCAACAGAATTCCTTCTAGGTTCATCATCTTCTTCTTTGTTCACTTTGAGTTCTTCTTCATACATCATCAACTTGCCAATTAGTTCCTTGACTGGTAGTTCACCAATGTCACATGATTCTCTAATGGAGACAGAGGTTCCTCTCCATCTTTCAGGTAGACATCTCAAAATTCTCATGATCTGTTCCTTTGATGGAACATCCTTTCCCAGAGAAGTCATTGTGTTGACAATTTCATTGAACCTGAGATACATATCAGAAATGGGTTCATCAGGCTTCATCTTAAAATTATCATACTTAATAGTATAGGTATTCAACTGCATCTCCTTAACATTAGTTGTTCCTTCATGAGAAACAACTAAGGTATCCCAAATTTCATAAGCAGTTTTACAGGCAGATATTCTATTAAATTATTCATCTCCTAAATCATAGTACAGAGAATTCATAGCTTTACAATTATTATTGTAGGCTGTCTTAGTAGCTTCATTCCATGTAGTTCTTACAGTAGTTGGTATTTTGTATTCAGATTCTATAGCAGTCCAAATATCAAAACGCATGCTCTCTAAATGGATTTTCATCTTGATTTTCCACTGAGCATAGTTAGTGCAATTGAAAAATGGTGGTCTATTGGTAGCAACACATTAATTTCTATTATCCATGATAGCTAACTATAAGGAAAGATTTTAAAGAGATAAAAATTTAGAAATAACAGAAATTTTAAGAACTTTAAAATACAACTAAAATCACAGTTGAAAAACAGAGTACAAAATATTTTAAACAACCTCTGATACCAAATGTTGGTCGGAGTGGATACTCAAGAGGGGTGTAAATTGAGTTCCAATTAAAATTTCTGTTTAAAAACTTTGAGTTAAAAATCCCCCAAAAAGAATACAGAATTAAACTATAGTGAATTTATATCACAGTAAATGTTCTGTTAGGTTCTCAAGGGATTTATTAGTTCCCAGTTAATCAAATCAGTAGACTTGATTAACATTTGAAACTAACTTACTGGTTTACAACTAATATAAACACTTGCGAGTTTAATTATCAAAGTAGCTTTAAAACAATTTTGGTTTTAAAGTATTAGCAGCGGAATAAAAGAATAACTTTGAAAGATATAGCACATTAAATATAACCAAGAGGTTCAGTCTCAAGCTGAGACTTAGTCCTCTCAAAAGCTTTTATAAAAAGATGATTCACACCCTGGATCGGGGATAACAACAGCAACCAGCTGTCCAGGTCCAATACCTCTACCACAATTATTCGTGGGAATAAACACAACAGCAACCAGTTGTTCAGTTCACACGACCTCTACCACTATCCCAGTGGGAAAAACAAAATGCAAGTGATTTTAGTGAGGATTTACAAATCCTCCAGTTAGAGTACAAAAGACAGTGTGTGTGTAAAATACAACATATAACACACACTGCTCGAAATTTAAAAAGATAAATCATAGAGCAAATATATTGAGTTTAGAAATGGATCTTGTGATTAGCATGCAGTTCTGGACTCCTTTGATTGATCAGAATTCGCTCTGAGTCCTCTTCTAGTTTTTGTCTGGAAAACAGAGTATCGTCTGTTTCCTTGACTTCCAGGTGTAGAGACAGTCTATTAAGCTCTTGTGTTATGTTCGCGTTCTTAGATCTTCACTGGTATGCAGTAATGAGTTCGTCGTGTAGGTTCCGTCGTCTCTTTGCATTCACACTCTGTGTTCTTCCAGCACACCTTGTATTTTGTATGTCTTGTGTATTCGTCTATATGTCTCTCGCACAGCCTGTGTTCCATGTATTGTATTCGTTTATTCATACTCTTTTGTAGGATAATCCTTCCTTTAGTTAAATCACGTGCTCCGGAAAAAGATGATTTACTTTTTGCAGGTACGAGGTACGGTTCCCTGACATCCAACAACACACATTAAATAAATGTCAGTATATTAAATATACCGGATATGACCGTTGGTTAGATTAAACAATGATTAAGAAATTAAAGCAGTGTCAGGTTCTGTCTCTGGAACGGTAGCTCTTGATATCGGTAGATTTGTGTTATGGCAGGTCTGAGTATCGGTAGGAATTTGTAACGGTAGACTTGTCTCGGTAGCTGCAACTGTAGACTTGATCACAACAGTAGCTGTGGACTTGTAATGGTAGCTGTAGCTCTGCCTTGTATCAGTAGCGGTAGCTCTCTATCGGTAGCTATGGCTCTGCCTTGTATCAGTAGCAGTAGCTCTCTATCGGTAGACTTTGCATAATGGTGGACTTCAGCATATCGGTAGCTGTCAGCTTTGCTGTAGCAGTAACTGTCGACTTCATTGTATCGGTAGCTCTATGTTTTGACGGTAGCTCTCTTATAACGGTAGCTCCAATATATCAGTAGACTTAACTGTATCGGTCGCTGTGAGATGTAACGGTTTCTTATCTTGTAATGGTAGCTGAGAACTGTTTGAGCATTCACTTGGCAGAATAAGTTAAGTCATAGTAAACATATATCTGATAATTCCAAAGACTTAATTTAAGCACAATTAAAGCAAAAACATATATTAAAGTATATTTGGAATGTATTAAGCATAATAAAGATATAAATAAAGAATGGTTGGGATTATCAAAACACAATAAAGACACTTAATTCCTAGAGGGTTCAACACCATGAATCTATGATGATTTAAAATATCGTTAGTTTAACAAAACATAAGGTATTAGGATAACAAATTTTTGGTTTTAAGATCCCTTCCCTAAAGTTTAAGAATTAATTGATTCATAGAATAAGAGGGAAAAATATACTTGACAAGTAGAGTTTCATCCTTCAACTAATTCCTACCACAAACTCATATTTCGCTCTAAAAGATAATTGAATTCAAAAATATACTATTTAGCGTAATCGTATAAGGTTCCAAAAATAATGAATTTATAATTCATTTTTTGGACTATTTAATAAAACTACATTATAAAAACTAGGACATCATGTATGCCAGTGGTAGGTGATCCACCCTTTTCGCCCTTCGGCTGCGTGTTCTAGTCTCGTGGCCTTGCCGGATGTGATGGGTAGTCACCCAACCTCTAGGTTGTTCTTTTTATGACAATCCAAAAATAATCTCAAGAAATGATTTAACCTCAACAATAGTATCCAATGTAAAAATTAACCGATTATAACCTTTAGACTTATCCAAAATACTTCTATCCAAACTCACAGTCTAAAATTTATAAGGTAAACACAATGAAGATCCTTTTTGCCACGTAATAACATGTGAATACTTTCATCATGTATTCTTTTAAAACACTCTAACATCCCGAATTACCATAAAACCTTATTGATTACATTCATACTCCCTTATTCTTTATAGAATACTGGATATACTACTTCTATCCAAAAATGTTGTGAACTCAAACAATGATGTAATATACAAATCATTAATCAGTTTCAAGGTAGTCAAGAATATCCAATATAATTTATCCAAATCAATCATATATTATTCCAAAATCACTACCTCAATATCAGAGATATATTATGGTTTATCTTACTCTCAACCATATATTTTCTAAAACATTAAACATGCTATTGAGTCACTTTTCTTGATTCCACACAATCTCAAGTCCTTAATTAAATAGTACTACAATACAATCCTTTTATACTCTATAATTCTTATAACATGTACATCATTAATAAAATACTCAAATTACACAATACTTTAATAAAATCATAAGAAATATAATCATTCCTGTTCATCTTCAGTTGTATCATAACTTGATTATTATTCAATAGCAGCATTTGGGGTATACTCTGATTATTTGGCCATTGCTTTGCATAGTGTCCCAACTCTTTACAGATAAAGCATTGTACATTTGAAACCTTTTTCTTACCCTTTCAATCACATACTTGGTGTCCTTTTTCTCCACACTTATAACAAATCCCCATTCCCTTCAAGCATTTACCAAGGTGATTCTTTCCATAGTTATCACATATAGGAAAATCATTTGTTCCCCTCTTCCCTTTATCCATCTTTCTCTATTCCATCCTTTTCTTCTCTGGCTTCCCATCAAAGGTATAAGACTCAGATAATTCTTTAATTATCTTATTAACACATGATACTATTTATCCATATGATGATAATACATGGAAGACTATTTCTCTTTTAAATTTTGGATTAATACCATGAAAGATATGATCCTTCTTAATCTTTAGGTCATGCGTATTTCTTGAATTCTCATTCCTTCTACTAGGCACCATTTCTAAACAATGGCATACACTAAGTTAGTTTACGAATCACAATGAATAATTCCAAACTGGTAAAATACCTAACATAAGTATAAAATATTATGCATCTAATCTATAATCATTAAATGTTTTCTTTGAGGAAGTATTTACTCCGGAATTCTTCATAATGGCTTGTAATGAAAATGTGAATTATCCTAAGTATATCCCCCGGGAGTGTCATAACCAAGAGTGCAGCAAAGAGAATTTTTGTGTACCAAGATACCCTGGGTCAAGCCCAAAACTCTTTGTTGAAGTTCTCACTTCTAGGTACATTTGTTCCAGAGCAGCCTCTACCTGCTCGTATCCAGACATAGATGTATTGCTTGAAGAATACACAAAATATATTCAATACCAAAATTCTAGGAAGTTCTTATATACTAATCCTCAAAGTTTATCTTAGGTTAATGTTCTCTAATCAGAGTTTATCAAAATCTATTTCAAAGGTTGTTTCTAAACTTCCTCTGATACCAACTGTAATTCTCTAACCCCAGTTACCCAAAGTTGGTGCATTATTTTAATACATTGGCATGATTACAAGGAATCAAGTCCCGAAGCACCAATTAGTTTAGAAGTATTGGAAAATAGATCACATACATAAATGTTTCATTACATAATAAAATTAAAAACAACAACAACATTTTATCCATTGACCACAATCTTATCCCTTAGATTATCCATGCAGGCCAGTCATAATATACTTCTTCACATCCTGGAAAAAATAAAACATAGAAAGAGGTGATCTCAGATGCTCAGTAAGGATAATAATATAGCAGAAACTTTCAAATATAAGCATAAATATTTAAAGAAATGTATAATACTAAAACAAAATCCTTTTAAACTTAAACTTCAGAATAATATGGAAAAGACAAATAAAATAATTCCATTTACTTATTCTTATGGATATTCTACTAGTCTAATAATCACATGTAATATCAATAGACAATTTCATAATGATGGAATGCATATTTCCAGACTTCATAACCATATAGTCAAGGCCTTGTTCCAAGACTAAAACTAATATTTTGTCAAGGCATTTTTCCAAAACACTAGTTTGTCTCATGAGACCTACCAATGAATTGAGGAGCTATAGTGGGATCCACCCATCACTTACTATGTACAATGCATTCCTTATATGAAAAGGTTTAAACATAACAAAAACATTCATATTAAAACTAGCATACTAAATGTCAATACATTATCTATAAACCATGAATGGTATAAAAATAATACATCCATAGTCAAACATATCACATAACCTTCAATACAATATGGAAGATTTGTATCATAATAAATCAACTTAAAACAAGTTTAAAATCTATCAATGGATGTTGACAAAGATGAAAATAATTTATAAAACTCTTTGAGAGAAATATCCCTCTTTATGAAAACATTAAAAATTCACAAAATTTAGAAAGGAATACATTTAAAGAAATTTATGAATCAAAGTGTCCCATACCATTTTGAAACTTTTGAATGGATTTAACATTTTAAAAACATTCATGTTCATATAAATAAATCCTCAAAAAACCATTTTGAAAACATGGACTTTAATGAGAATGATTTAGAAGAATAAATATTTAAAACATTTAAAATGATGTTTTAATAAAATAGTCCCTTAAAAATAATCCCTTTGAAAACTATTTTTTTAATCATGGATATGTATAATAAATATTTCCCAGAAAAAATCTTACCCATAAACAATCTTGAATATAATGAGATTGAGGAATTAACCCTTACCTTTCACTTTCCTTTGGTCGAGGGTAAATTTAACCTCCTATATAATGACTATAGTATGTTATTAAATTATAAAATAACCATATTCATATTTATTATATCATAAATGATTCATTTAGGACTTTATACTACCCATTTAATAATGATTATTATGTTAAATTAACATTTTGGGTAATAATCGCTTTCTTTATTGTATGTGTTTTAACTTGTTATTATTGATCGTATCATTTAGATCATGAATTAAATACTTAAATAATATAATACTTGATTTTTATATAATATATATTTAGAATATAAATATTTAGAATAGATAGATATATGAAATGGAAGGCACCGTTTATTGAGACGGTAGGCCGTACGTACGCATAAGTACTGTTTCCGTTTTCATATCATATTGAACGAAAGTAAGAGTAAAAGATATATGTAAGTATATATATATATATATATATATCTCCATTAGAATTATTATGTCATATATTACATACTTATTAATAATATATATTTTTATAATCATCGTTTAATGGTGAACGTGGAAATGAATTTCATCGCGTCATGGAGATGGTAATCCGTACGTACGCATGAGCGACAATATCATCATATTGATGGTGAAATCGTATGTAATTGGATGGTATATCATATATAAAGATTAATTAACATGTTATATTTATTATTTACATAATTTATACTCATTATTATACCCATCCAAATAATTAAGTGTTTGAATAACAAACTACACTACGGCGTGGAGACGGTAAGTCGTACGTACGCACATATGGTGACTTTGTCATTTATAGGATGGATAGAATAATTAATATGGTGGTACCATATTTATAATAACATTAGAGTATGTATAAGGTACTTTAGTTATTATTTTGGTATGTAAACAACAAAGAAAGAGTAAGTGCAAGAAGAAAAGAACTTGAAAGAGGGTGGTGAAATTATTACCTCTTCTTCGGGTGTTTCCTTTTGAGTTGATCAAAAGGGCTTAATAGGTTGGATTTCTGATCAAATTAAGGCCTCTAGGTCTAAGGTAGGAAAGTTGGGAGGATATTTAGGTAGGGTTTGGCTGAGACAAATGGATTTTGATGTGTGATTTTGAGAGAATGGTAAGTACCCTTTTATAAGAGATGTGAGGGTCACTTTAGGAAAATCTTGAAATATTATTTTATAATAAAATAATTTTAGGTTTTTTATGGATAAAAAATGATTTATTTATAGGATAAGGTGGGTATGGGTCTAAAATATCTCAACCAATAGGTTTTATAAAGGTTTGGGTCACCATATTAACCTTATCTTTTAGATTTAACTCTTAGTTAAATTGTTTAACTTTTACCATGTATTCTTGTATTATTATAATAATTGGTTAATAAACCTACTAAAAAATTCCAAGAGAACTTCAAGTGGTTCATTAGTAATATAACTATCATTATATAAGTTCTTTGGAATAACCTTATATTTTTAGGATCATTATATAATTTAATAATATGATATTTTTTTGAAAACTTATTTATGTCAATTTTGACACTATTTAGTTTTTGGTTTTTGTGAAATTCATCAGAACATGATTACTTCAAAAAAAATACATTGAATCAATCCTTACATGTCATATTAAACTATAAATTTAGTTTATGGAATCAAAACTTTCAAATTATATTTATTTTAATATTTACAATTCCATTTATTTGATTCTTTTATTAATTAGGTAATTACTACATCATCATTGTGTCGTAAATAAATTTAATTATTTAATGTTAAAAATTATAAATAAAAAATAATTATGTAGAAAATATTTTTAGATTTCTAATGAGTATTTATAGTCAAAATATAACTTATATAACCCCATGTAAAAATTGTTTTAATAAAAGATATACATTTATGTCATTTTGTTTTTACTTTAAATTAATTAATATAAAGTGTCATTATCACTCTCAAGTGGCTACACAGGGTCCCAAAATCGACCCAATGATGCCCCTGGTCTGAAATTTATCAACCAATAGTAATCGGACACATGTTTGGGTAATTTATTATTATTATAATATAAGTTTGTTACCTTAATTTACCAGATTTACCCTTTAACCATGACAAATAAAATATTTATTGAAGTAAATATTCATAATTTATAAAAATAAAAATTTCCAATTTACATAATTTGGACCTCCTTATTCCAAATATGGAATCCATTTTTCAAAATTCAAAACATAGAAGTGGCATAAATTAATTTAAAATTAATTCTTGTTGTTAAAACAGAAAGCGTGTTTTTAAGAAATAATAACTATCAAAAGATTGACACTTGTTAATGTCTAGTTTAAATGTAAAATTACATCCAATGTCATAAATTATATTGAATGATAAAAATATATTCTAATTATATTTTATAACCACTCAAATGTATAATTTAATACTATAAATTATTTCAATTAAAAAAGTGGTTTTTAATTAAAATTTAGTATTTGTTCGCTATTCATCAAAATATGAAAGTAATCAGAAAAGTACCAAACATTTATCCAAACTAAATTTTTATGTCCATTTTATAAATAATAATTTAATTTCACTAAATTGAATATATAAAATTGTCAAATATTTCATTTAAAAAGGGTTCTCCATTAAAAGGCTGAAAAACAACATTTTTTAAAAAATAACTCTTTTATCTTAAAAATTTATTTTATTATATTATGTATAAGAAACAAAAAAGACGAATGTTAAAATTATATTGGATATATAAAATTTAAAATGTGGTTAATACCATTCGTAACATCGTTTTTTGAACGGCTTGTTTGGTAAGTCATGGTGTGCTCGAACTTGATGTTGCGTGTAGTGCAAGTGATTGAAATAATTTGAAGAGACAACATACTATAAAATATTGGGGTGTTACCTTGGGAATGGGTAACTACTGAAAAATCCATTCTGGTCACTGATGCTCCGCCTTTACTTGCTAATAGGTAGAACACCTCATCACGAAACCATCAGCATATCTCTTCATACCTGGTCACCAGTACTGAAGGTGCATATCTCGGTACATCTTGGTGACACCAAGATGAACTGCCCAAAATGAGAAATGAATGTCTGCATCAGCTCCTCATGTACGTCTACTGACACCCATATGCATCCATGAAAGCGTAAGATCTCATCGTTGCCTACTATCCATCCAGGAATATGGCCCTCTCCTAACACACTCTCCCGTAGAACTAGGCCTTCTTAATCTGGTAGTTTCCTCATTCGCACTCGATCAAGAAGAGCTGAGGTAACAGGTACAGAAGAAAGAAAAGTCTTACCCTATCTGTTGTGCATCTCCAAATTCATCTTAGAGAACAGATCCATAAGATTCCACTCCCTGCTGGCCTCCAGAACTACCTATATATGAGTCCTTCTACTCAATGCATCATCTAATGTGTTGCCTTTCCTAAGTGTGTAGGAAAGTTCAAAGTCAAAATATTGAAGGTACTCAACCCACCTTCACTATCTCAAATTCAGATCACGCTGAGTAAATATATACTTGTGACTTTTTTGGTTGGTGAAAACCATAAAATTATCTCTCAACGGATAATGTCTCTAAGATTGTAGAGCATGAACAACTGCAGCTATCTGGAGATCATGCCTTAGGTAATTCCACTCTGGCCTCAACTTCAGAGACCCGTACGCAATGAATCTTTCCCCTAGCATAAGTAATACTCCTAGACCGATACCTGATGCATCATAGTAAAGTGTATAACACTTTCCTAGATTTGAAGAAACTACTATCAGTGTTAAATTCAACCTCCCTTTCAGCTTCTGAAAGACTGACTTACAAGAATCTGAACATAAGTACATCAGACCATTCTTATTCAGGGCCATCCATGGTGCTTCTAAGTGTGAAAAGTCCTATATGAAATGTCTGTAGTATCTAGCCATCCCTAGAAAACATCATTCCTCAAATCTGTTTTTTGGATTCTACCAAGAAACTACTGCTCTCACTTTATCTGGGTCTATTGATACTACTGTCTCTGAGATAACATGACCCAAGAAGTAAATTTGGTCCATACAAAAGTGGCATTTTGAGATCTTAACATAGAACTGATGATCTCTCAGTGTACTCAAAATGCTATTAATATGCGTGTCATGGTGGTATCAAGTGTCAGAGTACACCAAGATATCATCTAAGAAAACTACCACAAAAGAATCCAAGTATGGACTGAATACTCAGTTCATTAGTGCCATGAAAACAACAGGCATGCTCGTGAGATAGGACGACATAACAACATATTCGTATAGACCATACTAGTTTTGAAAGGTTATAAGAGGTATATCTGATGGTCTAACGAACAACTGATGATAACTGGATCTCAAGTCAAACTTCGAGAACACTCAGGCTCCTCAAAGCTGGTCAAAGAGATCATCAATCCTTGTCAAGGGATATCAGTTCTTGACCATAAACTGGTTCAACTTCCGATAATCCACGCAAATTTTGAGGGTAATATCCACATTCTTCACATATAGGATAGGCACACCCTAAGGAGAAGTGATGGGTTAGATGAAACTCTTCACCTATAACTTTTCTAACTACTTCTTGATCTCTTGTAACTCTGGTGTAGCCATCCTATAAGGAGTAATGGACCCCGATGCCACTCTTAGTACAAAATAAATTGAAAATTCCACCTCTATCTCCAGAGGAAAACCTAAAAAGTCCTCTGGAAAGACATCCCTGGAATGATCCACCATTGGAGGAAAGTCCATTTGTGAAGTCCCCTGGTCATCCAAATATAGAATAGTGATATGGGCTCTAACTGCTCCCAACCCATGATTCTTAGGTCCTTCTCCGCTCGCTTGAACATCCCATTCTCCCTTATGTAAAAAGGATCTTCCCTCTGGTGATGTAAAACTAACTCTATGATGATAGAAATCAACCACATCCTGGAAGGAAACTAACCAGTCCATTTCATAAATGACATCATAGCCCATCATCTTCAAGACATAAAGGTCCCATGAGAAGTGACAACCACCAAACTCAAGAGGGCACTCCTTGAACTGAATTACACTATCCATTCTCATCACTAACAGAGTTCCCAGTGTCAATAAATCTTTATAAATAAAGATACAGATCCCAAGGATCTCCACAATAATAAAAAAACTATTAAACTATGGGAAGACCCTATATCTAAAAGTGTAGAAACTAAAACCGAGGAAACTAGAATCATACCTAAAACTGTAGAGGGTCCATGATCTTACTCTTTCTGGGTCTGATCCACTATAAAAGTATAGCCTTTACTGCGACCCTATGACCCTGCCTGACCACCCTGAGAAGATCCACCCTGTTGTCGCTGAAATTCTGCTGATTGGATACCACAACCATGACCTCCACCTTGGACTGAACATCCGAAAGAACACCAGTTCCCTAATTGATGAGAAACTGGTGGTTTTACTCTGGTTTAAGGAGTTGAGAAAAAACCCCTATCACCAGCTACTGGTGAGAAAAATGACAGAAATGCTGAAGATGACCTATCTTTCCGCAAGATCAGCACTACACTGGGTCTCTCTAACAATGTGTCCTCATATTCCTACTCTTCCTGCACTGGCTGCACACCACCTGGCTACAAGAGAAGTATCCCGATTCCTTGGGTATCTAGGCATAGACTCCCTATGGAGCTTCCTACTATCAGTAGGAGGGGTACCAACTATAGATGACGAGTCGCCCTGAATCATAGCTCCATAATCCCTCATATTGCACTTCATGATCAACACCTGGTTGACTATAGAGGTGATGGATGTCAACCTGAAATTGTTCACCTAAGATCAGATATCATGCTTGGGACCATCTTCAAACTTTCTCACCAAAAAAAAATTATCACCCCCTGGAATGGGTGTGAAGCACTACAACTTTGTGAAGCAAGACAAGTACTTCATGACGTAAAGAGTACCCTATTCTGGACTCATGAACTCTTGAGCTCAATTATCCACCAAAGTCTCTGAGTAGAATTAATCGTAGAAGGAACGCTGGAACTCATACCAATCCATAACCTGCTAGCATCCCGCTTGTGAGATCACATCCCAACACCTCTAGGAAGAATCCTAGAGCATATACATATAAATCTTCACCATCCTCTCTAGAGGTCTCTCTAGATACTAAAAGATCGATAACATGGATTTTAACCATGATTCTGCAGCCTGAGGTCCTCCTTTCCCTAAGAAAGTGGGAGGATGCTCCTATTGAGAAACCCACCTCAATTCTTCTATAGATGGGGTAGGATGAGGTACTCCCCTGAAGGTTTAAATAAACCTCATGAAGCCCTTTAATAAATGTGCATTGGAACCTATATCTGAGATAATGACTCATGCAAAGACGGGAACAACTGAAGGATCTTCTTATATTCATTGATCAACCATGTATAGTGTTTGATCACTACCCTATATCTAGCATACAATCAGGGGTTGTCTTGGTGGCATCACTCTGCCAGGTCAAACACACGCCTTAGCTCAAGATTGTCAAGGACTGAAACTTATAAGTGTAAGAAAATAATAGAAGAAATAAAGTATTCAAGTTCTTCAAAACATGGATACATGTTGTGTATAATCCATTACATGATATATTCCCTTATGTCTTTACATGGGTGTGTTATCCCCAGACACAACGTGTAATTGAATCATTTTCCCCTACCTGAGTTCTTCTACATGACTAAGCCACACAGTTCTCCTAGAACAAAACTACATGGCATGTTCATACCAGAAATGGCGTGTACTTGAAGGATTTCACCATCCCGTGTTGTTAGTTACACAACTGGATACATGGTTTACACTACAAGATGTTTTCAAGTTATACACGATGTGTATAACTTATGTTTAATCCATCCATGTTGTTAGTCACATGGGTGGACACATGATCATTACAACACGATGCGTACGTCTGATACACATCGTGTTCCTCAAAGGATTTCCTAACCCCGTGTCTCTACCCACATAGCTAGTGACATGATTAGAGACTACACAATGTATACATATAGTACATGGTGTGTAATTAAGAAAAATATTTCCTTCCAGAACATAAGGATACATGGTGTTTATTCAGCAATACACACCGTGTATTCTGGGTTTTTTAGACAGAAAGCCTTAGAAACTTCTCTGGAACCCATAAAAACACTGAAATGAACATTAAAGTGCCAAATTCTGATCCATGAGGGCCCATACTCCCCGCTAATCAAAGTTTTTCATCTTATACATGTCATATACAAGCATAACAGTGAAATTATCCACCAAATTCTGATCTATGAGGGCCCATAACACATCAATAATCAAATTTTGGTGTTAATTAAAACTAAACCTTACACAATCCAATACCCTATTAAATATCAGGTATTCTATCAAGGAATCTATCACAATAGTATGCATATGTAGCATAAAATCTATTAGAACAACATGCAATCAATAGTGCACCCTAAATGGCATGGAAATAATGCATGACATGTGATCTCTAGAAAGTACCTATAAGATGCATGATATGGAATAACCTCATCTCATCAGGTTCCAACAGAATTAGAACCTCAATATTGTCCACATTAACAACACAAAACATGTGAATCACCCAACGATGAAATCAAATCAACTGTAAAATTGCAAAACCGGGAAATTTCTATAATCAAGGTAAATTAGCTTTTCCATGTACATGGGTTAGCAACTCCT
Source organism: Viscum album (assembly GCA_963277665.1). Lineage (NCBI taxonomy): Eukaryota > Viridiplantae > Streptophyta > Magnoliopsida > Santalales > Viscaceae > Viscum > Viscum album. The sequence goes on along the minus strand of OY728126.1, from coordinate 764,789,387 downwards.
AGGTATAACTTATTACCAAGTACCCATTCTTTCCTATCCCTGGATATAGGCTCCATACATCAAGTCAAGAAGAAAAAAATTCCTTTGATACCACTTTGTAATGTCCTGGTTCCGGGTGTCGCCTAGAGGTGCCCCATACCTGGTTGGTCACATGGCCTCAAGCACATTTATCCAAACTCCAGAGGCTACCGACTAGCAGTGAGAGACTTAGGTGTGATAGTGTGGAAACTATTCCCTCATTGACTAAGTAATATTGTAGAAAGAAAACAATAATAGTAGCAGAAGAAATAATAATACCATACAACAACAATCAGTTAAAGACTGAAGGTAAACAAACAACTGGAACACATATAAAAATGTTTCATGTTACATATGTCTAGTAAAGAATCCAAAAAAGTCACAATGAAAAATATAGTAAAAAAAAGTACAAAAGAAAAACAAGTAAACAACTCCAACAACATCGCTAGCCTCAGCTTGGTCCCATGCTCCCCAGCTCCACAACAGTCAAGTACCTGAAGTAGAAGGGAAATTTCCCTTATCTATACCTGCAACAATATAATCTGTTTGAGCCCAAAATCATGACCCAGACAGGGTGTGAGATGAATCCCAGTAGGCAACCACCCAATGATCTGTTCTTAACAGTCTGTGAATATATAAATAGCATGCAATATGAAAAATGAAGCAATATAAAAGGAAGTACTCAAAATTAAGCAATCCTAAAGTATCAATTACATTAATTTTTATTTATCAAAATAAATATCTAATCAAAAACTAGAAACCCTCTAGGAAGTTCTCAAATTCTTACCCCTCTAGTTTAGCTTTAATAAAGACTCCCTAAAGAAGCACTCACCGTCAATTCCCATGCAGTCTCATAAGGGTAACTAAAGATACTATGATGAAGTATTAAACGTACAATTCCCCCTATGGTCTCACAACGTGGAACTGCAGACACTCTGAGGGAGCACACAATTCCACCCCCCTTATGGTCTCGTAGCGTAAAAGTAAACTGACACTCTGGTAAAGCCCTGAAAGTCCATTTACCCTATGATCTAACTACAATAGGTTCTCACAACCCAGTGTAAGTCAATCGTTCACAAATGATATCCGGCAGCCAAAGTAAACCTTAAAGTACTACTTGGCTAAATAGATACAAATCATGGAATAAGTAAGTTAGATAAAATCAACTCTATCCTAACAGAACTAGGCATAGAAATGAAAACATCCTAACATGATATTCTAAACCCAACAACCAATATCAAACAAACATGGGAAAACTCATCCATAACAAGTTAATAAGCCCTATTCATAAAAAAACATCCCTACTCAAGCAAATAAATCATAACATGAAATAATAGGGTTAAATTCCCTAAACACGCAATACCCAAATCTAGGGTATTTGGCACTTTTGTACCTAATATTCAATGACTAACTATAGAAAGGCACAAACCACCTACCTTGGCATTGTATTATTGATATACTCTAGCATCATCCCTTGAATTGAACTATAATGGGGGTAGATCTACAAAAATATCAAGAAATTTCAACCAACGATATCTCACAAAAAAGGATAAATCAAAGAACGAAGATCTAGAAGAAGGAATAACTCACCATGGTGATTCCAATGAAATCGATGGCAATTGATTCAGAGAATAGACAGTTGATTAGGGGATCATAGAAGAATCCCTAGATTCGATTGTTCCTGAATGAGACAAGTTGAGAAGAAGGGTGTTTTGTAAATTAGATGTGAACCCGGTCCGATTTAACAAATAAAAATAAAATTACATGGAGTGTCTTTTAAAAGTGCACTGTGTGTATATGCCTTTACTGGGACCTGCTTTAGGTGGTCTCCAGGTCACCCCACACAGACATGTACTCGGCCATCACATGGACAATACATGGTCACCCACAGAAACCAGGTACATGATGTGTAATCCTATGTACACGGCGTATGCTTCTTAAATTTCCATATTTTCCTCTTTTCCTCAAAATCATTAGAAAAGGATAACCCATACCTGAAAAGAAGTTCTAGTTTATTACACATTTTCTTTCCAAAAATAAAATGTCCATAAGTTTTTCTACTGTTCCATGAAAAATGGTTTTATAGAGCTCTCAATGTTGAGAAATCCAAGTGAGGAAAGGATGGTAGTCCATTAAAATTATTTCCCCTACTATCAACATATGAAGAACACAATAGAGAGATTTGGTTTATTTAAGGATTAGTTTGAGATATTAGTAAGTACAAGAATGATATAGTTGAAGAATCCCCAAACTCATGTAATATGTAGGGGAATTATTCCATATCTATAGGAGGATCCACTATCCTAGTAGGTTATTACAATTCTCTTTACTTCAAGATGTTAAACTGCATGGTCATCATCCTTGCCGCAAGACATTAAACTACATGTCCATCATCCTTACCACAATAAGTTAAACTAGATGGTCATCATCATTACCATATGTCATTAAATCGCATGTCCGTTATCCTTTCCCAAGATGTTAAACTATATGGATTTCATCTTTAACACAATACATTAAATTCCATGGCCTTCATCCTTACCACAAGACATTAAACAGCATAGCCATCATCCTTAGCACATGATTATAAGCTGTATGGATATCATCCTTACTAAAAGATGATAAACTAAATGACCATAATCATTACTGAAAGACATTAAACTATATGGACATCATCCGTACCAAATGATATTAAACCTCATGGATCACAACCTTATCAAAATACATTAAAATCCACGAATATTTTTCTATCTAAAAGAAATTAAACTATAGGGGTATTATAGACCTATGTATGACTTGATTATCATTTCAATGAGATGCGTAGAGATTCATGGATCCTATATCCTTTCCCAACCACTTATATTCATATCCTTACCACAAGGTGTAAAACTATATGTATGATCTTCTTTTTTCATGACATTAAACTGTATGAGTTTTATAGAACTATGTACGACTTGATCCTCATATAAATGAGATATGTGGAGGCAAATGGATCCTATCAATTGGCCCAACTACCTATATTCCTGTCAATACCACATGACGATAAACAGAAAGGAACACATCTCAGTCACATGATGAAAAATTGTATGACATATCAATCTCTGGGATACATCATCAGCATTAGGTGGGAATTGCGGCCTCTAAGAGCACCGCCAATACCAAAAAAATATCAATCACATTTATATCAATGGATCTATAATACCCATAAGTCACCTACTGAGGGTGTTCTCCAATAGGTCACCTACCTAAACACTAAGATTTTTTCATAAAATACACATTTTTAAATGAGGAATGTTTTGGACCTAAGAAAACAGTCTCATACCCCTACTAATTCAAACAAATCCTTATATAATATCCAGGTAGCAAACATGGGGTAGGTATGAATCCTTTCACTCATGTGTAAAGTCTATCTACATATTCTAATGGCATAAGAACGACTAGAATGGGAAAATATCCCCACTTTTATCAATGGAATCAACTATAATATCCATGAAGCTGAGAGAATACATACATATATTCTTGTATATACCATGTTGAAGTGCTAGTGCATTGTGACAACAATAAAGGAACCATGCATGTTTATTATGGGGAAAATGTAGAGATAAGAATATATTACAATCCTAATAGCCAATGTAATGACCCAAAATTTTATTAATGAAATTTATCTTGATCTAATTAAATATATTATTATGTAAAATGGTTTTATAAAACATATGCACTTTCTTTAGTTTTATGATTTTGTATTTTAAAATACCATTAATAATTGTTATCATTTCTAATATAGTCATTAAACAATGCTCACATGATTAATATAAAAATAAGGATTTAACAAATCCAATTTACTAAGACAAAGGAAGCAATGGCATCATCCAGTAGAATTGATCCATATGAAACCCATTTGTCAGAGCTCAGAAAGGAGGTAGAGACACTGGGATTTTCTCTTGACCAATCCCAATCCGAGCTTCAACACATTAAGCTTGAACGTAATCGCCTATAGGAGAAGTGGAAGTTAATAGAGATTACCACCTGAGAAATGTTATATGAGCCACCCCAACAGTCTATCACCATCAAACACCTTAACCTTAGGTCTTATGAGGGTGTTTTAAGGGGTTATGTAACAGGGCCCTAACACTATGATTAAGTACATAATTTTTCTTTGTATAAAGAATATACATTCATTTTATTATTGTTACTTTGTAAATAGTTTTTAAAGCACAAACATTATTTTAGTTAATATGCAATTAAGAAAGTTTTTTTGATGAATTAATGGATTTTGGAATTAAATAATATTTTAATAAAATATTATTAAACAATTAATTTTTATTAAATATAAATGATCGTATAATTTTTATGAATACAATTCAAATTTTTTATTAAGGTTTGAAAACTATTTTTGTCAAAACCCAAGAAATTTCAATAAATGTAGGGTTTTATTTTAAAATTAAAAATTCACATATTTAAAAAATTATTTAGATAAAATGAATATCATTTATGGATTTCGGATGTTGAAATTACCTAACAGGGAATTTTTCTTAATTTTCTGAGACAGTTGAATTTTTGGGTAAAAATTAAAAACCGTTTAAATATATAATGTGTTTTATGAAATCATACTGACCCAATAGTGATGTAATAAAAAAATATAAAAGGTATTTTCTGCCCAAATATGTGTTACCTTTAAAATAATATGATATTAGATTTTTTTATTAATTTTATGGTTCTTTAGTGGACCATCCAAGTCTTACAAAATATTTTAACTTTTTAAAATGATTTTGTTGAGAGTGTGACTCACCTCCACAAAATAATGCCTAATATTTTAAGAATTTAGGACATTGGACATATAATATAATGTTTTCCACTACCCTTTGGAAAAAACCATTTTTAAAAACCATGGATTGGTTTGTGGTTTTAAAAATTTAATTATATAGATTACAAAACCTACGTTTGTGAAATATTAAAAAATTCCCCTATCCTTTCCTATATAAACCCAAACAAGATCCCACTTTTCTTCACTAAAAAACCTTGTAGAACATCCCTACTCTTCCCTCATATCTCTATAATCCTCCAAATTTTCCCCAATCTCCCTGGAATCCTATCTGAATCCTCTCCCAAACCTTTGGGATCACACATCCAAGTAAGAGATTTCTTCCTTTTTCATTTTTGTCCAAATTTGTTTAGGTTTTTATACCCATTTTTTAAATTAAAAATTTTATGGTATGATTCCTCACCTCACCCATACTTCCCCTATTATTTTTTAATGATTATAGAAATAATTATTTCTCATTAATTACTCCCATGTAATGTTTTTACCATGCCAAAATTCCATAAGGAATTTCTCTCTTCTCATTTAAATTCAAGAAATTATTTTATACTATGAATCCAAATTCCATTACAGTTGTTGGGATATTATTTTTCATGACCCCCTTACATTCCATTTCATGTAAAAATGATTAGAGAACACTTTATCTCTCATAAACCAATTTTATGATGTCAATTTGACATCGTTATACCATCAAAATTTCCCATGCCAAAATCATAATGTAAGTGAATACCAGACCCATTTCTCTATCAAGAGTATTCACCTTTCTGCACATGTACTTATTGATTATAGAGTTTCATGTATCTATTCCACATTCCTTTATCTTGTAATAAATTATGATGTTGAATGATTCTATATTATATTATCCATGTGGCACACTTATATATGAAATGAAATGTTTATAAAGGGTGCACCCTAATAGAGCTCCAATGCATTGAGTAAAGATTAGTATCATGATTCATCAAGTGAAATGAGGCTTTAATCTTTATAATTCCATTTAAATGGGGTTTTACTCATTCTCCATGTGCAATGATCTTTGGCTCATGCTAATATCATGTTAAATGTTGTTTCCACATTTCCACGTTATGATAATCTTTCAATATCATGCCTTTATGTTCATGTTTCTATTTTTATCCAATGATACTCCTATTGCCTAACATGTACTATATTCTTCGTGTTATGACTTTTTTAATTCCTTAATAGGTTTTATAGCTCACCCTTTTCTTATATATGTCCTCTGTTTATCCCATGCAATGCTAAGTACGAAGGAATGTTGTGGTTATATAATAAAAGTTTTCAATAAAGATGTTGTGTTTTATGTTATAAGTTATCATGTAATGTTATTAATTTTCCCAAGACACTAGACCTATTTATTGTCAGATTTGTCTTAAGTGAAATTTTATGTAATGAATCATGTTTATGTGTGTAATAAATAGAACGTTTATTATAACTGATTTTAGAGGATATGTTTAGTTATTTTTGGGATTAGGATTAGAAAACCCTAGTGAAATCCTTAGGGATAAGACTAAGTATAATAAAAACATCACTAAATTTTTTTGAGTATAGAGTAAGTGGTTTACCAAGAAAATACATCCCTGTCTGGAAAAAAAAAAATAGAGGCGACTCTGGCATAGATGTATCTAGGGGTAAAATTTTAAAACACTGCTTTGAGCTAGACTCGAATGGGAACTGGTGCACGAAAACAGGCTTTGCTACACTCTTGGTTATAAAAATCCTAGGGTATATGATTTGGAAAATTCGCAACCTTAGTATGAACCATTATTTAGGGAATAAAAAAATTACCCTAATAATATAAGTTGGGAAGTAGATCATAGATAACATAGATTGAATCCTATAAATTCATAAGTTAATAGAATAAGTGTAATTTATAAGTTATAACTTTTTTTAATTTGATTCCCCTTTATGTGTTAACCCTAAATTTACATTTATTCCAGTGAATGGATGGTAGTAGGAGGACTGAGGCTAACAACAGATGTGAAGATCAATGTGATGACTGATCTAATGAGTTTCCCAATCCGATGAGAGAAGGAATCACAAACTTTTTTCATGATACTCTCTCAGTTAACTCAAGTTTTTAATATAAACATTGGTCAAGAGGAATGTTCACCCCCCCCAAGAAAGAAAAATTCTCAATCAAGAGATTTATAAGACAAAGACCTCCTACATTTAATGGATCATTTAATCCCTCAATTTCCGATTAGTGGATAAATTCCATTGAAAAGATCTTATCACTCCTTAAATGTTTCCAACAAGATAAGGTTATTCTGGATGCTTACTGTATGGAGCGTGAATCTGATCAATGGTTGACATTGATCATAAATACAAAGCCTAAGGAGGATATCGAGGCATTGGAATGGAAGGATTTTCAGAAAATGTTTTTCAATAAATATTTTTTGCGAACCCTCCAATTTAATATGGAAAGGGACTTCCTTGACCTCAAGAAAAAAGATGACAATTCCATTAGAGCATACGAGTCAAACTTCACAAGTCTTTCATGATATGCCTCCAGCTTTGTCATTACCCCTGAATGCATGGTTGACCAATTCTTTGGTTTTCTAAAACCTACCCTACAAAAATACATAGAGATCCATGACTTTGATAGCTATGAGAAAATTGTGATTTGTGCCTTCAAATTCGAAATGGAGATCGGAGAATCTTAGGGGTATCATGGTGATAAGATGCAGAAAGTGGACTTTAATTCTGGCAGTCCGATGGATAAATCCAACGGTACTATGAAATTACAACACCCCACATGCCAAAGGTGCAGAAAGAAGAACCTTGGAAATTGCCTGAAGGGGATGAGGAAATGATTTAGGTGTGGAAGATAATGTCACCTATCCATTAACAGCCGATAACAAAAACCCACTTCTACAACAGAGGAGTGGAACGCTCTCTTCGACCCTCAACACATTTTCCATTTCTTCAAATATAAAGAACCATGACACATTTCAAATTGGTGCACTAATCCAAGGGTTTTCGGAGGCAACCAACAACCTCCATGGTAGAAAGGGAAAGCTTTTTCCATCACTACCACCAAATAGAACCCCAAAAATGAAGCGGTGATAGGTACACCAGTTATTCATTCAATAATAGTAAACATAATTTTTGATTTTGGTTCTATGCATTCTTTTATATCCCAAAAGTTTAGTAGAACAATTCCAACACCACCAAAAATCCTAGAAGTAAATATGTCGATGAGAACAGAAAATGGGGAAATCGTTATATACCATGAATATAACTCCTCCCCTGTCACAATTTGTGGATTTAACTTCTTGATGAAAATCATCATACTCGCTTTGGTGGAATTTGATGCAGTTCTTGGTATGTATTAGATTTCCTTATATAGATCCAACATAAATTACTGTGAGTGGAAAACCACACTCCATTTGGTGAATCGACCCCCGATTCAGTAAAATTTAAAGGATGAGGATGAATCTACTTTAGCACCATCATCTCAAGAATGGATATTACTTCCCTATGAGCATGTGTATCTTGATTAGATGATTGATTCTAAGTAAAAAAACATCCTTGAGGACATGCCTATTGTGAGAGAATCACTGAAGTTTTTCTTGAGGTATTTCTTGGTCTTCATCCTAGAAGAGATATTGGATTCTCAATTGATCTTATATCTGAGGGGTTTTCAATATCGAATAATCCTTATAGAATGAATGTTTTGGAGATTGAGGAGTTAAAGAAACAACTACAGGATAATCTGGATATAGGGTTTATACGACCAAGTGATTCTTGACCTCACTATCGTGACACACCAAATTGATTACGTTTTTAAGGTTTATTTATAGTATAGGTCAAACCCTAGGTCATCTCTCAAGGATCATTGATAGGTTTTGAGTGTGTATTTTTAACAAGAAGAACAAAATAGGGGGTGGTTTTGAAAACAGTTTCAATAAAGTAACTTAATTTAAAGAGTTATAAATTTGAATGACCAAGTGGACTGTGAAAAATATGATATAAATAAGTGATAATTGCTAAGTTACTACAATACTTGAAGAGTTACTTATTCTTAATTTATTATTAGGTTTTAGTGAAATCCTTTGGTTGAGGGTTAACCAAGATCTTGTTGAGCCACAAGCCTCTTAAAATGATGTGATTAGAACTTAACATTAACATAAAAATCATGTAATCAAGTTCCATCCCCTTAGAATGATTTAAGGTTTGTAAAGGAACATTGAAATCTAAAATGGTTGGGAAAGAAAAGGGTTCTTATATTGTCCAATCGGAACAACACAAGACACACACTTAAAATCGCACACCAATCAGTTATGAAATAAAAAGTGTTTCAATTCAATGAATCAAAAAAAAGTTAAGATACATATGAAAGAACAATTCAGACCACAATATACACCAAACCAGTAGATAATTATGTTTCATAACTCCCTCTTAAAGTGTGTAGCTCCCTCGCAATGATCACCCACCACTTAGCTCGACATCAAGAGGTGGAGGAAGCTTGGGTGGAACTCCATTTTCATTATTGATCCCCCTATGAGGATAGGGAACTCCCGAAATTCTTGGATGAGGATGAGACTCCTCTAGGACCCAAAAATGGAAGATCTTGGCCTTCTAGCCGAACTTAGAAATGAGGTTCCCATGGTACCTTTTTATAGCCAAAATGGAACATGGTTTTGAGAACCCTGTTTTTAAGATACCAATTATATCACAGTTTTGAAATAGTAGAAGGACATATCAAGACTTAACGAAAAGAGAAGAGTTGTTGACCAATCCCTTATATATCTCCATGTAAAATTTGGAAGCAATTAGACTTCTGTATTGGGCGAGATGATCAAAATACTGAACCAAACTTTTGAATTCAGGCATATTATTTCCCCTAGACAGAATGGTTTGGACGGGCCACCAGATGGCATAATTAGGCTTCGGTTACTTGATAAAAGTTGTATCCCAGGATGTTTTAGATCGGAACACAAAGTGTAAGACTATTTGGGTTCACGAAGTTATCTCAATGATAAAAAAAGTGGCCAGATGTCCATGGGATGCCATGCAGCTTGACCCATTTTTCTTCTACATCATCTCTAGGGCCTCCAAATCACCTCCACCTTCAATGAAAATATCAAAACAAGTATAATTTCCCATTTTAACAGTGATAAACAAAAAATAAATTAATCAAACATGTAGTGATTTTTTTATTGTATTTTAAATTTACAATACAAATTCAGTTTAAAACAATGGTGTAAGGGTGAGAATAAAACAGTGAATCGCGATGCGATCACACCCCCACACCTAAAAATTTTCACTCCGGGGAAAAGTTATATTTTCAAAAATTATGCATGTATATATTACCAACATCATGAATATATAACATTTGAGTAAATTTTAATTCATTAAAGTAATGTGATCAATGCACAAAGCACACCAAGGAGTTCTTCCTAGTGAAAATGTAAAAATATGTCTCATAAATCATATCACATTGAAATTCAAATAGATTCATGATACCAAATTGAGAAAGGAATTCCGAAGTCAACCATGCCACTAAATCTCTATGTGTGTATGTTAAAACCATTCTATTCTATTCTTTCCACTTTCTATCCAATAAATATAGGTATTCTAACATTTTTCAGCTTAAAACATTTTGTCCACCGAACCTTCCCCACATCCTTTGCAATCATATTTCAAGACCCACTCACTTAATCATTCCTAGAAGTCAAACCATAATCTCCCAACCTAGATATCCCAATATTTTGAACATTTCATCACTCCCATCATTTTTTTCAGAAGTTTCATTTGGAAAAAATCTCACACTCAACTCTTAACCCCTGTTAGATCTCCTCACAAAACTAATCATAATAGTTATAACAAGATCAAAGGTTGGGGAGGAGTGGTTTCTGACCTACCCAAGACACAACCCAATTTGTTTTTGATTTTGATTTTTTTGGGCATACAACAGTTGGATATCAGGTACACATGCATACACTACTAGAATTCTGGGCAGTTGAGCGTGTCAGTATTAGCGGCCGCCAAATGGCGGCTGCTAATACTGAAATAAAATTTGGCGGGATTTTTCCCGCCTTTTGGTTGCATGTAGTAGCGACCGCCATTTGGCGGCCGCTAAAGGGTGTATTAGCATCCGCCAAATGGAGGCCTCTAATACTGAATCAAAAAATCAGCGGTACTTTTTCCCTTATCTTCTTCAACAAGACCTATAACTCCTCCACATCGCCGCCCGCCGCCGCGCCGCCCCCTGCCGCCCCACCCCCGCCTCACCTGCATCCATCCCGAACACATCAGTGCACCTCAAGTGACCCTATGGTCTCCCCCCAGCATCACCCCACCACAAAACGACTCCCCCTAACCAACCCGAACCCTCCTCGGCCACCGTGCATCTGCCATGGCCGGTGAGCCAAGCTTGTGGATGACTTCCGTGTTTCCTACTGCATCACGGACCAAAAATCACATTTTTTTGGGGTTGATCTTTAGAGGATGCCATTTGGCGGCCGCTAAAGGCTTTAGCGACAGGCCAAAAAACGTCCGCCGTTTGGCGGACGCTAAAGGGCTTTAGCGGCTGCCAAATGGTGGCCGCTAAAGCCCTTATTTCTACTAGTGATAGGACAATCTAGTACAATAATGAAACAAATAATATAATGAAAAAATGCAGGGAAATATCACTTTAAGATGAAAAATATCAACCTAACATATATTTAACTTATATTAAATAAGAAATATTCACACTTTTTGGTTTGGTGGAAAAATGTGTGGAGATACTAATGACATGGTTTTCCAAAAAACTATTCACATAAGGGGAATCAATCATCTCAAAGGTTTCATAGTGATACAACTATTTATATCATTGAAAGAAAACCAATTCACTAAAAATAACACACTGATGTTAAATTCATACAAACATTCATTCCATAACAGCGCCATGTTTTCATAAAATGTTAAATCAACATGGAATGAAAAATTTCAACATGCAATTTCAGTAAGATCCATGATTTGGTGACCATAAGGGGGGGGGGAGTAAAAGTACCATAAATAAGGAAAAAAATTGAAGAATGAAGAAAAATGATGAAAATCCTAATGAACTGAACAAGATGGGGAAAAGTGAAAATACCATAAAGAAGGAGAAAAAGAGAAGAAAGAAAAAAGATGATGAAAATTCCTAACAAACCCAGAAATGTAACCACCCCCACACCTTATGTGTGTAGTGTTCTCACTGTAATAGAAGAGAATTTGGGAAGGAAAGATAAAACCTGGTGAGTGTCATTCATATATTTCTTCTTGAACATGGAGTTCCTCTATCGGGAACTTGAGAAGGGCTTTGTGGAAGTGCTTTAGCCACTGCCCATTGACAGTGAAAGTTTGCTTGGTTTCTTCATTTTGAACATGGACAACACCAAATGGAGAGACATTAGTAATAGTGTATGGTCCAAAACAATAGGAACAAAGCTTACTTGGATGAAACTTCATCCTTGCATTTTAGGGGAGGACCTTCTTCCCATTTTGGAATTGACTGTGAAGGATGAGATGGTCATGGCCTACCTTGGTTCACTCCTTATAAATCCTAGAGTTCTCGTATGCATCTCTCCTCATTTACTCCAGCTCCTAAATCTACAACTTATTTTGAGCACCTACACTAGAAAGATTATAATTACATTGTTTGATGGACCAGTAGGCCCAATACTCAATCTCAACAAGGAGGTGGCAACTATTTCCAAACACTAGCAGATATGGTGACATTTTAATGGGGGTTTCGAAAGTAGTACGGTAAGACCATAATGAATCATTGAGTCTAAGGCTCCAATATTTTCTATTGGGTTGAACCATTTTTTCAAGAATATGTTTTACTTATCAATTTGACACATTGGCTTGACCATTAGTTTGTGGAGGATAAGAAGTAGACAGTCAATGCCCGAACCCATACCGATGCAAAAGAGATTGCATTGTTCGGTTACAGAAACAAGAACCACGGTCACTACTGATGAACCTAGGTAAGATAAACATACAGAAAATTTGGGTTTTCAAGAATTCCATAACTGAATTACAATCATCAGTCCTTGTAGCTCGTGCCTATACCCATTTTTACATGTAATCAACTGTCATAAGAATGTACAAGTTGTCAAAGGAATTAAGAAATGACCCCATAAAGTCAATACCCCAAACATCAAAATTTTCATTAAAGTGCAACGATTGTAGTGGCATTTCATTTATTTTATAGAAATTACCCATTATTTGATAATGAGGACAAGATTTACAAAAATCATGGGCATCCTGAAAAAGTGTTGGCCAAAAGAGGCCAGAATCATGGATTTTGTGAGAAGTCCATTGGGGACCAATGTGGCCCCCCACAAGCAAGAGTGTGGAAGAACCTAAGTATGGACTGAAACTCACTATCAGGAACACAACACCTAAGGAATTGATCACTACATGTGTGCTAGAGGTAGGGGTCATCCCAAATGTACCAATGAGACTCATGTTTTAGACGACTGGCTTGGTTTTTGTTGAAATCAGTAGGAATGCAAGATGCTACCAAATAATTTACAATTTCAGCATACCACGGAATAGAATATTGCACTCAGTACAATTTATCTTCAAGAAACATATCATTTATAAGAATATAGGGAAACAAGTCAATGTCTGAGGATGGGGGAATCCAAAATATATGGTCAGTTGCCAAATTATCTGCTCCTTTTTTATCTTTAATTTCTAAATTTTATTCTTAAAGGAGGATCATTTAGTGAATGAGACATGGATTGACATCAGGTTTCTTAAAGAGATACCAGAGGGATGCATGGTTTAAGAACACAATGACTTTGGACCCCAAAAGGTATGACATGACTTTTTCTAAGGAAAACACAATGGCAAGGAATTCTTTTTCAATTGTTGTTTAGTTTTCTTGGTCAGGGTCCAAATTATGTGAGGAATAGGCTATGACATTTGGAGCTCGGTCAACCCATTGTGACAAAACTTCCCCAACTGCATAGTTAGAGGTGTCACAGATGAGCTCAAATGGTAAATCCCACTGCGGTTTTTGGATGAACTGGGCTAATGTGAGACTCCATTTTAATGTATTAAAAGCTTCCTCACATTCAATATCAAAAAACAAATTCTTTTTTTGGAGTAATTGGGAGAGGGGGAGTGTAATTTTACTAAATTCAAAAATGAAATGATGGTAAAATCCAGCATGACCTAGGAAATATCGCACATCCTGTACATTTTTAGGGAATGTTAAGGATAAAATGACATCCAATCTTGATTTATCTATTTGGATACCATTCCCAGAGATTACGTGTCCCATAACTATACCTTTTCACACCATGAAATGAAATTTCTCGTAATTTAATATGAGATTATTTTCAATATAGTGACATAAGATTGAAGCAAGACTACTCAAACATTCATCAAAAGAGGATCCATACATAGTAAAATCATCCATGAAAACTTCTATACAATTATCTAGGTAATCAGAAAAATAATAACCATGCATAGCTGGAAAGTACCCGGAGCATCGCACAGACGAAATGACATCCTCCTATTTGAAAATGTGACAAAGGGGCAAGTGAAGGTTGTATTTTCCTGATCCTTAGGGACAATATGGATATAAAAGTATCCAGAATACCCATCAAGGAAACAGTAGTGGGACTTACCTACTATCCTCTCTAGCATTTGGCCAATGAATGGAAAAGAGAAATAGTCCTTCCAAGTGTGTTGGTTTAGTTGGAGATAGTCTATACAGACACACTAACTATTCTGCATATGAGTTGGAAAAATTTCATTGTTTTCATTTTTGATTACTTTATGGCCATTTTTTCGGAACTACTTGAATAGGACTAACCCATCAGCTGTTAGAGATGGGGTAAATGGCGCCAGTAGCTAATAAGTTTGTTACCTATTTTTTCACAACTTCTAAGAGGTTTGGGTTTAGTCGACATTATTCCTGCCTCATTGGTTTAGCCTCATCATTTAACAATATATGATGTGTAAAAATTTATGGGATAATACCTGGAATGTTAGTAAGTGTCCATCTCAAATCTTTTTTATACTCCCTTAGTTTATCAAGATGTCACAATTCATGCTCAAGTGAGAGTGAACTAGAAATTATTATGGGAAGCTTGTTTCTATTCTCAAGATATGAATATTTTAAATCTTGAGAAATTTTTTTAGTTCTAATTCAAGTGGATTTTGGATTGATTGGAGTATGTGTGAAAGTGATAGGTCACTAATCTCATATAACTTCTTAATGGTATCATCATCAATATAGGAATGAGATTTTAAAATCTTAGTAGTATCATCGATGGTCATTGGATCCTTAGTGTTCAAGAAATCATCAATTAATAAACATGCCTGAAATTTTTCTAAACCACTACAACAATCAATGCATGATTCATTTCGTAGCATTTATATCAATGAACAAAACTCATAAAGGGTATAAAGGGAATGAAATGAATTTTTTTTCAAGGGAAGGGAGTACATCTATAGTATTAATAGAGAGAGAGGAATGTTCTTATGAGGGGTGATTCATGGAATCAAGGATGTTGAAGTGGAAAATGTCACCACCAAACTCTATATATAATGTTCCACTATAGAAAGTAATTATGGTTTTTATAGTTTTCAAGAATGGTCTCCCCAATATAATTGGGGAATGTCCATTCATCATATCATCTTCCATTTTAAGAACATAAATATCAGCAGGAAAAATTAAAATTTTCACCCTCACAAGAACATCTTATAACACACCAGAAGGGTGTGCAGTACTCCAGTTGGCCAGTTGAACAACAATTCCATTGGGATTTAGTTCACCAATCTATAAAGAAGAGTAAATAGAGTGAGGCATCACATTAATAGTAGCTCCCAAATCAAACATAACATTAGAAAAAGAATACTCTCCTATAGTTCATGGAATCAAGAATGTCCTAGGATCATTGCATTTGGTAGGCAGTGAAAATTCTATCAATGTTGAGACATTCCTCCCCAAACATACCTTCTCATCACCACTAAGTCTCCTTCGATGTATACACATCTATTTCAAAAACTTTTCATATCTTGGAATTTGTTTCATAGTATCAATCAAAGGGATATTTACCAGAACTTTTTTGAAAGTCTCAAAAATTTCGTTATCCAGTTCAATTTCATTTTGTTTTCTAGGTTGGGTGGGCCTTTAAGGAAATATAAAAGGAATGGGTTGGCTATGAGACTCCTCTACATACACACTCTTTCCTTTGTAATGTATTCTCTCAAGACATAGTTTTTTTAATATTTGGAACATTTTTAATGGTTGGGATGGAGGTTTCCTCAAGAGGGAATGTCTCTAATGGATGATTAATCTGAATTTATAGTTGTTTTCCACTTCTAAGGGTAATGTAACTAACATTCCCTTTATCTCTAAGGTTGACTAATGGTTGATATGGTAGTTTACCTGACCCATGACTTTGAATTTCACCCACTGAGTTAGATAGTTGTTTTAATTGGTTTTTTAGGTCTTATATGGATGCTTGGGTGGTTTGTTGGAATTGGAGATTGTTGGAAGCCATTTGTTTCATCATATCTTCTAGTCTAGGACCAGGTTTTGAAGGGGGTGGTTGGAAAGTCCTTTGGGGTGGTTGAGGATTTCTAGGTGGTGGTGGTGGATGACTACACTTCCCTTGTTGGTTTAATTGTTGATAAAGCTGGTTTGAATACCGCCTTGCCTATAAGCTTGGTTTTATTTCCACCCAAAGTTGGGTGGATAGTATGGCTCTTACCTAAAGGGTTTATTATAGGGGCATCCCAGAAATATTTCCTCCCAACTCTTAGAAGTTTCTCTCAATTGGGGGAATTGGTCAGAATAATGGGTGTTATAAGAGAAGATTCCATAATGAATGGGAGGAGGAGACTGGTATTTCCCTTGGGAAAGAGAAAGTTTTCGAAGAAGGGTACTTATCTCTTCAAACTTTGTGTCAACCTTATTCTTGAATTCAGTACTCTGCACCTCATGGACACCTCAAATGGACCTTGAACTAAATTTTTGAGTATTTTGAACCATGTTACCAATCAGGGTTCTTGTAATAATTAGGGTCTTATCTACCAACGCACCACCTGCAGAAACATCAATCATGTTGCGATCAATTGGAATTAAACCTTCATAAAAATATTGTATTAAAATTTGATTTCTTATTTGGTGGTGTAGACGACTTGAACATAATATTTTAAATCTTACCAAAATTCATAAAGTGTTTCCCCTTTATATTGTCTTATCCAACAAATTTCTTTCCTTATAGTTGCAGTTCGAGAGGCTGTGAAATATTTTTCAAGAAAAATTCAATTCATGTTCGCCCAACCTCTTGTTGGGGAATTTACATAATAAATCCAATATTTTGTAGTATCTTCCCAAAAAAAGGGTATTTCTCTAGTTTTTACTTATTCCTCATCCACATTAGTAGGTTTTAATGTTGAAAAAATAGTGTGAAATTATTTTAATTTCTTATGTGGATCCTCTCCAAGAATTCCATGGAATCTTGGAAATAGATGAATTAAACCAAATTTTAGTTCAAAATTGGGTGCCTCGCCATATAATTGAATGTATGTGGGTTGGATACTGACATAAGGTTAGGTTAGTTCTTTTAGTGTTATATTGTTTTCATCCATGTTATACAAATTTTTTTTCAGTTTTGATGTTAGTTCCAAAAGAAGAAGAAGGATAAAGAAGAGGTCTAGTGTGTGGTGTGTCCTCCTTCAAAGTGTTGTATTGTGTGTCTCAGTGTCGTTGATGTAGAATCCTCTACGGTTCAGGTTCAATAGGTGGTAAATCTCTATGATTATAAATTTTCATGTACCAAACCTATATAATAAATAGATCAGAACACAAAAGGATTGAAAATGTAGAATAGAAAACAAATAAATATTCACAAAATTTACAATTAAATATCTTATAAAAACACGTACTAAAAACCAAAGCCCTCCCCAGAAACGACACCAAAATTTAACCAATAAACATAAAATTGATTATGTTTTTAAGGTTTATTTATAGTATAGGGAATACCCTAGGATATATCTCAAGGAGCATTGATAGGTTTTGAGTGTGTATTTTTAATAAGAAGAACAAAAGAGGGGGGTGTTTTTGAAAATAGTTTCAAGAAAGTAACTTAATTTAAATAGTTATAAATTTAAAAGACCAAGTGGATTGTGAAAATATGAGATAAATAAGTGATCATTACTAAGTTACTACATCACTTTAAGAGTTCCTCATTCTTAATTTATTATTAGGTTTTAGTGTAATCCTTCGGTTGAGGGTTAACCCAGATCATGGTTACCCATAAGCCTCTTAAAGTGACTCGATTAGAACTTAAACTTCACATAACATTTGTGTAGTCAAGTTCCAACCACTTAGCATTATTTAAGGTTTGTAAAGGAACATTGAAATATCAAATATTTGGGAAAGAAAAGGGTTCTTATGTTTTCCAATCTGAACAACACAAGACACACAGTAAAAATATCACACCAATCAGTTATGAAATAAAAAGTGTTTCAATTAAATGAATAAAAAAAGTTAAGATACACATGAAAGAATAATTCAAACCACAATATACACCAAACCAGTAGATAATTATGTACCAAAAATCCCTCTTCAAGTGTGTAGCTCCCTCACAATGATCACCCATCACTTATCTTGACATCGAGAGGAGGAAGCTTGGGTGGAACTCCTTTTTCATTATTGACCCCCTATGAGGATAGGGGCCTCCAAAATACCAAGTATGAGGAGTAAACTCTTCTAGGACTCCAAAATGGAAGATCTTGGCCTTCTGGCCAAACTTACAAATGATGTGGCCATGGTGCCTTTTTATTGCCAAAATGGAACATGGTTTTGAGCACCCTATTTTTGAGATACCAATTGTGTCTCAGTTTTGGAATAGTATAAATCCATATATCCATGGAACATGTTCTGAAACTTTTTTAGTGGAAAAAAAAGTTTCATACCATTTGGATGCATGTAATTCTCTCAATGATGAATACAGAGGACATATATCCATGGGATGCCATGCTGTTTTTCCCATTTTTCTTCTAGGTCATCTCTAGGGCTTCCAAATCACCTCCAACATTAATGAAAATATCAAAACAAGTATAATTTCCCATTTTAACAGTTATAAACACAATATAAAATAATCAAAAATGAAGTGAAATTTGTTATTATATTTTAATTTTATAATAAAAATTTAGGTTAAAACAATGGTGTAATGTTAAAAATGAAACAATGAATCGCGGTGTGATCACATCACCATGGGGTGCACTATTCCTCTTCATCAAGAAGAAGGATGTGTAAATATTCCATTGCATTGATTATAGTGAGCTCAAAAAAATAAATATAAAGAAAAAGTATCTTATTCCTTGAATTGATGACTAGTTTGATCAGCTATGTGGAGTACAATACTTCTTCAAGGTGGATTTGTAGTCAGGATATTACCAAGTAAGGGTGAAGAAGGAGGATATCCCCAAGACTACTTTTTGTACAAGGTAAAGACACTATGAATTCATAGTAATTCCCTTTGGACTCACTGATTCTCTAGAAATATTCATATACTTCATGAATAGAGTCCTTAGAGATACCTGAACAAATTTGTGGTAGTCTTTATAGACGATATTCTAATATACTCCAAAACCAAAGAGGAGCATGAGGAGCATATAAGCACTGTACTAGAGACCTTCTGAAATGAGAATCTCTATGAAAAGTAAAACAAGTGAGATTTCTAGTTGAAGGAAGTCTCATTCTTGAGTTATATCATCAGAAGAATTAAGATATCTGTAGATCCCTCCAAGATAGCTGCAATTGAGGGATGGCCGAGTCCAACATTGGTAATGAATATCTATAGCTTCCTGGGGTTAGCTGGATATTATCACAAATTTGTGAGAAATTTATCATGATTTTCAAACCCTCTTACTAATCTTACTTGTAAGGGACTAAAATTTTCTTGGAGTGATGATTACGAAGAGAGATTCAATGAGTCGAAAAGGTGGCTTATTACTATGCACATGCTCACACTACCCACAAGTGGATAAATTTTAGTGGTATTAAGTGATGATTCGTGGAAGGGCTTGGGTTGTGTGTTGGTGAAAAATGAAAAATACATTGCCAATTCTTCAAGGAAATTAAAATTTCATGAGAAAAACTATCCAACACATGATTTAGAGATGGCTGCAGTACTCTTCGCTTAGAAAATTCGGCTGCATTACCACTTGAGGAGAAGTGTGAAATATATATGGATCAAAAAAGACTAAAGTATATATTCACACAGAAAGAGTTGAACATTCACCAATGAAGATGGTTATAGCTGATCAAAGATCATGATTGATCAATCCATTACCACCCTGGGAAAGAAAACAAGGAAGAAGTTGCTCTAAGTAGAAAGGACCGAGTGATTTTATCATTGATGAGAATTGAAAAGGATGCAATCATCTTAGATTTGATGAAGATGGAAATGGGAATCATGAATAAGGGAATATCATAAATCCTTTCACAAATGATTTCTCAAACAACTCTTTTGGAAATTCTAAAGGATGCTCAAAAGGATAATGTTTGAATTCAGAAGAAATTGGAAACTATCATAAAATGGAAATCCTCGAAGATCAATATTAATGAAGAAGGAATTGTGAGATTTGGGACAAGACTATGTGTTCTATAGGATCAAGAGTTAAATAATGAACTTTTGGATGATGCACATAGTTCGAATTTCTCCATTCACCTAGTAAACACAAAGATGTATCGAGATCTCTGAGAGCATTATTAATGGGATAACATGAAGAAGGAGATCACTGAGTATAAATCAAAGTGCCCGATATGTCATCAAGTGAAGGATGAGAGTCAGAAGTCTAAGTGGATGATGAAACCATTACCTATACCAACATGGAAATGGGAGTATATCACTATGGACTTTTCACCAGAATTCTAAAGACATCCAAAGGAAACAATGCTATCTGGATTGTTGTGGATCGTCTTATAAATACTACACACTTTATTGCAATTTGAGAGGATTTATAATTGGTTAAAATGGCATGAATATACATTATAGAAGTGGTAAGGCTTCATGGAGTACCACTATCTATTGTATTTTATCGATATCCAAGATTCACCTCTATGTTCTGGAAGAGTCTCCAACACGCTTTGAATACAGAGCTGAACTTCAGTATGACTTATCATCCTCAAATTGATGGCCAATCTAAGTGGAATGTCCAAACACTTCAGGACATGTTGAGATGATTCTCAATGGACTTAAAAGGAGGATGGGATAAACATCTTCATCTGTTTGAGTTCTCTTAAAATAACAGTTTCTACTCAAGCATCCAAATGCCTTCTTATGAAACCCTTTATGGGAAGAGGTTCAGAACACCAATATGTTGGGATGAAGTTGGGGATCCAAAACTCATATGTCCAAAAATGGTTGATGAAATGTTGGATAAGGTTAATACCATCTAGAAACACATTAAAGATTATCATAGTTGAAAAAAGAGCTATGCTGATAATCATTGATGAGACCTAGATTTTGATGTTGGAGGCATGGTATTCCTTTGCATATCACCATGGAAGAGAGTTATGCAATTTGGGAAGAAGGGAAATCTTATTCCAAGGTACATAGAACCTTTTGAGATCCTTTATCACAATGGAGTTGTGGCCTATTTACTAGAACTCCCACAAAAAATATATCATGTACATGATGTATTCCATGTATCACTCTTGAGGAAGTACATACTTGGCTCATCACATGTACTCAATCCAGAGGTGGTACCATTGGAGAATGAACTCTTCTATGAAGAGAAGATGGCGAAGATCATATATTGTAGGGAAAAAGGTATATAAAATATGGCAATGACCCTCGTCAAGGTGTTGTGGTGAAACCAAAAGTTTGAAGAAGAAATGTGGGAATTAGAGGAAGTGATGAAGCAGAGTTACCCTCATCTGTTTTAGTGTGGGAAAAGAAAATTTTGAGGGAAGAATTTCTTAAGGGGGAAAGATTGTAACAACCCAAAATTTTATTAATGAAATTACTCTTGATCTAATTAAATGTATTATTATATAAAACGGTTATATAAAACATATTCACTTTCTTGGTTTTATGTTTTTTCTATTTTAAAATACCATTAATAATTATTACCTTTTCTAATATAGCTATTGAATAGTGATCACATGATTAGTATAAATATAGGTCTTTATCAAATCCAATTTACTCAGAAAAAGGAAGCGATGGCCTCATCTAGTATAATTGACCCATATGAAGCCCATTTTTTAGAGCTCAGAAAGGAGGTAGTGTCACTGGGCTTCTCTCTTGACCAAGCCCAAGCCGAGCTTCAACACGTTAAACTTAAACGAAACCGCTTACTGGAGAAATGGAAGTTAATAGATATTACTACACGAGTGATGCTATTCGAGCCACCCCAAGAGTTTATCACCATCTCACACCTTTTCCTTAGGTGTTATGAGGGAGTTATAAGGGGTTATGTAACAATTCCCTAACAATATGATTATGTGCATTATTTTTTTGTATAAATAATATACATTCATTTTATTATTGTTACATTGTAAATGGTTTTAAAACAAAAATATTATTTTAGTTAATATTCAATTAAGAAAAATATTTTGATGAATTAATGGTTTTTAAAATTAAATAATAGTTTAATAAAATATTATTACTAAATTACTTTATATTAAATATAAATTATCATATAATTTCTATGAATACAATTGAAATTTTTATTATGGTTTGAAAACAGTTTTTGTCAAAACCCTTGATATTTCAACAAATGTCGGTTTTTATTTTAAAATTTAAAATTCACATATTTAGAAAATTATTTAGATAAAATTAATATCATTTTTTGATTCAGGATGTTGAAATTATCTAATGGTGAATTTTTCATAATTTTCTAAGACACTCATGTTTTTGGGTAAAAATTAAATACCATTTAAATATATAATGTGTTTTATGACATCATAATGACCCAATAGTGATGTAATAAAATACTATAAAAGGCATTTTCGGGTAAAATATGTTTTACCTTTAAAATAATGTGATTTTATACTTGTTTGATTAATTTTATGGTGCCCTAGTAGACCCTCCAAGACTTATAAAATATTTTAACATTTTAAAATGATTTCCTTGAGAGTGTGACTCACCTCTACATAAGCAAGAATAAGATTTTAAGAAGTTTGGACATTAGACTAATAAAATACCATTTTAAACCCCCATTTTGAAAAAACTATGGGAAAAATCCATGGGTTGGTTTTTTGTTTTAAATATTTAATTATATAGATTCCAAAACCTAAGTTTGTGAAATATTAAAGAATTTCCATCTCTTTTCCTATATAAACCCACCCAATCTCCCACTTCTCTTAACTCAAAACTCTTGGATCACGTACCTACTCTTTCCTCATCTCTCTATAATCCTTCAAAGGTGCCCCAATCTCCCGTGAAGCCTCTCTCAAGCCTCTTCCAAGCCTTTGGGATCACACTTCCAAGTAAGGGGTTTCTTCCTTTCTCATTTTTTTCTGTATTTCATTAGGTTGTTAAACCCATTTTTTCAACTAAAAATGTTGGGGGTATGATTTATCACCTCCCCCATACTTTCTTACTTATTTTTAAATGATGATATAACTCTTTATATCTCATTAATTCCTCCCATGTATACCTATTACCATGCCAAAATTCTGTAAGGAATTTCTATCTTCTCATTTAAGTTCAAGAAATGATTTAATATTATGTTTCTAAATTACATTAAACTTGTTGTGATATTATGTTAAATGACCCCATTACATTCCATTTCATGTATAAATGATTAGAGGCCACTTTATCTCTCATCAACCCTTTTTACAATTTCTATTTGACGTCATTAGGCTGCCAAAATTTCCCATGCCAAAATCATCGTGTAAGTGAATACCATATCCATTTCTATATCAAGAGTATTAACCTTTATATGCATATAATTATTTATTATAGAGTTAAATTTATTTATTACACATTAATTTATCATGGAATAAATGACAATGTTGAATGATTCCATGTTATATGATCCATGTGGCACACTTATGCATGAAAGGAAATGTTTATAAAAGGTGCACCTAGATAGCACTCCAATGCATTGGGTAAAGATTTATATCCTGATACATCAAGTGAAATGAGGGTTTACTCGTGCTAATTCAAGTTCAATGAGGTTTTACTTATTCCCCATGTGCAATGATCCTTGGCTCAAGCTAATATCATGTTAAATTTTGTTTCCACATTTCTAAGTTATGATAATCATGCTATATAATGCCTTTATATTCATGTTTCTCTTATGCTCCATTGATATTCCTATTTCCTAACATGTACTATATTCTTCATGTTATGCCTTTTTTACTCCCTTACTAGGATTTATAGCTCACCCTTTTCTTATGAATGTCCTCAGGTTATCCTATGCAATGCTAAGTATGAAGGAATGTTGTGGTCATGTAAAAGAAGTTTTAAATAAAAATATTGTGTTTTATGTTCTATGTTTTCATGTAATGTTCCTAATTTTCCCATGATACTAGACCTCTCGATCCTCAGAGTTGTCTTAAGTGAAATTTTATGTAATGAATCAAGTTTATTTGTGTAATAAAGAGTAGAGTTATTGTAGAAAAAGTAATACAAAATTCTGATTTGTATGAACAAGTGTCTACTTAGGAGAAATAACATATCCTTGCTCCCATCCAGGAGGATTATCATCATATCCTGGTAAAGGATATGACATAAGGACTAGTCTATTATCCTTATTCCTACCATGGATCACCAAGTGAGAAGCACATGCCTTAAGAGAAGCTCATATTCCTATTGTAAATGAGCACTAACATATTAAAAAGGCCCAGAATCGGGTCATATTCTTGTTTTGGCAGGGGATCACCGACTGACAGTGGCACATACCTTGAGATAGGATCATTAACCTATTGAAAAAAGACATATGACATACTCCAAAGGCCTGATATTAGTCTCATATCCATTTTCTGGTCAAGGATCACCTAGTGAGAGTGGAACAGGCATCAAGATAGGTTCAAATTATTATCAGTGAAGCTACTCTAAATATCCTAGTAGCTTACAGGAGGAGGCTGGTATCCATACTCCCATTAATAAAGCTTGTTGATATATTCCAAAGGGG
Organism: Viscum album; assembly: GCA_963277665.1. Taxonomy (NCBI): domain Eukaryota; kingdom Viridiplantae; phylum Streptophyta; class Magnoliopsida; order Santalales; family Viscaceae; genus Viscum; species Viscum album. The sequence continues at coordinate 764,764,438 of OY728126.1, read as the reverse complement.
AATGCATATTCGGGCTCGGTTCATAATCTCATTCTAACCATGGATCACAAAGTGAGAGTGGTACATGCCTCAGGATGGGCTCATAATACCATATAAGAAGACCAGTGGCATCTTCCAAAGTGCCAGGATTGGGATTATATCCCTGTTCTAGATGAGGCCCACCAACTGAGAGAAAAAAATGCCCCAAGATGGGATCATATGCATACCAGAGAATCTCCAAGATCTATTATAGTATCTTCTCAAAATCAGGATCATATTCTCATATCGCCATACGATTATCAATAGATTCCTTCCTTCATCATCGAGATATCTTATATACTCGATCAACCCAAAAAGCCAGGACTACATTTTCTGGCCATGTTGTTGAGTAAGGCTCATACCCCTGACTTTCTCAATACTAAGATTCCTTAAGGTTATTCAAGACACATTATCAACACACCAATTGTTTATTGAATCATAAACCGAAAAATAAACTGATCATTTCCGTGATAGTCCTCCTTGTGGTTGTGTAAAGATGGATAATAGGGAATTTCCTCCTAATATTTTTATGGTCAACTTTCCATGGAGATATCTCCCACCTAAAAAGAAACACACCCCTTTCCCAGACACCTTTGTATATAGAGGACTCAAAAATATCATACACCTTCATATAGAGAGGAAATAAATAACATATGGAACCTTTTTTATATAAATATGATCACAATACCAGGGTAAAATGTATATTTTTCCCCATTAAATCATCAGAAACACTTCACTATGGTCAACAAGAAATCTAGAGAAGAAACCTCTATGGTATGACTAGGTAAAGATATATATCTCTAATAAAGAAATGGCTAACATGGAGATATGGAGGGTGTTAGCCTAAGGAAACGTCCAAAAAATGATCATACCCATTTCCACTTCTAGTTACAAGATCACAAATGGGAAAAAATGTATTTATAGAGTTCATCTTAAACACATGAAATTAAGGAACACATAGTACGTCCTAACTACATGATGTTATACTATATGGAGTCATCCGAGTTACATGAAATAAAAACTTTACAAAATCATCTAGGTTGTGTGAATTTAAACCGTACAAGATTGTCTTAGTAGAAAGACGTTAAATTGCACACCATCTCATGTCTTGGTAGAAATAATTTAAACTACTCAATGTCTCATGTCTTAACCACATGAAACTAAACTGTATAGAGAAAATCCTGACCACATGACATGAAACTGCATCAGAAGCACCATCCCCTTAATGGCTCACCACAAACAAGATAGATATGTGAAAAGTAAGGATGAAATTCCCCTATTCTTGTGTGAGAGTCATCTCCACATAAGGAATATATTCATCGAATAACTACGGGTGGATTGATTCCTGACATCACAAGATACATAGTGAAACTCGAGCCTCTGGTCTTGGGCCCAAATACAGTACTCATTATATTTCATGTCGAGTGATCCTCATCCTTACAGTAAGATGTTAAATTGGATGACCACCATTTTTAGACAATATTAAACTAGTCAGGATTCTCAAACTACATACTGATTGATTCTTATTTTTAATGAGATGCACTAGTATTCTCTGAACTTATATCATTTTCCAACCACCACCTGATAGAAAATAACCCCTGTCTATGATTTAGTTGCCTTTTCATGTGGAGAGAACCCCCAAACTTTCCTTGTTTCTCACACCACTAATATATCATGTGATATAAGGAATTTCAATAGGGTATTATCTATAAAAACAATTAATATTATCTACTAATAGGGTTATCATAGTCCTAAATGTAATAACCTAAAAAGAAGATAATGATTCCTCAACGTATGATGTTAAACTGCATGACTGATTTCCCTTGTATGACAAAAAGTTTCACATGCATATGGACCGTTCCTAAGAGTACCACAATCATTGGTGATTGTTACCCTACCACACCTCCACTCAATAACTATGTATGACTTGATTTATATTACTTTAGGATATGTAGTGAAACTCATATTTCCATCCTTGGGTATATCCTCAATACCCATTTTCACATCGAGAGGCCTACATACTTTCCACATGATGTTAAAATGCCTGGTTCACCAAGAACTACATGTGGATTTATTCCTATCATCATGGGATACATAGTGACTCCCAAATATTCAATCTTAGGTATAGCTATAATAATCAACAGAAAATATTCTCACCTATTCATATGGGTCAAATGATCATAGGGAGTTTCTAATTGAATAACTATATATGGGTTGATTCTTCTCATCACAAGATACATAGTGATGTATGGATCTTTAATCCTAGTCCTATCCATAATAACTGAAAAAATGAACCCTGACCATACTTGACCATTTTGATAATGTATGATTCATATCTATATACAACCTACTTGTATATCTAATATATCTTGCACAATTTTTCACATCAGTTCCCACATCCTTACTGAATGCCGTTAAAATACAAGGTAAATTTCATGGTCAGATGACATTAAAAAGGATCAACAAATACTTCATTATTACATGAAGATTAAACTATAAGGAAAATGTCCTTACCAAATGATGTTAACCATCATAAAATATAGTGTGTCCCTACTAAATGATGTTAAAATATACAGGAAATCACTGATTATCACTCCTTATCAAAGGAATACAAGAGCCTTACCTTGGTCAACAAGAGTATGGGGTTCTTCCACCATCATTCAAGGCACCTCAATCCATACAACACACTTCATGTCTTGAATTCCTAAAGTTTCTGTAAACCATTCATGGACCTTGGAATGGAAAATAGATCTCTCGGTTCATCCATTATATTAATGTAGAAGGGATTAGAACCACTAACCCAAGAAATCATGGCCCGGTATAAAGGGATTTCTAATTCTTGTGATCTTAAAATCACCAAGGTGGAACTCAGCACCTAAGGATGTTCTGGGTCATCCCCTAAATGATTTTCACAAACCATTACTCATGACCTGAGAACCTGGAGGTGTGATTTACATTATTTTCACATCTCGATCAAAAGGATGTAGGAGTGATCTGTCCCTTGGTTAGCCTAATTGGGATCATGTATAACATACCCAATACCAGTTTCATTTATTTCATGGCCTTAAGCTACCTACAATTTGGTTAAAACTATACATCCTTAAAATCTATCCTATAGTGGTCCAAATAGTAAGTACATAAACTGATGGAGAAATAGACACACAATTTTTCAGGTTAAAAACCCACAAAGTGAATCTTGAGAAAAAGTCAATTATTCACTCACTAAACTCTTCATAACCACAGTTTCGGAAAAAATTAGGGTGTAAATAAATATGGAATAAATCTCATGGGGTCCACTTTATAGCCATAATAAAAGCATATATATATGCTCTTTGGACCCTTAATCTAGAAAAAAGTTAGAGTAATGGGTTGTCACATATCCTTATTGTGATAATGTGTTTACTAGGAATGGAAAAAAATTCAACTGTACTCAATCCTTTCTTGAATATTACCTTTTCCATAAATCACACTATATGATTTGAGTTCCGTTGATCATTGAAAACCCCTAATATCCCTTAGAAAGGAAAATGGATCTCTCAGTTCAGATATGTTATTGATTCAAAATGTATTAAACACACCAACCAAAGACATCATGGCCCAATATAAAGGAATTTTTGATTCTTGTAATCCTAACATCACTCTACCAGAACCCAACACCTAGGGGTGTTCTTGTTGAGTCAATAAGGTTTTCCATATGACTTTTCAATTCCTTCATGTTTTGAAAATCACAAAAACCTTATCTTAAGGCAAATCTCTTTTTACCCCTTGTTTCATTTTCTTAAGGAAAATTTCCTTCCTCATGGAAATTTATCCTTACATTGTTTTCATTGTTCAATCACATTTCTTTTATAAGTGTAAAATTTAGATTGTAACTAAAAATCTCAGAATCATATAATACTTAGATATGAAGCATTCTATTTTAAACTCCGAACTTTTACAAGTTCAACTCCGAACTTATACTAGTTTAACTCCAAACTTTTACTAGTTGGACTCCGAACTTTTACAAGTTCGACTCTAAACTTCTACTAGTTCGACTCTGAACTTCTACGAGTTCGACTCCGAACTTCTACTAGTTTGACTCCGAACTTTTTCTAGTTCAACTCCAAACTTTTACTAGTTCGACTCCGAACTTCTACTTGTTAAACTCCGAACTTTTACTAGCTCTACTCCGAACTTCTACTAGTTCGACTCCAAACTTCTATGAGTTCAACTCTGAACTCTTCAAGTTCAGGTTTTGAATTTCTGTGAATCTAGACTCCAAATTTCCTTAAATTTCAGACTTCGAAATTCTATAGAATTTTGGTTCCGAATTCCTACAAAACATAATCCATACATTCTTATGTTTATAGACCCAGAATTTATTTATTTTTATTTCCATTATGAACTTTAACCTTTTCCATTCCAAACTTTTATTTACCTTCATTCCGAACTTTAGTTTAGGTATGCTTACATTTGTTCTATTACAAAACGATGTCGTGATTTCAGTTATTTACTAACTGTTGGTTGAGTGACCCGTGTAAAGGTCCCTCTGAAATTCAAGGAAGAATTAGACCGTTGGAGGATGGAGCCGACCATTGGAGCTTTACCTATAAATAGGATCTCATTTGAACGTGCTTAGGACTTTTGGAATTTTGGTGCTCAGAACTTCCTGAAGTGATTTCTAGAGAGAGAGGCTCTTATCAACTCTCATGCTTCGTGCAGAAAGTTTGAATGGCTTGTTCAAACTTTTCCTTGTACAGATTTGCTTCGTGAAACTCTGATTGTTGTTGTGTACAATATAGGGCTTCCGGGGATAGGAAGACAGAGGTTCCAAAACCTTGAAGTTGAGGTCTTGCTTGCTGAGGAAGAAAGAGGTGCCGACTACATGATAGTTGAGGGCTTGAGGGGATAGAAAGACAGACTCTGATCTTCATATCAAGGGATTACCCTGGTGTGGGTAAGATAGACTTTCTTGAAAGTATAAATCAAGGGACCTTTATCCATGGTTGTTGGATACCCTTATCTTTGGGTTAAAAGACTTATTAGTTGTTACTTGTTTTGTTAATCGTTTTTTTCGCTGCATTTTGTATTGTTAAGGAAAGTATAACTTTCTTATACTTCCTTACTTGTACTCTGATATAGTTAGATTCTATACGCTTTAAGGTAGAATATTAATCTTTGTAACTTTTGTTATGTTTCATTTTCAGAATTACTTTTCTAAAATCTAGAAAGTCTTTAGAACTTATAGAGGTATTGTGAATTATCTTGTTTAACCTTGTTAAACATAACCATCCTCAAAAATTTTTAACGGAATTTTTAAAAGGTACAATTCACCCCCCTCTTGTATCTGAGAATCTCATTCTTATTTCGATCCTATGTTTTGTATTATAGAGTATATAATACTCAGTCACATACCATCCTAACAATTTGTATCAGAGGATTTGGTTCAATCGGAATTAATCTCACGATTAGATTCAGAAGATAATTCTCGGAATTGAAGTTTCGGATTCACACGTTCAGATTCATATTTTTTGGAATCTGTTTTATTTTCAGACTCATAGTTCAGATTCACTTTTTCATAGAGATACTCTTGTTCTATATTTTCTTGATTAGAATATTTTCCTTGTTTACAAATTTTTTCTACTAACAATTTTTTGTGGAAATACTTTTATTAAAGATGGCAGGAATCAATGTAGGTTCCATAGACAATCTTAATCCAACCATACCACCAATCTTTGATGATAATGATTACAAATATTGGAGAGATTTCATGAAGACTTTCATTATCAACACTGGGGTTGAAAAATTTGTTATGATTACTGGTGGATACAAAATTCCTGATAAATAAGTAAGTGCCTTAACAAATCAAGAAAAGCATTAATATCAACTCCACTATAAGGTACACAATACTTTAATTTGTTCAATGACTAGAAATATATATATCCAAATTTCTTCTTGTGAAGCAGAAAATTCTATATGGAAGAAACTAGAAGTTACTCACTTTGGAACTTCCAAAGTAATTGAGGAAAGAAGAGCCATTCTTAGAGCCGAATATCATGGTTTTATTTTTCCTTATGGTGAACACATATGCAAAGTACAACAGGGATTCATAACTATAGTGAATTGTTTACAATCAATGGGTGAAAAAAGATTAGATGATGAATCCCTTTTTGACAAGATCATCGACATCATGCCAAATGAGTGGGAATCTAAAAGGACTGAAATTTTTGAGAATAGAAAGGTTACTCAGATTACCCTTGATGAGCTATTTGGAAATCTTCTTCAGCATGAGACTAGAATGAAGAGAGATGCTGATATTTTGAAGAAGAAGAACGGAAATGGTAGTGTAGCTTTTACTACTACTTCCAATCATATGAAAGCCTAGACTCCTGAGAGAGTTACTAGATCCAGATCGAAGAAAGTTGTTACCCATTCTTAATCTAGTAGAAGTGAGTCCTCAGAAAATGAATTTGAAAATCTTGCTCAAAGGATGAACAAGATAGCTGAACAAAGGAAATTTCAATCTAAATACAAGAAGAAGGAAATGAAAGACAAGAAATATTCTGAAGTTACATGCTATGAATGTTAGAGAGTTGGACACATAAGACATGATTGCCCTATGCTCAAGAGAAAAGAAAGAAAGGAAAGGCATTATAAGAATAAAAAGAAAAAGGTATTATAAGTCCAAATCTAAGAAAGTGTTGAAATCCAATGACACATGAAGTTCCAGTGGTGGAGACTATTCAGATAAATCTTCAGATTATGAATCTTCTGGATAGAATAATATTTGTCTTTTAGCCAGGCTACCTATTGATAATCATTGCTTGATGCCTAAGGTACACAATGCTGAATAAATGACCAATGTTTCTTTAAATTCTAATGATAGTAAATATTATAACTCTACAGATGAATAATTATCTTCTGATGAAGATAATACTTTACCTACCTATGAAGAAGTTTCTAGGTTTTCCAAACTTCTTGAAAATGAGAATTCAAAACTCATGATAAAACTAGATAAGGAAAATTCTAGGAATATTATTCTTACTAAGGAAATATCATATCTTTCTAAAAATCTTGATAAAAAAATGCTGATTTTGAAATTATTTCAAAAAATCTTGAGGAAGTAAGTTCTGAGAAGAATAAACTTTCTAAAGATATAGAAAACTTAATTTCTAAGAAAAATGTTTTCGAGAATAGCTCTATCCAAAAATCAGATGTTTTTTAAGACAAAAACCTTGTTATAAAACTCAAATCTAAAATATTTTCTTTGAGGAATTGTTTGTCAAAATTTACCCTAGTTAAGGAAAATTTTGATAAAATGTATTCACAAATTCGACCTCTAAGGAATACTTCTGGTTTCGGTTACACAGGTTATAAACTGATTTTTAGTAACAACTACTTTGTTCCTCAAAGTGCCCTATTATGCACAAAGTGTCAATGTGGTGGTCACTAGGCAAAGAATTGTTCCCTAAACAAAACCCAATCTTTAGGATTTCATAAGGATTATTTTTCCAAGAAGATGTGGGTACTAAAAATTTTGTTTTCTAAGATTTCCAGATCCAAGCAAGTCTGGATTCTGAAAACCTAATTTTTTTTATTATTTTCAGAAAAATAGGGAAAGTACAAACAATAATACATGGTACATGGATAGTGGATGTTCCCGGCATATGGCGGGTAATAAAAAATATTTTGAAAATATTATCAAAATGAAAGGAGGAAAAGTAAATTTCGGAGATAATGCTCAGGGAGAAATTATTGGTATAGGTAACATTTTTCTTCTTGGAAAGTCTTTTATTTCAAATGTTTTATTTGTAAAAGGTCTTAAGCACAACCTCATTAGCATAATTCAGTTATGTGATGAAGGTTACCTTGTGAATTTTAGGAATGATAAGTGCCTAGTACACAATTCTAAGGAAGAGTTTATTCTTTCTGTCTATAGGCAAGATAATGTTTACACACTAAACTTAGAAGGACTTAGGTTCCAAGACATACCTTGCCTTAGTGAAATGGAAGATCATTCTTGGTTATGGCATAGAAGGTTAGGAAACTGTAACCTTAGGAACTTATGTAAACTTTCTAAGAAAGTTTTAGTTAAGGATATACCGAAGCATAGATTTGATTCTTCAAAAGTTTGTGACCTTTGTCAATATGGAAAGAAAAACAAATCAAGTTTTAAATCAATCGGTGAAGTCTCAACCACTGATGCATTACAGCTAGTGCATATGGATCTTTTTTGTCCAACACAAACTGGAAGCATTGGGAGCATGTACTATGTATTTGTTTTGGTTGAAAATTACACTAGATTTACGTGGGTCTATTTTCTAGCAAAGAAGTCTGAAGATTTTTCTTATTTTAAAAATATTAGAGCCCAAGTCAAAAATGAGAAAAATCTTCCATTGAAAACTATTCATAGTGATCATGGAAGAGAATTTCAAAATTCTGATTTTGAAACTTTTGGTAGTAGAAAAGGTATTACTCAAAACATCTCAGCACCCATAACACCTCAATAAAATGGTTTTGTTGAAAGAAGAAATAGAATTTTTCAAGAGATAACTAGAACCATGTTGAGTGAGTATTCTACAGTTAAAAAGTTTTGGACTGAAGTTGTAAGTACTGCTTTTTACACTATAAATTGAGTTTTAATTAGACTTTTATTAATAAAACACTTTATGAGTTATGGAATGGTAGAAAACATAGAATTTCCTACTTTAAGGTTTTTGGATGCAAGGTATTCATTCTGAATACTAAAGATAACTTACACAAATTCACACCAAAATCTGATGAAGGAATTTTATTAGGCTACTCCACAAATTTTAAGGCTTATAGAGTTTTTGACAAAAACACTTGTACTGTTGAAGAGACAGTACATGTTAAATTTGATGAAACTGATCCTTTTGTTTTTAAACAACCCCAACCTACATCTTCAGATGTGTTTTAAAAAACTGATTATCAACCTTTGATAGAAAATCCTTCTGATAAGGAAAATTTTCAAGAAGATACTTCTGAAACATTTACCCGAGAATATTTCCTACCCTATGTTGATGAACAAGTTTTACAAAACCCAAACTAGTCGTTTCTTAAGAATCATCCCAGTGATAGTATCATTGGTGATGTAAACCAACATGTAAGGACCAGAAGTTCCTTAAGAAATGAAGTAGAGCATCTAGTATTCCTTTCCCAATTAGAACAAAAAAGCACTGATGAAGCTTTAAGTGATGATGATTGGATTAAAGCCATGCAAGATGAACTAAATGAATTTGAAAAGAATAAATTATGGACCTTGGTTGAAAGACCTAAGGAAACTTATGTTATTTGAGTAAAATGGGTCTTCTGAAATAAGTGTGATGAAAATGGAATCATCATAAGAAATAAAGCAAGATTGGTTGCTAAAGGTTTTAATCAAAAAGAAGGAATAGACTATGAATAAACCTATGCTCCAGTAGCTAGACTTGAATCTATCTGTATTTTACTTGCCTTTGTAGCATTCTTCAATTTCACACTTTTTCAAATGGATGTGAAATGTGCTCTCCTTAATGGTTATGTTCAAGAGAAAGTTTTTGTTGAACAACCTATTATATTTGAAGATACAAAACATCTTGATCATGTTTTTAGACTTACCAAATCATTTTATGGCCTTAAATAAGCCTCACGAGCTTGGTATGTCGGACTTACAATATTTTTTCTTCAAAATAACTATGTTAAAGGAAATGCAGATCCAACCCTTTTTATAAAGAAAGATAATAAAAATGTTTTGATTGTTCAAATTTATGTTGATGACATTATATTTAGTTCAACTCAGCAATCTTTAATTTATTCCTCTGCGGATATAATGAAATCTGAGTTTGAAATGAGTATGATGGGTGAGTTAACATTTTTCCTTGGTTTTCAAATTTCTCAAAAACCAGAAGGAATCTACATATCCCAACATAATTATATTAAATATCTTATTAAAACGTATGGATACGACAATACTAAGAGTATAAGTACTTCTATTGGTACATCAAACACACTTGATCTTGATGAAGCTAGGAAACTAGTAGATCAAAAATCTTTTACAGGTGTGATTGGAAGCTTACAATACTTGACAGCCAATTGTCCATACATAATGTTTTCAGTATGCTTATGTGAAAGATATCAATCCAATCCTAAGGAATCTCATTTAAAGGTGGTGAAAAGAATTTTTTGCTACTTAAAGGGAACCATGAATCTAGGAATATTTTATACTTCTAGAAATGATTTTCTTAAAGAGTTTTTTCAGATGATGACTTTGGTGGATGTAGAATGGATAAAAAGAGTACATCTGAAACCTGTCATTTCTTAAGAGATTCATTAGTTTCTTGGTCTTGCAAAAATCAACATTCAGTAGCACTCTCCACTACTGCAGCTGAATATGTAGCAGCTAAAAGTTGTTGTGATCAAGTGTTGTGGATGCAACACACACTCACAGACTATGGCTTGAGTTTTACTAAGACTCAAATTTTGTGTGATAACACAAGTGCCATTTCCCTTAGTAAAAACCCTGTACAACACTCTAGTGCAAAAAACATAGATATTAGACATCACTTTCTTAGGGATCACACCCTAAAATGAGATATCATTCTTCAGTTTATCGGAACAAAAGATCAACTTGCTGAAATTTTCACAAAATCTTTACCCTCCTATAGATTTGAACACATTAAACAAAAGTTAGGAATGATTACCGTAAGGTAGTTTTCCTTGATTAACTCTTTGTTAAACCAGTCTCCTTACAGTAATAAACTCCTTCTCATAGGTGGAGTACATTTCTTTCTGAGTTTTTCAAAATTTTCATAATGAAGTTTTCATACTGTAAATTTTAGTAATGAAGTTTTCATATTAGAAATTTTAGTAATGAAGTTTTCATTCTATAAATTTTCATAATGAAGTTTTCATACTGGAAATTTTTGTAATGAAGTTTTCGTACTGGAAATTTTTGTAATGATTTTTTCGTACTGGAAATTTTCGTAATGAAGTTTTCGTACTGGAAATTTTCATAATGATGTTTTCATACTGGAAATTTTAGTAATGAAATTTTCGTATGGGATTTTTTTGTAATGAAATTTTCATACTAGAAATTTTCGTAATGATGTTTTTGTACTGGAAATTTTCGTAATGAGAATTTTGGTATTGTAAATTTTCGTACTCATCATTTTTGTAATGGAGTTTTGGTACTCCAAGTTTTTAAAAAAAAACTTTTATATTTTAAGTTTTTCATACTAAGTTTTTTTTGTAGTCAAATTTTCTTCAAGAAGAATATTACCTATTACGAATAAACTTCCTAGCCAATCCAAAAGGTATGAATTCCTTACTTAAGTTTTTGTAGTCACTTTTACTTGCTGGTAGTTTCCTTTTCTTTTAAAATTTCTCATTTTCTTTTTTCCTTAAATCTGAATGTTTTTCTTAAACCTCCAAAGATTGGATTCAAGATTTCCTTGTGGGCATGTTTTCAACTGTCAGATTAGATCTGAAGATTTCCCAACCGTTAGATTGGTTTTGGAAGATGAAAGGTCACTTCCATAGACTATATAAAGGACCTCTGATGGTTGTCCCACATCAGTTGTCAAGCTCTTGCGTCTTGAAGCTCTGCCTCTCTACAAAATTCGATTCTGAATTATTCAGAAGTACTCCGGTCTGAATGTCTGCAGAAGCCCAATAAATGTCTACTAAGCCGATCTCAGAGTGTCTAATCTATAGGGAAAGGTTGGTTCATCGGAATTTTTTCAATAAGTATGATTCTATCATTTCCAAGAACATAATGCTCAATGGATGGGAAAGTATAGCTATTTAAAAGACAACAGCTCAAGATGTAGTTTATCCGGATCTTCTTATAGAATTCTATGAGTCAGTCTGCTTATTTAAGGAAGTTGAAGGTGAGAGGTTTTCATTCAAAGCCTATGGAGAAACCTAAAAACTCTCTTACACCAAGGCTGCAAGCTTGGTGGGCTTATCATAGGAAGGTGAAGCCGAATTTTGTTCACACAAGTTTCCGAATGTCCAGGGAAGTTTCAACAAGGTGAAGGCTATGGAATGCCTTGGGCTCAAAGATGAAAAAACAACAAAGATTGCCCATCTATCTACCAACAACCAGATTCTACAATTATGGGTACAAGGTCTCATTATTCCAAGAAGGGGTGATAAGGATACCCTTAAGAAGAGTGATATGTACATCTTATATTTTTTGGTAAATATAAGGAAGGTGAACTTCATGAAGCACATCCTTATCACAATGGAGAATATCAAGAATGGAAATCTTAGAGCTCAAATCATTATGTATCTGGCATTGCTTTCTAAGCTGATAGTTTGACGCTAAGAATCCTTCAAAATTCAATGCAGCTCAAAGCCCAGGAATTGCAAGCTGATGTTGATTAGTGATGACACCTTAAAGAGGATGAAAGTTGCTTTCTAAAAATGGACAGGTTATTTCAATGATCTACCAGAAGAGGAGGCAGAAGTTGTTCCAGAAAATGTAGAGAAAGTTGATCCATCCAAGAAGGCCGACAAGAAAAGGAAGTTGAAAGAAGTGGAAGTTGAAGGTAAAACTCCTAAGTCTAAGGAAGTCGAATCCGCACTTCCTAAACCCAAAAATCAAAAAAACCTACCCAGATGAGGTGGCTACAAAATGGAGGGAAGATAAGGAAAAGAGGAAAGAAGGAGAACCACAGTTCGGCTTGGACCCTACTAAGGCTAAGGCCTTAAGAGAAAAAGATGCTGATGAGTTAGAGAAACTGGCCAAGGAGAAGAATCTCAAGAAGAAAATGTCAGAGGTTGAGGTTTTCCAATACCTTATGAGGGATGCTAAAATATCTTTCGAGAATATTCTAGTGCTGAAAACATTCCTTGTCGAGCCATTACCTGAGACTCCGGGGAAGAATTTCTTCACTCCGGAAAAATCTTAAGACAAAGAAGTTGTTGAAAGAGTAGTAGAAGAAGAGGAAGTAGAAGAAGAAGAAGAAGTAGAAGGAGAAAGTGGTGATTACTATGATGTGATTAAACAAGTTGAAGAATATCAAGATAAGGCCAATCTATCAGAAAAATTACCACTCCGAATATCTAAGGCCGAGTCCTCAAAGCTTGTCACTCCTGGAAAGGAAGAAGGGAAAGTTGGAAAGAAATATGAAGAAAAATAAAAAGAAGAAGTAAATGAATTATCTGGGGAAGAAAGATATGAAAATAACTTCATTGAGAAAGGATCATAGAAGGAGAAACCTGATGAAGACAGGATTGTATAGCTATCCGAGAGTGAACAAGAATTACCTGATGAAGAGGTCATTCCGAAAATCATCTAGTGTAAGAAACTACTTATGGACACCCCAAAAAAAGATATCATAAGGAATAAGGATGTTGGATGTTCTTCTAAGAGGAAACTGGTGGAAATAGAAGAAGAAAAATCTCCTAGAAAAGTGTCAAATTTGGAATCATCTGCATTGGGACATGATTTTATTATTGAGTCCCTAAAAAAGTTGGTGGATACAATTTCGATCTTTCCTACAATAGACTCCAGATGCTAGATGCTTCAGCACAACATGAATCAGAAGTCAGAATCTGTATCCATGGTGTTGGATAAATGTGTGAAGTTTGAGGTAGAACATAAAAATTTTCTTATAAATTATGAGGTCCACAGAAAATCTTGCAGCAAAACGACTTTATGGTCAAAGAAAATTGATGAGGATTTGACAGAGCTTGATACCTTTTAGAATGATGTAAAATAATATTTTGATACCGAGGATTCCAATATGAAGAATCTTTAGTAAAAGCTGACCCTTGAGAGAAATTATCGGAATCAACAAGTGAAGGATCTAAATGGGAAGCTTAACTCTGTTGCTCAAAGCTGGAAAAGGGAAAGAAATCTCTGGATTGAGATCGAAGAGAAGCTTGTAAAGCAGGATGATGTTCTTAAGGATCAGTCTGAGGCTCTGAAGTCTCAATATGATAGGATTAAAGCCTTATAAAATAAAGACGAGGAGGACCAAAAAGAGTTAAAGAAGATAAAAATCCTTCTAAAGAAGTTAATCCCCAAGAAAAAAAGAAGACATATAGACCAATATGATCTTTTGTTGTAATGCCTTTCCTTTTAAAAATCCTTTCAATATTAATGAAAACTCTGGTTTCTTGTGTTGTTTACTAATGATTCAGGTACTTTATTGTTTTTCCATTCCCTCAATTTATTTTTGAAAATCACAAAGGGGGAGAAGGAAAAAGAACTTAAAAGAGTAAAGAAGAACTATCCGCAAGTAAAGGGGAGTTTATTTAAGGGGGAGTTCTCATTACGAATATTTCCTCATTCCGGAAATCTAGAATATGTTCCTTAGAGTTCCAAAGCCTAAGGGGGAGTTAGTCGTATTCACCATTGTCCATAAACAAAGGGAGATAAGCATTAATTTCAAAGTCTAGAAATCTTTTTCCAAGCCATGACATTTTTTTCGTAAGGATGTTTCTGCTTTCCAAAAAGGGGGAGATTGTTGAGTCAATAAGGGTTTCCATATGACTTTTCAATTCCTTCATGTTTTGAAAATCACAAACACCTTATCTTAAGGAAAATTTCTTTTTACCCCTTGTTTCATTTTCTTAAGGAAAATTTCCTTCCTAAAGGAAATTTATCCTTACATTGTTTTCATTGTTCAATCACATTTCTATTCTAAGTGTAAAATTCAGATTGTAACTAAAAACCTCAGAATTATATAATACTTAGATATGAAGCATTCAATTTTCGACTTCGAACTTTTACTAGTTCGACTCCAAACTTCTAATAGCTCGACTCTGAACTTTTACTAGTTCGACTCCGAACTTTTACTAGTTCGACTCTCAACTTCTACTAGTTTGACTCTAAAATTCTATGAGTTCAACTAAAAACTTCTACTAGTTTGACTCCAAATTATTACTAGTTCGACTATGAACTTCAACTAGTTTGAATCTGAACTTATACTAGTTCGACTCCGACCTTGTACTAGTTTGACTCCGAACTTCTACTATTTCGACTCCGAACCTCTATGAGTTCAACTACGAACTCTTCAAGTTCAGGTTATGAATTTCTGTGGATCCAAACTCCGAATTTCCTTGAAATTCAGACTACGGAATTCTATAGAATTCAAGTTCCAAATTCCTAAAAAATAGAATCCAAATATTCTTAAGTTTATAGACTCCGAATTTATTTATTTTTACTTCCATTCTGAACTTTAACCTTTTTTATTCCGAACTTTTATTTACCTTCATTATGAAATTCAGTTTAGTTTTTCTTACATTTGTTCTATTAAAAAACGATGTTGTGATTTCAGTTATTAACTAACCGTTGGTTGAGTGACCCGTGTACCGGTCCCTCTGAAATTCAAGGAATAATTCAACCATTGGAGGAGGGAGCCGACCATTGGAGATTCACCTATAAATAAGAGCTCATTTGAACGTGATTAGGAATTTTTGAATTTTGGTGCTCAGAACTTCTTGAAGTGATTTCTAGAGAGAGAGGCTCTTATAAACTCTCAAGATTCGTACAGAAAGTTTCAACGGCTTGTTCAAACTTTTACTTGTGCAGATTTTCTTCGTGTGACCGTGATTGTTGCTCTGTACAATCGAGGGATTCTAGGGATAGGAAGACAGAGGTTCCGACACCTTGAAGTTGAGGTCTTCCTTACTGAGGAAGACAGAGGTGCCGACTACCTAATAGTTGAGGGCTTGCGGGGATAGCAAGACAGACTCTGATCTTCGTATCGAGGGATTACCCTGGTGTGGGTTAGATAGAATTTATTGAAAGTATAAATCAAGGGACCTTTATCCAAGGTTGTTGGATACCCTTATCTTTGGGTTAAAAGACTTATTACTTGTTACTTGTTTTGTTACAAGTTTTTTCCACTACATTTTGTATTGTTAAGGAAAGTATAACTTTCTTATACTTCCTTAATTGTACATTGATATAGTTAGATTCTATATGCATTAAGGTATAATCTTAATCTTTGTAACTTTTGTTATGTTTCATTTTCTGAATTACTTTTCCGGAATCTAGCAAGTATTTAGAACTTATATTGGTCTTGTGAATTATCTGGTTTAACCTTGTTAAACATAACCATCCTCAAAATTTCCTAAGGGAATTTTTAAAAGGTACAATTCACCCCCCTCCTGTATCTGAGAATCTCATTATTATTTCGATCCTACATTTTGTATTGTAGAGTATATCTACCATACTAACAGTTCTAGGTCATTCCTGACATGATTTTTCCATACCTTCCTCAAGACCCATGAACTATGGACCATGAATTAAAATTATATTAACCACACTATTCAAGTGGATTGGATATCCTCATTATTACATCACCATAGTTTATACTCTTTCTCATATAATGAATGCGACACTCCTTTACCGAACCTTTGATATCCTACACCTCATGATTCAAAACCACATGCCATAGATATCAAGCTTCATATTAGGAGCTAAATTGACCTAGGATTCTAAATCACTTACTAGATAGCTTTTCTTTCATACCTAACTTTGTTGGTCAGACACCAGAGTCATTGAAAATCTTCCATGGCCCTTGGAAAAGAATTGGGATCAAATCTCCATAGACAAACTTGTAATCCCTATAGACTCGTGGATAAGGGATTTGAACTAAAAATTAGAGTAATATCTCCATTATAGGAAATAAATTCCAATCCTTTTGAGTCCCAGTGACATTATGGCATAACCGAGTGGCTTAGGATGTTACGTGTCATCCCCAACATGTCTTCCCCATCTGATATTCACTACCTACAAATTTTGAGTTATGAATTATATCACCCATACTCCTACTATCTTGGTAGACCTTGCATCCATATTATTTCCCCCTCAATCAATACCCCCCATTAATCTTCCATGACCCTTGGAAATGAGTGGAGATTATATTGTTTGTCCATGATGGTGATGCATAATGGATTTTACCTTAAAAAGAGGTATCTCCTCTTTACAAGAAAGGAACTCCAATCCTTATGATCCCTAATAACATAACAGAAGAACTAAATACCCCAAAATGTATTGAGTCATCCCTGGTCTATTTGTACCATATTCTATATTCATTAATCATGTCTAAGAATAAATAGTTTAAACTTCATGGAATTTCAAGGTATGAGCTATAAGACCCTAAAAAGTAAAAAAATAGAAGTTATGATCTAGAATAACCTAAACTAAAATAATAAAAAGTCCTAACAACAATACTTTGAAATTCCTGACATCACATGGTTCGAGGTAAAAGATGATATACGATAGTAAAAATATGTCAAATCTTGAATATCCTATACTACAACACAATAAAGGTCTGAGATAGAAGACCCTAGACTATAACAAAATGATGGTATAGCTTATAAGACCTTAAAACAACCAACTAAACTAGAAACAATGATCACTAAGTTGAAAACATGATAATGGAATCCAAGGAAAAAGTCTAGTCTCAACTCGTTGGACATGCACCTTCTATGATACAGGGAATATTGGGCATTTATAAAATATAAGAGGCACAAAAAATTATATTGTAAAAAAATTGTAAGAATACATCTTGAGAAAAATCCATGTCTGTGCTAGATAAGTCTTCATCTATATAAATATTAGAAAAAATATAGGAAAAAAATAAAAATTAAAAATCATGTAGGGACCAATATATGTAATGATAAAAAATCAATCTATACTCTCTAAGTCCCCTAAATTAGGTTGAAGTTAGAGAATTTTACCTTCAATATGGACATAATTCCGAAATTATACTTCTAAAATAGATGATCTCAATAAAACTAGAGGAGGAACCTCAATTAAGAATTTCATGTTGGTAGAAATTCATGAACATTTATCTGGATAAATATATTGTAAGTTGGGCACTCAAATCTAGGCGATTAGATATATTTGGTATTACAAACAAAGGATGGGTATCATGGATGATCCAAGCAGCATATCTATCAGAAACTAGATCTATTCCTAAGATTTATTTATAAAATATTGAGATTCCCCTTCCTATGCGTGAGATTGATCTACAAAAGGACATTAATTATAGAGTTATTTATTTATGAACCTATGTTCCCTATGCATGAGTTTGATCTTCATAATGGAATATTTCTAATATGGATTGATTCTTATTCTCCTGGGATATGTAGGGACATCCATGTACCTTAATTTTTATCCAAACACATGTTCCTTTTCATCCAATCCTTATTATATTCTAGAATTCATGCACATTCTAATTTCAAGGTATCCATACCCTAAGCCAAAGAAACTTCCTGTATCATATTTATCCAAGAACTCATGTTCAAAAGTCTCCTATGGATAACACATAAAATTCTTTAGTGAAATATATAGGATAGATACTCTCAAGAAGATCAATATCAAATCTCATCACATATTCAAATATATGGAAAAGTGATCTACATTTACCTTATAATTATATTATTTCCATTTTTAATGAATCTTATTCTAAAAGGGAATTTTTTGGCACCCATAATTGTGCATCTTACACTTTTCCATTTAATATTTTAGATGGTTAATGAACTATGTAGAAATATAGATATGGATTGCATGAATTACTTAAATAATGGGATTGGGATTCTATGTAAAATTGATACACTTTTGGCCCTTATTTTAGTCATGTTAGAATTTTATACTAAGTAGTTGTGATTATTACAACTACCTTTTCCAAAAAATATGGCTAGCCAACTAATTAGACAAGAAAAGGCTAATCCATTGGACCATGGTCGACCACACACAATGGGAGCTCGCCCAATCTATCCAGAGGATGGTGGGAGGTAGTATAGTGCCCGCAAGTGGTGGGTGGACCAATTTATAGTGACCATGGTGCATGATACCAAAGCCATGCATTGCATGGGCTGAAATCCCACAAGGTCAAAGCCTAGGAGGTGGTGTGGGTGGGTGATGTGGGCGAAAATCCCTATTTTAATCTTAATGGAACAACCACCACCAAATGGATAATAAATCATAGGGAGGCATAGTGAACATTTCAATGTGAGACTAAATTTTGAAAGGATACTATTCATCCATCTTATAAAACCACCATATATAAGCACAATTATCCAAAATTTTCACCTAATGATCTGAGCCAGTCGTTCAATCCTATACATCACAAGTTCAAAATTAAATTAATCCCATGATGTTTAAATTAAAAATTATTTCTCACAGTGTGAGACTATTATCTTCAACCTCCAACTCATCTGCCGCTCTCCCCACTACTGGTTCAACAAACCAAGGTAACTCAATATCGTTCAGATGATCAGTAAGTGATCACCATATCTATCCATATCCATTGAACCAAACTAATATAGCCAATATGGATGTTCCTGTAACCATCTTGTACACAATAATTCACATGAATCTCATTATGATAATGAGTTGTGAGAGTTTCCACTAAAGTGTGAAGCCATCATGTGATCATCTTTTGATTACACAATTGATGAAAAGTCAATCACTAATGTTTTTTATCATTAGACCCTTCTAGGTTTTGAATTATTTTAATCTCAATTAATTTAGAGTTTTTAGAATATGTTACACCACCTCACAGAAGGAAATTGAAACATCACATGATCAATGATGTGATCATGTGATAAAAAATAGGTCGTCTCATGATAGCATGATATCAGTCCAAAAAAGTTTCCACCACTTCATCTAGTGAACATGGAGTCCTCCCCATGAAAAGCATCTCCATCCATGGAAAAACACAATATATAAATACCTTGATCCCCTAAAAAACCCACATGCGAGGGAGAGAGGGGATAGGTTGAAAATAAGGTAAATAAATGAGAAACAATGGAGATAGATAATGCCTTTAGAGATCATGTCTAGGTAATTACAGGCTTCTACCACTAGAAACTATCATGAAATAACACTAAAATAACCCATAACTTGATCAAAATAAGATCATGAAAAACTCCCTCCTTGACACTCATCTTCAATGATCTTATGAACCAATGAATATGTGGTCTGGACAAGTACTTTGTATGGCATGTAATCCTTATTCCATAATTATGGTCTCAATGTGAACCTCTTTTTCATGATCACAAGGCCTCTTGTGAAACCCCCTCCAGGCGATAAAGTCGCATGAATAATAGAATATCATCTGATTCAATGGAATGGGTTCTAACAACAACTACATTTCCATATAGATCTAGTAGGTAAGAAGGACCCCATGGTAGTGTATGTCATTGTTCTCATGATGCTGGAAAACCCCTGGTCTTTCAAAATTACTTGTGTCCCCATATATTCTTTCCATAATATGCATTCCCCTTTTGGTGTACAACTTTGGTTGTGAAAATGAATCTTACTCCTATGATCTTGTGGCCTTAAACCATCATCCAGCTCCCATACGCATCCCCCCTCTACATGAGTCGAAAACCCTTCTTCATCTTTCAATGTATATTGTCACCATTCATACAGAGACCTTGTTACACAACCCCCACATGTGACCACATAACCTATTGAAATACCTCTTTATGTTCTTGAAAATTGCATGAATGATGGAGCTTTATGAGAATCCTTCATGCAAACATTTCCCTACCTGTATATGGCTTTGAACCACATGATAACTCATGAAAAACCCTTCTGTAGTCATTTAACCCTCTACATAGGTAAATGATTGTCTATATAGACTTAGGGTATGATCCTTTTGCACATGAAACTATGACATTAGAACAAACACAAGATCCTAAATGTGTATGCGAGACCCCTCCATATGAATAGATTATGGTCACATGGTCTTCATATCTCACGATGTCCTTTAGCTACCTCATATGGACAATTTTTTTTCATGCGACAAGCCTTGGATAATTCAGGATGATCTCATGAAAAGATGGTGGACATGTCACCATTATCATGTGGATGTCCAAAGACAAGCCAATTTTATTAGGAAAGAACCCTGTGACATTTCTTCATTGTCACAAGACATGGTATGGACAATTCCGGATAATCAAGTGATTTCCCATTAACACGTCGGCACTATCATGCAATAGTCTAAGGACAATTCATATCAATCATGTGAAGCACATTGGGATTGTTAGATTGGTTATGAGAATCATCTTGGACATGTCTAATTTAATCTTGATAAATCATCAAATACAATTTAATTGATATAGAAGACACCCTTGGACATGTATTCCTTTTCAGACTAACAACCCAAACATGTTGGATAGACAATCAAGGCTTGTTTAGAAAACAACCAAGACATTTTAGATAGTTCTATTTATGGCATGTCAACTTTGTCTAGAAGACCCATTTAGACTCATGTCTTGTGGGCCCTGACCAGGAACCTTTATCTACATACCCCTTTTATAATGGAAGTGTCCTTCATTATCTAGGGTTACAGACTCATGAGACCCTATAGGTTTCATTCGATCGAGTAGACCTTTTATGGCTGGAATCTTTACTTATCCCTCAAAATTTAGATAATGAGTATTCAATAGAGAAATCTCAGTTTGTAAGCTCTGATCAATAGGGAATCCATCATGGTATTGGCCCATAATGTTCCTGAAACCTTAGGGATAACAATAATGTCTATGAGCATTACATTCTACCTTAAACCATCATTATATTAAGGATCCACTAACATACATGAACTCAAATTCCTACAATAGTTAGGATATATAAGACAACTTTCTAAGGCCCGAGCTCAAATGGGACTCCACTTCACTGTTAGACCCCTCATGTCTCAGACATTGAAACCATTAGGATCCAATTGTTCCCATGGTATGATCACTCTTCCACGCTTGTCAGCAGATGAGATGTGGTCCCTTACATGGGCATTGTTTTATGTATCAATCCTGATCATTCCTTCGAGTACCTCAAATCCATTATTGGGGTAGTAATGTACTAAAATATGATGTATCTAATTATCATTATAAATTAGGTTATATAGGATTCATTATGAGGCATGATCTCCATACCATATCCTCCATGAGATGGGTAATCATACTCCTCAAAAGGGAAACTTTAATGTGTAAGCACATATATGCTCTCATGAAATGTGTATGATATTTTTCAATATCTTGTTTCTCACACCGATTATGACTCACATGAGATTATAGGTTGGAAATTATTATACCAATATAATTATGGGAGTTCCACAAGGTGGTATCACTAATTGGGTGTAATTTTTATTACATCCCATCTTCACTCAAAGGGCTATACTCCTAACAACGTAATCCAGGGAAGTTTTATATGCATAAGTCTCATCTAAGGCCTATATGGTTGTATCTATCACAACATAGACTCCCATTATAAGAACTACATAGGCTCTAATTCTTATAAAAAATAGGTTACATAGGATGCCTCCCCAAGGTCTGAGACTAGTACGTACATCCTTATCACATGATGTTAAATTGCATGGATCAGTCCAGACACATAACCATAAACTATTCCAACTAACTATGTGGGTTTTGATTATTATTTTCAAAGGATATGTAAGAAGACTCATAGAGGTCCAATCCCATCTTCATGACACAAAATAACTTCCTATACAATAATAAAATATATAGTTATCAAACATGGACATAGCCAAAAACATCATAAATAAATAATTGAGTGATAGAGAACCCATGATATGCACACAATTTTTCCAATCAATACATGTCTATAATCAAGTCATTGAAAAATGGGTAACCAATCTTGTATTGGGGTTTGGGAATGA
Source organism: Viscum album (assembly GCA_963277665.1). Taxonomy (NCBI): domain Eukaryota; kingdom Viridiplantae; phylum Streptophyta; class Magnoliopsida; order Santalales; family Viscaceae; genus Viscum; species Viscum album. Next base: position 764,741,792 of record OY728126.1, on the reverse strand, counting down.
TTTCACGAACATATCTTAAATCTATAAGAGAGTCCCAGAGTAGGCGAAAATTCTCCCCAAAAGGGTGCGATGATCCTGACCTCCCATCCTCTCTACCAATGTGATATCATAAGTGTCGTTGGTAGTTGAACCCTAAAGGACCACATACCTTTGGAAAGAGAGTCCGTACTCAGTTGTGGATGTGGGAATTTTTGGGAGTTTCTATAGAAGATTAGAAAATTGGAAACTGAATGCGAATGATTGATAAAGGCATGGACCCCCCCACAATTAATCAAACTGTCAGGCTGAAATCACTTCCACATGACTTTCTTGATAAACATATCTTATCAATTGATGCTTCCTTTTGGTTTTTTATCTTGTTGTATGTGATAATTTGATATTCACCAGTTATAGAGGGAAAAGTCTCCCCATATCTTTCTAAGGATCTCACCACTAGTTGGATTCCTCTTGAGTATGAGGTGACATGCATGAGGTTATCTTCCACCTCATCCAAAATTATGTGATTTTGGATGAGGTATAATAAAATTCTATTAGAACATTCTTATTTGATTGAGATAAGTTATATGGGACTCGGGTATGGGAGATAATATTGTTACAGAACATCACTTGAGTATTGGACCTCTGAGTTGATGGAGAGATGGTATTTATTCTAATGGATGTAGTATTATTGTTTCATGTTGGTCATGATTATATTTGTGATATTACAGTTTATGGGATTTATCTCTTAGTCTAGTATGGAAGGAGAGGGTATGTTTATGTATCATTTCATGCATGTAGGTTCTCATGTTATATTCATGAATAATTTTGATTTAAATAGGTCTATATTAATTAAATTCAAGCCTAAAATACATTCTATGTTTTCCCAAACAAAATTTTGATTATATATAATTGCTTTAACTTTATAATGCCATTGATATTTTTATTATATGATTATGAATAATATGAAGGTACCATAATGAGAGATTATTCCTTTGGAAAGTTCTACGTGGGATATGCCTAGTGGTTGTGAGTATCTATGGGGTTTGTTCCCAAGCATGTTGTGTGTTGTGTGACACTTCTAATTGCTTAAGTGCTTTAATGATTGAGACATTGAAGGTGTCCCAAGATCTTGTTTTTTATTTTATATAATGCTGCCTCATTGACATCTGATTGTGCCACCTATGGACCCATGTGGTGATTCTTCCAAAATAGGGAATGTCCTTGTTTTACCACCTGATTTATAATAGGGTCATGCTTGGAATGCCCCAAATTCCACTCTTGTAATATATGGTGAAGATCCCCTTTATCTAGGTGTTTTCTGCATCATACTGGTGGGGGGGGGGATGGAGGTGCCCAACATGGAGGGAAGACCATGATATATTTCAAAGGGGACATCCATATATAATACCCTCTAGTAACAAGGCTTTGTGGTTATATAGAGCTCAAGAGATTATGGAACTTCAATAAGGGGCAAAATCAATGGAAAATTATGTAAGTTGTTTTGGGGACTTGATTAATTTTTCTCCGTTATGGGATAAAAAAGGGGTTACAAATGCTAGTAAATTAGATTTTGGGATTAATTTGGAAGTGAGGTTTCATATTTAGACATTTTACTAACCTCACATTTGGCAGTGGTTTTCATGGTTATTAATTTTGGAAACAATTTTTCTAAGGAATTTATAGTGGGGTTTCCTCCCTTTGTTAGTGGTGGGTTTCTAGGTGGTGTAAGAACTAATTATAGAAGTGGGAATATGACATATGATGAGAAATTCTATGGTGGTGAGTATGGGAAGGGGTTCATCTCTTATAGCTTCAAGAGGGTCTTCTCCTTTTTTCTTCGAGTGAAGGTAGCTAGTGAATTACTTTAGTTATTATTCTAGTTATCTGAAGGAAATTAATTAATGTGGTGGGATAGGAAATATCAAGTGTTTTTTTGAGGTTCCCTCAATATGGTATGGGAAAATTTTTGTGGAAGACTTGGGACTCAATGTATTTTTCAGGGGGGGACCTCAGGTAAATAGTCGGGCTTCTTTAGGGTTTTCAGGATGGGGACCATGATAGGGATATAAACAGCACAAGTTATAGGTTTCATAGGGTTTAGTTCCCCTAGTGAGATAGGTATCATAGGGGCGGTTCCATATATAATAGACTGATAGGGTGTACGTGTTTGATGAGGTTTCAACAGATGGTGTGTAGTGATGTCGATAGTGATCGGAATGGTTCTGGTTACCTCAATTCATTCATTTTCCTTATTTAATTTGGGCGATTAATGTTCCTTTATTTCTGATTGAGCTGTCTTTGGTTTGGGGTTTCTAATATGGTTTTCCCGTATATTTTTATGGCACAATACACTGCAGGGAGAAAGGATATATTGTGTATATAAGTGTCTCAAATGTGCTCTAGTGGTCGGAGAAAATGAGAGTTTTTGGGATTTCTTAGTCCTTAATATAGTGAGTTTTAATTTCATATTTAGGATGGACTAATTGTAATAGTTTTTAGATCTCATTGATTTTTATATAATACATGTGGTTTTTAACTCCCCTTAGGGAGAGGAGGAAATCTTTACTAGGGATTAGAATACAGTGGCAGGCAGAGTAGGGTTAGGCCTTATCCATATTGGGGCCATTACAACATAGGTGGTGGGTTTGGTTCTCATAAAAAAATAGGTGATAGATATAAACATATTTACTTCAGTAGTGGATCATTAAAATAATTTTTTTGGAATATTTATCAAACATTCCTCCAGAGTGGGGGATTGAGTTTGAGATTGATCTCATAATGGGTACACAACCAATATCGATCTCCCTAAATTATATGGAACCGTTTGAGATGAGAGAAATAAAATTATACCTCGACGACCTATAGGTGATAAGATTCATTCTCCTAAGAACTTATCCTTTGGTTTCTCTAGTTTTATTCAATAAAAAGTCGGATGAAGACCTTCTAATTGTTGTTTATTTCTTAAAAATTAATCAGGTTATAGTGAAAAATTGATATTGTTTTCCTAAGATCAATGATCTTTTTTTATCAATTGATGGGTGATTTGTGGTTCCCTATGATTGATATATGATTATTATATTATCAGTTATGGTTCAAGGATGAGGATGTTCCATATATATATTATAGGATTAGGTACGAGTTATATGAGTACCTCATGATTCCATTTAGTTTAATGAATGTCGTGGTAGGGTTTATGGCTCTCATTATCAATATTTTTCACCATTACCTGTACTATTTTTTATGGTATTAATTGATGACATCGTAGTTTATTAACAAAACTTATAGATAAATACTGGAAAAATTGAGGTTGTTTTTTGAACAATTCAAGTGTATAAAATTTATTCCACGTTCTCTAAGTTCCATTTTATGATAAATGAGGTACATTTACTCGAGTTTCTACACTCTGAGGTAGGGATTTCCCTGGTTCTTGAGAATTTGGTGGCTGTCATATCTTGTTATTAGCCTAATAATGTATTTGAGAACTAAATTTTCATCATACTGGAGATATATTAAAGGTTATTCATTCAATACTTTTCCTATTTGGCAGTGTTGATGATAGAGCTAAGAAGGAAGTGTGTTAAGATTTAGTAGACATATAGGTGTGAAGAGGAATTCTATGAGTTTAAGGGGATGTTAATTCCCACTTAAATAATTATTTTATTAGACCCATGTATTGGGTATACTATTTATTGTGATTCTTTAGGGTTTTTTATGGGGGTTGGATTTGCATAGGGAGAGCAGGTATTCGCGTATGAGCCACATCATCTATGAACCCATGAGTGGAACTAACCTAATAACAACATCAAGGTAGCTATCATGGTTTATTTTTTGAAGTGTTGAAATCATTATCTCTCTGATGAGAGGTTTTTTTTCTACACCGACCACAAAAGTGTATGATATATATTTAATCAGCGAGGCATGAACCTGGTCCATAGTCGTTTGGTTGATTAATTATAGACCTTCAATTTTGATATGGAATAATCCACAGGGAAGGGAAATGTTTCCAATGATTCCATCAATAGAAAATCATAGGATCTGACTATGAAAAAATTATAAGAAGATTAGAACCTCATGAGTATACTAGTGTATTATTAGATGAATGTTATGAAATATAAAAAAGATTCTTTTTGTGCTTCATTGGTTATCACATCATCCTTGGTGGATCAAGTTATGGTTGACATAAAATTTAACTCAGATTGTCAAGTGATGTGATATTATTTGATGGGTGATGATCCTATTCTAGGATGGTCTGTGGATGGGAATAACATACTTCATGTTTATGAGTGGGTTTTTATTCTGACCTCCATGAGAGAGGAATTGTGTAGATACTCTCATGCTTCATAGTGGGTGGTTCACCCAAAAATAAATCAAAATGTATCATATATATAAATCATAATTTCTAGTGTCTAGGCATGAAGTAGGATGTACCAGGGTTAAGTGATCATTGCCTTACCTATAAAAGAGGGAAGGAATATCACCAATGACCAGGAAGTTTACTTTAGTCTCTTACAATACCCGTGTGTAAATGTGATGATGTGATGATTAACTTTATTTTAGGATTTCCTAGGGCTCTGAAGAGTTGAGATTCCATGTGTCTAGTTATTGACCAAATGATAAAAAAATTAACACTTATTTCCCATTTTTGATACCTAGTCAATTGATGAACTGGGAAGGATTTAGGTGTGAGATATAATACTACTACATGGCATGCCAACAATCATCGTGTAAGATAAAGGCACTTGTTTCACGTTGTGATTATAACAAGACATGATGAAGGTACTAGGTGTAACATCCCTGGTAAATAAAGAATAATACATTTTCCATATTTATTAATATTTTTGAATTAAATATTAATTTTACTTTAAAAGGGATTCTATGTTTGATGGCGTACCCGATACACAACAATGGGTTTCTTTGAAATCATATATTGCACAATAATAATATAATATTATTATTTTAAATGGTTATTAATTCCTAGTCATTGTATTGTTGGTAATGAAAAGAACTAACTAAAATAAGACTATGCATGTTTGTTAAATGTTTTTACATTTATCCAATAAAATTTAGAGGCTTAAAATGTGAATGAATCTAATTTTAAGCATAATTTACTTTAAAAGGTTGATTTACCGCCTTTTGATGGTGAGCCCTCATAAATATAGTTTTGGTCACTTTTATATGTTCTATTTGACAAAATAATAATATTCTTTAGAATCGATACATCAAAATTAACTTTGGATAAAGTTTTTGTATTTTACTGATAAAGTTCATTTTTTATGAATCGCAAAAAATACTGTATTTTAATTCAAAACTATTTTTTAATATATTATTAATATGGATAGATTATCTTTTTAATTGGTTTTAAAGTGTAATTAGATTATATTTTTACCATTTAATCTAATTTTGGTCATTTGATGTAATTTCACATTGAAATTGGATATAAACACGTGTCGATATTTTGATAGTTATTATTTCTTAAAAAAAACGCTTTTGGTTTGACAGCGGGAATTAATTTTAAATTAATTTCTTCCACTTATGTGTTTTGAATTTAGAAAAATGGATTCCATATTTGGAATTCATATGTCACAATTGTGTAAATAGGTATCATTTTTTTTATACATTTTAAATATTTACTACAGTAAATTTTTTATTTACCATGGTTAAAGGGTAAAGCTTGTAAATAAGGGTAAACAAATATTATTATAATAATATAAAATTACACTAACATGTGTCTTAATTCTATTGGTTGATACATTTCCGACCATGGGCATCCTTGTGTCGAATTTGGGACCCCATAGATCTACTTAAGAGGGATAATGACACTTTATATTAATTAATTTAATGTAAAGACAAAAATGACATAAACAAATATCTATTAGTAAATTAATTCTTAAAAGGGGTTATATAAGTTATATTTTAGACTATAAATATTACTTGGAAATCTAAAAATATTTCCTACATCATGGTAATTTTTTTATAATTTTTAGACATCAAATAAATAAAATTATTTATGACACATTAATGATGTAGTGTTTACCTCATTAATAAATGATTTAAATAAATAATATTATAATGATTAAAACAAAATATAAACCAGTACAATTATTATTGGATAATTTTATTCAGAACACGAGTCATATTATCTTATACTTTAATAAGTTTTGGACCTTTACAAACCGAACATAATTATATAATAAAATAATATTTTCACACTTTCCTAAAGATCCCCTCCCCCTTATAAAAAACACTCACCTCTAACCCATTCCTCACACATCTAAAGAACATTGGATCATCCAAACTATGCCCTAATTATATCTCAAGATCCCTATCTTCCACCTAGAATCATTAACTTAGGCAGAAGGTACTTCAAGAAGTCCTTTTGGTTCAAACCAAAGGGAGTTACCCGAATTAAAGGTAACAATTTATCTTAAATTCTTTTCTTTTATTTTACTTCTCCAACCACTAAACTCTTTTTATTCTTTTATTTTATAACAAAAACAGTATCCTAAATATATGAGGATGTTTTTATGAGAATTATTCTAACTACACTTACACACAACTCCATCTAATTGGTAAAAACATACTCTTTATGTGGATGGAAAACTAATGCCTCACGAAACGATGATTGTTAAATTATCTACTACCACCTATCATGGTGGAAATTATGATAGAAATGTATTTATATATGATATATATTATGTTTATGTTTTCTTTATGCTTCTTTATTTTCCATTTATAGCATACTTTTATGGTTTCCATTATGGGTAAATGCGATAATTTCATTTGAGGATGTACGGACTACCGCCCCCTCAAAGTGATATGACTCGTTAATGCCATATGTGGTACATATAAATTATGGATTTAATGATATTATATATGTTATTATACTTTAATTATAATATAAATATGTATCATTATGTTTTAATTCCATTAAAATAAGAAATAAAAATGAAAGGAGCGTTCATGTGTACATACGACTTACCGTCTCCATGAATGGTGCATTTCATTTCTTAACTCCAAATATTATGTACTATTATAAATTCATGTATTTAATAGATATATATGATATATATGATATATAAATCATTAATATAATTATGGATATAATTAACGTTTGACCACATGAACAACTGGTAATTATAAGAAGTCCATTTTTGACTCAAGTACCAAATATCGACAAAATGACTGTTTTTAACTAAAATGATAACATAATGTTTATAACATGGTAATAAGTGATATAAAAGGAATAATAAACTTGAAAAGGTATATTAAACAAGTATAAATTTACATTTGTTTATTATTTAGGATATTAAAGAACAAACGGGTCAAGTCGGACATGAGGTAAGACACTTCATCTTAATCTCCTTTCATTGAGGCAATTTTAGTTTTATACCAGACATTATTTTATACATTGTATAAACCCATTTGAATTTTAATTTTATTCAAAAGGAAACTTTTCTCTACTAATCATTTTACGAAATGAAAAAAATAATGTTTTTTTAACGTACGCAGTGAAGACGACCTTTTCACCGCCATGAGTATTATTTGATATTTGGCTTCCTTAACAAGCCGTAATGTTTTTAAAAAGAAAGCTAATACCATTTACACTTTTTATGTATATTGGTATTGAAAATTGTTTTGATAATGGATTGATTATTTTAATATATTTAAATAATATATCTTGATTTAATTGTGGAAATGTTATCTTTCTTTTATGTTTGTTTTACGTGTTATGAATATGTTATGGTTCTTGGGAATTGTTACGTATACGGGTGGTTCCTTGATAAAAATAGGGTGGGTGAGCCTAAGATAGCTATCCAATGCATTGGTTACATGACGGAGGTAAACATGAATGTTTCTCCTGAGAGATTTAGGGAATATACTGTGATGGGTATTCCAAATGTAACTCCCTATGTAGTTGTGAAAGCTACAACATAAGTATTTATAGATGGCACAAGTTACCTTTATGATTTGTTGTACTTTGTAAATATTATGATTTCATGAGGTATGTTAATGATCTTATGTTATATATGTATTGATGAACTAATGTTTTCTTTATTTATTTTATAACCCTTACTGAGCTTTTTATGCTGATCCCATGTTTTGAAATGTTTTCCACAAGACCTAAAGATGAATAGGGTCAAGGATGTGATCAAGTAAAAGTCATGCTATCTAAAACATGGGACTAGACATGAATCTTTTTTACAAGAGTTTTTATAATATGGATAATGGAAACTGAGTTGAAGTGTTTACCTTGTAATTTTTGAGATGTAATGTAATATTTGTGGCCTAATTATCTAAAAATCTAAACCTGAAAAGATCCTCAATGTGAATTATTCATTTAATTCAAGATTATGTAATGTTTAAGGCCGACTCCTTATACTAGGAATGTAATTAAATATGAGAACCACATATCTCCCAAATACATGTAGACATTACAAGAGTATGATTTATATTTTAGAGGATATACTTAGAGTGTGTGTGATTGATTTATGTGGGAAATGGGATGACCACCTAGCCTTGGAGAAGTTTTTATACTATAATAGTTTTTAGGTTTTGATTTATATTGGACATATCAAGGATATTTATGGTTGACCCTTTTGATCATCATTATGCTATACTGAGATGTGGGAGTTAATAGTTATGATATTTATCAAGGTGCAAGAGACTTGTAAGCGAGTGCAGTTGATTCAAAAATAGTTTGTTGTTTCATAGAGTAGGAATAATTCATATGATTACTAGAGGAGATGAACCTTAATGTTATCCATGGGTGACAAAGTATTTTTGTGTGTGCAACTTCATCTAGGGATTTGACATATGAGGAAATAGGAAAGGATAACACCGTGGTTCATTGGTCCATTTAGAATTACAGAACAAGTTAGTCTGGTGGATTATAGATTGGATCTACGTCCATGACATCAATGTATGTAATAAATGTTTCACATGTCAAAAATTTAGAAGTATTATTCAGAACCTTCACATGTGATTGATAGTGAGGATTTAAAGTTAATTTTGGATGCTTAATATGAGGAATGTCTAGTGAAAATCATGGAATGGTGCGAGAAGGTGATGTGTGGGAAGATAATGCCTTCTGTTTTGGTGTTATGGCCACATGGAAATATCAAAGAGGAGACACGGTAGCACAAATTGGATATCTAGGCATAATCTCTATAATTTCTTAGAAAATACCCCTATGGTTGATTCTTGGGGATAATAATCCTTTATAGAGGGAGTTTTAATGACCCTTGAAAAATAAGGGTTAATTATATTTTAATTTAATTTAATTTTAGTGTATCTTAGTGGATTTTGGCCTATTGAGGGGTTTGAAAGAGTTTCAGTGGGTCATTGAGAAGAGTCTGAGACTACATAAAATTGTGTCAGGTCCATAAACTAGCTAGTCTAAGACCACTGACTAGTTGGTTGATTATATAGGGTCTTGGACATTTTGCATCGACTCACTAGTGAGCTGATGGTTTCCAATGGCTAGCCACTGGGGTACCTAGGTATAATTTTTATCATGTACATTTTTTAATTTCTACCTACACCCATATTAGACCTACCCATCATATTCCCAAACTCCTTACTTGATTATCTAGAATGAGAGGCTTCCTTGAGAAGGATTTGGCTTTCCACACCTCATCTTATCCACAATTTCAATGTTGTTTGTTGTGGTGGGTTCTTCTTGGTAAATAAAACATCATTCTAGATTTGAATCCCACTTTATCCTTTGATACTTTTTCAATAACCTTAATTTTTTAAATTGAGGGATGGTTTTAGGGTTTTGGTGTTCTGAGATTGTTGTGGATGATGATTCTTGTTGGTTTAATCTAACCATTCCGAAGGTAAGAAATTCCCTAAATTTTTATGGCATTTAAATAAATTTTCATATATCATTTTTTATTTGGGTTCATATGTATCCCATTTTTCCTCCACCTAAGGAATAAAAAAATATTCTTAGATGGGTAGGGGTGTATTATACACCTTATAGGTGGAGAATCAGGTTATGTCTTGGATATAGTGATAATTACACATGGAATTTTAGACAACATCATGGATACCCACTTGGGATATTTAAACTCAAGGGAGATGTTCTAAATCAGTTGGGGATGGGTTTTCCTAGATATATTATAGATTACATGGAATTATGATTCCACATTCTTGTGATATTGTTTATTGATTAATTTTTATGTTGTTAAACTTGTTTCTTATTGTAACCTCCATGAACCTTCTTGATGTGTCAGTGTGATGTGGTGACATCCCATAACATTTGGGAAGGGTTGGTGTGATGTTATAACCTCTCAATAACTTTTGATATGGGTTAGTGAGATATGTTATGACATCCCAAGAACCTTTATGATGGGTCGGTGTGATGTGATGACCTCCCAATAACCATTGGGATGGGTTAGTTGGTTATGTGATGACCTATAAAGAGCCCTCAGGATTGGTTAGAATGTATGAGATTGACCTCTATAGTTTCCTTAGGACGCGTATGGGTGAATTTGAGTCACTTATCTATGGTATAGGAATGATTCGTGTCTTACCATTACTATCAATACTTTGAAATACCTTTCTTCTAGCACAGGGACTGTAATGACACAAAATTTTATCAATAGAACTTTATCCCTCTTTATAATTATGTTATATTCTATAAAAAACATATATAGAATTTATATCCTAATAAAAACATCATTCTCATAGATGAAGAATGAAATAAGTGACATTTAAAGAACCTATACCAATGGAATATTAAATTGAACCTTGGAATAGTCATATGACCATTAAGAATAATAATCAATCCAAAAGAAAAGTATCCTCTTCTATGAAAGTATAAATAAAATTTAAGTGTATTATAATTAAAAAATTGATAAAATTATATAATTGTATAAGTTAATAAATATTTAAAAATGATTAATTTAGTGTTGGTGTTTTTTAGAACATAAATGTTTTCTACAGTTCTATTTTTGATATAATAATTTAAAATAAAATTTATTTCCTAAAATATATTCAAAAATTAATATATTTTTCTTATGATTATAAGATAATTTTACGATACCTTAATTAATTTTTCAAGGCGTCATAAAATCTGTTATATTTTTTAAATTTGTGTTTTCAGATAAATCATTATTTTATTAAAAAAATAAATTTCTCATATTGAGAAAACTATTTTCATAAAATGGAATCCATTTTTGAATTCTACACATCAAAAAATGGTTATGGTTAATTTTTAGTATTTTTATAAAATAGTTGAATTTTTGGTGAATAATGAAATATGATAATTTAAGATATAAGATAAATACATGAATTTTTGAGTCATGGATGATGTATGGATGATGTAATCCCATAATATTGACCTATATTTCTCTATTTTCTTTATTTAGTCTTTTTAATAAAAAATATTCATATTATTTATTCAAAATAATAATGTAATGAATAAAATAATCTAAAAACACCCAACTCCTTCCATATAAATACCACCCCTCACCACCCCTTCTCCTCACAACATCCAAGTATTGAATCTTGAAAAAAATCTAACCAATAAACATCACAAGTATCTTATCCATGTCCAGGATCCTTTTTTATCAATAACATACCAATCCCAATTACCCAAAAAAGTTTCTCAAGGAGAATAAGTTCAAGAGGTGAAATCCTTTTTTGTTTTTTTAATTTCTTTTTAATTTATTTTCTTTTTTTATCCTCTACGTATCTAATATATACAAAAATGAATGATAAATCTAGTATCTAATATATAATTTATCTTAATTTTTTTTAATGGAATATACATCATCAAAATCCTTCTTCTCTCACAGTTATTCTAAAAATGAAAACATCGTCCACGATGTGTCGATTTACTGTCATCATGGACGATGAATTTTCATTTTACATTACCAACATCAAGGCTAGTAATAAAAGCATTATTTTTGTTAAAAAATATTGTATTATACATTTTATAAGTTATATACTGTTCTATAACATATATAATATTAACTAAAATGATATAATTTTTTGATGGTCGTAAAAATCCATCAAAATAAGTTAAATCATTTTTTACCTTTTTATCTAATGAATCATACTCATACCATATAACTAAATGATATGTAATATGATTTAATCAATTTTGATGTTCTTTATTAAAAAATAACCGTAATTTTGGATAATTATTCTCTTATGGAATGAACGTCAATACATGTATACAAGTGAATTGATAATGAAAACCAAGAAAATGAACACTCTCTTAATGATAGAATTAAACTATATAACAAATAATAATGGCCATAAATTAACTCAATAAAATATAAATAAATAAAATAAATGTATAAGAGGTTATAAGTTTTTTAATTAATGAATCTAATTTGATTATCTCAGATATTAAAGTAAAAAAAGAATTCAGACAAAAGGTAAGGGGATTTCTCGAATCCAACTAATTTTCTTTGGGTTATTCCAATTTCATTCCTAATGTATGTATGTATGTTCTTTTAATATTTCAAATAAATAATTTAATTTATAAATAATTTTTTATTTTTGAGTATAAAAATGTATCAAATATTATTTTATGACAAATTCAATGATTTTTCAAAATAAAACTTCTTTCCAAAACACATTTTGACACCTACTGAGCCATTTCTTCTTTACTCAAGAATGGTGAATCCTATACCAAATTTGTTTTTTTATTTCTCATTTGGAAACCCAAAGTTTATTTATGAATTTATTCTTTGTGAAATGAAATCCATTCCTTTACATGGGTTACATTATTTCTATGATTGACATATGTTCTATGTGTCATGCATGATTATGTAAATGTTATTAAGTGACAAGTGTGCCTGGAATTTTAGAGTGCTCTAATGCATTGGGTAATATGATGTATATCCTGAGATAAGGTTTAATATAAATCAACATGATTCTAGATTTGTTCCAAAAAATGATGTTGTGATTATTCACATATGTTATGCATGAACATGATGCTATATTTGTTCACAACTACATGTGGTATTTGACCACTAAGATAGGATGTTTTATTTTTATGAATTTCTACATTCCATGCTATTATCTAATGCTTCCTCTCATGATTATGATGATGATACTGTTATAATTTTATGATGAAGATAATTATTCTCAACCATGTTACATTGATTTATGTCATTATATATCCTATTACTAGGGGTTTTTCTCACCCCTTTCTTTGATGTATATCTTCATGTGACTATATATAATGAGGAGATCATGATATTTAAAATGATAAAGAAGAATATTTTAAATGAAAGTTTATTTTTTTATTATGAATAAGTGATGTATGGTCCTAATTTTATAATTATAGTAAAACTTTTGATCCTAGTTTGGTAACACTATTTTGTTTTTTATATTTAAAAAATGTAATAGTTATTTAAGAAAAGTAGGATCGATATAGTTTGTACCAGAAAACAATTCAGTTAATTTAAGAATTAGGATTAGAGAACAATAGTGAATGATTATGTATATGTAAGAAACCAATAATCTAGGTTTTAGAAAATTTATAAACAAAGGGATACATGAATATATGCCTTTAAAGTTAATATAAAAAAGAATAAATTACTTTTTCATGAATTGTTCACTTATTTTTTGATCAAAACATTTTTATTTTATAAAATTGTGGGAACCGAGAGAAACCAAGAAAACAAACCATAAAAGGGACAATGCAGTGTTTTCTCGAATAACATCCCTAATGCCATGGGTGTTGGAGTTCAAAATTTCATGGTGATATTTACCCATATGTCTCAGAATATGAAAAATAACCTGAATAAAATTTAATATCTTCCTTCACCCAAGAGGGAGAAACTGTATATCAAGACTTATTTGGGGAAACAACCACTGATGTTTAGTTTATCTTCTAATCCAGTAGTCATTGAATAGTGGGTCAAATTGATGGATAATATTTTTTCATTACTTCACTATTCTGATATGGATAAGGTGAATCTATCCATTTTTCATTTAGATAGATAGGTCTATCAATGGTGGTTTTTTATTAAGAACACCAAGCTGAAGGAAGAAATAGAATAGATGAAGTAAGAAGACATTAATAGAATATATCTTAATAAGTATTTCCCTAAAACAGTTTATAAAAATATGGAGATATAATTCTTTGAGCTAAAGAAAATGGAAGGTGAATCTATCATTACTTATGAAGAAAATTTCAAAAGGATTGAAAGGTATGCCTCATGTTTTGTTATAAAAAATTATAGAAAAAATGATAGATTCTTTGGGGGTTTAAAACTACACCTTTGAAAGGCTCTAGTTATATGATACTTTTGGAGTTATTAATAATTGTTTTGATGTTATATAAAAGTAGAGATGGAGTTTGGATAATGGTCCCATGGTAATGTAGGTAAGAAGATAAGAATTAATTTTTCAAGTTAGTAGATCAAATGATAAAGGAGACAAGAGGATCCAACCACCCATGTGTCAAAAATATAGGAACAAACTTAATGTGAATTTCTTCAAAGGGATGAGGAATTTTTTCAAGTGTTTTATAGAAGGCCATAAATCGCATGAATATTGAATAGACATAATGAATCTATCCAATGTGATGGAGGAATGAAGAGAACCTCCAATGGTTCAATGCTTCAACTATAGGGAGAAAGGGAACTATGAAAGATAGTGCACTAAACCTCGAGTCCTCAAAGGTAATCAGAATCAGTAACCACTAAATCCAAAGGATAAAGGAAAATCTTATAAAATCACTACAACTAAAGTGAAGTAATAAAATGAAGTTATACAAGGTACACTTTTTATTCACTCAATAATGGAAAAATTATTATTTGATTCTGGTTCTACACATTCCTTTAAATCTTACATGTTTTCTTGAACAATTGAATCAATTCCATGAAACCTTGAAGTCAATATATATATAAACACATATTGGTGCAATAATTTCAATCCATGTTTTGGACTCTTATCTTGTTTATGTTTGTGGGAATATTCTTCTAGAAAATCTCATGATACTTCCCTTGGTGGAATTTGATGCTATACTGAGAATTGATTGGCTTTCTCTATATAGAGAACACAAAAAATATATAGAAAACACAATATCATTAAAAAAATTTAACCATCCCATAATCCTCTACAAATGAAAGAATGACCATGAATCTTTATGGAAAATCCCCCAACGGTGTGGGTGTTTATGCCTGGGGAAGAAGCCTACCTATCTCAAAGGGTTGAGTCAAATAAAGGTATCAACCTAGAAGAAATTACCATTGTAATGGAATACAATGATGTATTTTTTGAAGATTTACCTGAACTTAACATAGATCATGAGGGATATTTCTCAATAGAACTCATACTTGGAATTATTCTTATCTGAAAATTCATCAACAAGATAGCCCTGATCAAACTGAAAAAGTTAAAGAAGGATATACAAGAGAATTTGGAAAAAGGTTTCATATACCCTAGTTCAACTAATTAGGTTGCACCAATTACCTTTATAAATAAAAAGGATAGATCAATTCCCATGTATATTGATTATTGAGAACTCAAAAAGATCACCATAAAGAACATGTATCCTCTTCGAAGAATTGATGAATTTTTTGATCAAAAATAAGGAGCTCAATATTTCTCAAAGGTGGACCTTTATTCTAGATATCATAAAGTAAAGGTGATGAAGGTAGATATTTATAAGACTACTTTATGTAAAACTTATGGGAACTATGATTTTCAAGTAATACCCTTAGAAAATACTAATTCACCTAAAATATTATTTGATATGATGAATCTAGTCTTCAGATATTACCTTGATTTTTTTTGTAGTAATTATCAATGGTATTCTCATCTAAACCAAGAAAAAGGAGGAATATAAATAATATATTTGGATTTTTCTTGCAACATTAAGGAATAAAAAATTGTAATCAAATTCAGAATGTGCGTATTCTTGGATCATCAAGTCACATCCTTTGGACACATGATCACAGTGAAGGAATTTCTATGGACTCTTTAAAAATAAAGGTAATTGAGGAATGAATCAGACCCACTAGTATCACTAAAATACACGGTGTTCTTGGATTAACATGGTACTACGGACATTTTTTTAGAAATTTTCTATGATTATCTATCCCTCTAACTAAGTTAATAAAGAAAGAGGTAAAGTATGTCTAGATTGTAGAATGTCAGTAAATCTTCAAGGATCTAAAAAGGGGAAGATCACTACACCTGTACTCATATTACCAATAAGTTGAGAAAATTTTGTTGATATATAGTGTTTCATCAAAGAAATTCTTGGGTTGCGTACTCATTAATAATGATAAATTGATATAATACGCGACATGAAAGTTGAAGATCCATGATAAGAACTATCCAATTCAGGATTTGGAGATAAAATATGTGATTTTTTCTTTAATAATCAAGAATTTCTACCTCTATGGTGAAAATTGTGACATATATTCTGATCAAAAGAGTATAAAGAAAAAATTCACACAGAAAGAACTCAACATGCATCAAATGAGATAGTTAGAGCTAATCAAGGACTACAATTTCTCCATTCACTATCAGTTTAGGAAGTCGAACAAGGTAGCTGATGCTCTTAGCAGAAAATAACATGACACTATATCCATGATGTAGATTGAGAAAGACTTTATCTTCATGGATATGAAAAGGATGGATTTAGGAATCATAATAGTCGAGAATACATCTTAACCTTCTCAAATTTTTACTGAAACATCTATCAAAAAATTATTAAGGATGAACAATGGGATGATTCTGAGTTACAAAAGAAGGTGAATACATTAAAGGATGGGAAGATGAAAGAGTTCTATATTGATGATGATGGTGTGATTTGGTTTGGAACTAGGCTATGTGTGACTTCTTCAGATGGGATAAAGAAGTATCTGTTGGATAATTCACATAGCTTACCTTTCTCCAACCATCCTAGAAGTACAAAGATGTACCATGATATTTGAGAAATCTTTTTGTGGGAAAGAATGAATAAAAAAATTATGGAGTATATCTAAGGGTCCATGATATATCGTCTAGTTAAATAATAATGATAAAATTACAAGGGTATGATAAAAATAATGCCTATACACATATAGAAATGGGAGAATGTCACTATAGACTTTGTCACTAATATCCTAAAGACAACCAAAGGAAACAATGTGATATGGGTTGTGGTGAACCGACTTACAAAGAATTCCCAATTTATTTATATTCAGGAAGATTTAACACTTGAATAACATTCTAGGATATATGTGAAGGAAGCAGTGAGGAAACATGGGGATCGAATTTTGATCATATATAATCTTGATCATTTGTTCACATCTAAATTTGTGAGAAGTATCTAAAATGTGTTGAGTACTAAATTGAATTTTCGAACAACCTATCACCCTGAAACTAATGGAAAATCTGAAAGAAATATTCAGGCACTCAAGGAAATGATAAAATCTTGGTCAATAGAATTCAAATGTGGATGGGATTAGAATCTTCCATTAGTTGAGTTCTCATACAACAACAACATCCAATCGAGTATTCATATGGATCCATACGAATCCCAGTATGAAAAGTGATGTAGAACTCTACCCTATTGCGATGAACATGGAAAAAAAGTTACTTAGACTTGATCTTATATAAAAAATTAAAGATAAGGTTTAATCTATCCAACAATATATCAAAGCTTCTTATAGTCAGTAAAAGAATTATTCTAAAAACCATCGAAGGGACTTGGAGTTCAACATTGGAGATAAAGTCTTCTTTTGAATATCACTACAAAAGAGAGTCATGCAGTTAAGAAGGAATGTGAATACTATCCCAAGATACATTGACCCCTTTGAGATCCTTGATTGTATAGGAGTAGTGGCATGCCAGCTTTACCATCAACCAAATATGTCTCATGTTCATGACGTGTCCCATGTATATCTATTGAGGAAGTAAATTTCTAACCCCCCCCCCCCGACATGTATTGAATATAGAGGTGGTAGAACTAGAGAGAGACCTCTCATATTAAGAGTATCCAGCGAAAATTTTGACCGAAGAGAAAAAATCTTACCCAATAAGAAAAATCACCTTTTTAAAGTGTTTTGGATGAATCATAAGAATTAAGAGGTTACATGGTAAATAGACGAAGAAATTAAGGAGAAATACCCTATATTATTTATGTTAAATAAAATTTTCAGAGTAAGAATTCAAAAGGGGGTAGAATGTACTGACCCAATCTTTTAT
This sequence comes from Viscum album, assembly GCA_963277665.1. Classification (NCBI taxonomy): domain Eukaryota; kingdom Viridiplantae; phylum Streptophyta; class Magnoliopsida; order Santalales; family Viscaceae; genus Viscum; species Viscum album. The sequence continues at coordinate 764,723,642 of OY728126.1, read as the reverse complement.
CAATGGAATTTTACATTCTCATAATTATGTTATATGGTATAAAACACATACATAGCATAGATATCCTAATAAAAACATCATTCTCATAAATGAAGAATGAAATAAGTGATATTTAAAGAACCTATACTGATGGAATAGTAACATGAAACTTAGAATAGTAACCTGACCATTTGAAATAGTAATCTATATAATAGAATAGTACCATATCCTATGAAATTATAAAGGAAATTTAGGAATCTTATAAATTAAAATATGATATAATTATCTCATAGTATACTTTAATAAATGTTTTAAAATTGATAAATTAAGTGTTAATATTATTTTGTAAAACAAAAGTGTTATTTTTATAATTTTATAATTAATACAATATTTTAAAATAAAATTTCTTTTCAGGAAATAGATTCATAAATTAATATTTTTTTTCTTATGATTATAATATAATTTTATGAGACCTTAATTAATTTTTCAAAGTGCCATAAGATCAGTTATAATTTTAAAATCTATATATTTTTTCGAATAAATGATGATTTTATTTAATAATTAAATTTATCATATTTAGAAAAAATATTTCCATAAAATGGAATATATTTTTTAATTTTAATCATTGAAAAATGTTTAGGGTTAATTTTTTGGATTTTTCTAAAATAGTTCAATTTTTGGTTAATAGTGAAATACAATAATTTACGATATAAGCTAAATACCTGAATTTTTTGGTCATGGTCGATGTAGGGATGGTTTGAGACCAAAATATCAAAATATAATTATATATTTACTATATTTAGTCATTTTAATAATAAATACTCATATTCTTGAGCAAAAATAATAAACTAATGATTAAAATTATCAAAAAACACCCATATCTTCCCCAATAAATACCACCCCTCACCACATCTTCTTCTCACACATTCAAAGCCTTGAAACTTGTAATTTTTTTCCCAATACTATATTCAAATATATAAACCACTTATAGGATCCTTATTTCTTGATAAAACTCCAATACAAAGTTCCCTAAAGAGGTTCTGAAGGAGAAGAAGTTCAAGAGGTAAAATCCACTTTCTTCTTCTTTTTTAATTTCTTCTCAATTTATTATCTTTTCTTATCATCAATTTAACTCCTATTTTAAAACATTAATTAGAACTATAGTGTGTTATATATACTATAATTTTATTATTTTAATGGAATATACATCATCAAAATCCTTCTCCTATCCATTTTATTCTAAAAATGAAAACATTATCCGTGATGTGTTGATTTACTACCATTATGGACAATGTGTTTTCATTTTCCATTACTGCCTTCAAGGATGGTCATAAAATAATTATTATGGTCAAAAAATATTTTATTATACATATTATAAGTTATACAATGTTTTGGAGCAAATATAATATTAAATAATGTGATATAAGTCCGTGATGGTCATAAATAAATACCAAAATAAATTAAATCATTTTCAACAATTTTTTATCTAATGAATCATCCTCATACCATATAAAAAATTGATATATAATATAATTTAATCATTTGTAGGTTAATTAGTAACATAAAAACTCAATTTTAAATATTTTTTTCAATTTAAATGAACTTCCATACATTTATAAAAGAAAACCGATCATTAAAACCAAGAAAACAAAAACTCTCACAATGATGGAATAGAACTCTATAACATATCATAATGGCCATAAATGAACTTAATAAAATTATAATAAATAAAATTAATGTATAATAGATTCTTTATATGTTAATTAATGAATATAATTTTATTATCTAGGATATTAAAGTGAATAAATCATTCAGATATAAGGTAAAAGGATTATTTGCACCAACACATTTTCTTTGGGTTATTCCTATTTCATTCCTAATTTTAGTTTGGATGTTATTTTTATATTCCTAAAAAATAATTTCATTATTCTCACGTTTTATTTTTTAGGATATATATTTTTCCAATCAGATATTATGGAAAAATCAATGATTGTACAAAAGAAATCTTATTTCTAGAACACATTTTGACATCTCTTTAGTTGTTTGTTCTTTGACCATGAATGATAAATAATATTCCAAATCTATTTTTCCCTTTATCATTTTAGAACCCCAAATTTTATTCATTAATTTATGGTTTATGATATAAAACTCATTCTTTTCCATAGGTTACATTATGTCTATGATTGATATATGTTCTATGTGGCATGTATGATTATTTAGATGTTATGATGTGATGGGTGCACCCATAATTATATAGTGCTTCAATGAATTGGGAAATGTGATGTATCTAATGACATAAGGTGTAATATGTGTAAAAATTATGACATCTTTCTTCAAAATGATGATTTTATGATTATGTACATATATTATACATGAATATGATGCTATCCTTCTTCGCAAATATGTGTGGTATTTGAACACTAAGACATGATGTTCCATTTTTATACACTACCACATTCAATGAATTTATCGAATGACTCCTCCCATGACTATGATGATGATAATATGATTATTTTATGATTAATATTATTATTATTATCATTCATGTTATATTGATTCAGGTCAGTATCTATCCTCCTGTTGGGCTTTGAGTTCACCCCTTTCTTTGATGTATATGCCCATGTGACTACATATACTATAGAGATAATGAGATTTTAAAGGATAAATAAGAATATTTAAAATAATTTTATTTTATTTTATTATGCATAAGTGATGTATGGACCTAATTTTCCTAAGATACTAAACTTGTGGATCTTGGTTTTATAACACAGTTATGTTGTTTATCTTTAAAATTATGCAATAGTTATATAAGAAAAGTAGGGTCTCTATGGGGGAAAGTATGTAGGTATGGTGTTCATGTAGGATTGGTCAACACAAAATGACCCAGAAGTGTAGTGAGTTTTTATGTATTTATTTTATGTTGTTAGATATACCTTTATACACTTATACAATTATTATTAAGGTCCCATTAACAGCTTACAACTGAGTTTATTATCACATCATAGATGAGTATCCTGATTCACATGCATACTTTATGATCTCAGACCCAACCAAGGGAAAGGACCCTATGATAGAGTACTGAGTAGTGCTAGAGGATGGGGATAGATGCGATGTTAGGACACGCACTAAGACCTTTTGTAGCGACACTTATTTTATCATTTTAATTCTTGTTATCTTTTGTACGTTGATCCATATCTTATTAGAGTCCCTATATAATACTTTTTATAACTCTAGATATTACATGTCATCTCACTATATAATGATATGTTAACATTGTTTCTATTGTTTATTGGTTCCATGCTCATGTTCATTGATCCATCATTTTGGTCATTTCTTTTATTATGTAGTGTTATCTGATATTCAATAATTACTGATTGGAAGAGTATCCCCACATGTTTATAAGGAAATTGATTCTAGTTAACATCCTATTGTGTATTGGGGGAAACATGGGGTTATGTAGAACCTTTGTCCTGACTGGGGATTCTGGTTGTGGTGGTACACTGATCTTAGTTGAAATTTTGGATGAAATGAAGTTAAATAAAAGGCTATGGTTCAACTAGATGGAAAACTAAGAGTTATGGATGCTCTAGAATATATAAGGATCATTATAGTACAATAAACACCATATAATATATTGGAGTTATTGGAATAAAGAGGTCAAGTTATAATAGTATTTCATAAACCAGATATATTAAAGAGTTTTAAGGGTTACTGAAGCTCTACCTATAGATGTTACAACTCTAGAAGTTTCATAACTAGATGGTCATATCGATAAAGACAAATATGTTGATATAATAGGTTGAGATTATAATGTAAAGTTATGGTGAGAGTTTGGATTAAATACATTATAACATCACCTGTTTTGCACTGGTCGAATTTTCTAATGGAAAATTGAACATTTCATTTGGTGGGTGGGATAATTATTAAATTGATTATTAGAACACAATTTTTAGAGTTAGAGATCATAAAAGTGTTTTTTGGATGTTTTTTAAGGATCAAGTGGTATCCTGGATGTTTGGATGAGTTTTAAGAGCACTGGGATTCAAACACTCACTTTTTGGGAGAAACAGACTAGGAGCACAATTTGTTTCAACTGTATGGATTCTCAAGAGAAATCGCATAACCATATAAGTGTTGTCACAAAATTTGTTAAACAATTAAAGTATGGGAAAAAAACCATGAAAATGCCTATAGAAAATTATAGAGGGGGGGGGGGGTGCGTGGGCTACATACAGATTTGAAAATTGTGTTCCTGGCCACATGGTTAGTTCCACTTAACCAGCAACACCACTTTGTTGACATGATTTTATCCCAAACCATGTTTCCAAACTATGCAGGGTATAAATATTAAGAATTTAGAGGGTAATAGTTTGTTATCAGTTATCCAAACCGTTAATCCTAACCCCATGCCTCTTTAAAATGGTAAACTTTACCAATATTCATTTCCAACCATAAATTGGTTTTACCTAATTTTCTTCCTCCATTTTCACCCAATATCTGCCCTGCATGTACCTCTCCTTCCTATCATCCTCTATGTTAGATCCACCTCATTTTGGCTTAGAATAATGTTCCATTGGACTTGTTGGAAGCGTATGTAATTTCCCATTGTTTTTCATATAATAATTTTAAATATTTATTTGAATATTTTTGGATCTAGACACTATGACGACATGATATTATGATGCCTATTGTTCCTAAAAATGATTTTTTAATATATTGAATATATTAATATCACACATATGTAGTTTTCTAGAAAAAGTGAGGTAACTCACAAAAAATGGCCTATATAAAAAATATGAGGTATTCATCGAGTTCAGAATGTGGGTTTTACCCTAGGCATGATATAACTTTTGTCGGCATGAGGCAAGTGTGAAAATGTTGTCACATGCGTAAATAATAAATAAATAAATTTATTTATTTATTTTCATTTTATGACATAGAAACCTAATAAAATCCTTTACAAACTATTAATAACTAAATTTAATGGTTGGACTCATAACCTTGGAATTTGGGAGAGGATCCAATGGAGTATCATCCATTGAAAAACATAGACAGATCGAGCTTTGGTGATCGATGGGATGATAGAAGTTGAAGATATCACTATCAACAACAAAAGTGTAATCATTATTCATCGATGATTGATCCAAATCAAGTAATGAAGTTTGATTTTTAGATTTATCAATGTTTATTATCCCATGAAGAATGTGCATCAATCAAATAACATATTGGTTTTTGGATCGGTCATTCTGTAGGAATGGGTAATCTGAGGGTTTTGGGGATGATTATTTTTATTTGTTTTTGGATGTTTATACCTCTTTGTTTTTATTTTATAATAAAATAAATTAGGGATGAAATGAAAAAAGGCCTGGGTTCATTCCTCATGTTTATAGATTTTGGTTTTCTCTCCATAGTCTATGTACATTCATCATTGGTATTTTCATTTGGATTATGATTTGATGAAGACCTGGTGAATGATCATTTTTCATTCAATATTTGGAATAATGAATCATTACTTTGGTATTAGGATGGAGATTCAGTGGCATGATGTGGTATATGACTACAACATTGGATCCACAGATGGATTCAGGGTTTATGATAACTATTTGGGAATTATTTATTGAAATTGTGTGATGATGGTGGTTACAGAGCACCAGATATGGCCAAATTAGGTATTGCAGTGATGATGAGGTTCAATAAACCTCATATCAGTGATGTGTGGTTTGATTACTAGAGAAATTGATCAGTGTGGAGGTTTTCATGAAGACTCTTGAGCATTCTGGAAAATCTATGAATAACCTAATGAAACAAAATTTAATTCTATGAACACATACCATGTAGTCTCTTATGTTTGGTGCTTGGGATTCATCATAGATAAATGTACCACACACTATTTTAATCAATAAACACATCGTGTGACCCTTACCCAATAAGTTTGGCATTTATATAGGGTACACTCTTAGGAGACCATGCATTGTTGCATGCCGTGTGTTCTTAGTCGTACAATGCATAAGAAATGGTAGACAAATTAATATGTATAGGAAGTACACACCTAGGTGACCAAGTGTCCCCACACATTGTGTACATGGAAAGTACATGGCGGGCCAGAGTACATGGGTATATCCATGCACTCAGACATGTCCGTGTACAGGGACACAGACCAGTATATACAAGCACTAACATAACCACATGCAATGTGGCAGGGTGACTTATACACTCAGTATAGTATTGGGACACACCATGTATTGAGAAAAATTTCTTGTCACATGAGTGTGAGGCATGGGCAGTGCTAGGATTAGTGACACAAACTATGTACTCCTAGGGACATGCTGTGTACTACTTTGAAAACAAGGGTGATTCCTCTTTATTCTTATCTTAGATTCATTGATAGATTCTGTGAAATTCCTTGGGATAATTTTAGTTAAGTTTTGTACCTTGGTGAATTCATATAAGGTTTCAGTGAGACATCCTATTCTTATAAAAGAGGGTGACTCCTCTACAAATTTTTGATGATCTATATATATAGAGAGTCCCCTAACTCTGGATTTAGTTGGCTCAGAACACTTTGACTACTAACATTTACACATTCTATAATGTATCCCTATGAGAGGACCAGATATATCCTTATATCCTTCATATTTCCTTATATGGTGTTATTATAATTTGTGTTACCAATATTTATATGCGAACCAATACCCTATTTAGAAGGATGTTTCCATTAGGGTCTGGAATCCCCTAGTGATCCTTGGGTGTTGACCCTTATCTGTGTATCAATATATGATCTTTTTGATGGGGTATTAGTCTTATGGAGTGTGTATCTTAGAAGGATTCTGTCAGTAACTAGTATCAATTTATTAATATTGACACCTGATGAGCGTAACCTCTAGGATGAGTGTCATCAGTGGTAGTATATCTTGGATAGTGGTTTATCCTCAGATGAGCATGTTTTCATGATTGAGTCCCATTAGGGGTGGAAGGGCTCATGGAGTGAGATATCCTAGATGAGCATTACCATAAAACCTTCATAGAAATTCTATGGATGTTAACAGTTATGACCATGTGGGAAGTGACACTATATTGAGTATATCAGGATGTTTATTTTTATGTATAAAATTATTATTGAAATTTCATATGATTATATGACTACTCTTTATGATTTTTAATTGGTTATTTAGGGGTGACCTACTGGGTATTGTTATACTCATCCCTACATCATCTCTTCCCACACGTGTCGTGTCTCATGTAGAAGACATAACTTTTTGCAGAGTCCTTAGTGGACTAGAAGTAGGAGGAGCTAGTTTGGGATGTATATAATGAGGTTTATAATAGTGTTTCATTTGACTGTATTCCCCTCCTATGGAGAAGGCTAGACTTGTTTTTCAGTATTGGGTTGGAATGTGTTTGAACCATTTTTATGATTTCCAATACTTTTTTTCATACATTGGTTGAGGGATGATAGATGTATGCATGTAATGTTATGAGATATTTTACATTTCAACATTTTATTGGATTTGAGATGTGTGAATGTGTATATGTAATTTAAGATAATTCCTCTCATGTGTGTGATTAGACTTCTTAGTGCTAGTCACCAACCCTTTTCCTATTAGAGGCGGGCTTTGTGTAGTTGTATCTCAGACCCCATCAGGTCGGGTCATGAAAAAATGATATCCGAGATATACCCAACCAGAAGAGTTATGACCCCACATAGGATTAATATTGGGGTTTGGAATTTCTTTTTTCTATATACGAGGTTTGGTTAGAGAACTAGGGAAACAATGTTAAAATATTTCGAAACTAGATCTCAGGATAGGGTATCCCGTGTTGGTGCAGCGAATGATGTATCCAATCACCAAGACCATGATAAAATTCATGTTGACTTCATATATTTAGACACTGGTTTTTGGGGAAAACTTTGGTAGATTCATTAGATAGTAATGGGTTGTGGTTTCCATTTCCTTATTGTGTCAACACCATATATAAACTCATTAACTATGGTGTTTCTTGATAAGATTCAAGATTCCTCTATAATGATAGCTAGTTAGGATTCTGAGATGATATTGTAATGATCACCACATGAGTGATGAGGGTTCAGTTTAGGGAAACACTCATGTGGTGTTTTTCTCTAGGTGTGAACCATGTAGTTCCACCCCTATTGAGCACCACATGGATCCTTTTGTGAATCAGGTTAATAATCATCTATATTTTGAGAAGTAGATAGATCTAGTAGAATAAGATTATGATAAATATAGTCTTGGTGTGTTACATGAGTTTTAGTGATAGGGATTGAATAGGTTTAATGATGAGACATACCATCAGGTGGTAGAGGTATGACTCAAGGTAGAGGTATGAGTTTCCAGCATGTATAGATCCCAATTGATTGGATGGCTGTTCTTTGACCTATATTCTCTATGGGGCTGTAGTTGGATCTGGTGGTACTAGCATATGAAACACTTATGATGAGTGTTTATAAAAAATTACAGAGTTCTAAATTTATCTAGTTTTAGGGTGATCCGTACCCCCTTCTCTATTGGTGTAGGACTAGTGTGAGCATGTGGCGTGAATATCTTAATTGGATGTGACACCTCTCTGATGGTGGTCCAAGTTGAGAGAATTATCTAGGGTGACATGGGGAATCGTTAAATCCCTATGTTGGTAATGAGTTTCTTTTTATTGTGTGTTTGAGGTTATTAATGCCCTGTGGTGTCGGAGATAGCCCTGGTTGTCGTAAACATGTGAGTTAGGAAAAGAATGAGTTTAAAGTGGTAGGTTATCATAGAGGCCTTGAGTGAGGCTTGAGTTATGATGTGTGTCTTCACTTCCCTAGTCATAGTTTTCATATGGGGTTATGAGCCACTTTTCTCAAAGTATATCCCCTATCAGAGACATAGTGATACATGTAGATCCCTATTTTCTTAACCATTGTGTTGGAAGCTTTTATATAGAGGATCAGTGATTGAATGATTCTACTGACAGTGTGACCTGAATCTAGGAGGAGATATAGATCCTCATGTGGAATCTATTTTTATTGGTAGTGAGACCCTATTATTTTTTCCTTAGTATGGATTGGATGCCTACCATATATGATCAGATGTTTCTACTGGTGTTATTATAATTACTTACAGTTTGTTGGGATAGTGTTTTCCTTTTATGATAAGAAGTGATCCCGGGTAGATCAGAATGATCTAATGTTCAAGATGTTATGAATAACTTCCTATCAGTTGGATATTCAAACCTTTGGAGTAGTAGATGATATGAGTTTTTAGTTCCTGTGATGGTGGAATATTATGAGCTAATCCTTTTTGAGGATGTGCCAAGTTTACCTCACCATTGAGAGTTTTATTTTTTTCAGGTACTTTCAGTAGGGATAACCTGATATCTTTGCTAGTATATTAGAAGAACCCATATAGATATGAGAGTTGGAGGTTCAGTAGGAGGATTCTACTGATAAAGGGGGTTTTAAGAGCCAGTGTGTTTTCCTAGTCATCTGTGTGTTGTTTACTTGAGATGAAGATGAGTTCTTGAGGTTGGGTGTGGATTAGTGTCACTTAGGACCATTGACAAAACTATAAATTTAAACTATATCCATGGTAAAAAATCGTTGCTATATGCATACAAATCATGGTTGTAGCTTATAGCCATGGTTCTAGTAGGATGCGTCTCATACTGGAATGGATAATGGTAAAATATATATCCATAATTTCATGGTCTATTACATTTGTTTTTCACAATGGAAATAGAAGCTATAGCCACATTTTTTGAAATTATGGAAATAACCCTCTAGGTTGTCCACCATGGTAGTAGGTCTATTTCCACAGTTTTTAACCATGGATATAGCTCTGTTTATATAGTGGAAAACCATATATATAACCAAACTAAATAGTTGATATAGATTTATAATAAAATGAATATAAATAGATTCAAACCCCGTACCCCCTCTACATCAATACAAGTGTTTAACCGCTATTCTACATACAATTATTAATTCACACACACACACACACACACACATATATATACATATATATAAGTATATATATATATATATATATATATATATTGAAACCATGGAAATAGGTGGTAAACAATGAAAATAATATTTCCCACCACCTTCACCATGGGATTTTTCCCTACACTTAGTCGGGGGACCTATAACCACGGTCTAAGGGAAAGGTGGCTATATCCAAGGGATATTGATCTATAACAACAATTTTTTTTGGAAAAACCATGTCTATAGAATTTTTCCACCAGACCTATATCCATTTTTAAGGTAATTGTGGCTATATGTATGATTTATATCCATAGTTTTATAAAACTGTGGCTATAGTCGAGGGATTAATACCTATAGCCACAATTTTTTAATAAAGCATTGCTATATTTTTTCCCATGTCTTTACCATTGTATTTTTATCCCACTATTAGTCGGGGGACCTATAGCCATAATTTTATATAATTGTGTATATATCCCTGGGATAATAGTATATAGCCACAATTTTATAAAAACTGTGGCTATGGGTGTAGTCTATAGCCATTATTTTTGTAAAAAACCATGGATATAAAGGTGTTTTCTAGTAGTGTGACTTGAGATAAAGTATCCACTGCTAAGAATTAATGACCAATTATCCTAATTGATGGAGGTGATATAGATCTCATAGTTTGACCTTGGGATGGGTTATCACCAGATCTAGGTTTGAGAGGTGTATGTACCAAGAATGTCTTCTTAGAACCACATTGGTTATATTGAGTACATGATGATACCATTGTATGTATTGAATTATATAATAGTGATTGTTAAAATTATGATCTAGATCCTTAAATTTTCTTGGATCTATTTTTGTTAGTCTTATGTGATGGTACCTTCATGAACTTGATTTCATAGTTGGAGCATGAAAGATACATGATGATGTTTCTAGACATGCTTCAGGACTTTTAGTCATATAGAAGCTCTCATGGATATAGTTTTCAAAATATGTCTCCTTAGACATTTGATTAACATTAAAACTTAAAGAGATTGAGGTAGCTAGATATTAATAGCCACATAGTGTGTGGTCAAGAAATAATATGCTAACAACAAGGTTTTCTAACTGTTGTTTTCAAGGAAGGTGACAAAACAACCCCCTATTTATAGTTGACCCCTTGTGGGTAAGGATGGTGTAATGTACCTCTAGTAGATAGTTGTTACCCTTCACTTCTTATGAGATCCCAAGAGGTACAAGTTAGGGATATCGATTGTGAGACATTGAGTGACCAGATATGCAATAGATACATTCCTATTAGAATTCCTTGATGGATACAATCACGTTATAATTTTCTAGGGATGGATGGTAATTTTAGTCATGATTCAAGAGGTGGTTCTAAGGATTGTATTTTACTTTAGAAGTAAATTTAGTGGAGGTGAGGATGAACTTGGATCTCTTGTCATCAGTTGGAAAACCAAGGGATTTTCACCAAGTTTTTGAGTTAATCTTTTATTGTTTCATCTATCTATGGGTGATGACCAGTAAAGCTTTGTGAAGAGTTTGGGACACCTATATGAATAAAAGGAAGTCAATATTTTTCGAATTACCTCATCAATAATTGTATAATATGATGATTTCATAATATAATGATTTGGGATAAGATAATGGAATAATTTAGGGGCCTAGTTGTAGTTGGTAATAATGTTTTACCCCATCCAGCTAGCCTGTTAAAGTGGACCATTTAGGTTTTGGTGAACATGATTTAGGCTATCAAGTTGGTTTTTGAGCCACAGTTGGGAGGATCATCTACCAACAGTGGGTTTTTCCATCATGATGAATACCAATCCACCACAAAATTAACACCTTTTAAAGGACATGTATGAGGTACCTTGAAGAATACTATTATACTAGTCATATCTAGTGGGTAATAGTTCTTGGGTCCTATCAATGGTGATTGTGATGGTTGTAAGGGTAAAGTTACTTCAGTGGTGGACAATGACTTACCGATAAATGTCAGGAGTCCATAATGAACTTATGATAGAGGCATTTGATGTTAGAGTATTATAGAGTCTTATATTGGGTGGTAGTCTATATTCAGGGATCTGAGGACCTTTATTTTCTTACCACTATGTATAGTTAGAAAGGTGGTGTTCCACTTAACCCTATGTCCCTATTACTTTTGTTTATTTGGTGTTCTCCACATGTCATATATTAGGAGGTATATTCATGAATTGTTGAATGATATTGACCTGGATAAGTAGGGATGTGAAGGTGGAGTTTCTATTTTCAATGAGTTCATAAAATTGAGGATTGGTAGCAGAAAGAACATTCTTGGGAAAGTTTTTTACTCAATTGTATGTCTTTTGAAAACATAGGGAACCATTGGGAGAGATCATGGGAACATGAGACCCATTTGAGACCTTAGTATCCCCTATTTTTCTCAGTTATTTCTTTTCAGGGATGAATATAGCATCCCGCCTTTGTATAACATATACTTTCATTACATTACACAACACTAAGGATCTTTAAGGTGTAGTGTCTTGGAAACCAGGAACATAATACATGAAAACAACATAAAACGTTATTCTTAAACACTTGAAAGTCTTCTCCTTAAGTTCATCCTAGGTTCATTACTGCATCTCATAACCTGGGGACATACATCAAAAGAAGGGGTGATCAGAAGGCCCAATAAGGGAAACAAGAGAAACATTTTACATGTGAACTTGAGATACTTCAATAAGGTCAAGAAAAGAACTTAAAGGCATGAGAAAGGAATCATGAGGCATTTAATAATAAAAATAAAATTTTTCATAACTTGAAGATGGGGCTACATCATTTAACATAGACAATCATGAACATATCACCAAGGTCCATCCCCAAGGTGTCATTTGAAAATTACCAAGGTTATTCACCAAGGTATCATGAAAATTGTAATCTCTAGTGGTTACATCATTACCCAATGCATTGGAGCGCTATCAGGGTGCACCCTTAAATTTGACTTTATTATCATGTGATACACATATATCAACGTCAAACATTTCATAAATAACCCATATAGCATAAAATAAATGGGTTTCATTTCATAATCATAATGTTTTAAAAACTGCTTTAAAGACATGATCTTAATGTCACTTTAAACCTACAGAAAGGGAAAGCGGGTCTCATGTATGTAAATACCAGAATTTAAAATAGAACATTTTGATATATATGTGAATACCCTTGTAGAAATAAGAGCTTTGAGTATTCAATTTATAACATAAAATAATTTTGATAAAAGAGAGAGGCATTTTGAGATGAAAATTCTGCAGCATAACGACTATGTTACAAGGTTTTAGAAAACATTGAAAAGAGAGGGGACATGGGTCACCCACTCATAAATGATCCATAAAACAGTAGGGGGAAAGAATATAAGGGATTTAAGAACATGTTAATGAAATTTGAAAGATATACCATATGAAATGAAAAACATGGAAGTGAGACAAAAATAAGATTTCTCTTATGAAAATTTGACAGCCTAACGACGTCACTTAAACTTCAATAAAAAATGATTTGACAAGATAAAATAGGGTATCTAATCATATGATCATAATAGATCAGTATGATAGATATAGAGATCATACCCCAACATAATAAAAAGGAACTTTAAAGAATTGACATGAAAATTGAACTTGAAAAATGAGAAGGGTGAAAGAATCCCTTAAAAATTCGGTAGCCTAATAACGTCACTTAAACTTTCATAAAACGAAATGATGAGAGTAAGAGGGGATCTCTCATCATATAAAAATGAAAAGGGAATTAATAGGAATATATAAGAACATCCTCTCACATAAGAACAGGGAGCATAAAAGGAATGACATAAAAGAGATTACATGAAAAGAAAGAGAGAGGTCGGATCCCTTACCTTAAAACATAACTCTTAAAACTCAATGGTTTGGACCTTGAGGGATTGGGGGCACCTTGGGAGGACTCCTTGGGAGGTAAGGAGACCAGAGATTCGTTTGGGGAGAGTTGGGAGAAAAAACTAAAGGGTGAAAGGGTGGGTATTTATAGGGAAAGTGAGGGGACAAGGCATTAATGGCCAAGGGACACCTCACAAGTACTTTTCTCAAAACCATGTGCCCTCCCATGGAATTTACCATGGAGTTAGGCCACATGGGGCCCCCAAAACAATAATTCATCACCTTTGGCCGACCAACCCTTAAAAAATTTCATGACATCATCATGACACAGTTATGATGTCATTAAACATACCGAAACCCTAAAACTGCATTTTTACTATTCACTGAAAAATTCATCTTTCTCAGAAAAATCCCAAAATTTCACCTTAACCAAATATCGATGCTCTAATTACATTTATGAAATCCATTTTATAAAAATAATTTTCTAAATATTATTAATTTAATTTTTAAATAAAAACACTATTCATCGAGAATTCATTTTTTTCAGAAAAATCCCCAAAAATTACCATAACATAATATCAATGCTCTGAGTTCAAAAATAAAGTCCTATTTATAAAAAAAATTTCTAATTATTTTTAATTAAATTTTTAATTAAAAAACACTATTCACTCGAAAAAACTAATACTTGACTAATAATTTATGAAACCGTTATTTACCCATTTTATTGAATCACATTATTTAATCTAGGTATCTAAATTATATTAAAACTTTCTTTGAGTGAAATTACTAATCCATTTGGTCACATTACTAATCCTAAGCATGAAATCACTATTCATAATTTACTATTCATCAAAAATTAAGTTGATCTTATTAGACTCTAAATTCCTTACTGAACACTTTTGTAGAAGACCATTTTTTGAATCATTACACCTCATTAATTATTTAGGGTTTACATAAATATTTTAAAATATCCTTTTTCAAAATTCATCAATAAAATATATCCTAAAATTATCCGGACATTTGATGTTTCATAAACAACACTAAAGGAAGAAATCTTAATTCATTCATCCCAAAGGATTACACAAAGAAGCTAGGGTCTCATCACATAGCCCCTTATAACACCGGCATATGACCTAAGTATAAGGTGTGCTATGGTGAGAGAATCTAAGGGAGGATCAGATAACATTTCCCTAGTAGTAATCTCTACTAACTTGAACTTCTCCCGCAGGCATTTCCGTTCAAGCTTGACACGCAGGAGTTCGGCTTGGGCTTGGTCCAAAGCGAAGCCCACAGATGCTACCTCCTTCCCAGGATATGATAAGTGGGCTTCATATGGTTCGAGTCTACTGGATGAAGCCATCGACTCCTCTTTCTGCATTAACCATTAACATCTCTATTAAATCGTTAAGAGTAAGTTAATATACTATTTAAAAAGTTGGGTCGTTACATTCTTCCCCCCTTAAGAAATTTCATCCCCGAAATTTTATACTTGAGGCATAGTCGAAAAGGTGGTGGTACTTTTGCTTCATTGTTTCCTCAGGCTCCCAAGTCGCTTCTTCATATTTATGATTCCTCCACAACACTTTCACAAGGTGGGTAGTCTTGTTTCGAAGAACCTTGTCTCTACGGTCCAAGATCTCCACTGACTGCTCCTCATAAGAGAGGTCATGTTCAAGTTGTACCACCTCTGGGTTCAGTACATGCGAAGAGTCGGGTATGTACTTCCTCAAGATAGATACATGGAAGACATTATGAACTTGAGCTAGGTTTGGTGGAAGTTCTAGGCGATAGGCCACTACTCCTATGTAATCAAGGATTTCATAGGGGCCAATATACCTAGGGCTGAGCTTCCCTTTCTTCCCAAACCGCATGACTCTCTTCCATGGAGAAATTCGAAGGAAGACTTTGTCGCTAACACCAAACTCCAAGTCCCTTCAATGGTTGTCAGCATAGCTCTTCTGCCAACTCTGAGTAGCCTTTATGTGTTGTTGGATGGCATGAACCTGTTCTGTCATCTCTTGCAAAAGATCAGGCCCAAGAAGCTTTCTCTCACCAGCTTCATCCTAACAAGTAGGAGTTCTACATCGCTTTCCATATAGAGCTTCCTAGGGTGCCATCTGAATACTTGAATGGAAGCTGTTGTTATAGGAGAACTCAAATAATGGGAGGTGTTGATCCCATCCAGCTTTAAATTCCATTGAGCATAATATCATCATGTATTCGAGTGTCTGAATAGTCCTTTCAGATTGGCCATCAGTTTGAGGATGATAGGCCGTACTAAAATTCAATTCAGTATTTAGAGCATGTTGAAGACTTCTATAGAATTTTGACGTGAATCTTGGATCATGATCAGACACGATGGATAGTGGTACCCCATGCAGCCTCACCACTTCCTTTACGTATATCTTGGCAAGTTGATCTAGAGAGAAATCTTCCCGAATAAAGATAAAATGGGCGGTCTTGGTGAGACGGTCCACAATAACCCATATCGAATTATTTCCTTTGGATGTTTTCGGGAGACCAGTTACAAAGTCCATGGTGATATTATCCCACTTCCATACTGGTATGGGTAGCGGTTGTAATACCCCCTTGGGAAGTTGTCGTTCTGCCTTTACTTGATGACACACCAGGCACCTTGTAGTGAAATCAGCAATCTCCCTCTTCATTTTACCCCACCAATAATGATCACAATGGTCTCTATACATTTTATTACTTTCCGAATGTATAGAGATGGCAGAGCTATGAGCTTCATCCATCAATTATTTCTTTATCTCCGGAATAGATAGAACACATAGTCTTGTACGAAATTTCAATATACCTTCTTGATCAATATTGAAATCAGGGAACTTCCCATCCTTTACAGCCTCAAACTTCTCCTACAGCAAAGGATCCTCTTTTTGAGCCTTCTTGATCTTCTCTAGTAATGAAGGTTGAGAAATCATTTGGGATAAGGTTGATGATGTCCCTTCCCTTAAAATTCCCATGTCCTGTTTTAATAGATCTTTAATCAAGGGATCTCCTAGGATCCTCATTGTTGCCAAAACAACCGGATCTTTCCTGCTTAACGCATCCGCGACTTTGTTTGCTCTTCCTGGGTGATAATGAATTGAACAATCATAGTCTTTAATAAGCTGTAACCATCTCCTTTGTCTCATGTTCAATTCTTTCTGCGTGAAAATATACTTTAAACTTTGGTGGTCGGTGTATATATCACATTTCTCCCCATAAAGATAGTGCCTCCATATATTTAGAGAAAAAACAACTTCCGCTAGCTCTAGATCATGCGTAGGATAATTCTTCTCATGAATCTTCAACTGTCGAGATGCATAAGCAATTACCTTGTCATTTTTCATGAGGATGCACCCAAGCCCTTTCACAGATGCATCGCTAAAAATAACGAATCCTTCTCCGATAGAGGGTAGTGTTAACACAGGTGCAGTAACCAATCTCTTCTTCAGCTCTTGGAAACATTACTCACATTCCTTTGTCCAGATGAACTTAACCCCTTTTCGAGTCAACATGGTTAGTGGATTAGAAAGCTGTGAAAAGTTTTTCACAAACCTCCTATAATATATTACTAAAACAAGGAAACTACGAATCTCAGTTACTATTGTGGGTTGAGGCCACTCCTCCACAACCATTGTCTTTGCAGGGTCAACCGAGATTCCTTCATTGGTTATGATGTGCCCCAAGAAATCCACTTTTTGTAACCAAAACTCACACTTGATGAACATTCCAAAGAGCCTCTTCTTTCACAGAGTTTTCAAAATAACCCTCAGATGATCTTCATGCTCCTCACGACTTTTTTAATATATCAAAATATCATCAATAAAAACTACCAAAAAGTTATCAAGGTAGTCCTTAAAGACTCTATTCATCAAATCCATGAAAATAGCTGGAGCATTAGTCAAGCCGAAGGGCATAACAGTAAAATCATAATGCCCATATCTTGATCGAAAGGTAGTCTTTGGAATATCTTCCTTCTTCACCCTCAGTTGATGATAACCAGATCGAAGGTCAATCTTGGAGAAGAATTGTGCCCCACGAAGTTAGTCAAATAAATCATCAATTCTTGGAAGAGGGTCTTTGTTCTTCATTGTGATCCCATTCAGTTCTCTATAATCAATGCATAGCCGCATTGATCCATCCTTCTTTTTCACAAAGAGAACTGGTGCTCCCCAAAGAGACACACTCGGACGGATAAACCCCTTCTCCAACAAGTCTTTGAGTTGTTTCTTTAACTCTTCTAGATCCACATTTTCCATTCTATATGGAGTCTTTGATATCGGTTGAGACCCAGGTATGAGTTCAATGGAGAACTCTACCTCTCTTTCTGGGGGAGGTCCAGTTAACTCCTCAGGAAATACATCTATGTATTCCTGAACAATAATAACATCTTCTATTTGTATTATCTCTTTTCCTTATTCATCATCACCGATTAACTCCATAAAGAAATCTATATGAGGTGCTTCTAGATAGGGATCAGTTCGGGATATCTCTCCTTGGAAGATAACTATAGGTCGTTCATTCAAGACTACTGAGATTTCCTTACTTCTGCATTTGATCTTACCATTATACTTTGGGAGCCAGTCTATCCCTAGTATAATGTCGAATTCCATCATGGGAATGACTACTAGATTTGCGATAAGATTGTGCTCACCAAAGTAAACACTAGAGTCTCTAAAGACTGTTGATGCAAGGATAATCCCACTTAGAGTCTTGACTGACAACTCTACCTCTAGAAGTTCGGGGATTGATTCTATATTCCTTTCAAACTTGGAGGAAATAAAGTAATGCGTAGAACCATAATCAAATAAAGTACTTGCTAGTTTTGAGAGGACGACAAGAGTACCTTCTACCACATCGTTCAGAACTTCAACTTCAGTTGTTGTGATAGTGAAAGCACGACCTTGCTCCCTTGGCCTCTGCTGAGGTTGATGGTGATTCTCCTCCACCACCCTAGGATTTGGAAATTGATTAGCAAAGTGCCCAAGCTATCCACACTTGAAGCATGTGACTTCGGGTAGGTCCAGGACCATATTTCCTCTATCGTTAGTGTTGGAAAGTCGAGGCTTCACATCACTACGACAATTCCGAGAAATATGGCCTTCTCTTCCACACCTGTAGCACTTACCACTTCCGATCAAGCAGTTCCCCGAATGCTTCTTCCCACATTTATTTCATGTGGCATGTTGCATATGATTTCCACCTCTTTCCTGATCAAAACTTCTTCCCAGGCTTGGTTCTAGAGTTCTCTTCTTCTCATTAGATTTGTGAGACCAATGTGTCTCCCCAAACTCTAGTTCAACTTTCATAGCACTTCGAACTATTTCTTCATAGCTATCGTAGCCCCTGTTGGCCAAATTCTTCCACAGACGAGGTCGTAGTCCGCCAAAGAATCTATCAACCTTCCCATTAGGGTCCATGACAAAGCTTGAGGTATAACAGGAAAGCCTTGTGATGTTCATCTCATAGGTTGCAACTGATTCATTCTCCTTCTGCTTCAGCTCGAGAAATTCTTTCTCCATTCTCGTTCTCATCGAACGAGGGAAATACTTATTAAAGAATATTCCCCGGAACTCTTCCCACTCCATAGCTTCCATCTCTCCTCGTGGCTTCGTGTTTTTGATCAGTGACCACCACTGATCTGCTTCTCCCTCTAGGCGGTAAACAACAAGGGTGACTTTTTCTTGTTCCGAACAATGAAATACAGAAAAGATCTTTTCAATGGAGCTTATCCATTGTTCCGCAACCAATGGGTCAGTAGATCCACTGAATGTTGGTGGTCGTTGATGCATAAAGGACTCAACAGAAATCTTTTCCCTTCATGGTGAGATCAGCCTCTCAGCTTGATTCAAGTTACTACTCATAACTTGAGTCAGTTGGTTCATCATTCGCATGAATGTTTCCATTCCAGCTTCCATTGGAGGGCCGTCAGCACATGGTGAATTGCGGTCAACATCTGCACGGTTCCTCCTATTGCCCACCATTTTCTAAAATAATAAAACCTTAGTGAGAAACTTATTTCATTTATGAATCTTTTAACTAAGACTTCATGCTTATACAATTACACTTCTCTATAATTCCTTCATAATGATTCATAAAAAGCATGTGATTAACCAAACATATCCCCCAGGAGTGTCGTAACCAAGAGTGCAGCAAGGCCTATTATCATGCACCAGTTCCCGTTCGAGTCTAGCTCAAAGCGGTGTTTTCGGGTTTTACCCCTATGTACATCTGTTCCAGAGCCGCCTATACCTGCTCGTATCCAGACAGAGATGTATTTGTTTGATAAACCACTTACTCAGTACTTCCTAAAATACCAGGACGTTTTCCTATATTTAAACTTTTCTATAGGGTTCTTCCTAAAGTTTTTATATCCTAATTTCCACAAATAACTAAACCATCCTTTGATACCAACTATAGCATCCCTCCTTTTTATAATATAAACTTTCATTACATTACACAACACTGAGGATCTTTATGGTTTAGTGTCTTGGAAACCAGGAACATAATACATGAAAAAAACATAAAACATTCTTCTTAAACACTTGAAATGCTTCTTGTTAAGTTCATCCTAGGTTCATTAATGCATCTCATAACCTGGGGACATACATCAAAAGAAGGGGTGAGCAGAAGGCCCAGTAAGGGAAATAAGAGAAACATTTTACATGTGAACTTGAGATACTTCAATAAGGTCAAGAAAAGAACTTTAAGGCATGAGAAAAGAATCATGAGGTATTTCATAATAAAAATAACATTTTTCATAACTTGAAGATGTGGATACATCATTTAACATAGACAATCATGAACATATCACCAAGGTCCATCTCCAAGGTGTCATTTGAAAATTACCAAGGTTATTAACCAAGGTATCGTGAAAATTGTAATCTCTAGTGGTTACATCATTACCCAATGCATTGGTGAGATATTAGGGAGCAACCTTAAATTTTCCTTTATTATCATGTGAGACACATATATCATCATAAAACATTTCATAAATAACCCATATAGCATAAAATAAATTGGTTTCATTTCATAATCATAATGTTTTAAAAACTTCTTTAAAGACATGATCTTAATGTCACTTTAAACCCACAGAAAGGGAAAGCGGGTCTCATGTATGTAAATCCTAGAATTTAAAATAGAAAATTTTGATATATATGTGAATACCCCTGAAGAAATAATATCTTTGAGTATTCACTTTATAACATAAAATAATTTTGAGAAAAGAGAGAGGCATTTTGAGATGAAAATTCTGCAGCATAACGGCTATGTTACAAGGTTTTAGAAAACATTGAAAAGAGAGGGGAAATGGGTCACCCACTCATAAATGATCCATAAAATAGTAGGGGGACAAAATATAAGGGATTTAAGAACATGGTAATGAAATTAGAAAGATATACCATATGAAATGAAAAACATGGATGTGAGACAAAAATAAGATTTCTCTTATGAAAATTCGGCAGCCTAACGGCGTCACTTAAACTTCAATAAAAAAAATGATTTGACAAGATAAAATAGGGTCTCTCATCATATGATAATAAGATATAAGTATGATATATATAGAGATCATACCCCAAAATAATAAGAAGGAATATGAAAGACTTGACATGAAAATCGAACTTGAAAAATGAGAAGGGTGAAAGAATCCCTTAAAAATTCGGCAGCCTAACGGCGTCACTTAAACTTTCATAAAACGAAATGATGAGAGTAAGAGGGGATCTCTCATCATATAAACATGAAAAGGGAAGTAAGAGGACTATAAAGGAACATCCTCTCACATAAGAACATGGAGCATAAAAGGAATGACATGAAAGAGATTACATGAAAAGAAAGAGAGAGGTCGGATCCCTTACCTTAAAACGTAACTCTTAAAACTCACAGGTTTGGACCTTGAGGGCTTGGGGGCACCTTGGGGGGACTATTTGGTAGGTAAAGAGACCAGAAATTCGTTGGGGGGAGAGTTGGGAGTGAAAAATAAAGGAGGAAAGGGTGGATATTTATAGGGAAAGTGAGGGGACAAGGCATTAATGGCCAAGGGACACCTCACAAGTTCTTTTTTCAAAACCATGTGCTCTCCCATGGCATTTACCATGGAGTTAGGCCACATGGGGCCCCCAAAACAATAATGAATTACCTTTGGCCGGCCAACCCTTAAAATATCTCATGAAATCATCATGACACAGTTATGATGTCATTAAACATACTGAAACCCTAAAACTGCATTTTTACTATTCACTGAAAAATTCATCTTTCTCAGAAAAATCCCAAAATTTCACCTTAACCAAATATCGATGCTCTAATTACATTTATGAACTAAATTTTATAAAAATAATTTTCTAAATATTTTTAATTTAGTTTTTAAATAAAAACACTATTCATCAAGAATTCATTTTTTTCAGAAAAATCCCCAAAAATTACCATAACATAATATCGATGCTATGAGTTCAAAAATAAAGTCCTTTTTATAAAAATAATTTTCAAATTATTTTTAATTAAATTTTTAATTAAAAAACTCTATTCACTTGAAAAAACTAATACTTGACTAAAAATTTATGAAACTGTTATTTACCCATTTTATTGAATCACATTACTTAATCTAGGTGTCTAAATTATATTAAAACTTCCTTTGAGTGAAATTACTAATCTATTTGGTCACATTACTAATCCTAAGCGTAAAATCACTATTCATAATTTAATATTCATCAAAAATTAAGTTGATCTTATTAGACTCCAAATTCCTTACTGAAAACTTTTGTAGAAGACCATTTTTTGAAAATCATTACACATCATTAATTATTTAGGGTTTACATAAATATTTTAAAATATCCTTTTTAAAAATTAATCAATAAAATACATCTAAAATTATCCGAACATTTGAAGTTTCACAAACAACACTAAAGGAAGAAATATTAATTCATTCATCCCAAAGGATTACACAAAGAAGCTAGGGTCTCATCACATAGCCCCTTATAACACCGACATATGACCTAAGTGTAAGCTGTGCTATGGTGAGAGAATCTGAGGGAGGCTCAGATAACATTTCCCTAGTAGTAATCTCTACTAACTTGAACTTCTCCCGCAGGCGTTTCTGTTCAAGCTTGACATGATGGTGTTGAGCAATGTATTGTTTTCAAACAATTCAAAATAATGTTTTTTAAAGGGGGAGATTATTTTAAATAATACTCTGTCTCTTTATGATGATTTTGATGCTCACAAATACCCTTAATTATTTACTAATTATTTCGTTGAGTATTTTGCAGGAATTTATTTTATTTATTTATTTCATATAACGAGATTTCATACTTCATTTATTCCGAGATCAATTTTAGCGCGTTCTGGAATCACTGTAGCGCGAGATCAATTTTAGCGCGTTCTGGAATCACTGTAGCGCGAGATCAGTTTTAGCGCGTACTGGAATCACTGTTCATACCCTACGTTGATGAACGTAACGTATGGATGAAAAGTTTACTTTTTATGTTAAAAGAAACGTATGGTTAAGGAACCTTACGTCATTTTGAAACGTATGGTTAATGAACCTTACATTGTTGAAAAGTATGGAAGAAGAACATTACGTTTGGAAGGAACCTTACGTTTTTGTTGTTGGACAAGTATGGAAGAGAAACCGTACGTTAGTTTTCAGTGTTGAGTTTGTTTCTCAAAAGTATGGATCATCAACCTTACTTTTATAATCAACCGTACGTTCTTTGGAGAGTTGAAGCAAGACAAAGTATGGATGATCAACCCTATGTTTGAATGCTGAAGAGAAAGTATGTATGTTCAACATTACGTTATGAACCTTACGTTTGTGAACCTTACGTTTGTGAACCCTACGTTTGGAGCCACGTCATCAACCCTACGTTTGGCGTCGGGATATTTTTGACAGACGATATTTCCTTTTGCATTGGTCAAACAGGCGGATTATTAAGCGGATTTCGAGCCGATTCTTAAGTACGACTTTGACTGAATCAAAGATGATTTTTAACGGATTAATGATTGATTTAAACGGAGCTTTTTATGCCGATTCTTCAGGGGAGTTACAACGGCTCTGTTATTTCATTTAATATCGCGAATCTAAAGGAGATTTTCATGGATCTATTTATGCGGAAGATTTTCTCAGATTTGAATATATATGTTCTATCTTGGAAACGTCAGATATATATATACACAGGAAAGTGTATGAAATATATAGATTGATATTTTAACGAGCAAGAAACAGAGACTGTGTGAAGGCATTCTTTTCTGGTGATCGAGAAGAAGTGTAAAATCTTTATTACCGAAGGAAGATCTTGATAGCAGATTCACGTGTTCTACATCGACTATCTGTTGTGAATCTACTGCTGCTGAAGTTGTAAAGTTTCTTGTAATATCTATTGCAACTGGATCGACTCAGAACTGTTTTGATTACAGATCTTTATTTTCTGAAGATGACGATCTATCTACTGTCAATTGCATTCTGTTGCAATTGTGAAGAACAACTGGAAAAGTGTTTTCTTTATCGAAACCCTTTTTATTTTTGAGTGATCAGCTTCTCGTTCTAAGCTGTGTGGGTTCGTGTTTGAACCAGGAAGGCTGTGTTTGCCTGAAACTTGTAAAGGTGTCAACTGCCTGTACTCAGTTGTGAACAGGTCTGTGGAAACGAGGACCAGATAGTGAAAATCGCCAAGCTCGTGGATTTGAGCGTTGGTGGAGTGGACTAGGGGCCTTCTGTTCCCCGAGCCACTATACATCCGTGTGTTCATGCTTTTACTTTTTCCGCTGCATATTTAATCGTGCTAAAGCATAGTGGACAGAATTTGTCTAAATTGAAGAGATTGTAATAATTTTGAAAAGACACAATTCACCCCCCCCCCCCCTCTTGTGTGTAATCTGTAGATTCAGATCCATCAATTGGTATCAAAGGAGGAGCTTCTTATTTTTAAAGTCTTATCAAGATAGAAGTATTTAAAGATTATACATAGTGTATCATGGCTGATACGAGAGAGGGAATGTCAATGGTCAGAGCACCTTACTTTAATGGAGATAATTATGGCTGCTGGAAATCACGTATGATTATTTATCTGAAAAATCTTGGTTACAGAGTCTATTCAAAGATTCTGACTCCCTATGAAATTCCTGAAAATCCCGATACATGGAGTGCTGCTACAGAGGCTGAGTATGACATGAATTCAAAAGCTATGAATGCAATCATCTGTGGTCTAGGACCGGATGAATTTAACAGAGTATCTCAATGCCCGACTGCATATGAAATGTGGCAAACAATAGCTGTTGCTTATGAAGGAACAGATAATGTAAGACAGATGATATATGCAACTGCTAAATTAAAATTCGATACTTTCAGAATGATTGAAGGAGAGAGCATCACTCAGATGAATGGAAGATTGATAGAAATTGTCAATAATATAACAGCTCTAGTAGAACCAATCAAGCAGGCTGATCAAGCGTTAAAGGTATTGAGAGTACTTCCTACTCGATGGAATGGAATCTCTACAGCAATCAGACAATCAACTTCTGTTAAAGATCTAACTATGAGAGAGCTGATTGGTACATTGATGATGTACGAGGCTGAAATGCAAGATGAGGTAAATGAGCATAAAGTCTACATAAAAAGGGAAAATACTGCTTTGAAAGTGACTTCTCAACAAAAGGATAGAAAGATGAAGAACAGAGAAGTAAGTGCTAAATCAGAAAGCTCTGATTCTTCAAATTCGGATGAAGAACTGGCTCAGCTAGCCAGAAAATTCAGAAAGTTTTACAGTAAGAAGAAAGACTTCAAGAAATCCTTCAAGAAGGATAGAAAGGAAGTGAGATGTTATGAATGCAAAAAGATGGGACATATCAGACCAGATTGCCCAAAATTGAAAGATGCAAAGAAGAAGAAATTCTTCAAAATAGATGATTGTGAGCAGAAAGACAAGAAAGCTATGAAAGCTACTTGGAGTGTTTCTGAAGACTCAAGTAATTCTTCTGAATCAAGCTCAGAGAAGGAGGAAGCCAATTTAAAAGCAAATATGTGTTTCATGGCTGAAACTGATGAGGTACACTCATACTACTCCTCTGACTCAAATAATGAATCAAACTCTGAAACAAGCTTCTCAAATAAAAAACTTGCAGCTTACTACAATATGCTTGAAGAAAGGTATGAATCATTATTTAAAAAATATAAATCTATAAAGAACTTGAATAAAGCTATTTCAGATGAGAGAAATACTTTGCTAAAACAACATAAGGAATTAATTGACAAATACAACTCTGCTGACTCAAATAAGATTAATTTTGAATCAAAAATAAAAACTCTATAGGATGAAGTAGAATCTTATAAAAAGGCTGCACTAGTTTTTACAAAAGGAGAAAACACCTTAAATGAGATACTTGAAAAAACTGTAATTAAAAAGGAAAGGTTTGGAATTGGAAGTAAAGGAGAAAAACCTAAGTTATACAAAAATTATTTTGTTCCTCGCACTAAACAGGTTATTTGTAACTTCTGTGGAACAAAAGGTCATATAGCTAAAAACTGTTTTCTAAGACAACCTCAAATATGTGGAATTAAGAAAGCTTATATTTCCAATGATCTATATGATTCAATCAATTTTAAGAAAACAAATCAAATCTAGATACCCAGATCACTGCTTGCTAACACTCCTGGACCCAACAAAATATGGGTACCAAAGCAATTTGTTTGAATGTCTTTGCAGGTAGCAGGTCACCAAAGAAAGAAAGAAATATGGTATATGGACAGTGGCTGCTCAAGACACATGAGTGGAACTTCAGCTAATTTCTCTTCTCTTACTCGAAAGGAAGGAGGACTTGTCACCTTTGGTGACAATGCCAAAGGAAAGATTATTGGTATTGGAACAGTTGGAGATCCAGAGACAGTCTCAATCAACAAAGTACTTTATGTACAAGGGTTAAAACACAATCTGATAAGTATCTCTCAACTCTGTGATGATGGATACACTGTTGATTTTACTAACAATAGTTGTACTGTTTCTAAAGATAAACTGTTTAAGTTTAGAGCACCCAGAACTAATAATGTTTATACTTTGGATTTATATTACTTGTGTAAACAACAAGTAAACTGCTTAACTGCTAATATAAGTGAATCTTGGATCTGGAATAGAAGACTTGGTCATTGCAATATATATGCTTTACATAAATTATCTAAGAAACATGTAGTTTCTGATTTTCCTAGTCTCAAATTTGAAAATGACAGATTCTGTGATGCATGTCAGCTTGGCAAGCAACACAAATCATCATTCAAATCTGTTAATAAAGTTTCTACAACTAAACCTCTAGAACTTATCCATATGGATTTGTTTGGACCTTCAAGAGTAGCAAGTTTAGCTGGTAAATTATATGTTTATGTATTAGTTGATGATTATTCTAGATTTACTTGGATTTTCTTTTTGAAATTTAAAAGTGAAGCTTTTAGTTTATTTGAAGGTTTTTGTAAATCTATTCAAAATGAAAAAGGTTTTAATATAATCTCATTGAGAAGTGATCATGGTGGAGAATTTGAGAACCAGGAATTTAATTCCTTTTGCTCAAACATGGGTATTAAACAAACCTTCTCTGCTCCAAGAACACCTCAATAGAATGGGATTGTAGAAAGAAGAAATAGAACTATTCAAGAAATGGATAGAACTATGTTAAATGAATATAGCCTACCTATATATTTCTGGGCAGAAGCTGTTAATACAGCTTGTTATATAATGAATAGAATTTTAATAAGACCTATTTTGAAAAAGACACCCTATGAACTATGGAATAACAGAAAACCTAAAGTAAATTACTTTAAAGTTTTTGGATGCAAGGTTTACATCTTGAATACCAAAGATAATCTTGGTAAATTTGATCCAAAATCTGATAAAGGTATTTTCTTAGGTTATTCTGCAACCTCCAAAGCTTATAGAGTTTATAATAAAAAGACAAGGATTGTTGAAGAATCAGTTCATGTGAAATTTGATGAATCTGATCCTTTTGAGAAAAGGATAGAACAAATAGATGAACCTGATTCTAATGAAAACATGAGACTTGAGAATTTAAAGAATGATTTTGAAACTGATATAAAAGAAATTCAGTCCAGTTCAGAAGAACATGACACTGAAGAACCTTTGAATGTAATGCCTAGACAGTCTAGAACCTTAAAGAATCACCCTTTAGAATCTGTGATAGGTGACTTAGAGACTGGTATTCAAACTAGAAGAAACCTTGGAAACATAGTTGAATTCTCTGCTTTCCTATCCCAACAAGAACCTAAGACCATAGAAGAAGCCTTAGATGATGAGAGCTGGGTAATAGCAATGCAGGATGAATTGAACCAGTTCAAGAGAAATAAGGTTTGGGAATTAGTTGAAAGACCACATGATTATCCAGTAATAGGAACTAAATGGGTCTTTAGGAATAAACAGGATGATCAAGGGATAATAACTAGAAATAAAGCAAGATTAGTAGCTAAAGGATATAATCAAGAAGAAGGAATAGATTATGATGAGACCTTTGCACCTGTAGCCAGGTTAGAAGCCATTAGAATCCTTTTAGCCTATGCATCTTATATGAATTTTAAATTATTTCAGATGGATGTTAAATCTGCCTTTTTAAATGGTTATTTAATGGAGGAAG
This sequence comes from Viscum album, assembly GCA_963277665.1. Taxonomy (NCBI): domain Eukaryota; kingdom Viridiplantae; phylum Streptophyta; class Magnoliopsida; order Santalales; family Viscaceae; genus Viscum; species Viscum album. The sequence goes on along the minus strand of OY728126.1, from coordinate 764,695,187 downwards.
TTTATGTTGAGCAACCTCCTGGTTTTGAAAATTCTCAAAAACCAGATTCTGTTTTCAAACTTACTAAAGCTCTTTATGGCCTTAAACAAGCACCTAGAGCTTGGTATGAAAGACTAAGTTCTTTTCTTTTGAAAAATGATTTTACTGTTGGACTGGCAGATCCAACACTCTTTAAGAAAACTGTGAAAAATAATGTTTTGTTGGTTCAAATTTATGTTGATGATGTAATTTTTTAATCAACCAATAAAATTCTTTGTCATGAATTTTCAGAATTAATGCAAAAATAATTTTAAATGAGTATGATGGGAGAATTACATTTCTTTTTGGGTCTTCAAATATTTCAAAAAGATTTTGGAAATGTTTTAAATCAATGCAAATACATTACTGATTTACTTAAGAAATTTGGACTTGAAAACAGCAAGCCATTTACAACTCCTGTGTGTACTAATATAAAACATGATTTGGATGAAACTGGAAAATCAGTGGACAACAAGTTATATAGAGGTATGATTGGTAGTTTGTTATATCTTACTGCTAGTAGACCAGATATAATGTATTCAGTATGTCTTTGTGCTCGATTTCAATCAAATCCCAAAGAATCCCATTTAACTGCTGTTAAAAGAATTTTTAGATATTTAAAAGGTACTATTTATCAATCTCTGCTTTATCCAAAAACCTCTGATTTTAATTTAATTTCATATTCAGATGCTGAATTTGGAAGCTGTAGATTAGATAGGAAGAGTACTTCAGGAACATGTCACTTTTTAGGGAAGTCTTTAGTATCATGGTCTAGTAAGAAAAAACACTCAGTTGCCCTGTCAACAGCCGAGGCAGAATATGTGTCTACAGGTAGTTGCTGTGCACAGGTGTTGTGGATGAAAAACACTCTTATGGACTTTGGATTAAATTTCAATAATACACCTATTTTATGTGATAATACTAGTGCAATTAATATTTCAAAAAATCCTATTAGTCATTCTAGAATTAAGCACATTGATATAAGACATCACTTTTTAAGAGATCATGTATTTAAAAAGGATATATTTTTAGAATTTGTAAATACAGAAAATCAATTAGCAGATATTTTTACTAAACCACTTCCCACTGCAAGGTTTGAATTTATTAAGGGGGAGTTAGGTTTATTTAATTTTAAATAGTTTTTTTTTAAAATCTTATTCTGTTTTCAAATTCTGCTTAATTTTTGTTTTCCGCTATAAGTAAGTTTATTTTGTTTTAAATAAAAATAATGATTAGTGATTACACGGGAATCAAGGTTGTCAGAACCGTTTCACCTTCTAAACTGCTTCACCTTTTTCGGAAACCCTTTCAAAAACCTAAAACCGCACATCTGCTCCAAAACCCTTTTCTGAATCTTCAAACCCTAAACCTACGAACCTTCAGAAATCGTTGTTGGAATGGCAAAGACTAAGCGTCCAGATGTAGCCGAGAGCAGTGCCGCAAATAAACCTAAGGTAGTTAGTCGGAAAATACTGCAAGGTAAAGTCATAGATTTAGAGTGGTTGTTTGAAATTAATTTACTATTGAAGCAAGCGTTGTCGTTTCAAAGCCTTGAGAAAGCTTTTAATAGTGCAAATTCTGAGTTTCTATATGAGGCAGAAATGAGACATTTCTTTAGAACTGTTCAGTTTAGCCTTGGAGATACAGAGGATAGTTTATTGGCTCAAATAGAGGATAAGGACTTTTCAATATCATCTGTAGAGATAAGTCAAATTCTTAACTTCCCTCATGAAGGAGTTTTTCATTTCGATTTACGGAATATTGGAGATTCTGTACATAAGTCTGAAGACATTATATCTTTTCTGTTTGGAACCAGAGTGATAAAGAAGATGTTTATTAAGGATTTGGAGCCCGATCAGAAAATTTTGGTAAAATTTGTCCAGACTGGTTTAGCACCAAGAATGGCTGAGATGGAGAAAATCCTATACCCGGACATGTACATAATGTATCTTCTGATGTGTGATATTAAGTTTAATTTTCCTCGGTTTATGATAAGATATCTGAGTTACTGCTGTCAGAGTGAAGCAAGAATGACCTTTTTCCCTTATGGAAGGTTCATTTCTTTGTTTTTGTTTAAAAGAGGAATGATCAGATTGGTAGATGCTGGGGTGAAATGTCACCACAGTAATGTTTTTAATGCTGGAACTTTGAGGAAAGTAGGATACTTCTGGAGCACAATTAAAGGAAAACTCTTACCTGTTGGAGCTGAGGAAAACTCAGAGAGTGCTCAGGCTCAACCGGATAAGTCCAAGGAGGGACAAGCAGAATCAAGAGTTAGTATAGTGGCAAGGAGAATTCGTTTTGAGATGGAGGAAGTTGAGGAAGAGAGAAATCAAGAAGGACTTCAATCTAGAAGGAAGAGGTCAATTGATGAAGAAATTATCTCTCCTGCCTTGAAATCCTCTGAACCGGTATTTTCTTATTCATTTGTGAGAGAAGCTGTTGTGGAGCAGACTGCACCGATAGAGGAACCAGCAGCTCAAACAGAAACTCAAAAAGAACCTCAATCTGCTGCTGTGGCTGTTGAAAAAGTAATTCAACAAGAACAACTTATGGAGGTAGTGCCTGGTGAAGAAGTGGCCCGACCTCAAGATTTACATGAAAATATTGTTCTTGACCAATCAGTAGAAGTCAGAGAGACTACTGTTCGTGATGAACATACTTCTGAAGCTAATACAAAGGTACTTCAGGAAGATTTTTCAGTGGAAGAGTTTCAGGCTTCAAAAGATAGTTCAGTGGATCAACCTTGTCAGGACAAGGACAAAGAACAGTCAGATGCAAATTCCTTACCACTTGCCCTGCTTCATCAACCTAATTCTGGACATGAGAATCGAGCACAGGGTTCCCCTGATTCGAGAAAAGAAGAAGTTGTTGAGTTGTACAAGCGTATCTCTCAGTTAGAATCTGAGAATGTTAGTCTCAGAAATTCTCTGAACTTAGAGCAGTTGAAGTTTCAGAAGCTGAAAGAATGTACTGTTTCAAGACAGGAAATAGATTTGTTTAAGACTGATATGCTGCATGCTGTTGATCAGTTAAAATCAGAGATGGTAAAGAAAGATGATTTGTCTGAGTTAAAGATTTACATGGAGAATAAATTTGAGTCTGTTGCAAACAGTGCTGTGAGTGGATCAGGCTATTCACCTGATTTGATTCGGAGATTTCAAGCAATTACTGGAGCACTGAGCAATATGAGTGACAGATTACACGATCTTCAGTGTAATAGTGCCCCTTTGTCAATTTTGCTAGATAATCTGAGATTTTTAGTGGATCAGTTGACATCTGGAGAGCAACCGATTAGGATTCTTTTGAATCAGTTATCAGAAAAACTGGCTCTTTTTGTTGAAAAAGAAGAAAGAATGCATGAGTTTTTCAGAGTTAATTTGATTGAAGATATTCATATGAATCAAGAGAACAGAGATCTTATCATCAAGTTAGGATATGGGATGATGAAGAGGCTCAGAGAACAGTTTACAGAGATAAAGACCACGATTCAAAGGAGATAGACACCTTTTTCCCTGTCTTATCTATGAACCTTGATTCCTCTGTATATCACAATCGTTTATATATAACAGCTTGTGAATGAAAATTCTTTTCTTACTTTTTTTTTGTTTTGTTGTTTATTGATTTATGATTGAGTTATCCAGTATAACAAATTCACTTATTCATACACAGTTAACTATAGCATTTACTTATAGTTCAGTGCAATATTGAATGTGTTCAAATCCGTAATTTTTCATTCTTTTTGATATCACAAAAAGGGGGAGAATTTGGATAAACACAACATTTAAATTCATTTGTTTCCTATGAAGAAATTTGGATATATGGGAGAATTTGGATATATACGATATTTATCTTTTATCTATTTTTAGCTGAAAATTTATTTTTATGGGGGAGAAATTTTATTATAGTTAAATATTGTTTTAATCCTTTCAAAATTCTAAAATTTTATAAAACTAATTTTTCAATAAAGATTGCAATTAAATTAGTTCTATTATTTTATGGGTTTTGTGATCATCAAAAAGGGGGAGATTGTTGAGCAATGTATTGTTTTCAAACAATTCAAAATAATGTTTTTTAAAGGGGGAGATTATTTTAAATAATACTTTGTCTCTTTATGATGATTTTGATGCTCACAAATACCCTTAATTATTTAATAATTATTTCGTTGAGTATTTTGCAGGAATTTATTTTATTTATTTATTTCATATAACGAGATTTCATACTTCATTTATTCCGAGATCAATTTTAGCACGTTCTGGAATCACTGTAGCGCGAGATCAATTTTAGCGCGTTCTGGAATCACTATAGCGCGAGATCAGTTTTAGCGCGTACTGGAATCACTGTTCATACCCTACGTTGATGAACATAACGTATGGATGAAAAGTTTACTTTTTATGTTAAAAGAAACGTATGGTTAAGGAACCTTACGTTATTTTGAAACGTATGGTTAATGAACCTTATGTTGTTGAAAAGTATGGAAGAAGAACATTACGTTTGGAAGGAACCTTACGTTTTTGTTGTTGGACAAGTATGGAAGAGAAACCGTACGTTAGTTTTCAGTGTTGAGTTTGTTTCTCAAATGTATGGATCATCAACCTTACTTTTATAATCAACCGTACGTTCTTTGGAGAGTTGAAGCAAGACAAAGTATGGATGATCAACCCTTCGTTTGAATGCTGAAGAGAAAGTATGTATGTTCAACCTTACGTTCTGAACCTTACGTTTGTGAACCTTACGTTTGTGAACCCTACGTTTGGAGCCACGTCATCAACCCTACGTTTGGCGTCGGGATATTTTTGACAGACGATATTTCCTTTTGCATTGGTCAAACAGGCGGATTATTAAGCGGATTTCGAGCCGATTCTTAAGTACGACTTTGACTGAATCAAAGACGATTTTTAACGGATTAATGATTGATTTAAACGGATCTTTTTATGCCGATTCTTCAGGGGAGTTACAACGGCTCTGTTATTTCATTTAATATCGCGAATCTAAAGAAGATTTTCGTGGATCTATTTATGCGGAAGATTTTCTCAGATTTGAATATATATGTTCTATCTTGGAAACTTCGGATATATATATACACAGGAAAGTGTATGAAATATATAGATTGATCTTTTAACGAGCAAGAAACAGAGACTGTGTGAAGGCGTTCTTTTCTGGTGATCGAGAAGAAGTGTAAAATATTTATTACCGAAGGAAGATCTTGATAGCAGATTCACGTGTTCTACATCGACTATCTGTTGTGAATCTACTGCTGCTGAAGTTGTAAAGTTTCTTGTAATATCTATTGCAACTAGATCGACTCAGAACTGTTTTGATTACAGATCTTTATTTTCTGAAGACGACGATCTATCTACTGTCAATTGCATTCTGTTGCAATTGTGAAGAACAACTGGAAAAGTGTTTTCTTTATCGAAACCCTTTTTATTTTTGAGTGATCAGCTTCTCGTTCTAAGCTGTGTGGGTTCGTGTTTGAACCAGGAAGGCTGTGTTTGCCTGAAACTTGAAAAGGTGTCAACTGCCTGTACTCAGTTGTGAACAGGTCTGTGGAAACGAGGACCAGATAGTGAAAATCGCCAAGCTCGTGGATTTGAGCGTTGGTGGAGTGGACTAGGGGCCTTCTGTTCCCCGAACCACTATACATCCGTGTGTTCATGCTTTTACTTTTTCCGCTGCATATTTAATCGTGCTAAAGCATAGTGGACAGAATTTGTCTAAATTGAAGAGATTGTAATAATTTTGAAAAGACACAATTCACCCCCCCTCCTGTGTGTGAACCGTAGATTTAGATCCAACAGCTGGGGTTCGACTTGGGCTTGGTCCAAAGCAAAGACAACAGATGCTACCTCCTTCCCAAGCTCTGATAAGTGGGCTTCATAAGGTTCGGGTCTACTGGATGAAGCCATCGACTCCTATTTCTGCATTAACCATTAACATCTCTATTAAATCGTTAATATTAAGTTAATATACTATTTAAAAAGTTGGGTCGTTACAATGAAAGTCATTGAGGGAAGGAACAATTTCATTTCCTATTTTTTCCATGCAAGACATTAAAATAATTCTAGTAATATTTCTAGATCCTATCACTGAGACGACTTGTGATTATGAGGCCCGATGTCCTCAAAATAATTATTTTATATATATAAAATATATTAATATCACGAACATGTAGTTTTCATAGAAAAATGAAATAAATAATGAATGTGGGACCGTATCATAAATATAAGGACAGAATTGTGTTTAGAAAAAGGGTTTTACTCTAGGAACAACATAACCTTTTTTTTCAAAAGTTAATGAAAAAATTTTCAGGGGAATAAATACTAAATAAATTAATAAATTAATTAATAAAGAAATTAATTTTTATTTAATGATGAAACAAACTATTGAAATCTTTTATAAACCTGGTTATATTCAACTTTTAGGGTTGGACATGTAACCTTTAAATTTGGGAGAGGATCTGGGGGAGGAGCTTCCATGTACAAACACTAATGGATCGAGATTCATTGATCAGTGTGGAGAAAAAAATCAAGGATGTCACCAATGAAAATGAGGTGTGATCATTATTCATCAGTGACTGCTCTAAATTGAAGTCATATGTTTTCTTTGTGGATTTATCCCTATTTCTTATCACATGAAGAACACAAATCAATTGTCTAATGGATTTTTTTGTGGAATAGTTGTTTTGTGTGTTAGGGTTATTTTTGTGATTTGGGGATGATTTTTTTTTCATGTATGTTAGTACCTATTCATTCATCATTTTAGTGATAAAAAATTGGGAATAAAATGAATAGTGAAAAAGGTTTATTCATCATGTTTATAGCTTATGGTTTTCTCTTCTTTTTCTATATGCGTTAATCATTGGTATTTTTATTTAGACTATAATTCGATGAGTACCTGGTGAATGATCGTTTCAAATTCAATATTAGGCACAATGGATCGTTACCATGTGTCTGGGTAGAGATTTAGTGACATGATTGCAGTATACGACTACATCAGTGGATCTATGGATGCATCAGGGGTTATCAATACTAGTTTGGGCATGTGGTACTGAAAAGTTTCAATAAAGGTGGTTACCAAGCACCAGATATGGATGGATTACATCTATTAGTATAAAGGAGGTTTTTTCAAGATTATATCCATGAATTATAGTGTAATTCTCAGAGGAATCGATAGGTGTGGAGGCTTGGATGAAGATTCATGAATGTTATGAAAGTTCTACTAAAAACTAGACTACATAGCCTATATTTCTATGAACACACACACACACACACACACCATATAGTCTATTCTATGTGACACTGGTATTTCAGTACATAGAAAAGTATCACACGTCGTGTGAATCATGAAACATGTCATGTAAACTTTAGCTGATTGGTTCAGTGTGTATATGGGGTACACGACATGGAGTCCATGTGGTGTTGCACACCCTGTGTTCCTAGTCACATGGTGTATAACACATGGTAGACATATTAACATGTAGTAGGATTAGACGACCTTATGGCCATGTTTCCCATCATGCTGTATACTTGGGAAGTACATGGGCTGGCTGGAGTACACATGCAGATCTATGTACTCAGGAATGACCAAGTACAATGAAAAATCTGGATGTACACGGGCATGGATAAAGAAATACACTAAGTGATAGGATTAAGTATACTAGTCGTTTACCCTTGGTACATGCTGTGTATTGAGAAAAAGTTCATGTCGTGTGAGTGTGAGGCACACGAAGTGCTAGGTTTAGTGAGACATGTCGTGTACCCCTAGGGACACACCATGTACACCATTTTGGATAGGTTGGATTACTCTTTCTTCTTAGATCATCTTCATTGGGACCTTATGTGAGATTCTATGGGCTAGTATCGATTAAGTATATTCCCTAGGTCCATTCCTATGATGGTTCTACATGGAATACCTTTATCATCATAGAGTGTAACCCCTATGCAGCTTCCTGATGATATGTCCAGGTTGGGTGAGTCCCCTTATTCTGGAGAGAGTTTTCTTAGACCACTTCAACTACTGACTCATTGAAATGGATCATGTATCCCACTTAGAAGATCAAATTGATCCTCATATCCTTCGTGTTTTGTTATATGGGGTTTTTGGAATTAGTGTGACCAATATTTACATAGTATTTGATCCCCTATCTATGAGTATGTTTCAAGTAGGGTATGGTGTCCCCTAGTGATCCATGGGCACTGAACCACTATATGTGTATCAAGATTTGATATTTCTAATGGGGTATCAGTTTAGTGGAGTGTGTATCTCAAAAAAATTCCCTCAGTATCCAATGTGAATTTATTCTAATCGACACCTGTTGAGAATGACCTCTAGGAAGAGTTTCATTACAGAAAGTATATCTTGGGAAGCGGTGTACCCCCAGATGATTGTGTTCTCTAGATTGAGTACCATCAGGGATGACATGGCTCAGAGAGTGAGATCTCCTAGACAAGCGTTATCTTGAAACCTTCACAATGGTTCTATGGTGGGTAGTAGTTAAGACCACATGGGACATGGATTCATTCTGATTATATCATGATGTTTATTTGTATGTATAAAATTATTATTGAAATATCATATGATGAGATGACTACTCTTGATTATTTAAGTTTTGTTATTTTGTGGTGTCTTACTAGATATTTCTATACTCCCCACTACATGGGATCTGGACACACATATTGTGTCTCATGAAAACAACAGTCCTTTTTGTGGAGTCCTTGGGGGATTAAGAGTTGGTGGATCTTGTTTGGGGAAGATAGATTGAGGTGTACACCAGTCTTACATTTGACAGAAGTCCCCCTTTTCATAGCAGGTTTGACTTGTTTTATAGTTGTGGGTGGGCTTGTATTTTGACCCTTTTAATGCTTTCAATAATTTTTTTATCATACTATTATTGTGAGATTATAGATGTATGAATCAATTGTTAGAATTATTTTTATATTTCATCATTGTATGGTCTTGTATATGTGTGTTTTCATATTGGTACTTTAGGCTAATGCCTCCCCTATGTGTGATATGCCTTCTTGGTGCTTATCACCAACCCATATCCTAATGAAGGCGATCTTGGGGTATTTTCATCCCAGACCTCATCAACTATGTTCACGCAAGTGTATCAGTGGGTCTATGACTCCTATTCCTTATTTTCTTAAAATATATTTTCATAAATAATGCTATATCTGTGTGATATCTTTTGTCCTATTTTTAGGGAATTTAACGATTCTTTCGATTTCTCTCATTCTAGATCCTATCAAAGCCAATATTGGATGATTGGACCATCCTAAATATGAGTTAGGTGGTATATATTATTTTCCCTTAAGGTTTCATTGTTCTAAATTATTAATTTTTTTTCATGCACAATATTTTTTCAAGCGTTGATCGTAAATTGTGCGACCCTTATAATTAATTTTTTAGACTACTATATAAATCCATTAAGGTGTTTTTGACATTGTTATAGGTTAAAAACTAAATTAGAACTATCACATGTGTTCTTCAGTCATATTACTTGATAGAAAATGTGGATAAGTAGCTAAAAAACTTCTAAGGGCGTACGTATTACACCTTAAAAAATAATCTCTATTTAGTTTAATAGGAATTGGTTGAATTTATCTTAGGAATATTTCCATAATAGGACCATGTTTATTTATGAAGTATTACCTTGAAATAAAAGGGCTATTATTGATATGTAAGACTCACATTATCAAATATTTATGATGACCATGTCCCTTGTGTATCCAAACACCCTTCGAATGGAATTGGATTAGTTATCTAGATGAAATGACTAGATGAACATGGGAAAGGGAAAGTGTTATAGAAATACACACTTGGACCTTTATTAATTATGATTAGTTTGATTATTTTGAGTAATATTAAATGTGACACAATAAATTTCTTAATGGAATGTACTCTTATATTCCCTTTTACTTTGTGAAGATAACAGATTAATTAAGTGAATTATATTGTGGAAAAGGTGTTTCTTATGGCCTAACTGCATATTTGAATTAAAAATGATTATTTATCCTGGTAATGGCATCCCTTTGATTAGTGTCCCTTATGATTATGATACTTAATCATGGATTCCTTGGGAATGGAATCTCCTATGATTATGATACCCAGGAATGACATCCCTAAGAATGTTATAAGTTATGATTATGAAACTCCAAAATGGTATCATTTGGAATGGATTCCCTTATGGTTATGTTAATATGGAATGAAACCCCTCATAAGTTTGTGACACTCAGGCATGTAATACCTTACCACCTTATGACACTCTTGTGACTACACATTGACACCTGAGTTGCACCTCAAATGCTGACTAGCACTAAGTATCTTTATATATATATAAGTACACATTCATACATATAAATTACATATATATACATATCTACATATAAGTCTATATATTTTTCTTCATATAAAGTGTATGCACACACACAAAGTGATATAATTTCATAGATATTTAAGATTAGGCCGAAGCCGGAATAGCCAACCAAGTATCCTTCCGGAACCTGAGCAGGCTTGGTTACTTTTATTTTTTTAACTAAATTTACTTACCTTTCTTATACCTTCCCATGGATTAATTTCGTACAAAATTATGGATTTATTTAGACACAATTGGATATGGACTGTTGAATATATCTCACACCATGTCTAGGCTATCAATTGGTGGCTGAACAAATATTATCTAATTACTGGTTCAAGACCATGGTTTATGCTTTATACTGGTATTATTGTACATGTGAGATTAAGAGAAAATGATTGAGGTTTTTCTCAGAATGATCATGGGGATTGCCTTTGAGAGAATTGTTTTTCTTTTATCATCCTTATATTGTATGCATTACCTATTGTATGGTCAGTAAATTACAACATGTTCATGTATGAGTAATTTTACATTTATTCGTTATGATCAGATGTTATTATATTTCATTGTTTTTATTTATTGTTGCTTCCACTATATTTATTACTAATCCAGATGGTATTGTCTCTCCACTATACCTTCATTAGAACATCACTACTAGTCGAATTCCTATGGCGTATGGGGAGGTATGATTGAGGCATAATGGACAACCTGATCGGGGAATCATTTTATTTTATCTTGGGTTGAGATGATATGTAATTATAATGGACAATGGAGAACCTTATATCCTAGAATTGAAAATTATTTTGAGGGAAATTTAATACTAGGATTTGGCCATGAGGGACGAACTGGGATCACTCTATTTGTCTGAAACATGAGAGATAATAGAAGGGATTAATAAGATTAAAATATTACAAAGTAGATGGGTTTATCTATTGAAATAAGAGGAAGATGGTAGATGGAGATATAAGTACATAATAGTCATTAAGGGTTTTCAGTAAAGGGAAGGTTTATATATCCTAGATATATTTTCACTGGTGGATAAATATATGAATATCTAAATAATGTTAATATTGGTTACATTGAAATGCGTACAACTATAATTGGTAGAAATGAAGACCCCATTAGTTCATAGGGACTTAGATTAATAGATTTATATGTATCACATGGTTAGTTTTGAAGTTCACTAAAACTAGGGACATGTATTCTGACTGAAATATTTATTTATTGTTTTAAGAAATCACTGAGGAATTAGAACAAAAATTTCAAGTATTTTATGAAGAAGAAATCATTTGACTAGTTTAATGTTGATCACTACTATTTTTAAAAGGATTTTAGTGATGGGAGTATTATTATCCTACATCTCTTCATCGATGACCATCATACATTAGGTCTAATAAATAATTGAATCGACAAGATGAAAGTTAAGTTATATATAAGTTTAAAGATGAAGGACCTTGGTTTGAAGAATAATATTTAACAGACAAGGATTATAAGGATCCAAAGTTTTATAATATTATTACTTAACTCAATAAGGCTACATCTGGAAGATAGTGGAGTGATTTTATCTATCAAAATCCAAGATAGTATCCATACTCATGTCCAAAAACATCAAACTTAGTAAATAAAAGTTACTAAAAATATAAGAAAAGGTTGATTACATGGATTAATATTCTTATAAATCATATGTTTTAATTTTGATATACACCATGGTTTATACTCACATGAACATTTCTCAAGTAATGGGATTTTCCATTAGGTTTATGTCGAACCTCAAAAAAGTGTACTGGTAGGATGTGAAGTGGATACTCTATTACATAAAGAGCTCTGATACTGTAAAACAATGCTTTAGAATAGAAGATACATTACAAGGGTTCAAGGACATAGAAATTGATGAATATTTAGACACATGGAAGAGAACCTTTAGTTATGTGTTTACTTTTTCTAAAATGGTAGTGAGATAGATGTCAAATATTCAACCTATAACAATAGTCTTAATAGAAAAAACTATGTATATATATTTAATGGAATTTGAGAAATATATAATTTGGGTGAAATGGATATTATAGGATATTAGGATAAATTATAGTGATGGGATTCCCTTTTGTGACTCACAATGTTATATTCACTTAACCCCCCCCCCCCCAACATTTCACTCTAGGAAAAAAATTCAACTTAAAAATCATTTCATTTAGAATTTATTAGAGGATGAAAAGGTATACCAATTAAATAAAGATGGAGTTAATAATAAAATGGATATTTAGAAAAAGGCAATTTCTAAGGAGGTACTGAGGAAATGTTTCACCTCAATTAGATATATATGACTATAAGTTATAGTTTGAAAACCTTGTATCTACTAAACTGATGTTCAAGATAAATGAATGATGTTTGTGGAAATAGATGGAATAACTTTGTCATGAATTCTTAAAAATTATCCTGAAGTGGATGATTGATGGGATGGCCATATGATAATCATTTTTAAAATGAGGAAACCGAGACCACGAAAAAAAGGAAATATAGTTGTCTAATTTCATATTATTATAATATTTTAATGGATGTTGTAGTATCTAATGATTGGGTCACTAGATATCGAAGATATAGATTAGTTGGAAGGCTCAATGGAATGTTTTAGTGGAAGATATTTCATGAAATGATAAGAGACGTGTTATATCTTGTGAAAACTTTGGAAGATAAGAATAGTTACCTATGTGAGATAGTTAAGGTGGTGAGATCCTTTGATCAAATAAATGTTTTTCTATGATTATTAGCTTAGGTTGATTGTAATCTGGGAAGATTGGATATAGGTTGCTACTAGAAGAACCTATTAAGAACTACTGTATATGTAGGGTGTTATCACCTTGTAATGTATCAAATTAATTGCATTCATCCTATTTTACATCTAATAAATAATTATTAACTAATTGTGTAAGATAAAATTCTAGACCATGTATTTTCTTATTTTTCTCTTATGTTTTTTTGATTGTTGTAACTAATTTTTCTTGTCTGCACCTTTTGTAGGCTTTATTTTATAGTGTGTTGAATTAGGTGCATGTGTTCTAAGGACCCAAACCCTAGTTTCCCAGATCTAGTGCCTTATATTAATACATTTTAATGATTAAAAGAAATACATATCCTAAAGTAATTAATAATTTAGTAGTTTTGGAAAACAAGATACAAACATAAATTCAACATTACAAATTGAAATTAAATAGATAATATAAATTCCATTAGAAAAATATATGACTTCTAGATTATCCCTACAAGTCATTCTTAATATTTATATTCAAAACCTAGGGAAAATAAAACATAAGAAAGGGGGGATCTCATATGATTATTAATGGTAAGTAATACAATGGAATTTATCATAAAAACAAACACTATGCATGGTTAACAACTAAAAACACATTCCTTTAAAAATATACATGAGCATAATATAGTAGGAATGAAAGATGATTAAATAAGGCCATAAAATGATAAAAAGAGAATGAAACATAACCGTTGATATTAAAGTAGTTTAATAATCACATGGTTTATCAATTACTAATACCATAATAAGGGAATTAATAATGTTGTATATCTGAAACATTTGTCACGACCTCGACCAAAATGTCTAAAAATACTAGGACAAGGCATCAACCAAAACCCAATTCTATCTTTTCTCATGATACCTACTGAATCATTCAGTGTCTATAGTAGGATCCTCCTTTCACTTTCTAATTCCAATGTGTTCCTCATATGAAAGGGGTAAATATAAACAACATGAACATATGAAATAACTTCCCCCAATCTATACACATAAACACTAACCATTCTAAGTAGTATGGTGAATGGTATCAAGATAGAACATACACTATAAATCTAATATTAAAACATTTAATACAATATGGTAGATGATAAAGATAATATATTAACCTCAATAATAAATGAAATTCAACAGAAGTGCTGAAATAGAAAGAAATACTCTATAAAATCATTTTGGAATTTTTGAGAGAAATATACTTTTACTTTGAAAATAAGAGTTCTTTTGAAAAACAAATTAATAATATTAGAAATTAACTATGGTAGTTTATACATGATGAAATAATTGGTTTTATAAAAATAATAATGGAATAAAAAATATTATATGGTGCGCTTGAAAATAGTAATAATTTGAGAAGTTTCCTTGAATCGGGCTTGTTTATTGGTAAGAATTGAGAATGATATTTTTAAAACATTTAACTCCCCATAAAATAAATAAGGATAATGATTGGTGCACATATATATAATATTCAAATAGAATTTTTTATAATTAAATAAGAATAATTAATAATTTATTTGTTATTGAGGGAGACAAAGTGTAACCCGAAAGAAAAAAGAGTTTCGGATACAAAATCCTCACCTCCTGTTTGAATGAGTTCTTCACTTCACCATAATGTCCGTGATAATAAAATTAAATCAATTAATCAATTAATTAATATCCATATCTACAAATATTTTATTTATTATAATTTTATTAAGTTAATATATGGATTTTTGAATGAGTTATAAGATATAATTTTATTACTTGGGAGTATTTGATTCCTTGGTTTTCAGGATTAGTATACTTGTATATGAGTATGGAAGTTCATGTGGAATTTGTATAATTATCCATAATTGAATTTATATTATAATAATGAAAATAAATTTGATTAAATGGTGATATAATTAATTTTTTCAAATGGTATGATGATGAGTTATTAGATATAACATTTGTGATAATCATTTAGATTATTTTTGCAATATTTCGATTATTACAAACTAGTTTTGCCGTATGAATTAGTATTATGTATATGTAGTTGTTTAAGAACATTAAATAAGATATAATAAATATTTTATAATATGGTTCAACCATAAATATGGGTTCATGACCAGCCTTGAATGATAAAATGAAGAATGATGATTTTTCTTCCATAAAGGATGTAAATTGGAACCCTTGGATGATGATTTCATTTTAAAAATAAATGGGAGAGAGATAATATTTTGAGGAAGAATATTAAATTAACATTATATAATTCCAATATAGAGATGATACTAGAGTTATCATGATCATTTGGATAGAGGAGGTTAGTGGATGATAAGAAAATTAAATGATTTGAAAATTAAATTAAAAGAAATAGGAAGAGGGTTTATGTCTTGAAATATCCTCCTTAAGAACCTCTTTAAGGGAATATTTTTTGGTACTTTGGAAACACCAAGTGCTCCTCGACATTGGGAGAGACTAGGGAAGATTATTTGGACAGAACATATAAAATATTTAAGGGTTATATGAGTGAGGAGAAAAGGGAGTGAGGGGCGAATTTTATAGTGGAGGAGAGGGGTGATTTTTGAATATCATTTTCATTATTTTAGTATTTTTATCAAGAAAATAAACGGTATTGATTCATGTGACTAAAAAAAAGTAATAATTAATCTGAGTTCGAAACATGTTTTCTTACATCATCAAGGACTAAAGGAATATTTTATTTAGCTTCTAATGTATTTATACTATAAATTACCATGTTTTACTATTCACCAAAAATACGAATATTTTTGAAAAATCCCAAAAAATTTACCATAATATTTTTTCAATGTGTAGAATTAAAAGATGGAATCTATTTTATCAAAATAATTTTCTAAATATATGATTTATAATTTTTAAATAAAACAATTATTTACTTGAAGAATAAAAATTTTAATTTTAAAACTGACATTTTACAATTACATAAATTAATTAAGGTATCATACAAATTCCATAAAATCATAGGACAAAAAAAATATTTATTTAGGAATAAATTTTTTGGTAAATAATTTTATTTTAAATAAATTTATTAACATTTAAATTTAATTAAATATTTATTACTCACAATAATACCAACACTTAATTATTAATTTTAAAAATATCCACTCCCATTTATAAAGAGCCTAATTTTTTTGATACTTACATGGGTGGAGTTACTATTTATAAGGGTATATTACTCTTCATATGGGTCACATTACTATTCACCAAAAAATGTAAATTGATCATATAAGACTCTAAATATCTTACCGATCACAACTGTGTATGTCTGTTTTTCAAAAGTCAAAATATAGAGGTGACAAAATTATGATTAAAAGCTTGGTTATAATAAAAAGTGTTGTTTCGTAGAGACTCATTATTTCATGAATTACTTTATATATTAAATTTATTTTTAAAACCTTGGGGTGCTACAATTTACCTCCCTTAAAAAAAATTTGTCCTTGAAAATTATAAAATGTTAGCTCATAAAAAGATTATGTAGGTCTTCATCATAAGTTCCTTAGGATCCCACATTGCCTCTTTAATTTTATGATTTTTCCAAAGTACCTTTACCATCCAAGTCGTCTGATTCCTCAACACTTATTATTTAGTGTCAAGAATCCAGATAGGCTCTTCAATGTAAGATAAGTAAGGTTCGAATTATATACCTTCAAAAGCTAGTATATGTGTTGGGTTTGGCATGTAATTTCTTAAAAAAGACACATGGAACACATTGTGTACCTTAGATAGGCTAGGTGACAATTCCAAATGACAATCCACAACTCCAATTCTATCCATAATTTCAAAAGGACCAATGTACTTGGGGATCAATTTCCCTTTCTCCCCAAATTGTACAACACCCTTACATGAAGATACTTTTAAGAAAACATGGTCTCCTACTTGAGATTACAAATCCATATTTCTATTATCAATATAGGTATTTTTACTTCTTTAAGATGATTTGATATGTGTTTGAATAGTCTGTACCATCACTTTTGTTTCCACCACAAGCTCTAGGAATACAAGCATCTTTTAACCAACTTCTTTCCAACATGTTGGTGTGCAACATCTCCTTTTTATACAATGCTTTATATGGTTACATTTGAATACTTGAATGGAAACTATTATTATAAGAAAAATCTAGAAAAGGTAAATACTGATCCCACATACCTTGAAAATCAAGTGAGCATGATATCAACATGTCTTATAAAGTTTGAATCACCCTTTCTAACAACACTTCAGTTTGAGTATGATAAGAAATAGTCAAATGAAGCTCATTATCCAAATATTTCTAGAGACTTTTCCAAAACATTTATGTAAATAATGGATGATGATCAAATAAAATTGAGAGAGGTTCTCCCTGAAGTATTAAAACTTCATTTATATAGATCCTCACAAGGTGCTCCAGTGAAAAATCCTCCCTTATTGCGAGGAAATGTGCAGACTTGGTATGTCAATAAAAAATTACCCATATTTAATTATTACTTCAAGATGTTTTTCATAATCCATTGAAAAAATATAGGTTGATGTCATCCCATTTCCATGTCAGAATAGTTAGAGGTTTCATGAATCCTCTAGGATGTTGTCTTTTATCCTTCACCTGTTGATAAACTAAACATCTTGATACATAATCTACAATTTCATGCTTCATGTTGTCCCACATAAACTTTTATTTCAAATATCTTTACATCATTATGCAACCAGGGTGTATAAAGAAATTTGAACTATGGTCATCAACCAATAACACCCTTTTATCTCAGGTATAGAGGGAACACATAGCCTTATCCCAAATTTTATAACTCCATCCTCACACATGAAATATTGTAACTTCCCATCATTCATAATTTTTATTTAGTTTTTAATATTCTCATCATTAGATTGATAAATTTTAATTATTTACAATAAATATGGTTGGGAAACCAATTGAAAAAGTAATTATTCTTCACCATCTTTGATAATTTTCACATCCAAACATACTAGATCTATGTACATATGATCATTGTCAATCCTCATTTTGTTCAGAATTCCATACTTCCTACTCAATGCATCTCCCACCTTATTTTCCTTCCTTGGATGGTAGTTTATGGAACAAATATAATCCTTGAGTAGATCGATCCATTTCCTTTTCTTCATGATGAGTTATTTATATGAGAAGATATATTTAAAGCTCTTATGATAGGTATATATATCACATCATTGAACATAGAGATAATGTCTCCATATATTCAGAGAAAAGACTATAACTACTAACTCAATATCATGAGTTGGATAGTTCTATTCATCAAATATTAACTACCCTAATGTATAAACAATATCTTTATCATTATCCATAAGGAAACAATTAAGTCCTTTCTTTTATACATCACTATAAATCACAAATCCACCATTTCCCTATGATAGTGTCAAGATTGGAGCATTCACTAACCTATTCTTAAATTCTTCAAAAAATTCTTCGCAGTTTTTTCCATATGAACTTAACCCCTTTACATATGATCTTGGTTAATGGGTTACCTAATCAGGTAAAGTTACGAACAAAACACAAATAATAACTTTCTAAACCAACAAAACTATGTACCTCAGTTATGTTCATTGAAGTAGTCCATTCCTAAAATGACTTTTTATTTATAAGATCAACTTAGATTTCATCCTTATAGATAATATTGATAACAAAAGAAACTTTTTGAAACTAGAATTTACACTTTCTAAACATTCCATATAACTCATTTCTTCTAAGAGTCTTCATAATAATTTACAAATTATTCTCATGATCTTCATAGATTTTGGAGTATACAAATATATCATCAATAAATACAATAAAAAATTCATCAAGATATTACTTGAAAACTATATTCATTAGATCCATCCAAATAATGGGTGCATCAGATTGTCCAAAACACATTACAGTAAACTAATAATGCACATACCTAGTTCAAAATGATATCTTGGGAATATCTTCCTTCCTCACATGCAACTTATGATATCCAGATCATAGTTGAGTCTTCGAAAAAAATTGGGCTCCATGATGTTGATCTAATAAATCATAAATTCTAGGTAGGGGATAATTTTTCTTTATTGTAATATCATTGATTTCTCTATAGTCAATTCAAAACCTTGTGGATCCATATTTCTTCTTGAAAAAGAGAATAGAGGATCTTGATAGAGAAACACTAGGTTGGATAAATCCTTTATCACTTAATTTATTTGGTTTTTTCTTCATTTATACTAATTCCATTATGGCCATTATATAAGGATTCATTGATATAATCCTTTAACCGAGAATTAAATCAATAGAAAACTCAATTTATTTATCGAGAGGATGTCCAAGTGAATCCCCTTGAAATAAATAAATGTATTATTTCACAATAGGTACATCCTCAATTTGAGTACTTATTTACTCACCCATAGATAATGTTTTATCTTCATCTTAAAGAATTTCATTCAATAGAGTTATTGGGGTGGATCTAGATAAAAATAAAATGAGGAGGTTTCTGCTATAAAGATAAGGGATTCTACATCATTCTCAAAAATTATAACTACCTTCTTCTTGAAATAGATTTTCACATCATAACTTGAAATGAAATTCATACCAAGAATTATATCGAAGTAAATATTGAGTATGATGATAAGGTTAGTAACTAAATCATGTTTATGTGTCATAAGGGGGACTGATCGACACATCATTGTTTCAATGATACTACCCTTTGATGTTTTGGCTGAAAACACATTTATTAAATCAAATTGGGAATTTCTAATTTTCATGGAAAATTGTGAAGATATAAAATAATGTGATGATCCAAAATCAAATAATGCATTAGATAATTATGAGTAAAAGATTAATGTACCTGCTTCCACAACATTAGGAACTTGAACCTTAGCAGTTGTGATCACATATGCTTAGCCTTTCTCACTTGGCCTTCTCAGGGGAATGTTTCCATGACACTTAGAAAAATAATTGGAATAATGTCCCATATCTTTAAAATTGTAGCACTAAAAATTGGAAAATTATTTATTTTACTTTAAATATCTATATTGGTGGACTCTTTCTCCACATTGGTAACATACTCCTTTTCCTTTTAAGTAGGACTCAGGGTGTTTCTTTCTACAAGTATCACATATCAGAAAACTCCCATTTTAATTCTTCCCAATATCCATTCTTTCCTCTAGAACACTATTATTATCTTTCATTACATTAAAGTCATAAAACATAGAGAATTCTTCCTCTATCATGATTACACATGAGACCAATCTTCTTATGATGAGAATTTTTGGGAAACTAGTTCCCTTAAGAGGAATGGTTTTAAACCACCAAAGAATTTATCAATCTTACTACTCAGATTATGTTTGTAATCTACGAAATGACTTCATATCCTTGTAAAATTGGATTCATACCTCGAAATGTTTTTATTATCTTTTTGATTCAAACTGAATAATTTACTCTCCATATCTTCTCACTATTCTCAAGGAAAACACTTTTCTATGAATATTTACTTAAATTACTTCCATTCCATTTATTCTATTTATTTCTCCTCCACCATGTTTTGAATTAACAACCTACACTGCTCTACATCTATGATAGATTATAAACATCCATGATAACCTTATCCCTTTTGTTATATCCCAAAGGGAGAAATATATCTTCTAAGGAACTTATCCCCTGCTCTACTAAGAATGGGTTTGTAGTCACATTGAACAATAGAGGCAGTTGTCTCATAAATCTATTTAACTTTGGTCATCCACATAGTGGATCAAGATGCTCTATATGGGTATAGTTATTGTTCATAACCTGAATCTTCTATCCTAGTATAGTTTTCAATCACTCAGCACTAGTCATAGCTTCAGAACCAAAATAATTATTTTTCATAGGAGGGAAATCCCTACCTAGGATACCAACATTTATGTGGTTTCCATTACTTCCACTAGGATCCACTTATAAATAATGGAATACAAAAAAATGCTATAAATCATAATGTATAATTTCTAACTACAAAAACACTTAACATAAATTGAAATTTTAATCCTATCTAATTCCATAATCGTAAAAATTATTTTATGAGGACATTTTTACATTAAAATCCTTCATAATGGTTTCTAAAGAAAATGTGAATTATCATAAAAATATACCCCTAGAGTGTCAAAACAAGTGCATAGTATGTCCCATTTTTGCGTACCAGGTTACCCTAAGTTAGGCCCGAAATAGATTATTGGAGTTGTTACTCCTTGGTAGATATGTGGAAGAACCACATCCACTTGTAGTAACCTAATACAGATTTATTTTATAGGAATATCGACATAATCTATAACTTTCCAAAATAATAGGATGTTCTTTTATTCTTAACATCAAAGTTTATCATAGGGTTTTTGTTCCCTAATCTATGTTTTCTTAAATCTAGTTTCTATGAATTATACTATGCTTCCTATAATAATAGCTATAAGGACCCAATCCTAAGTTTCCCAGAGCTGGTGCATTATATTAATACATTAGAATTATTACAAGAAACTCATATCCTAAAGTAATTAATAGTTTTGTAGTTTTTGAAAACAAGATACAAACATAAGTACAACATTACAACATGAAATGAAATATTTAATATCAATTCCATTGGAAAAATATATGACTCCTAGATTATACCTACAAGTCATTCATAATATCTATCTTCACAAACTGGGGAAAATAAAATATATGAAATGGGTGAGATCAGATGCTCATTAAGGGTAAGTAATACAACTGAAGTTATTATGAAAATAAACACTAGGCACAGTTTAAAAATAAAAATACTTACATTTAAAAATATACTTGAGAATAATATGGAAAGAATGAAAGGCGATTAAATAAGGCTACAAAAATGATCCTAATATAATGAATCATAACCATTGATACTATACTGGTTGAATAATCACATGTTTTATTTGTTACCAATACCATAACTAGAGAATTCATAATGTCATACATCTAAAACATATTGTCAAGGCCATGGCCAAGATGTTTGAAGATACTAGGGTAAGGCCTCATCCAAAACACAATTCAGTTTTGTCTCATGATAACTACTAATTCATCAAGGGACTATAATGGGACCCACCCATCAGTTTCTATGTCCAATGCATTCTTCATATGAAAGGGGATAAACATAAAAATATGATCATATGAAATAACTTTCCCCAATCTTTACACATAAACACTAACCATTCTAAGTATTATGGTGAATTGTATCAAGATAGAACATTCACATTCAAATTTATCATAAAGATTTTAATAAAATATGGTAGATGATAATAACAAGATATTATCCTCAATAGGACATAACATTAAATAGAGGTGTTGAAATAGACAAAAATACTCTAATTAAATCATTGATGAATTTTTTATATAAATACACATTTACTTTGAAAAGAAGAGTTCATTTGGAAAAATATTTTCATAAAACCTGAAATGAAATAAGGTAGTTTTTCCATGATGAAATGAGTTTTTTTAAATAATTTTGGCTTAAAATATATTATATATGGCACTTGAAAATATTTAAGAAATTGAGAAGTTCCCTTGAATTGAGCATGTTTATCGGGAAGAATTGAGAATGATCTTTACAAAACATTCAACCACCCATAAAATAAAGAAGGATTATGATTGGTACACATATATAGAACTTTATCACAAAACATATGATTATTACATAATTATAATTTATAATTTAATTGGGATTAATGGAGACAAAGAGTAACATGAAATAAAAAGAATGTTTAGGTAGAAAACCCTTATCTTACATCCAAATGAGTTATGCACCTGACCTTAACGTCATGGATAATAAAATTAAATACATTAATTAATTAATTAATAACCTTATTTAAATTTATTTTATTTTTTATAATTTTATTAAGTTCATTTCTGCCATTTTTGATGAGTTATAAGATACAACTTTCTCACTCTGGAGCATTTGATTCTTTGGTTTTCATGATCGATATACTTGTATTTGAGTATGAAAGTTCATGTGGAATTGGTATAATTATCCAGAATTGAATTTATATGATACTATGTAAAATAAATAATATTAAATGGTGATATAATTTATTTGGTTATATAGTATGAGGATTATTTATTAAACATAACACCATTGATAATCATTTAGATTATTTTAGCGATATTTCGATTATTATGAACTAGTTTTGTCATATGAATTAGTATTATGTATATCTACTAGTTCAAGTACATAAAATAATAAATAATACATATTTTATAATCTGGTTTAACCATAAAAATGGTTTAATGAACATCCATGAAAAATAATTTGAAGAACAAGGGTTCTTCATCCACGAAGGTTGTAAATCAGCACCTCCTCGATGATGATTTCACTTTTAAAATAAAAGGGAGAGAGATAGTAGTTTGAGTAAGGATATTACATCAAGATTATATCATTACAGTATATATATGATACTAGAGTTATCAAGATCATTTTTACATAGGAGGTGAGGGGATGATAATAAAATAAAATAATTCAAAAATGAAATTAAAAGAAATAGGAAGAGGGTTTACCTCTTGAACTATCCTCCTTAAGAACCTCTTTAAGGGAAGGGATTTTGGTAATTTGGAATGAACAAGATCTCCTAGAAGTGGGGGAGAGACTAGGGAAGAGGATTTTGGGAGAATGTTGAGATGATTCAAGGATTATATGAGTGAGGAAAAGAGGGAGTGAGGGTTGGGTTTTATAGTGGAGGAGAGGGGTGATTTTTGAATATCTTATTCATTATTTTATTATTTTTCTCAAGAAAATAAATAGTGTTGATTCTTGTGACCAAAAAAAATAATAAGTTCATCTAAGTTCGAACCATATGTTCTCACATCAGCAAGGACTCATTGAATACTATATTTAGCTTCTAATATATTTATATTGTAAATTATCATATTTTACTATTCACAAAAATTCAAGTATTTTAAAAAACTACATAAAATTTACTATAACTATTTTTTATATGTATAATTTAAAAATAGGCTCCATTTCTTCAAAATAATTTCTAAATACTTGAAATTTATTTTTTAAATAAAATCATTATTTACTTGAAAAATACATATTTTAATTTTAAAACTGGTATTGTAACACCTTCATAAATTATCTAAGGACTCATAAAATTATTCTAAAATAATAGAAACATAAAATATTTATTTAAGAATAAATTTTATGAATATTAATTATATTATAAATTAAATTATTATTTTAAATTATAATTAAATATTTATTGCTAACACAAATACCCACACTTAATTATTAATTTTTAAAATATTCTCTCTCATTTATAAGGTGCTTGAATTTTATTTATAATTTCAAGGGTGGGGTTACTATTCATAATGGTATAATGGTGCATTACTATTCATAAGGGTCAAGTTAATATTCACAAAAAATGTAAGTTGATCCTATCAGACTATAAATATCTCAATGATCGTAACTGTGTATGCCTATTTTTAGAAATTCAAAAATACAGATATGGTAAAATTATGTTTAATAGATAGGTTATAATAAAAAGGTATTGTTTCATAGAGACTCAGTGTTGCATGAGTAATATTATATATTAAATTTATTTGTAAAAATTTAGGGTGTGACATGTTTATTCCTTGTTCTTGGCATCATATTGTCGGGTTCATTCTAGAGCTTTTGTTTCCACTATGAATGTTTTGGTGTTGTGTCTTTCAATGGTTTTACCGGAAGGTGGCCATTGACCCAACCAACTTTTTAATATATCTATATATATATACATATATATATATATACATATATGTACATATATATAAATATATACGTATTTAAATATATATTTAAAGATATTTATATTATATATATTTATATTTATATATTATAAAAATATTTATATATATTTTTTGTGTATATATTTATATATATACACAAACTTATATGTAATAAAAAATTTATATATATATAATTATATGTATTTATTTATATTTATCTATGAGTGAATTTATATGTATTTATATTTATATATATGTGTATATTTATATATTTTATTTGTGTATGTGTATATATATAAATATTTATATTTTTGTTTATATATATTTTCATATGTATTTATTTGTATATTTATCTATTTATTTGTATATTTATGTCTATTTATGTTATATATATATATATGCATGTTTGTATTTATATTTATATATGTATTTATGTGTGTGTGTGTCTGTTTATAGATATTTCCCTCCATTTTTTTTTGTATTTTTAAAATGAATCGTTTAATGGTTATGTATGAAATCATACATATGAGACAACCATTATATGACTAGTCCACCAATATATAAAAAACAACCAAATAGAATTATAGATTAACCCAAATAATCATATCCCATCTTAAAAACTAAACTGAAATGGGTTAATCCAATAGAAAGTCAACTAAGTCGATCCCAACAACAACCAATGCAAGCACCCAAGTGAGGTTCTATCGATGCCTCGAGTGTGGTGTGTAGTAGAAATCTATGTATATACACCATTAAAGTTATCCCATCAAAACAATTACACATATTATATGCCTATAACGTTATACCACAAGGAATAATGTTATCAATCAATCCAAAAGGGAAATCATCGTCAAGAACACAAGAGATTCCATGAAAATAAACAATCAGAGAATCCACTAATGTCACCCTGAAATGAATCAGAATCAACTAGTGAATCACTATCTTATATCACCATCAGAAATAAACCCCACTGAAGGACACTATCCATTAAACTAACAATATAAAAATAACCTTTACAAGATAACACTTTAATCCACACACACATCAGGAGCATGATCCCAACCTTTCTTCTCTACTATCTCAATATATCACAAAATGTCCATATTAAAATATTCCACCACTATTTCAATCAATTAACTTTCACCATAAAGAATACCACTGTAGATTACCTTCCAAGTAGTTACCCTTTAAAAAGTTCAGGTAGGAAAGACCACTAAACCGCACTAGAAAAACCAAGGATAAAGATAATTAATGACCACAACCTTGACCCCTCAACACACAAATAAAGATAAAACAAAATTGAAGAGTGGATGGTGACACCCAAGAAGAATTCATAATTTATTCTATCAAACATCCTTACAATATATATATATATATATAATTTAAATAAACTATATTATGGATGGGGACTTGCATAGTAGTTTATTCAAAAATGGAAGAAAAAACCAATTATAACTTCATCTAAGAGAACCAAATAACCAAAATACCATAATGGTGAATGATAAGAACCAGAAGAAAATGAATAATCCAAATCACTACTTCCACCACCATGATCCCAAATAACCAAAGAAACCTATGCTTCCTCTCCTTGATGGGGTATATCATGACTGTTCATTTGTTAAGGGTAGAGGTAGAAGGTGCTATGTCCTCACCTCTACTAATGATAACCAAACATCGACATTGGTTAAATGATATAAATATAACCCAATGAAATCTAGGTGACATGAAATCAAAGGAAAAAAATAATAGGAATTAATAAGGAAATATAGGAAGATAAGTGAATAAGGAGAAACCATTAGGATAACGAGGATCCAACATGGAATGCAAGAATATAAATCTGACAAAGAAAGATAGCCTCAGATAAAACCAAGAAAGTGAGGTTCCATCATAGTTGGGAAGATTTAATTTAATTTATTTTTTAACACAACTTATATTATCAAATTTTTTATTATAAGTGATATGTAAACTGAGAACTTTTTTGTATGTGAATTAAAACAAAAAAATATACATTAATTTGTTATGAAAGTAATATATAAATGAGAATACTATCTTTTCTTACAAGTGGAGATCACATATCTTGCAACTAGACCAAAAGCCAACAGTTTGGACCATAGTAGTCAAATTAATCCCAATATTGTCGTATTTGTTTTAATTAGATACTTATAAAAGTTGGACTATTTTTCACTTTATAATGAGAAATATGATCGTAATATGATACACTACTTTATTTCACCCTTACTCCACTATGTTAAACAGGTTTTGTAATGAAAATTAAAAATATGATAAGAAATTTCACTTCACATTTGATTAAATTTATACATTTTTTATCACTATATAAAATGGAATATTTACATGGGATGATGTTTACATTTTAGGAGGAGGTGATTTGGAGGACCAGATATGATATAGAAGAAAATTGGTCCAAACTACATGGAATCCCATTGACACATGTACACTATTTTATATAATCCTACACATATGTGCATCCAATTAGACTGAATGTTTTTGAGATGATCCAAAAATCATTGTGATAAAACTCATTCCAATAAACCAAATCCCAATTTATTCATCTGGTGGAACAACTGAACATATATGTCTAGGGAACATAATCTACATTAAGTAAAAATTTTATTTTTCTGTTTTGAAAATATCTTTCATTATATATGTGAAGTGGGCACAATATTTTATATAGTTAAATTCAAGATTCTTGTAAAAAACTCTTCTCTTTTTTCCATGTCAATATAATTCATTTTACCAATCCAAAATTGAAACACAATTGGTATTTCAATATCAGGGTTCCTAAAACCACCCCCATTTTGGCTATAAAATGGTACCTTGGGAACCTCATTTAGAATTTTGAAAAATAATTGATGTGATTAAATTTTGGATTTATAGAGGAGTTATATCATCACCATAGAAGTTATAGATATTCCTATACTCATATTATGATATGAAATTAAGAAAGAGATCCACAAGAGCTTCCTCTTCTTCTTGATAGAGGGCTAAATTGCGTGCATTCATTTTAAGGGATATATACACATTCCATGGTAGTTATGATTCTTATATTAACAATTATATGGATTAATTTGTGTTTAAAAATATTTAATTACATTAATACAACATTATTTCATATTTTAATGATTTTTTGAAGCATGTGATTGGTATGATCTTAATTTTTAACTGAATAGTTTTATGTTTTGAGTGTGTGAATTTTGTTGTTCCAATTAAACAACACAATAATCATTTTCTTACACAATTTCTTGATATTTAAAATTTCTTTTTAAGATATTATACCTTTGATATGGGCAACAACTTGGAAATTTTATTGTTATGTTATGGTTTGGTTCTACATTCATTAATATAAAATCATAGAAATTAATCAAGATTTTGATTAATTTATACCATAAAAATACTCACAAACCTAAATTAATATCTAAGAAAAATGAACTTTAAATGTGTGTATTATACTAAAAATGATCCATTTATATCATATTTTAGAAATACACCTTTTTCAGCTATTAATCTCTTTGAATTCAATTATTTTCTTTATTTTTTTTAAAAAAACACTCCCACTTTTTAGTTATTTTTATTGAAAATACACACTATAAACCCCCAAAGCTCCTTGAGAAATGGCATAGGATCTGACCTAGACTACACATAATCATATAAAACCAATTAAATTTTATTTATCCTGAAAACATGATCAAATTTTTGTCTCATTTTCTGGGATCACTTTGGTTTTTAGTGTGCATTTTTTGATAACATATTTTAGATTTTTTTGATTATTTGATTTCTTCTTTATTATTACTTTACTTATATTTTTTTATAATTTATTTTATTTTTATGTTCTATGATTGATGTGTTCTTATCTAGGTGATATAACTCCTTTCAAATGTGAACTTGAGAGGATCATATATCAGTGACACAATGGAACACAAGATGATCCCTTGAAGGATGACACATGACACCTTAACACTCTTATAGAACCCTATTATTATGGACATAAAATATAAACTGAACTTAAAATGTATAAAATGAATGAAAATAACTGAAAACTAAAATAACTCACTTCTCCGAATGATGATATTCAACCTGCATATAATCAAGAATAAGGAAAAGAACCAAACTTAAAACTAAAATCTGGTTTAATTCTTCTATACAAAATTTCATGGACTTTCTTGATAAGACCCTGATAATAACTTAAAAGAATTTCATAATGTTTTTCCAAAATTAAAACTTTTAAATGTTGATGAATAATTTATTAAGATTAGGGAATTCTCATTTACTTTAGATGAAACTATAAAATATTGAATATATAATGTGAACTCCCTAATTAGAGACTAGTCATAAATGAAACTCCTTTTTTTAAAAAAATACCTACCAAAATATAGAACTACAATAATATAGAAATAAATTTGTGGAATAAATTAATATAACATGGAAAAACATTATGAATATTGGGAATGTTTAAAAAGGCTTTGTTTATGTTGAACACATCGCCAAATAAGCAAGAAAATTTTAATAAAATATTTTTATGAATATTTAATTACAATAAATCATAACATTATTGGAACTATTATAGGTGGTGCCTTTGTGAACACGACTCCAATCACTACAACTAATATCATTAAAAACATGGAACAATGTACTCACAAATTTGTTATAGGGTCCAATATACCAATCAAAGGTATACATGAAGTACAATGTTTTGATGTTTAGAAAAATGTGGAAAGAATGATTATATTGGTAAGTACCCTACTCTAATAATTTACTCTTTACCAAGGGAAATCCCAACCTCCACCTCCAATTCATTATGATATTTGCGCCACTGAAACCCACTATTATGAGTAGTTACCACATCTGAGAGAATCTTCTGAGTGTTGTGATGAAATTTTTATAGTCTAGTTAGAAAAGAACCATACTATCCATATGACAATGTATGGAAGGATAATCAAGTCTATAAGAAATCATGATATTCAAACCAAAAAAAACAATCTTCTAACTTGTTAGGGAAGAGTATTCATCCTCCACCACTACCAAGAAATACTCACTAACCACAAATTTCATTCCAATGACCCCTTCTATAACCTTAATCTAGACTTCAAGTCATGATGAAAAAACAGATTAAAATAATATCCAATTACAAAAAAACACAAAAGAAACAATACAAAACCTAGGAACTCAATTAGTACAACTCACCCACATAGTTATTAAAAGCCAAAGTCAAAGGTGTAACAAATACTATTCCAACCTATTTCAAATTCCAAGTAAAATGGTAATTTATGTTCTATCACACTTATTTGTGTTAATGAACATTATCTATTCAATTATTATAAACATAGGGTATTTCATCCTCTTGAAAACTCCCTTTCTCCACCTTCAAGATATTCATGTGAAGAAAAATAAAAAGAGTAAAATATTTGTCAATGAGGATTTGCCTAAATAATATTTTCCAATCACTTTCCCCCGAATACTTTCTAAATCCATGAAATGTTTTGATAAAGAAACTAATAAATAGATCATGAATACATTTAAAAATTTACCAGTTAAAATTCCTCTCTAAGATGTAGTTAAAAAAATTACCCACTATGCCAAATTTCCTAACAAAATTTTCAACCATAGACAAAACCTGAAGGGGAATGAGAGATTTAACCTTGAGAGGAATGTACCATATTTGATACAACAATTGATTCCAACCAAATTAATTTATATAGGAACATTTAAAATACATTTCACCAAAGGAAAAATATTTTTTTCTGATGAAATTCATGATTTCTATGATTCAATTAATATGATGCCTCAATCTAGGCATACTTCTCTATAATTTT
Organism: Viscum album; assembly: GCA_963277665.1. NCBI lineage: Eukaryota > Viridiplantae > Streptophyta > Magnoliopsida > Santalales > Viscaceae > Viscum > Viscum album. The sequence goes on along the minus strand of OY728126.1, from coordinate 764,664,486 downwards.
TATAGTTTCATCCAATGAAAATCATCAAAAAAATTTACAATAGTATTACTACACACAAAACCATAGTGATCTAGGATTTCCTTTTGCGAGTAAAGAATCTCATTTCCCAATATACTTCTATGTTATTGAGATGGAAGATACCCAAGCCCAAGGACATGCTCCTCTCATACCTAGAAGACATTTCCTTAAAATGGGAAAGACAATCTTCAATGTTAATAATGGTATGATATCCATGGAGTTTGGAAGGTAAAAGGTAAGTGTCAATATCCTTGATTCTATAAAACACCCTATTGAATAACACTACACTCTTCTTGTCTATTTGATGAAAGTGTTGTCTGACAACACACGCACACACAACATTATCTCATTGAGCATTACTCTAATGTATTTTCTGATTCATAACACTTTGCTTATATGGGTTTTGATTCATCTTTTGAGTGTTTTAGGGGTTTGGAAAAGTATAAATATTGTTTTCTAATTGATTATTTCTTTAGAATTGAGGATCCATTGGCCATAGATGAAACTGTGAAGCTTGTAAAAGCTTATTCCTCAAATAAGGATGTTATCATTGAGTAGTTAGATGAGATAAATGACCTATCACTATCACTTTCACCCACATGAATCCAAAATCCCCCTATGTTGGAACATAAACTACTAAATCAAGTCATATAATACTCATATCATGAGAATGGAAACAAGTTTCATTTGATCAGTGTTAGTTTACTCCCTCCAGAGAATAAATTATGTTTGAAAAATTGTTTCATAGAGTATAAAAAACATTAGGATGAATGAATTCTAGAATTATTTACATTTTCTAAAAAATATTTATGCATCATATTTTGTTAAAGTATAAGGATAAACCACTGAGGCAGGCATAATACCTTCTGAACCCAAATCTCTTCGATTTTGTTAAAAATGAGGTAACCAAATTATTGGATGATGGAATCATTTATCCCATATCTAACAACCAATGTGTCATTCTAGTACACGTAGATCCTAACAATACTAGTCTAACAGTAATAAAAAATGGAAAAAATGAATTTGTTACAAACAATGTATATTATAGTTGGAGTTTCTGTATAGATTATCATTGACTAAACAGATACAATGGTAATGACTATTTCAAATTACCATTCATTAACCAAATTATAGAGAGTCTAGTTAGAAAGTCTCACTACAATTTTCTTGATGGGTATTCGTGATACTTTTAGATTCATATTTCTCCTAAAGATAAGTAAAATACAACCTTTACTTTCCCCTTTGGCACAATTGCATACATTAGGATGTCATTTGTCCTATGCAATGCTCCAGGTAATTCCAATGATTCATGGGTTGTAATTTTTCAGATTGCCTATAGAATTTTATGGAAGTATTCATGGATTATTTAACTGGATATAGTTTCTATTTTAAGGAGTTTTTGACTTTTCTTGGTTCTTTCAAACATCACATTATTGAAAATAATGTTGAATTAAAATATGTTAAATTTCATTTCATGGTGCGACAATGTATAGTACATGGAAATTTCATTTTTGGGGATGTTATCCAAGTAGATAAATCAAAAGTATACATCATTTATTCCATATAATTCCCTAAAAATGTAAAAGATGTGTGGTATTTCTTAGGTCATTCTCGATTCTATCATTGTTATATTCAGAAATTTAGTAATATTTTATTCACCCTCTCTGGCTTACTCAAAAAAGAAAAGGAATTTGTTTTTGATAAAGACTATGATGATTATTTTAACAAATTTATACTAAGTCTCACATCACCCTTTTTCATCCAACCACCATGGTTGGATTTTCCACTTGAGATCACGTATGACACCATCCACTATACAATTGGGGTAGTCTTATCAAAATGGGTTGATTGAGATGCACTTGTAATAGCTTATGCCTCTTTCACACTAGAACCTTCCCAAGAAAACTACACCATAAAAGAAAAAAGATTATTTTTCATTATGTTTTCCTTGTATAAATTCAAGGAATAATTTTTAGGGTCCAAAGTAAATGTGTTTTCAAACCATACAACCTCTAGTATTTCTTTATTAAATTGGAATCCAAAAAACATTTCATACGATGGATAATCCTACTTTTGGAATTTAATATAGAAATTATAGATAAAAATGGAATATTGAATGTGTTATATGACCACATTAATAGGATTTTCCCACCATTGGACCACTTTATTGACCAATCCCTCCCCATTAAAGTATTATTTTCTGATGATAACCATTGTGATGTAGTGAACCATACCCCTTGGTATAAGAACATTGTGAATTTTTCGCTTCATCTAGGGTACCCACATATTTTAGAACTTCTAAATCCAAAATAATTAATTTTGATTCACGATTGAAAATTTGTAATTAATTATTCCCATGGAAAATTTATAGTGACCAAGATATTCATTTGTGTATCCCCGACCATTATTTCACCTCCCTTTTGAGCTTCTGCCACACTTTTGATTGTGGGGTAAACTTTGTCTCTCCATGTACAACTTGAAAGGTCCTTGAATATGGAATTTATCAGCCAACATTGTTTATAGATTCTCATCAGTTTTTCCCAGTTTTTCCAGTTTTTCACAAATGCCAATTCAAAAGAAATATCTCAAAGTTGAAGGAAATTTCTGAATAACCCATGTTATTTTTTGAGATGTTGGATTCATGGGGAATTGACATCATGGGGAATTTTACAAATTATTTTGAATTTAGTTACATATTATTATACATTGAATATGTATCTAAATGTGACGAATAAAATGATACATGGACTGATTAATCTCGAGTGTTTATTGATTTTTTGAGATCATAATCTTTCATTGGGTTTGGTTTACTAAGATTCATCATTAGTGATCAAAGGTAAAATTATTGTAGTCATAACCTAAAATAATTCATTATAAGTATGTGTTTGTACATATTGTCTCTACTTTATATCACCCCCAATCTAATGGACAATCATAAATTTCAAATCGTGATGTTAGAAATTTATTGGGAAAAACTGAATTAACCAATAGTAAATATTGGAGTTTGTGCTTAGATGATGCACCTTTGTAATTTCTATGTATTTTATTGGGTTTTTAATTGATTTTCATCTATCCATGGATGTAGATAACCATTTATATTGGGTTTCTAAATAATGTAATATGAACCTCTCAAATGCAGGTGAGTATATGAAGTTGTAAATTTAGGGGTTATAGGAAATTAAAATATATTGGAACTATCAAATCTATAAAGATATAAAAAAGGATTCCCATTAATGCCTTATCCTTTATCATTAATTCCCTATTGAGAATAAGGTCCTCATTTACAATTCAAGTCTAATGTTACATCCAGGTAAGCTTTGTTCCCACTGGTTTGGACCATAAATAATTACTAATGTCTATCCATTTGGTGTTTTATAGGTAGAAAATAAAAATACTAAAAATGAATTCACTATTAATGGAAAATGGATGAATCACTATCATAAAACCATTCTGGTGTCCCTAGTGGAGGAACACCATGTTCAAGAAGCAACTTACTAGTGACACTCACCAGGTTTTATCTTTCCTTACCAAATTCTCATTTATTATAGTGAGTAAATTTTATTTTCTAGGTGTGGTGGATGGGTATGTTCCTGGGTTAGTTAGAATTTGTTATCATATTTTCCCTTTTTTCCATTAATGTATAGTATTTTTACTTTCACCCAATTTCCTATGTTTGTTAGGATTTTCATCATCTTTATTCTATTTTTTCTTTTTTATTTATTTGTACATTGTATTTTTACCTACCCATTTTTTATATTGGTATAATCATTTTTTATACCCACATAATAATGGAAATTATTGAAAATTCATGATGAATTTCCCCATTTTAGGTTATTTTAACCTTTATAGTAATATTACTTATTCTATGGAATGTGAGTATTAGCAAGATTTTAATATTGAGGTGTGAATTTTTTAGTAACCTGGTTGTTTTTTATTTTATAAATTGTTTTATCTCTATAAATCCTATGAATTTATTGATACCCTATGTGTATGTAGTTTATGGATTAATAATATCACTTAGCATCTCCACACATCTTTTAACCCAACCATGAAATGTAAATATTTACTTCTCAACAGAAGGTAAACATAAGTTATGATAATATTTATTAGATTTAAAAATTTATTTTCCCAAAATTTCTTTCTTTATCTGATCTATTTCATTACTATAATATATTAAACTACGTGTGTGTACCTATTATCCAACTATTTTACACCCTAAAAAAGAAAAAAAATAATGGGTGGAGTGATGAAATGGAAATAATATAATGATATATAGTACGGGAGTTTATGTTTTGAGTTATATGAATTCTTAAGTGAGTGGGTCATGATAATTGATTGAATAGATGTCAGATAGGTTTGGTGGAATGGATAAGGTAAGCAGTTTTTTTAAAATAACTTATATTTACTATATAGAAAGTGGAAATAATAGCTTGAAATGATTGTCTCAAACACACATGTGGAGAGTTAGTGGCATGGATTAATTATGAATTCCTTTCTTAGACTAGTATCATGCATCAGATTTAATTTATTTTTGATACAATTTATGATAATATTTTTTAATGATCACTAAGAATAACTCATTGATGTGGTTTTTTCTTTGATTACATTTATAACATGAATTAAAAATTCATTTAATGTTAAATATTAATGAATCTTAGAGTATATAAATTCATAATATTTGAAAATTTGACTACTTAAGAGTGAAAATGTTTAGGTGTGGGGGTATGATTGCACCACGATTCACTATTTTATTTCATCCTTACAACACTCTATTAAAATGGGGAATTATTGAAGTTGAAAATAATAATAATAATTTTTTCTTAAAATTTGATTCAATTATTTAATTTTTTATCACTTTTAAAAATACAAATTTTACTTGTTTTGATCATTTCATTACAGGAGGAGGTGATTTGGAGGTCCATTAATGATGTTGAAGAAAATGGGCCAAACTACATTGAATCCCAAGAAAAATGTACAATGTTTTGCATATTATGGGAAATATGAGCATCCAATTGGGATGTGATTTTGTGATATGATCCTAAAATTAGTAGGATATAACTAATATCAAGATACCCAAGGCCAATTTGTTCATCTGATGGACCAACTGAGATAATCTATCCAAGAAACCTAATCTTCTCAAAACCAAAAGTTTGGTTTGGTTTTTTGATAATATCTCCCATTATATATGTCAAATAGATGAAAAATATTATATGGTGAAATCCAAAAGGACCTTAAACAACTATTATTAATTTTCCAAGTCAAGATAAGGAAGCTTAGTAGTTCAAATTTGAGACATAAGTGGTATCTTGAAATCTGAGTTCCTAAAACCACCTCCCATTTTGGATAAAAAGGGAACTTTGAAAACCTCATTTGGAATTTATACCTAGGAGTGAATTTATAAATTTTTTGAATTATATAAGATTTATCTTATCACCTTGGAGGTTCTGAATCTCCCAACACACATAGTGAGAGTTGAAATGAAGAAGTAGATCCACTCAAGCTTCCTCCTCTCGATGGCGGGATAAAAGGTGGGTGTTCATTGTGATGAAGCTACACACATGTCAAGGGAGTTATGAAACCTATATTAGCTACTAGTTTTAATTAATTTGGGTTTAAAAACATTTCATTCATTTTAAATTATACTAATTATATATTTTTATTATAAATAAAAATCACTTTTAAGGAAAAGTGGGAAACCAGTAAAGATTATAAAATAAAATTACCCAACCTGATATGTAATAGATGAATCATTGCATTGTAATCTAAGCATATTAGAGAGATTACCTCTGAGTATACTCCATTGAAGAGATGAATCCTTCTCATTCAGATTATCTTTGAGAAAGATATCAATGTGGTATGTTATCATGTCCCAAGTCTAGATGGTCTTTTCCACATAAATATTCTTCGCATTGAATCAATGTGAAAATATGCCAAGATATTTTTGGATCCAGACACCTTGATCCTTGGTGTAACTAGCCAAAACACACCCTCCCACCAGCCTATCAAATTCCTCTTGATTCGTAATGAACTGAAGGCCGTTGTCATAGAAATACTCATTATACTTGATGATGATTTCCAAATCATCACATTACATCAATTCCTTACCACACATGTGGATATCTAATTCAAGAATCTCTTTATTAGCATATGTCTGGCCAGAGATAGAAGAATACCCCGCAAAAGATTCAGAATCCTTAGTAGAGTTTTCCTATACCTTCTTGGAAACCTTAAAAGGTAACCTACCTTTTCATGAGCATTGAGTAACATGAGGGATATGTAATAATGTGTAATATTTCTTCATACACAACCGATGAGAGTGCTGGATAAACATTTCTGAATTGATTAGAGTGTTTTCCCCTTCTTTGAAGAGGATCTAATATATTCCTCCATAATTTCTACTTCCTTGGACTCAATAGGAGAGTCCAAATCAGAATCCCTATCCTCATTGGGGGACACTGAACTCTTAGGTAGGTTCTAATAATGGGAAGCCTCCACTTCATTTCCTTCCTTGAACATAAGTCATTCTTCTTCTCCCAGCACTGAAAGTCGGTTTTGAGAATGTATAACCTTTCCTCTTAACTTAACCATGTCAGCATAGGATGGTCTTTCCTACAAGACTTGTATGAGCATATTTGGACCTATGGGATGCTCGTATCCACGTCCCATAAATTGTTTTTTCTTATAAGTGTCCTCCCAGTCTCAGCCTTAAGGTCCATTGGGACCTTGAACATCAAAAAATATCATGCTTACCACTACTTCATCGATAGTGTTGGATGAAACTGGATGTCTCACCATATCCACATCCAAGGACACCTTCCTTTCCACTCCACCAACCTACACTGCCTCTACTCCACCAACCTATAAATAGAGGATACACAAATCATTCCTTAAGCAGGAGAAGACTTCCATAACTCACGACCCTAGATCCTTTAACTTAGTACTCTTCACTGCAACTGGTGGAACCATAATAGGAAAATTTATGAGATGATCTACTCCAGAAGTACTAGTAACCTCCTAGAAACTTCCCTATAAAGCAGTCATGTTCTCCATGCTAGGAAAGGCTTGTGGCATGATGGGTTTCAATTCCTCTGAGATAGCCCCACACACCTCCTCAAACCTACCAAAAACAACTCCATACCATACTTTCTGGTACACAGTAGGGTCGACATACACCTTAGAATCAGCCTCTTATCTTGAGATAGGGACCATTCCTAGCTGATCCCTATGTCCATGATGGCTTCTAGAGATCAGATGTCCTAACCGATGATAGTCCAATCAAAATGCTATACACAACTCAAAGGCCACCATTTGTTTCCATCTAAAATCTTCTCCAACAGAGATCCAGATCCAATCCATTAGAGGCTTTGAAACATTGACCTCAACACAAACGCGAGGGGACATTGGGTGAAAAACTATAGAAGTACAACTATCCGAGCACAAATACCTTCCTACTATGTTTCCGAATGGATAGATAATCGAAGAATTCTGGAAAGGTAGTGGAAGATTTCAGAAACTTAACCACACCAATGTCAATGGCACATCATATTTCATGTTGAACATGAAAGAACATCGGAGGAGATAAAAACCACATCCATTGAGAGCACTAGGAGTGCTTGACCAAGAAACAACAAGATCATTCTATGAGAAAATCAGATCATCATATGGCATCGATCGAGAAGACCCACAACCACTTGATATTGAACACCCCATTATTCAAAAAAATATCTATCAAAGGCATCAATTGAGGGCCGATAGTCCCGGAATCGATCCACTAGTGTCGTCATGGTTTGATTCTACATGCATTAATATAAACACTTAGAAATTAATCATAATTATGATTAATTCCAACCAAATAATTAGTCCAAACCTAAATGAATCTATAATAACAATGAACTTGAAATATGTTTTTTGAACTCACAATGATCTCTTTATATAATATTTTTAAAAATACACTTATTTTCAACTATTAAACTATTCAAATTCAATTATTTATTAAAAATATTTTGAATCCACCCCAATTTTTTGTTCTTTTTTTTGAAAATACACACTATAAAACAATAAATATCATTGATATATGAACTATGGTCCTACATATATTATATATAATCATATAAAACCAATTGAATTGGACGTGTCATGAAAACTCAATCACAATCCATGATGATTCCCTTTGTCTTTGATGTGAATTTAACAAGTCATTGTTACTTTATGTTGGTCAAGATAGTTCTTTGATTATAATCATTACCACATTGATCAAAAACTAGTCTTCATACAAGTTTTTCATTTAATTATAACATCCCAGTTCCAAAAGCCACCTAGAGGTGCCCTGTACCCGGTTAGTCACATGACCTCAAGTGCAGTTCCCCGTACGCCAGAGGTTTCTGACTAGTAGCAAGGGCCTTGGGTGTGATAGTGGGGAAACTATACACTCATTAGCAGAGTGACACAATATAAGAGAAACATATATACAATAACAGAAGCAGTGATAAAGGTATAAAACAGTAAACAGTAGAAGACTGAAAGTAATAAGTAGCTGGAGCATATATATAATGAATGATGCATGATACATATGTCTAGGAAAGTATCCAAACACATTACAATCCTGTAATACAGTACTAAACCAAAGTACAAAAGAAAACAAGAAAAAAAATCCTCAGCATTGCAAGCCTCAGCTTGGTCCCATGCTATATAGCTTCCAAAGTAGTCAAGTACCTAAAGTAGAAGGGCGCTTGACCTTATCTATTCCTGCAAAAATATAATTTGTTTGGTCCCAAAAGCATGACCCAAATAGGCCGTGAGACTAAATCCCACTAGGAAACCACCAAGTGATTATTCCTAACAGCCAGTGAATACATATTGAAGTAAATAATCAAAATAATCAGTAAACAAGGAAGTAATCAACAATAAACATTCCTACAGTTTCAAATAATTCAAAAAAATACATGGAAAGTAAGCAGATAATCAAAAACATGTAACCCTATGGAATGTACTCAAAACATATCCCCTATAGTCCTACCTAGAAAACACAAGCAACCCTCAGGGAAGTACACACAGTCTAACCCCTCTGGTTCAGCTTTTCTAAAGGCTCTCTAAGGAAGCACTCAATGCCAATTCCCATTATATCCAAGTATGATTAAATACTCCCTGAGTAAGCACTCACCATCAATTACCCCTATAGTCTTTTAACGGAAACTACATGAACTATGAGGAAGCACTCAATGACAATCCTCCGGTGGCCTCGTAACAAAATTATAGACACTCTGAGAGAGCACTCAACATTAATCCCCCATATGGCCTTGCATCGTGATAATAAACAGACACCCTTGAGAATCTCTTACATCCATTCTCCCTATGGACTACTACACCAGGTTATAACATTCCTATGTAAGTTAAACAAGCATAGAAATTAACCTTATTCACATTCAATTAACCTCTACTCAAGTATACAAGCATGGAAAGAAATTAATAGGGCTAAAATAATAAACATGAAATACCCCGTTCAAGGGTATTGGGAACTTTTGCACATATAACTCAAAGACTTTCAGAAAAAAGGCACAGACCACCTACCTCAGTGTTATAGGATCATTAAACATGAACCTCATTCCTTGAATTTCCCAAGAACACCATATATCTACAAAAACGTCTAAAATGTTCAATAGGAGATAACTTGAGAAATATGTGGAATCAGTAAAAGAAGCTCTAGAAGAAGGAATATATTACCGAGGTGATCCCAACACAATCGACAACAGTAGAATCAAAGGACGGATGCCCGATCAGAGGCTCATAGAAGGATCATGGACATACAATCTCTCTTTGATGAACCATACCTAGAAGAAGACGGTTCTGTCCATCAGATGTGACCCCAGTGCATTTAATGAAAAAAAGAACGTACATGGTATGTACTTTAGAAGTACACAACATATACTCTAGAAGTACACGGTGTGTACTTTCCCTTACCGGCCCCCATATTAGGTGGTCTCTAGGTCACCACACACAACCGTGTGTATGGAAGCTACACAACCATCACACGACTACCCTTGGTAAACGAGTACATGATGTGTACTCATAAAGTACATGAAATGTACTTAAGAAACTTCCAGAAACTCTTATTTTCCTAAAAAACAACAGAAAAAGGAAAACATACCTTAAAAAAAGAGTTAGGTTCTTACAAACTTCCCCCCTTAAAAAATCCGTCCCCAAATTTCCCTTGCAAGGATGCATAGAAGAAGAATCCTCAAACAGCTCCGGCCACTGTGATCGTACATCAGCCTCCCTCTCCCTTGTCTCATCTTTTACCTGCCCGTACTACCATAACACTCGTACCAGAGGAACAGACCAGCCACGAAGAACCTTAGTAATGCGATCAACAATCTAGATAGGATGCTCCTTGAACGAGGCGTCCACCTATAACTCAACCTCCTCAGGTTGAAAAACATGAGATGGGTATGAGAAGTGATGTCGGAGCTGAGAAACATGGAAGACATCGTGCATAGCCTAGTACCTCTGAGGTAACTACAACCGATAGGTAACTGGCCCAACTCTCTCCAAAACCTCAAACGGCCCGACATACCTTGTTGAAAGCTTACCCTGTCTCCTAATCCTCCAGTGTCCCAACCTCAGTGTGACATGTAGGAAAACATGATCCTCAACCTCAGACTCCAGAGGTCGTCTTCACTGATCAGAATAAGTCTTTTGACGAGACTATGTAGTATACATCCTTTTCTGAATCAACTCTATCAGCTCTGAGGTCTCCTGGACAAGATGTGGTCTCAGAATAGTTGTCTCTCCTGCCTCTAACCAACATAAGGGTGATCATCATGGCCTACCGTGAAAAGCCTCATAAGGTTCCATATGAATAGTTTATTGAAAACTGTTGTTGTAGGAAAACTCCACAAGAGGTATGTTCTTCTCCCAATAACCTCCAAAATCCAGGATGCATGCATGAAGCATATCCTCAAGCACCTGAATCATACGCTTGGACTAGCCATCTGTCTTAGGGTGGTAAGCTGTACTCAAAAATACCTGTGTACCCAAGGCCTTCTACAATCCCTGCCAGACCTGAGAAGTAAAACAAGCATCCCTTTCTGAAACAATGGAGTGTAAAAATCTGTGTAGACATGCTATCTTGTGGATGTACAACCGCTCCAGCTCATCCACACTGAATTTCTCCTTGATTGGAAATAAATGAGAAACCTTCATGAGTCTGTCAATGACAACCCAAACAAAATCCTTCCCTCGAGGCAACCTCGTAAAACCTATCACAAAATCTATCGGGACATCGTTCCATTTACAATTGGGAATGAGTAACTGCTGTAAAATCCCTTTTGGTCACTCATGCTTTTCCTTCACCTGCTGATAGGTGGAATACCTCATCACGAAACCAGCAACATCTCTATTTATACCTGGCCACAAATACCGATGGTGTAGATCATAATACATATTAGGGACTCCAGGATGAAATGCCCAAACCGAGGAGTGAAAGTCCCACATCATCTCCTCACATATGTCTGCTGACACCCATATGTGGCCATGAAAATAAATGATCTCATCCTCACATATGGTCCACCTAGGAATAAGGTCCTCTCTTGACACACTTTCCCATAGGACTAGGCCTTATAAATTTTCTAGATGTCTTATTCTCACTAGATCAAGAAGAGTAGAGGTAAAAGCTACAGATGAAAGAAATTTTTTCCCCTGTCTCTCGTGCACCTCTAAATACATCTCAGAGAATAGAGCCAAAAGCTTCCACTCACTACTGGCCCCCTGAACTTCCTATATCTGAGTCCTCCTGCTCAGCTCATCAGCCACTGCATTGCCTTTCCCAGGCGTATAGGAAAGCTCAAAGTCAAAAGACTAAAGGTACTCAACCAACATTCTCTGTCTCAAATTTATGTCACATCGAGTGAAGATATACTTAAGACTTTTGTGGTTCGTGAAAAACACAAAATTATCTCCCAATAGATAATTTCTCCCATAGCGTAAGTCATTAAAAACAATATCAAACTCAAGATCGTGCATCGGGTAGTTTCTCTCATGTGGTATCAACTATTGTGACCCATATGCAACAACTTTTTCTTCCTACATAAGAACAAATCCAATCCTGATACCTGAAGCATCACAGTCAATAGTGTATCTCTTTCCTGGCTCTGAAAAAACTAGTATCGGTGCCGATGTAACCCTTTCTTTCAACTCGTGAAAGGCTGATTCAAAAGAATCTGACCACAAGAACTTTTCACCCTTCTTAGTTTGGGTCCCCAATGGTGCTAATAGGTGTGAAAAGTCCTATATGAAACATATGTAGTATCCAACCAGCCCAAGGAAACTTCATACCTCAAATAAGTTCTTTGGATGCTCCCAGGAAACTACTGATCTCACTTTTTCTGGTTCTACTAATACTCATGTCTCTGAGATAACATGACCTAGGAAGTGAATTTGATCCATCCCAAAGTGGCATTTTGAGAGCTTAGCTTATAACTGATTCTATCTCAGTGTACTCAAAATGACCTCAATATGGGTATCATGGTCATGTTGAGTGTGAGAGTATACCAAGATATCGTCCATGAAAACCACCACGAAAGAATCCATGTATGGATGGGACACTTGGTGCATTAGTGCCATGTAAACTATAGGCACGTTCGTGGGACCGAACTGCATAAACACATACTCGTATAGACAATACCTACTTCGAAAAATTGTAAGAGGTATATCAGATGGACTAACGCACAACTAATGATAACTAGACCTCAAGTCAATCTTCGAGAACAACCGAGCTCCTCGAAGCTAATCAAATAGATCATAAATCCATGACAAGGGATATTGGTTCTTGACCATCATCTAAAACAGCTTCTGATAATATACACAAAGTTGGAGAGTACCAATCTTTTTCTTCGCACACAGGAAAGGAGAACCCCAATAAGATGTACTGGTTTGGATGAAACCCATTGCCTACAACTCCTACAAATGCTTCTTGAGCTCTTGTAACTCTGGTGTAGCCATCCTATAAGGAGGAATGGACATTGGTTCCGCTCCTAGAATAAGCTCAATAGAAAAGTATACCTCTCTCTCCAGAGGCAATCCTAAAAAGTCCTCTGGAAGGACATTCTTAAAATGATCCACCACTAAGGGAAAGTCCATATGTGAAGTCTCTTGGTCATCTAGATAAAAACTAGAAATCTGGGCTATAACTCCTCTCAACCCGTAATGCTCGGGTCCTGCTCTGGTCACTTGGACATCCCATTCTCCCTTTTGAAGAAACAATCTGCCCCTTAGTTATGTGAAACTCACCCTACGATGATAGAAATCGACAATAGCCTGGACTGAAACTAACTAGTCCATTCTAAGAATGAAATCATAGCCCGTCATCTCTAAGACATAGAGGTCCCAAAATAAGTTACACCCACTAACCTCAAGAGGGAACTCCTTGCACTGATGTACACTATCTATTCTTGTCCACAACAGTGTGTCCAACGTAAAGATATCAGCATAAGTAAAGATACAAAGCCCAAAGATCTCAACAACAACAACAAATATAAAGCTATTGGAATCCCCTGTATCGAAAAGGGAAGAAGATACCACTAAGGCAACTAGAAGCATACCTCAAACTATAAAGGTTCTGGAATCCTTCCCCTACTGTGTCTGCTCCACCGCAAACATTTGACCTGCACCGTAGCCCCGTGACCCTACCTAACCACTCTGAGCTGATCCACCCTATTGTCACTGAAATCTTGGTGACTGACTGCCATGAATGAAACCTCCACCTCAGACTAAACGGCCAGAAGAACTCTAGTTCCTAGACTGATGAGAAATTGGTGGCGCTACTTCTGAATACTGAGTCATTGAAGAACCCCTGTCACCAACTGCTGGTGAGAAGATCTGACAGAAGCATTGAAGATAACCCATCTTGCCATAAGATCGGCACTCCACTGGGTCTATCGGGCAATATGGTCTTGTATTACTGACCTTTCTACACTGGTAGCGTACCACCTGGCTACCTGAAGGTGCATCCCACCTTCTCGGATCTCCACATGTAGTCTTCTTACGATGCTTCCTATTATCAACTGGTGAAGCACTGATTTTGGATTCTAAACTTCCCTAGATCATAGCTCTATAATCCATCATGTTATGCTTTGTGATTAGTGCCTGGTTGACTATAGAAGTGATGTAACTCAACCTGAATATTTTCACCTGTGAATGGATGTCGTGCCTTAGACCATCCTCAAAATTCCATGCTAAGAATAACTAATCACCTCCTAGAAATGGTTTAAAGCTCTATAGCTCGGTGAAGCGATAATAGTACTCCATAATAGAAAGAGTACCCTACTCCAAGCTCATGAACTCTTAGGCTTGATCAACCGTCAATGTATCCGGATAGAAGTAATTGTTGAAGATATGCTGAAAATCCTCCCAAGACATATCATGTTGGTGTCCCACCTATGAGATTACATCCCACAATCTCTTGGAGGAATCCCAAACCATATACATAGCAAGCTTGAACCTCCTCTCTAGAGGCATCTCTAGATGCTCGAAGATGGTAAGCATTGATTCTAACAATGAATTTGCATCCAGGGGTCCTCCATCCCCTGAGAAGGTGGGAGGATGATGCTGCTAAAAGAACTACATCAATTCTTCCATCGATGGGGAAGGAGGCGGTACTCCATGGAAGGTATGCATGAACCTAATGAAGCCCTCTCTAAACTGTGAAACAAGACCTGTGTCCAGAATGACGGCTGGTGCCAATACTGGCACTACATGAGGATCTTCCGGAAGTCCATGATCAGCCATGTCTGGTGTTTAATTGTTGCCCTATAACTGGAATAAAACTGTAGGACATCTTGGTGGCATGACTCTGCAAGGTCAAATGCACACCTTAGATCAAAATAATCAAGGACTGAAAACTAGAAGAGTAAGGAGGTAACATGAGAAAAAAACATTCATGTTTTTCAAAACATGGATACACGGCGTGTATGTTAAATTATATGGTGTGTTCCTTTAATCCATTTACATGGGTGTGTACTTATGAAAAAACTGGTTGTGTAACACCCCATACACGGTGTTTTGTTCTTACACATGGCATGAACTTGAATCCTCTACCCTTTCCCGAGTTCCCTTACATGGATAGGCCACACGGTTCTCCTAGAACAAGACTACATAGAGTGTTAGTGCCAGACACAATGTGTACTAGACGAGATTCACTGACCCGTGTTGTTAGTGACACAATCAGATACAAGGCTCACAATACACATCATGTTTCAGATGGACACAATGTGTACTAAGAAGAATACACCGACACGTGTTGTTAGTTACACAACTGGATTCTCGGGTTACACTATACGACATATTCCAGACAGACACTGCATGTATTAGAAAAGACTCAACTGACCCGTTTTGTTAGTGACATGGCCGGTTACACAGTTTTACAACACGGTGTGTACATCTGGTACATGACGTTTCCTAACAAAGATTTTCAAACCTTGTGTCTCTGCCCACATAGTCTGAGACATGGTTAGTGATTACACGGTGTGTACATACAGTACATAGTGTGTACTTAAGAAAAATAGTTTTTTCCTGAACAGAAGAACACATGGCATGTATTCATCATTACAGGCTGTGTATTCTAGTTTTTTCAGACAGAAAGCCTCATAAACTACTCCAGAGCCCAGAAAAACACTGAAACGAACATTAAAGTGCCAAATTCTGACCCATGGGGGCCCATACTCCCTGAAAATCAAAGATTGGAATCCTACACATGTCATAAACATGCATAATAGATCAATAATCCCCAAAATTCTGATCCATGAGGGCCCATAACACCTCAAGAACCAATGTTTGGCATTCATTAAAACAACTCCTTACCCAAAAAATACCCTATCAAACATCATGGTTTTTTATCTAGGAATCTATCACAACAACATGCATATCTTGCACAACATCTATCACAACAACATGCAATTGCTAATGCACCCTAAATGGCATGGCAAGAATTCATGAAATGTGATTTCTAGCAAGTGACTATATGATGCATGAGATGGAATACCCTCATCTCATCAGGTTGGAACAGAAATAGAACCTCAATAACATCAATGGTAACAACACAAAACATGTCAGTCACCCAATGGTAAAAATTAAATCAACTATAAAATTGAAAAACTAGAAAACTTGCAATAAATGAGGTAGATTGGCTTTTCCCTATACATGAGTTATCTACTCCCGAGCACAACTGATTACCATGTACCTATTCCTTCCTATCCCTGGATAAAGGCTCCAAAAGTAAGTCAAGAGAAAAGAATCCCTCTAATACCACTTTGTAACATCCCGGTTCCAGAAGCCACCCAAAGGTGCTCTGTACCTTATTGGTCACATGGCCTCAAGCCCATTTACCTAAATTCCAGAGGCTTCCAAATAGAAGCGAGGGCCTTGGGTGTGATAGTAGGGAAACTATGCCCTTATAGGAAGTATAAAACATCAGAAGAGAAACATATATACAATAAAAGACGTAGTAATAAAGGCATACAATAGTAAACAACAGAATGCTGAAAGTAATAAGTAGTTGGAGCACATATATAATGATTGATGCATGATACATATGTTTAGGAAAGCATCCAAACTTGTCACGATGCTGGAATACAGTACTAAAGCAATGTACACAAGAAAAAAAAGAAAACAACTCCTCAGCATCACAAGCCTCAGCTGGGTCCCATGCTCTCCAGCTCCCAAATTAGTCAAGTACCTAAAGTAGAATGACGCTTTCCCTTATGTATACCTGAAACAATATAATCTATTTTGGCCCAAAATCATGACCCAATCATGGTGTGAGACTAAATTTCAGTAGGAAACCACTAAGAGATATGTGACTAATAGTCAGTGAATATATATGGCATATCATAAGAAAAAGAAGCAGTAAACAAGGATATACTCAAAAATAAACATTCCTACAATTTCAAAGCATTCAAAAAACTACATGGCATGTAAGAAGATAATCACGCATAGGTAACCCTCTGGGATGTACTCACAGCCTATCCCCTCTGGCCCTACATAATAAACACAACCAACCCTCTAAGATTTACACATAGTCTAACCCATCTGGTTCAGCTTTTATAATGTCTCTCTGATAAAGCACTCAACATCAATTCCCCTTATACCCATGTAAGATTAAAGACTCTATGAGGAATCACTCACAGTCAATTCCCCATATAGTCTTTTAATAGAAACTACATGCACTCTGAGGAAGTACTCAACGTCTATTCCTCTTGTGGCCTCGTAACTTAATTATAGACACTCTGTGAGAGAACTCAATGTCAATACCCCTTATGGTCTCATAGCGTGATAATAAACTGACACTATAGAGAATTCCTTACGTCCATTCTACCTATGGTCTACTACACCAAGTTCTCACAACCAAGTGTAATTCAAATGAGCATAGAAATTAGCCCTATTCAAATTCAATTAACCTATACTCAAGCATACAAGCATATCAGGAAATTAATAGGGCTAAACAATAAACACGCAATACCCCATTCCATGGGTATTGGGAACTTTTGAAAATATAACTCAAATAATTTCAACAGAAAGGAACAAACCTCCTACCTCGGTGTTGTAGGATTGTTATATGTGAACCTCAATCCTTTAATTGCCCTAGAACACCATAGATCTACAAAAATATCTAAAACATTCAATTATAGATAACTTGAGAAAGAGGATGAATATGGAAATGAAGCTCTAGAAGAAAGAAGAGTGTACTGAGATGATCCCAACACAATCGATGATGGTCGAATCGGAGGACAGATGCTCGATCGGGGGCTCAGAGAAGGATTGCAGCCATACGGTCCCTCTCAGATGAACCCGACCTAGAAGGAGATGGTTCTGTCTGTTAGACGCAACCTCAGTTCGTTTAATGAAAAAAATAATGTACATGGCATGTAATTTAGAAGTACACAACATGTACTTGACCTTATCAGCCCCCACATTAGGTGGTCTCCAAGTCACCACACACGGCCGTGTGCATGGCCGCTACATGGCCAGCACCCAGCTACCCGTGGTAACCGAGTACACGGTGTGTACTCATAAAGTACATGACATATACTTATGAAATTTCTAGAAACTACTCTTTTCCTCAAAAAACACTAGAAAAAGGAAAACATACCTGAAAAGTAGATCTGGGTTCTTACATTAATATTCTAAAAAAATTTCCACATCACTAATATGTATAAGTGGTATTTATATAAAAAAATAATTATAAGAATATGTGTGTGTGTGTTTATATATTTATGTGTTTGTATATATATATTTACATGAAAATATATTAATTTTTTATATTTATGTATTAATATATATTTATAGATATTTACATGTTATTATATATAAATTTATACCTTAGTATACATAACTTTATATATAATTGTATGTATTTCTGTATATTTATATAATATTTTTATTTATATATATTTAAATATATTTATATGTGTTTATGTATATTTATGTGTTTGTTTTTAAATATATTTAGATATATATATTTATATAGGTACAAATTTTCATTCAAATATATTTATATGTATATATATATGTATATTAACTATTATGTCAGTTTAATTAATGGTTGATGAGCTTAAGTAAGTTATAAAGGTTATAAAATATGAGAAATTGGTTGTGAGTACCAATCCCAACACCCTATAACAGGTAATTTATGTTAAGAATCATCCATCAATCCCTATGGTTGATCCACATTCCATTGCTGCTTTCTCAAATTCATTGATTTACTATGAGGCTTAGTAAATAGTAAAGGATATGTTACCAATGATCTATCCTCATGGGGTGAAGACCTCATATGTAAAGTTTATAGAGATATGCAAAATAATTTTTTCATTACAACATCTTGTATTAATACCATGTGAATAGTGTGAAGGTTGTGGGTTGTCATGCTTGATTGTATCCCTCTTTGTAAGTTATTCAAAAAATTTAATTTCACTAGATATTCAAATCATACCATATCAAGAGAGAACCTTCCCAAGTGAGTAAAATGAGATCCACAATTATTAACTGAGGCATCAATGATAAATTTTTTTATTTAATTGTTTATTCGAAATAAATGACACAATTTCCTCACATTGTGTTAAATATGATTATTTATGGACTATTCAGGGTTAAATAATTCATTTAAAAACTTGCTAAAAATTCCAGTTTGACTATTTAAAGTGAACTATATTTTTGTGCCCATAAATATCGTACGGTGAATTATTTAAACCTAAAATTTTGTAAAAAAATTATTCACTAAATTTACTATAACTTTAATATATAACATATGATATGTATCATGAATTTAATTGGATTAAATGGGACATGAAGTATAAGATGTATTGGACATGTACAAATGGACACCACATCACCATTTTGGCCATATAATCAACATATAGGATTAGATTGTTCTAAAATTTAATTTTTTTTTGAAAAACCAGTTATTCAAAGATAATCAATCTATATGAATAGAAGGGTCATGGATTTTTGTGGTAAAAAATTCTGTAAAATTTTGATTAAAATTTTGGACTTAATTTTTCCATTCACACTTGTAACCTCTTGTAACCCTAGCCTTTTATCTCCCTTATAAATGTGTTTATTTCTCCTTTAATGTGGTTTTCCATGAATTAGTAGATATAGGGTTTAGGGGACGTGTTTTACCTCTATTTAACCCACAATTTCAATATGAAGATCTCTTGAATTAAGGATCCCTTCAGAAAAACCTTATTCTTCTTATTCTCTAAGTTGTAAGGATTATATTTTCAGAAAAAACTTCTTAGTTTATCTACCATTTATTCTATTTTTTCAATTTTATTCTTCTTTGATTAACTTATTTGGTTTATAAATCAATATTATAAATGTTATTGGGTTATAACCTTTATAGATCTTTTTGAATGAATAATTTTTATACATTGACTATAACAACCATGAAAGAGTATTTTTATCTTAGTAATTGATCTACCTCTAAAACAATTCATTTAATTGTGTTTAATCAATGAAATTATTTTAATTCACTTAAAATGATTTAGGAATTTATCTTTTAATTTAAAATATCCACTCAAGAAATTGAACAATTAATACAATACAAAAGTGGTCTAGTGATGTGTGAATCATGAGAGTGATATCTTAATTACTAAAACAAAAAATCATGGGATCAATTTGTATATTGAATATAAAATCCAAAAAATAAATTCATCCTCATTTATATAATATATAAGTTCATTAATATACCACTAAACATAAGCTATCATTAGATCAACAATCAAATCAGGGTGCTACGATTTCACATATCGAAGCTAGCATAGGGTTTAATTCATTTTATCTATGTTTTTAAGTTAACTATGATTTGGTGATAGGGTTAAAAAAATTGGGGGATCAAAATGAAGTGTAGTTTTATTTGAATGATATTTATTAATAATTAATTGACTAGGTAGAGTAAGATCACTTACATCTTCAAAAAATATTTCCTAAAAAACATATTTTCTCTATGTTTTATTAATTAATATTTTTAAAAAATATTCTTATGACATACTTATTCTATTTATGTAAATTTGAGTAAACCCACCATACTTTTATGTAGTGTGTGTATTTTTAATTTTCATAATACCTTTAATAATTTTTTACGTATTGCCTATTTGAGCCACTCTAGTATACCTAAGTAAAAAAACCACATATCATTTGAGAATTACCACAATATCACCAATCAAATTTGTACCATTATTATGGAGGATATTATTTCCTTCAACTAATTAGTGGTATTTTTTTACTTTAAATATATTATATCTATCTGTTTTTATTCTTCCTTATTTACACTTTCTCAATTTTTCTTTTTTTGGGACCAATAATTCAAAATTATCATCTTTTTATCATGGTCTATTTTTATTCATTTAAATTTTAGTTTATTTATGAAATGAAATAATCTTGAGGATCTATTCTTTCATTCCCACTAGATTCAACAAAACTATGGGATAAAATTATAAAGTCTCAATTTAAATAATGTTTCAAAATTCACCCAACTAGGGAATTCCACCATTCTAGGAATTTGGAAATAGTAATAACATATAAAACAAACATAAAACCATAAAAAATGGCTAAAAATAAAAATAATAAACCCAGTAGAACCATTTGAGAGTTTGATATATTAGATATTAGTTATCTACATACCCACAATGCATATCAAAATATCAAATGATAATTTGAACTAAAATATTGATTAATTCACCATCTCCCAAAATTTCTTGGATTATCTGATGAGGATCCAAACAAAAACCTTAAATAATTTAATTTTTTATGCTAAAAAATTAAACCAATAAATTTCTTTGAAGATCAAATAAAACTTAGAATATTATTATTGGTGAAAAATCCCTCGAGGTACCATTGTATTGTTTTTGGTTTGATTTTTTTTGACTAAGTAGGTTTCCATGGTATGTTGTGAAGTTATAGATAGATTGTTGACATGGTATGTTAATAAATATCCATGAAAAAGGAATGGATTCCTTGGAAGCAATATAAACAATTGCATATACATAGTGGTACCATTTCCCAGTGTTTTCCCAAATTCCTTACGGTCCAAAATTTGGAGGATGGATCAATCACCATGAAAGATGTATTTCTATGAATTCCTCATAAAAATATGGTAAGGACATGAGTTTTGTGATGATTGGGTTTCTCTAAGGGATTTTTGTGAAGGTTTGGATCATCGTTAATGAGCATCATGAATGAACATAGGTTTGATGGTAAATATGAATGACTATGAGAAGCTTCCCAGATGAGAAATTTCCCTTGTGCTTCATGAAAATAGGGTTCTTCATTAATGATATTAGAGATATTACCAAAAATGTAATGATGAGGATGGAATCTCTTGGAACAGGATTAAATTCCTATACATAATCCTTTACCCCCTCATAAAAGTAGATAAAGACTTAACAAAGATTCAAATGCTCTGAATTCATGAAGGATATTCAAAATGATTTTTATTGTGAAAAATATAGATAATAAAATATGTTCATGAAAGATATAAAATATGAAAGAAGATTTTAAGCACCATGAATGTATTGGGGTTAAAAGAGGCTATAAAAAGTGACGGAATGTTGTGAGCTTCATAAAGGATAATTGAGATTCTTGAATGTGTTTGATCTTCATGAAAGAAGGTCTATTTAAGAAGGATGGTAGAGTTTCATGAAAGATGTGAGATTATAGAATGTTTTGGGGTTTCTGAAGACATTATATACTTGTGAATAATTGGGTAGTTTCTTGAAGGCTATGTGATATTCTTGAAGTAAGTGAGTATTGTGAAAGTGTTGAAAAGAGATTTCCTCGTAAAACTATGGCAATGTGATATTTATCAAGTGAATGAATGTGAGACTTCCATAGATAATATTAACTCAATTGAGGATGCATTCATTATTGATAATGAAGTCACCTACATGTCCATAAACTATGTGGGAATCATTTCATGAGTGGTAAGAAAAGGAAGAGGGATAAGGTGATCCTATCCACCATAAGTGATAAATACAAGGAAATATTGAGGGAGTGACACTTGGGAAGTAGTGAGACATCCCTAAACATGTTAAAGGTAGTGATCCTAGGCATAAAAGTGACCTAGACTAAAACTTATTTTGGAAGTAATCCTTAATGGATTTGGTACATCAGGAAATTTCCATTGTATTCTCCTTGGATGTAGTCCAGTGAGGGTGAATCATGTAAAAATCGTTTCCTCTCCTGCATGATTTAATTTCTATTAATACATAGCTATGGTAAAGTGGTGGAAGAGTGTATTGTTTAATGATAAAAAAATATATGAAGGGGGTGTTTTTTAATCTATCATACCATGATTGACCACCCTCTCATAGTATTTATCTTTATTGGTCTAACAATCAGTATCGGAGAAAAAGGCTAATATAAATGTTTCTATCTTAAGGGAATAAATTAAGGTTTTCAATCACAAAGGGATTCAAATATTCAATGGAAACAATTTTAATCTATTGAAGAATTAAATTCAACACCTCTATTAAATGTTGTGTAAATATATTTTTACAGCTTCAATGAATGGTATTTATTCTAGTATGGAAAAAAAATGTTTTATCTAAATAATAACATAGATAATTGGATATTGATTCCAAAGGAATCAATGATTTAGGTTAATCCCTATCAAATTAAATCTCTACGAATGTTATATCTTATTAGTCATCACATTACATGTGGGAAAACGTGAAAAATATTTATGAAGGTGGCTCAAAAGTTTGAGAAGGAAAGTTAAAAGTTCTATAGAAGAAGTATAAGGATATGAGAATGCACCCTAATGAGTGTGTTGACTCATTATTTTTCCAGGAAAATATTTTTGTGGAACACATACATGGTCCTAGAGAAATTATTAAAGATGTAAATATTTTTAAAAGAATATTGAGAATACTTCTTCCTCAATTAAATTTGAAAGTTTTTTATTTGAAGATAAATATCCAAAGTACCTGACATTGTATAGGTAACACAACACTTTGTTGCATTCAAGATGAGAAATGATGATAATAATGATGTGAAAAAAGGGAACAACCAAAGAAGTGGAATTCTAGGCCATGAAAAAGTTTACTATTTAAGATAGTTAGTAGGAAGAAAATGTGGATGAGTTCATGTAATTCCTTTTATCAAATATGAAAATATAAAGAGGAATGTTCAAAGGGAAATATTAACATTAATGCTTTCAATGTGTAATGATTGGAAATATTGCAACAAGTTTTCCTAAACAGTTTCAAGATGATTGTAAGGATGATGAAATTCTTGAGATGAGGTATTCAAGAAATGTTAATGGTAAGATATGTACCAATATAAATTTATTGAAAAATAAGGACCCACTATCAAAATAATTTGACTGATAATATGACTCTAAGGCAGAAGAGTTAGAGGACTGAATGGATCATAATGAAAATGCTATGGTGGCGGTTTTTATAAATTCCCAAATTGTAACACCCCAACCCCTCTAGACTGGATCTGGTGAATTAATTGTAATATTGGCATGGTTAGAAGGAATAAAAATCCTGATTGAATGATCAGTTTAGTAGTCTTGAAGAAACTAGATACACAGATTTTCTCAAATTACATTGGAAAAGTTACAAAATACAATACATAACGAAACTAAAAACTACATCCACAAGTACTCAATAAACGATAACCTCTTTGTCACATGTTGAAATTAAACAATGAAAGGGGTGAGATCAAATGTTGTTTAAGGGTTAAAAATACCAGAATCATGAGTACAATAATAAGTGAATCACAATCAACATGACATAATCAATATGTCTTAGTGAATAAATGAATAAATAATTCAATTAATAAACTGAAAATGAAACTGCATCCATAGATTTTGTTATTGTGAAAACCTCATGGATAAAAATAATAACTGATAATGAATAAATATAATTTTTATTAATTGGACTTCATGTATTTGGCACATGAAACCATAATATCGTAAAAACGGTTTAGTTTTATGGGTAGAAACCTGTCTGATTTTTTGGAAACAAACTCGAAGGGTTTGTCGCTAACTGATTTGTCTCATGAGACCTACTGATGCATCGAGGGGATATAGAGGGCCCCACCCACCAATTCATGTCCAAATAATTCTTCATAAATTTATTCAATACAAGTTAAATATGCCTTTTCAATATTCGTATAGAGTAGAGTATACAGATTCATCAATATTTCCTTACCTAAAATAACTTTCCAAATAAACACCGTATGTAAAATGGAATACGGTTTAGACAAAAAACATATCCATGATATGAAATTATGTATATTTAATATAAATATAATTTCAAATGAAAATTTATCTCAAATGGACATTAGGTACACCACATAAGGATTATTAGGTGCACCAAAAAAAGTTAGTCACAACAAAATAGTAGTTGAGACAAAGTCTCTTCCAACAATGTAATCAGTTGAATCATATGACCAGAACTTAATAACCCTCAAATGAATCATTTAATTACACGAATATAAATATAATAATGTTTTTATATATCAAATAGATGTCCAAATATTCCACATACAAGAAATAAGTGGCGAACAATGAACATCTCACAGAAATGAATATGAGATGAGAAACCCCTTACCTTTTGCTCGAGTGTGTTCTTCATTTGTTTTAATGACCTGAATAATCAAATTTAGATCTGTTAATTAATAATTACAAAACCTCCTATACATGTAATTTATTTAGTATAACCTTATTAGGTTCATTAATGGCCCTTTTAATGGGTTTAATAGGCTCAATTTAATTGTTTTGGAAACATTTTCTTCATTGGTTTTCATGATTCGTTTACTTGCTCTCATGAATGGAAGTTCATTTGAAATGTGGATAAATATACAGAGGTGTTAATATATATTATTAGTGACATTAAAGATATATAAATTTTCTTATAACGATTATAGGTTATATACTTGAGGATGAATCATTAGTTAAATGTTTTTGATAAACTCTTGGATTTAGCTTGGCAGTTTTGTATACAATGAAATCATTTTGTATTATTATTCCGTATTATGAGTGTGTAAATATTCCAGAACATTAATGAGATGAAATAAATATATTATGATTTTTTTAACCCATTAAAATGGTTTCATGACCAGTAATTAAGGAGAAAGTGAAGAACAAAACTCCGTCGTCCACAAAGGTTATAAATTGGAACCTCATGGATGTTGATTTCGCTTATAAAACTAAAAAGGGGGAGTAAGAATATTGATGATGGTTATTCCATTAACATGATATAATTACAGTATATGGATGATACTAGAGTTTATAATGGTCATTTTTACATAGGAGGTGAGAAGAGAAAAAGTTAATAGATGATCTTGAAAATAAAAAAACATGTTGAGAGATCCCTTATGAAAATTTGGCAGCCTAACGACGTCTCATAAAATTTCATAAAATGAAATGATGAGAACAAAAGGGTATATCATCATATAAAAATCAAAATAAAATTAATAAGAATAAATAAAATCAAACCTGAACATATGAGAAAGTAATTTCAAATAGATAACATAAAAGAAGTGTCGACTTAAAGAAGATAATGAAGGATTCCCTTACCTTGTAGAGTAACCCCTAGATATTGAAGGATGGGACCTTGGGGGATTAAGGACACCATGGGAGGACTCTTAGAGAGGTTAAACCACCATATATTTGAGGACGAGAGATTTTTAATGAAATAAAATGAATGGATGAGTGGGTATTTATAGAAAAAGAGAGGTAACTGTTTAATAATTTCAAAGGGACACCTCATTAGTGGTTTTTTCCAAACCATGTACTTTCCCATGGAATTTTCCCATGGTTTTAGCCACTTGGGACACCTAATGTCATATTTTACTGTAAAAAAGTCGACCATACTTTTATATTTAATTATTACATCATTATGATGTCATTAAACTACCGAAAACTCAAAACTGTATATTTACTGTTCATGAAAAATTCATGTATTTTAGAAAAATCCCAAAAATTTACCCTAACCATTTTTCGATGTGTAAAATTAAAAAATTAAATAAATTTTTTGACAATAATTTTCAAAGTATTTTTAATTTAATTTTTAAATAAAATCGTAGATAATTCGAAAATAACAATTTTAAAGGTATAATTAGTTCTATATCACATTGAAAAATTAATTAAGATCTCATTATATTATTACATTAAGAAAATAAAATATTATCATTATTTACTATTTATAATGGTCATATTACTATTCATTTTACTATTCATAAGTGTATATTACTATTCATCAAAAAATCAAGTTGGTTCTATA
Source organism: Viscum album (assembly GCA_963277665.1). NCBI lineage: Eukaryota > Viridiplantae > Streptophyta > Magnoliopsida > Santalales > Viscaceae > Viscum > Viscum album. The sequence goes on along the minus strand of OY728126.1, from coordinate 764,637,685 downwards.
AGACTCCAAATGACTTACTGGTCACAATTTTAGATGACCGGTTTTTGAAATTCAAAACATAGAAGTGGAAAATTTTTGTTTAATGGATAGCTTATAAGTTTCTACTATAAAGTTTTGATTCACAAAATACATAGTGCTTCATGAAATATAGGCTATGAATATAATGTATTTGATCGAAGCATACCATAATGTTTTTGGGGTGTTATATTATTCCCTCCTTTAGAAATTTCCTCTTCAAAATTTTATGTATAAATCCCACTAAAAAGATGTGGGCAGTTCTTCTTCATGAAATCCTCTGGTTCCCATGTTGCTTCCTCCATATTATTGTTTCTCCAAATAACCATTACTAGACGAGTTTTTCGATTTCTCAATACCTGCTCCCTTGTGTCATGAATCCTGATAGGCTTTTCACAGTATAAAAAATCAGGTTCCAGTTCTATTTCTTCATATGTGAGTACATGCATTGGGTCTGGCATGTACTTATTTAAAAATGATATGTGAAACACATCATGAACTCTAGAGAGATTTGGCGGTATCGCTAAATGGTAAGCTACAACTACGATTCTTCCCAAAATTTTAAATCATCTGATGTACCTGGGGCTCAGTTTCCCTTTCTTACCGAACCTTAAGACACCCTTCCATGGAGATAATTTCAAAAATACATGATCCCCCACTTGGAATTCCAAGTCCTTTCTCTAGTTGTCAGCATAACTCTTATGCCTACTTTGGGATACTTTAATATGGGCTTGTATTTTCTTCACCTTTGTTGTAGTCTCTTCAATAAGTTCTGGGCCTATAAGTTTCCTCTCACCATCTTCATCCCAAAAAGTTGGAGTTCAACATCTCTTTCCATATAATGCTTCATATGGAGCCATTTGAATACTAGAATGGAAACAATTGTTGTATGAAAATTACACCAAAGGAAAGTATTGATCCCACATACCTTGGAAGTCAAGAGAACATGACCATAGAATATCTTCTAGAGTTTGAATAGTCCTTTCAGATTTTTCGTCGGTTTGGGGGTGATATGTGGTACTCATATGAAGCTTAGTATTCAAAGCCTTCTGAAGACTTTTCCATAATTTTGATGTAAATCGGGGATCTAGATCAGATAAAATTAATAGAGGTGCACCATGAAGTCTCACAACTTCATTAATATAAAGACTTTCTAGGTGCTCAAGTGGAAAATCCTCTCTTATTGGAAGGAAATGTGCTGATTTAGTGAGACGATCAACAATTACCCATATTTCATTATTCCTTATAGGTGTCCTCGGTAGTCTGGTGAAAAAATACATCGTAATGTTATCCCACTTACACATAAGAATAGGTATTGGTTGTATCAATCCTTTGGGATGTTGTCTCTCCGCCTTCACTTGTTGACTAACTAGACACCTTGACACGTAGTCAAAAATTTCTCTCTTCATATTATCCCACCAAAAATATTCCTTCATATCTTTATACATCTTAGTGCTAACCAGGTGTATAGAGAAATTTAAGCTATGAGAATCATCTAATAGTTCCCTTTTATCTCAGTTATTGATGGAACACATAAAGTATTCCCAAATTTCAAAACGCCTTCATACACAAAGTTAGCCAGTCTCCCATCCTTGACTACATTAAATTTCTTGTGCAGATTCTCATCAACAGATTGTGGACTTTTTATCTTCTCTAGTAAATATGGTTTAGTATTAATTTGAAAGAGGAGTGATGTTTCCCCTTCATTAACAATTCCCATATACATATTTTATAGATCCATGAACATAGGATCTCTTTCAATCCCTATTTGAGTCAGAAGGCCATGATATTTCCTGCATAATGCATCTTCCACCTTATTTGCCTTTCCTGGGTGGTAGTGTATCGAACAATCGTAATCTTTGAGTAATTTAAGCCATCTTCTTTTCCTCATGTTGAGTTCTTTTTGGGTGAAAGTATATTTCAAACTCCTGTGGTACATATAAATATCATATCTCTCTCCATAGAGATAATGCCTCCAAATTTTCAGAGCAATGATTATAGCTTATAACTCAAGATCATGAGTTGGATAATTTTTCTCATGAGCCTTCAACTGTCTTGATGCATAAGAAATAAATTTATCATTTTTCATAAGGATGAAACCCAATCCATTCTCTGATGCATCGCTATATATTACAAATCCATCACTTCCAGATGGACGAGTCAAAATTGGATCATTGACCAATCTTCTTTTCAATTCATCGAAGCATTCTGTACATTTTTTTGTCCACAAAAACATAGATCCTTTACATGTGAGCTTGTTTAGTGGGTTATCCAATCAGGAAAAATTATGAATGAAACACCGATAATAACCTTCTAAGCCAATAAAAATGCATACCTCTGTTATGTTTTTTGGAGTGATCCAATCTTGGATTGCCTTTGTCCTCCCATGATCAACTAGGATTCAATCCTTAGACACAATATGGCCTAGAAAACCTACTGATTGAAGACATAATTTGCACTTGCTAAACTTCCCATATAATTTATTTCTTCTATGAGATCTCAGAATAACCCGCAAGTGATTATCATGGTCTTAATAGCTTTTTGAGTATATAAGGATATCATCGATGAATATCACAAAAAAGTTATCAAGATATTCTTTGAAAACTCTATTCATTAAATTCATGAAAATAGAGGGTGAATTTTTTAGTCAAAAAGGCATCACTGTAAACTCGTAATGCCCATACCTAGTCCGAAACTCTATCTTATGAATATCTTTCTTCCTCACATGCAACTGATGATATCCGGATCAAAGGTCAATCTTTGAAAAGTACTGAGCTCGCTGAATTTGATCAAATAAATCATCAATCCAGGGCAGAGGATACTTATTATTTATTGTAATAGCATTGATTTCCCTGTAATCAATGTAAAGCCTCATGGATCCATCTTTCTTCATGACAAAGAGGACAGTGGATACCCATGGAGAAACACTTGGTCGAATAAATCCCTTTTCAATCAAATCCTCTAGTTGTTTCTTTAGATATACTAATTCCACAGTGGAAATTCTATATAGAGTCTTTGATATAGGTCTTGCATTAGGAAATAAATAAATAGAGAACTCAACTTCCTACTCTGGAGGATATCCAGGTAAATCCTCTAGAAATACATTAATGTACACTTTCACTATGTGCACATATTCAATTTGAAGATTTCTTTCCTTGCCCATAGATATTGGTTTATCTTCCTCTCCAAGTATTGCATTCAGTAGATCTATTGGGGTCATTTCTAGATAAGAATTAGGTGGTGAAGTTTATTCCCTAATGACAAGGGATTCTACACCATTTTCAAAAATTGTAACTTCCTTCTTCTTATAATAAATCTGTGCATCATAATTTTACAGCCAATCCATATCGAGAATTATATCAAATTTAGTCATTGGTATGATGACAAGGTTAGCAACTAGAGATCATTTTTGTGTCTTGAGGGGGACTAGTCGATATGAATTGGTTTCAATGATACATCCCCTAGGAGTTTTGACTGACAACTCCCTTATTGAATAAAATTGGACATATCTAATTTTCTTGGAAAACTGGGAAGATATAAATGAATGCGATGATCCAGAATCAAATAAAGTGTTGGATAAGTTTGAGGAAACAATTAAAGTACCTCCCACCACATCATTAGGAACTTCAACCTCTGTGGTTGTAATTGCATAGGCTCTCCCTTGCTCTCTTTTCCTTTTCTGAGTCAACTTTCCTTGACTATTAGTACACTCATTTGCATAGTTTCCCATATCTCTGCAATTGTAGACTTGAATATCATTGAATTGTTTCTTCCCCTTACATTCATCAGATCAAGGACCCATTTCTCTACATTTATAACAGACTCCCATGTCTTTAAATCATTTCCAGAGATAATTCTTTCCACAATTCTCACATAACGGGAATAGCTTTGTTCCCTTGCTATTCTTCGGTGCTTCTCTTTTTTCCTTTCTTATCAGAGTACTACTTCTTATCTTGGTTTCCTTTGAAAATATTTGATCTAAAAATAACCTCTATGTTTTGATGGCACTTGATATAATTTCATTATATGATGAAAATGATTGAGAATCCAGTTCCCTTTGAAGACATGGCTTAAGTCCTTTAAAGAAATAATCAATGTTGTCTACTGAGTCACGTACGTAATCTACGGCATACCTGGATAGACCTGTGAAAGTAGCCTCATACTTTGCAACACTGTCTCCTTCCCTTTGTTTTAAGCTAAGGAATTTTCTCTTCATTTCAGTTCGTTGCTCACAAGGGAAATATTTTTCGAAGAATATTTCCTTAAAAGTAATCCATTCCATACCTTCTATTTATTCTTCTTCCATGGTATTCTAAATCAAGGACCACCATTGATCAGCGTCGCCCTGGAGAAAATATACTGCCAGTACTACCTTTTCATTTTCATTACATCTTAATTCCATGAATATCTTTTCAAGGGACTTAAGACATTTCTAAAAAACCACTGGATAAGTAGTACCACTAAAAGATGGGGGATTCTGCCACATAAAACGATCCAACACAGGTGTGGAATGTTTATTCATTACAATCTGAGTAATTTTTCCCAATATGGTCATGATCTGATCTGCTCCAACATTGACAATGTTGACTTACTCAGTGGTTAGATCCCTACCTTTCCCAAACGTATTGATTCCCCTTCTTCTATTAGACACCATTTTTAAATAATGGGATATACTAGATTATTTTATCAATCTCAAATAGAAAAGCACTCAATATAGATTGAAATTCTATGCATAGATAATCTTATAAACATGATTTCTATGAATAAAAATTTACATTAAACTCCTTCGTAATGGATTGTAATCAAAAGGTAAATTATCCTAAGCAATCACATGGGAGTGTCATAACCAAGAGTGCAGAAATACCCATTTTTGTGCACCAGTTCCTGTTCGAGTCTAGATCAAATCGGTGTTTTCGGGTTTTACCCCTAGATACATTTGTGCCAGAGCTTCTCTACCTGATCGTATCGAGACAGTGATGTATTTCTTAAAATATCCACATAATCTATTCCTTACCAAAATACCAGGACGTTCTTGTATGTTATTCCTCAGATACTACCTTAGGGCTTTGTTCCCTACTATACATTTCCTACTCTAGTTTCCATGTTTGCTACTAAACTTCCTCTAATACCAACTGTAACACCCTGACCCCTCTAGACTGGAGCCGGTGCGTTACTTGTGATATTGGCATGGTTAGAAGGAATGAAAATCCCAAAGGAATGATCATCTTAGTAGTCTTTAAGAAACTAGATACATAGATGTTCTCAAATTACATTGGAAAAGTTATAAAACACAATACATAACGAAACTAAAAACTGCATCCACAAGTTCCCAATAAACGATCTCCTCTTTGTCACCTGTTGAAAGTTAACAATGAAAGGGGTGAGATCCAATGATCAGTAAGGGTTACAAATAGCGGAAGAATGAGTAAAATAATAAGTGAATCACAATCAATATGACATAATAAATATGGCATAGTGAATAAATGAATAACTAATTCCATTAATAAATAGAAAATGAAACTGCATCCATAGATTTTGTCATAGTGAAAACCTCATGGATAATAATAATAACTGATAATGAATAAAGAGAATGATTATTAATTTGACGTCTTGTATCTAGAACATGAAACCATAATACCATAAAACGGTTTAGTTCTATGGGTATAAACCCATCTGATTTTTTGGGAACAAACTCAAAGGGTTTGTCGCCAACTGATTTGTCTCATGAGAACTACTGATGCATCCAGGGGCTATAGCGGGCCCCACCCACCACTTCATGTCCAAATAATTATTTATACATTGATTCAATACAAGAGAAATCTGCCTTTTCAATATCCATATAGAGTAGAGTATACAGATTCATCACTATTTTTTTTAACTAAAATAACTTTCCGAATAAACACCGTATGTAAAATGGTAAACGGTTTAGACAAAAAAATATCAATGATATGAGATTATGGATATTTAATATAAATATAATTTCAAATAATAATTGATCTCAAATGAGTATTAGGTACACAACATAAGGATTATTAGGTGCACCGCCCAATGTTAGTCACAACAAAATAGTAGTTGAGACAAAGTCTCTTACCACAATGTAATCAGTTGAATCATATGAACAAAACTTAATAAACCTAAAATAAATCATTGAATAACATTAATATAAAGATAATAATGTTATTATATATGAAATTTCTGTAAAAATATTCCACATACAAGAAATAAGTGGCAAACAATGAAAATATCACAGAAATGAAAGTGAGATGAGAAACCCCTTACCTTTTGCTCGAGTGTGTTCTTAGTGTGTTTTAATGTCCTAAGTAATAAAATTTAGATTTATTAATTAATAAGTCCATATCCTCCTATAAATTTAATTGATTTATTATAACCTTGTTAGGTTCATTCATGTCCCTTTTAATGGGTTTAAGAGGTTCAATTTTATTGTTTTGGAAACATTTTCTCCCTTGTTTTTCATGATTCGTTTACTTGCTCTCATGAATGGAAGATCATTTGAAATATGGATAAATATCCAGAGTTGTTAATATATATTATTAGTTACATTAAAGAGATATAAATATTCTTATAATGATTATAAGTTATATACTTGAGGATGAATCATTAGTTAAAAGTTTTTGATAAATGCTTGGATTTAACTTGGTAGTTTTGTATACAATGAACTCGTTTTGTATTATTAATCTGTATAATGAGTGTGTAAATATTACAGAACATTAATGAGATTAAATAAATATATTCTGATTTCTTTACACCATTTTAATGGTTTCATGACTGTAATTAAGGAGAAAGTGAAGAACAAAACTCTGTCGTCCACAATGGTTAAAAATTTGAAACTCATGGACGTTGATTTTGCTTATAAAAATAAAAAGGGGGAGTAAAAATATTGATGACGGTTATTACATTAACATGATATAATTCAAGTATATAGAGTATACTGGAGTTTATCATGGTCATTTGTATAAAAGAGGTGATAAGAGAAAAATAAAAAGATGATCTTGAAAATAAAAGAAAATTTTAGAGATACCTTAAGAAAATTCAGCAGCCTAACATCGTCTGTTGGGAAAAAATACCTCAAGGCATCATTGAAGTATTTTTGAGGTGATTGTGTTTGTTAACAAAGTGGTCATCTGTGTTTTGATTGTTGACAATGCAAACCGTGACATGCAAATTTGTTGACAAAGGGGATTTCATGGTGAAATTTTGAGTTCAAGAGATGTGGTCAACGATCCAGGTTTGATTCAAGAACGTCGATAATGGAATGGACGATCTGGAGGTGGTACAAAAAGAACAGATACAAGGTGGTGCTGTTTTCTAGTGTTTGCCAAATTTTTGGGCCTGAAAATCAACAAATTAAGAAAAGTGTTTTTGGAAAAGGACAAGCACACCGAGGACTTGGAGTATAGGAAACTTGCGCGCCATATGTCTTTCAAGATCATAATATCAAAATATGACAAAGGAAACAGGTTCGCGCAAGTTTGGGAGTTGGTCGCGCAAGTTTCTAAGAGGATAGAAGACTTGCACGCCGAGACGGGGCCGCGCAGGTGACTTGCGCGCCGTCACGCAGGGTGGTCAATTTGCCTATAAATAATCGACCACCCCTCCTCATTTCTCACCGGAGTTCAACACTTTGAAGATTCAGAGCTCCCGTCGTGCAGGTGTGGTGGTCGCGCAAGTGGTGTGTGGTCGTGCAGGTGAAGTTGCGCACCAGTGGTTGAAGTTGTGCGCCAGTGTGAGAAGTTGCACGCAGGTTGGCAGTTGCTCACCAATGTTGGTTTGGGCGTAAAAGGAAGTGTGTCGCGCAAGTTTGGAGTTGAGGAAGCTTGAGTCGCGCAAGTGTCTGAGGAGGACTTGCACGCCCGTTGTGACTTGCACGCCGATACTTGCGCGCTGGGATTGAATTGCGCACCAAGTAAGGTTTATTTCCAGCATTGATTTTTGGGCTGCGTGGAAGCTGGAAGATTTCCTGATACCTTCGGTGCAAAGAGAGATTCATCTACGGGTGAAAATTGGGCTTCAACAGAGCATCTACTTACAGAGGAAGATGCATTCCTTCTTGAAAATGAAGAGACATACAGGTCTATAAACTGTGAGTGGATCCTTTCCTGAGCAGTGAACAAAGGAAGAGGAAGAAGGTGATCCTGTTCACCGGCAGTGAGCTAGAGAGAGAGAAACAGGGAGTGACCCTTGGGAAAGCTATGAGCTGACCCTAAACATTATAAAGGCAGTGAGCCTGGGCATAGAAGTGATCTAGACCGAACCATTGTATCCACATCTAGTGAAGAATAGTGGAATAAGGTACGACTGACAACTTGTCAGCGTATGCTCCTTGGACATAGCCCAGTGAGGGTGAACCAAGTAAAAATACTTGTGTCTGCCTACATACTTCCCGGTATTTCATTTAATGAATCATCATCAGATAAAGAAGAGAATAAGTGATCATAATAAACACACAAGTGCAAACGAAGTGACCTTTGTAATAAAGAGGTCAAGATCTAGTGGGGCAGGAAGAACTTTGAAAAAGAATATCCATACCCTGATTCACCACCCCTCTTAGGATATATAGGCCCCTATTGGTTCTAACAATTAGTATTAGAGGGACGGTTTCTTTTATCAGATTTGTTTGCTCGGACTTGGTGTGGTCGATCTGTGTGGTTAAAGAATCAATCTGCTCTTATCTCGGTGTGCCATGGATAAGGGAAAAACATCAAAGAAGAATCAGAAGTCAGGTGGTATTCCTCAGTGTGGAAGTGTGTATGGAAAAAGTGTGATTCAATTAAAAGAATCAAACAACTTACTGAAAGAAGGCCTGGATGAATCTGATAGGTAAAAGATTGATTCACTCAATCAAGATGTTGGAATGAGTGATGTACATGAATATCAAAGTGATACTGAAACAACTAATGATGAAGAAGTTTTGAGAAGGAAGCCACCAGTAGATGTTGTCAACATGATAAAGAAATTGGACCAGAAATTGGATGAAGAAGTCAAATCTAAAGATATTCAGATAAAAGTATTGAAGATTGAGGTCAACAAGCTAAGATGCTTAAATCAAAGGCTTATTGACGTGGCTATTAACCTAAAGGATAAGAATGATTCTCAAGGTGAATAACTACAAAAGGTTGGTAAAATGGATGGAAAACAAAATGCTAGTGATTATGAAGAAAATCAAAATTCAGATGAAGTTCAGAATCTGAAATCTAGAAATGATGATCTAGAAACACAGTTGTCTGAAGAAGTTCAGAATAATCAAAGGCTACAACAAGAGAATGAATCTATCACTGAATCTGTTTTTGAGGAAAAAGTGAAAGTAATGAAGCAAGGTGACATGGTAGAAAAGCTCACATGGGAACTATAAGATGAGTTGAGTAGAGGGAAGAATCTTAGAAAATATCTCAATACTCAAATTGAATCAATAAATAAGAAGATTCAACAATTTGAAGAAGTAATAGAGAAATACAAGAAATAAATGGAGATATCAAGGGACAGAGGAAAACCTAAGTTGAAGGATGCACTGAACTTACTATTCGATTGTCCTTCGGAAGGTGATGATAAAGTGAAAAGGAAGTATGAGTTTTCTGAGGAGAAACAAAAAAATATTTTCTCAGCTCAAAGACCATATATCTTGGAAAAAACTGGCCTGGGATTTAATGAATCCCCTCCCATGCATGATAGAATGAAAGCCATGAATAGTTACAGGAGTGGAGAAAAACATATAGGTGCTGAAGATAGGCCTAAGAGGACAGTTTACGAAAAGAAGTGATGACATGTGATTTTTCTGTGGGATTCATGGCCACACGTCAAGATTCTGTTCAGAGGCTCTGGAATACATCTCAGGCTATGAAAACAGAAACATTACTAAATTGGAGAATAAGAAGAAGAATTATGAGAAATCAGAGAGAAGAGTCTCTCAGATGAAAGCATCCATTAGATGCTAATACTGTGGAATAATGGGACACACCATGAGTATGTATCAGGAAGATCAAGAGCCCCATGTCAAAAGAAGAACTCAAGGTGTATCATCATATTGATATAAAAGTGACGAAATGAGGTATTCCTTTGATGGAAAATGTTTTATATGTTCAGATTATGGGCATTTGGCAAGAAATTGCAGCAAGAAGAACACAAGAAGGGAAAGGGAACTCGAAAGGAGATTCTCGACTCCAATGATGTATAATGATAAATTCTACAATGAGAGACAAAGTAGCAAGGAGAAGAATAGGATTAGAGCCTCAGGGAAATCACATGGAGATGAATGAAAGGTGTATCATTCACCTCATCTGTCATACTCACAACAGCTCTCAAGGAGAGAATGTGAAAGATCCTGGAAGCTTAAGGGGAGATCTACTCTAGTTGTGATAAAGGAGAATGAACGTTCAATGGAGGACTCACCACTAGTGAAAAAGAGTATGGTGACTCAGAAATTTGATAAAAGAAAGATGAATAAATAATTTATTGAAAAATTCAAATGGCGTGATCCACAGCGAAAAGTGGAGGAAAGAGGAAGATCCCTGCAATGGAGGAAGGATCCATGGATGATGACAAGAAGAGATATTCCTGCACAGGGAAGAAATCAATTGAAATGGAATTTTGGTGGAACATCAAAGACGGAAATGTGTTCCAGTGGGTCTAAACCCCAAATGGTGAGAAAGGCCAGGCCTACGGAATCTTCATATCAAAAAAAGACGTAGAATGTGGGTAATGAATTCCTAGTCATATGGCCAGAATGGTTGAAGTTGTCTAGGCGGCTAGAAGAAGCAAGGAAAGAGTGTGATGCTCTGCAAGAAAGAATCAAAGGATTGACCCATCAGGATCAACCACAATCTTCGTCTTGAGGATTACAGAAGAACCCCTCTCCCTGTGTATATAAATGATATTAACTGATGATTAATTTGTTTCATGTTCTAGGGAGATACAATCCAAGGGGAAGTGGCATCTAATGATGTGAAGTGGAGAAGTGATATTCTCTACAGTTCCAATTGATTCAAATCCGGAACCTGATTTGAAGAAGAAAGGGAGAAACAATGCACAATAGGAAGTGATTGTGTTATTAACTTTATGTCTTGTTTCCTACACCGAGTTTCAACTCAGTAGGCTTAGAGATTTTGTTAATTGCTCAACTCTGAGTGGAAGATGAGAACAAATGATGCAGGAGGAAAAGACTAGTTATAGGTCTAAACTGTTGGGCCTAACAACTAGAAGAGTTTCATAACACAGGGGTAGCATTCTATATCCTAATCAGATGCATGATCTCAATATGATACGTAGGATGAATGTTTATGCTCATGAAGAATGATTGGTGGAAAAGCAGCAACACACAAGTTTTCATGATTATCTATTTTGTTCTAAAAATGTGGTATCAACTGACTACTTTCAGGATACTAAGAAGCTGTGTGAGAAAATCAAAGGTGTGCCAACAAAAATCTTAGATAAGATATTCAAAGAAATGACGTCATTGAACAATGACACAGAGAAAATTAGTTGAAAGAAATGAAGCCACTGAAGAATGAGTCAGTGAACAATTTCCTGACGAATGTGTTGAGGAAGAAAGCAACACAAGGGAAGCAGAAGTGGCTTATGCTGATTCATAAGAAGAAACCGATGAAGAAAAAGAAAGTTTCTAGTCTGTTCCTACAAGGAATCCAAAGAGCTGAGCTAAAATTAATAGACAGAATATCATTGGTGATCAGGAAGCTCCTGTTCATACAAGAATAACAAAGTAACTGCATCAGACATATTTCCTATCTCAAGTAGAGCTGAAATTCTTTGCTGATGTAGCTGAAGTTGAAAAATGGGTTCATGCTATGAATAAAGTGATTGATCAGATTGCGAAGAACCAGATGTGGGAGATTGTTTCGAGGCCAGCAGATAAGAACGTCATCGGAACTAAATGGGCCTTTCACAACAAGATAAATGAAGATGGCACAATGATTTGAAACAAAGCACGATTGGTGTGAAAAGGTTACTCCCAAACCGAGGACATTGATGTTGATGAGACATTTGCACCAGTTTCTAGGCTGGATATGATTAGATTATTTTTGGCCATAACAGAGCAAAGGAAGTTCAACGTGTTCCATATGGATGTCAAATCTGCATTTTTAAATGGGGTTCTAGAAGAAGAAGTCTACATTGAACAGGCATATGGATTTCTCATTCATAAGGATGAGAACAAAGTTTGCAGGCTGAAGAAGGCGTTGTATGGGCTGAAACAAGCACCAGGAGCATGGTACTTATGACTTTATCAGTATTTGAAGAAACATGGTTTCCAGTGTGGTGGATTTGATTGAAATATTTATTTCAACCACAACAGTAATCAAAGAAATTTGGTACTGGTTTATGTCAACGAAATAATCATTGGTGGATTAGATGAAGCATAGTGCAGACAGTTTTCTGAATTCATGAAACATGAGTTGAAAATGTCTATGATTGGTGAGCTGACGTTTTTCCTTGGTCTACATGTGACACAAGAGAGTAATGGAACTTTCATTTCTCAATCCAAATACGCCGAGGAGGTTCTGAAAAGATTTGGAATGGATAATTCCAAGGAGATGAAGACTTCGGTAGCTACCCAGATGAAATTTTCCAAAGATGAGGATGTCAAGGTAGTTAATATCATAGAATACAGTGAGATATCAGAGTAATCCCAAGGAAAGTCACCTTATTGAAGTGAAAAGAATACTTCGGTATGTCAAGGGCATGGTGGACTTCGGCTTAACCTATAAAGGAAAATCTCAGACAGAGTTATTGGGATATACTGATGCTGATTGGGCCGGTTCAGCAGATGACGGGAAATCAACATCTGGTGGCGCATTCTATATTAGTGGACTATGTATTTCTTGGCTAAGAAAAAAATCAAGATTTCATTTCATTAAGCACCTCATAAGCTGAGTATATTGCAGCCACTCAATCTTGCACACATTTATTATGGATGAAGCAACAGCTTAAATATATGGGAGTTTAAGTAAAGTCTACTTTAGGAATCTAATGTGATAACTCAATTGAAATCAATCTTAGGAAAAATACCATCCATCACTCAAGGACAAATAATATTGAGATCAAGTATCATTTTATCAAGGAGAAGGTTGAGCATTGAATCGTGAAGTTGGAGTATGCGCCTACAGAGCTGCAGGTTGCAGACATTCTGACAAAGGCCTTACCCAAGGAAGCTTTTGAGAGGCATCGATGGAATCTGGGAGTTCAGTTGACTCCCCGCACTTAAAATAGTGTGGATGTGGACTACCCCCTCTCCCTGAGGTATGATGTGTTTTTCCCTAATGTGATGATATGTGTTCTCTACTCTGTTACAGACTACAAAGGAGCGACCTTTGGGTTCGTTGATGAAGGGGGAGAAAATAGTGATTGTTCAAGGGGGAGACAGTGTGGCAATTTGATATATCATGATTGATACAGGGAGAAGCTGACAGGTGGAGCAGTCAGATAGGGGGAGAGCAATGAGAAAGGGGGTGCACTTTAAATCTGACGATGCTAGAAGTGATCGAACAATGAATATATATCATGACAACTGAGGATCGTGATAAAATAAGAAGAGTGGTGTTGGAGAGTGGTAAGAATATTTCCAAACCAAACACTATTCTTCCAACAAGTCATTCAACAATTTGTATCAGTTTAGTACAAATTGGAATCATTTTTGTGTCAACAGTGGGAGTCAGAGATGAAGTGATTCATTGATGAACTTTTCATTTACCCTTGTTTCTCACACTGAGCATTGCTCTTGTGGGCTTAGGGTTTGTGTTGAGTAAATCCTTGATCGCTATCAGAATCGAAAAAGGAAAATGGTGGCTGAAGAATTAATGATGCATATTTTTATGGAAGAGTTTTCAACAAACCCAAAGGGGGAGATTGTTGGGAAAAAATACATCAAGGCATCATTGAAGTATTGTTGAGGTGATTGTGTTTGTTGACAAAGTGATCATCTGCGTTGTGATTGTTGACAATGCAAACCTTGACATGAAATTTTTTTGACAAAGGGGATTTCATGGTGAAATGTCATGTTCAAGAGCTATGGTCAATGATCAATGTTTGATTCAAGAACGTCGATAATGGAATGGACAATCTGGAGGCGGTACAAAAACAACATATACAAGGTGGCACCGTTTTCCAGTGTTTTCCAAATTTTTGGGCCTAAAATTTGACAAATGAAGAAAAGTGTTTTTGGCAAAGGCACATGTGCACCGAGGACTTGGAGTATAGGAAACTTGCACGCCATATGTTTTTCAAGATCATAAGATCAAAATATGGAAAAGGAAACAGGTTCGCACAAGTTTGAGAGTTGGTCATTCAAGTGTCTAGGAGGATAGAAGACTTTCGCGCCGAGACGGGGCCGCACAAGTGACTTGTGCGCCGTCACGCAGGGTGGTCAATTTGCCTATAAATACTGGACCAGTCCTCCTCATTTCTCACCGGAGTTCAAAACATTGAAGATTCAGAGCTCCCATTGGGTAGGTGTGGTGGTCGCGCAAGTGGTCTGTGGTCGTGCAGGTGAAGTTGCGTGCCGGTGGTTAAAGTTGTGCACTGGTGTGAGAAGGTGCGTGCCGGTTGGCAGTTGTGCGCCAATGTTTGTTTGGGCATAAAAGGAAGTGTGTTGCGTAAGTTTGGAGTTGAGGAAGCTTGGGTCGTGCAAGTGTCTGAGGAGGACTTGAGTGCCCATTATGACCTGCATGCCGATACTTACGCACCGAGATTGACTTGCACGCCAAGTAAGGTTTATTTACAGCATTTATTTTCGGGCTGCGTGGAAGCTGGAAGATTACCCGATACCTTTGGTGCAAAAAGAGATTCATCTATGGGTGAAAATTGGGCTTCAATAGAGCATCTACTTACAAAGGAAGATGCATTCCTTCATGAAAATGAAGAGACCTATAGGTCTATAAACTATGAGTGGATCCTTTCCGGAGCAGTGAGCAAAGGAAGAGGAATAAGGTGATCCTCTTCACCGGCAGTGAGCCAGAGAGAGAGAGAAACATGGAGTGACCCTTGGGAAAGCAGTTAGCTGACCCTAAACTTTGTAAAGGCAGTGAGTCTGGGCATAGAAGTGATCTATCCCGAACCATTGTATCCACATATAATGAAGAATAGTGGAATTAGGTACGACCGGAAACTTTTCAGCATATGGTCCTTGGACGTACCCTAGTGAGGGTGAACCAAGTAAAAATCTCTGTGTCTGCCTGCATACTTCCCTTCATTTCATTTAAAGCATCATCATCAGATAAAGAAGAAAATAAGTGATCATAATAAACACACAAGTGAAAAGGAAGTGACCCTTGTAATAAATAGGTCAATATCCAGTGGGGCATGAATAACTTTGAAAAAGAATATCCATACCCTGATTCACCCCCCCTCTCAGGGTATATAGGCCCCTTTTGGTCCTAACATCGTTGCTTAAAATTTCATAAAATGAAATGAGGAGAAAAAAATGGAATCTCATCATATTAAAATAAAAAGGACATAAATAAGAATAAATAAAATCAATCCCCAACATATGAGAAAGTAATTTCAAATAGCTAATATAAAAGAAGTGTCGACTTAAAGAAGAGAATGAAGGATTCCCTTACCTTGTAGTGTAACTCCTAGATCAAGAAGGATGGGACTTTGGGGGGATTAAGAACACCATGGGAGGACTCATAGAGAGGTAAAATCACCAGATATTTGAGGATGAGGGATTTGTAATGAAATAAAATGAATGGATGAGTGGGTGTTTATAGAAAAAGAGAGGTAATTTTTTAATAATTTCAAAGGGACACCTCATTTGTGGTTTTTTCCAAACCATGGGATTGCCCATTGTATTTGCCCATGGTTTTTGCCACTTGGGACACCTCATGTCAAAATTTACTATACACAATTTGACCATACTTTTATATTTAATTATTACATCATTATGATGTCATTAAACTACCGAAAACTCAAAACTGTATTTTTACTATTCATGAAAAATTGATGTATTTTAGAAAAATCCAAAAAATTTACCCTAACTGTTTTTCAATGTGGAGAATTCAAAAATTAACTCCATTTTTTGAAAATAATTTTCTAATTATTTTTAATTTAATTTTTAAATAAAATCACAGTTAATTAGAAAAATAACGAATTTAAAGGTATAATTAGTTCTATATCACATTGAAAAATTAATTAAGATCTCATTATCTTATTACCTTAAGAAAATAAAATATTACCATTATTTACTATTTAAAAGGGACATATTACTATTCATTTACTATTCATAAGTGTATGCTACTATTCATCCAAAAAATAAGTTGGTTCTATCAGACTCCAAATGACTTACTGGTCACAATTTTAGATGACCATTTTTCGAAATTCAAAACATAGAAGTGGAAAATTTTTGTTTAATGGATAGCTTATAAGTTTCTCCTATAATGTTTTGATTCACAAAATACATAGTTCTTCATGAAATATAGGCTATGAATAGAATCTATTTATGGAATCATACCACAAAATGTTTGGGGTGTTATAAAAATAGGCTAATAAAGTGATAGTGAGAGAGAATAATTCAAAGGAAGATTTGAACTTTAGATATATTTAGAAGATGAGATTAAAGAAATGGATGTTTTTATAGCTAAAAAATCCAACATGGTGGTTAATGATGGAAAAAACTATATGAAAACATAATAAGAATAGAAGTGTGATCTAGAAAATGAAATTAAATGTTTAAATATGAAAATAAAAAAAACTCAGAAAAATCAATGAGTACATGGTCAATATAGAAGGATGAGCCAAAATTTTTGATAGTCTAAACATCATAGTAAATGATCAAGTCAAATTAATTAAAGAGTTTTAGAATGAGGTTTTAAATCTATGATGAATGTTAAAAGATCAGGATAAACTCTTGAACCTAGTAAAGAATGATAAAAAATAATTATAAAATGTAAATGTAGAATTCAGAGTTCCTGTGAAATAAATAAAGGAGTGTCAGGAGATGAAAATGATTGATCAGAATGATACAACTGTTATGAGGATTGTTCGCAAATAGAAAGCATTAATGAATTAATTTTGAACACAAGCACCCACTTTGAGGATTAAGATTGATTTGCGTATAAATTGAAACTAGAATATCTAGATAACCAATGTGACAACTAGTTGTGTAGTAGTGAAACATTAGAATAAACCCCATATTAGATTTTATTGTTGTGGAAATGTGGGACACACAAAAAATATATGTTACATCGCTAAGAGTTACTACAGGGAACAAGAAAAACGAATGTAGCAAAAAAGATCTCAAAATTCTAGAATATAATTTGATGGTCATTGTTTTGGGTGTAAAGTATTTAGACCCATGGCCACATATTATAAATCATATATACTCGAGAAAGTACCAAAACAAACTGAAAGAGTTCTTATGAAACAACTTGAGGAATCATCAATTTTAAAGCATTAGATCACACATGAATATGGATCATTGACACCAGATGAACCTATCATATGAAAGGAAATAAGGATATGGTGATAGGAATAAAGTACGATAAGGAAGGTATAGTAAGATTTGGTAACGAATAATCCCTAAATATTGTTGGCTTGGTAGAATCCATGTTCAGGAGAAGATACATTAGATGTGCTGATGTCTTGGTTATTGAAGGTCTTGTTAAAAATATTCTAGGTTTTATTCAATTGTGTGACTTAGTACATTCCATAATATTTTCAAATAAATTATTTATCATTAAGGGAAAATATGGTGCAATTGTTTTATAGGGAAATAATGTGAATGCGAATATCTACCTTGTGAGTGGAGAAAAAAAATATGATTTTTATTTAGAGAGGATGAAAAAAGGATGTGTTATAAAAATCTTGTCCATTAATGTCAATCATACCTAGAATATTTACTCAAATGTGATGAAAATTGAGATCTCCTTAGGCTATCACATGATCATACTCTCACATGTGATTCTTTTCAACAAGGTAATATTATCAGAAAGGCATACAAGGAAAAAGAAAAAAATCAAATAGAGTGCTTGAATTTGTTAATGAAGATGAATACAAACCTATTTCACTAAGATCCATTAATGGGAAGAGTTATTATGTTATTTTCATTAATTATTTAAACATAAGGACATCAGTATTTTTCATTTACCACAAGTATGATGTTTGTAGATGCGTAAAACAATATCAAAGGGATTATAAAAGGATGATTGGAAACAAGATTATGATGTTTCATACTAATAATGTTATAAAATTCACAAACATTCTAGTGGAATATTTTCATGAGAAACACATGATATAAAATCATGTTTCACCAGTGAGAACTCTACACAAAAAAAATCAATGGTTTAGAGGATAAATCAGATCATAAACAATATTTCTAGAAAAAGTCTTATTGAAAAGGACATACCAAAGAAATTATAGAAGGAATATATCTTAACATCAATCATTATATCTAATATGGATTTTTTGTGTCTGAGGAAAAAATGACTCTGTATGCGATGTGGTAATGGTATAATCCAACATTGAAATAAATTCAAATCATTGGATGAAATTTTTTTATTACCAACAAGGAGAATATTGAAAATTGTAATCATGAGGATATGAGGGGATATTTTAGGATATTTAGGAAAAAGAAAATCATAGAAATTTTACAACAAGAGGCTTGGAAAGGATGTTGAAAGTAATTATGTCACTATAGTGGAGAATGAACTGAATCATCAATAATGTAGTGAATTGTTACCTCATAAAAGTGATGAGGAAGTAAGAAAATCAAGGGTACTAAAAATGGAAAATGATTATTGAGATGAAGATATTGATGGTGAGTAGGGGAAGTCAAATCTAAATCTATATGAAAACCAAGGATTTGATCTGAAATTGATAGGAACATCATCACTGGTGATCAGCCAATGCCAGTTCAAACATGAAGAATAATGTCATTACAATATTTATCCTTCTTATCTCATGCATATGATAAATATTTTGATGAATTAGTTGGATATGAGAACTGGGTTCATGTTATGAATGAAGATCTTGACCAAATTGAGAATAATTAGACATGAAATATTGTTTTGAGACTACTAGATAAGATTTACATGGGTACCAAATGGGTCTTTTAGAAAAATATAAATGAAGATGGCACATTGATTCGAAAAAAATCACAATTAGTGTGCAAAGGGTACTCTAAAATATAGGGTATTAGTGTTTTTGAAACATTTGAACCTATTTCAGAGCTAGAGATAATCAAAATATTCTTATCCATAATAGGGAAAAGAAGGATCAAAGTTTTCATAGTGGGCATCAAGTCAAAATTTATAAATGGGGGAATGGAAGAAGATGTTTATATTGAGAAGCCTGATGTTTTTATCATTCATGAAGATGAGAATAGAGTTTATGAGATGAAAAATATTCTATATGGGTTGAAGCAATCACCAATATCATTTTATTCAAGACTAGATAAGTTTTTGAAGAATCTTAGTTTTTAGCATGGTGGAATTGATTATAATCTCTATGTAAATAATGAGAGTAATCAAAGGATTATGGTGATATTGTATTTCAATGGAATAATATATAGTGTATCAGATGAAGAATAGTTTAAACAATTCACAAAATTAATGAAAAGTGAATTTTAAATGTTACTGATAGTTGAATGGACATTTCTCATTAGTTTACTGGGGACATGAGAAAAGAAAGACCCAAGGATTTCTCAATCTATATATGAAAAGGTGATTTTTAAAAGATTTGAATTGGAAAATTCTAAGGAGATGGCAACTCCAATGGCTACCCAGATGAAACTGTCATGAGACGATGAATGTAATGTAGTTAATGTCCCAAAATACAATCCAATCATTGAAAATCTATTGTAGTTGACAATGAAAAGACTTGATGTTTTTTTTCACATTACATGTATAAAGATATGTAAAATCCCAAGAAAATTCACTATCACTAAGTGAAGATAATATTTCAGTATATCCAGGGCACATTGGATTTTAGTTTGGTATACAATAAAAAATCTCAACAAGAGTTATTGGGTTTTAAAGTTGTTGATTTGGCTAGTTCAATAGATAATAGATAATAAACATCATGTGGTGAATTATATCATGTAATGTTTTGTAATTCTTGTCTAATAAATAAATAATATTTCATTTCATTCAGCACTTCTAAAGATAAATATTTTGCATCCACTGAATCTTTTATGCACTTATTGTGGATGGAGCACCATCTTGATAATTTGGGAGTTCCAGTGAATTCTCCAATCAGAATACATTGTTAAAATTCAAGTCCTATAAATCTTAGAAAAACACTATACATCACTCGAGGAAAATAAAATTTTAATAAAGTATCATTTTATGAAGAATAAGGTTGATAAACGTCTTGTGAAGTTTGAGTATGTGCTAACAAAATTATAGGTTGCAGACATTCTGACAAAGGCCTACACAAAAGAAGAGTTTGAATTACATCAACATGATATTGGAGTTCAGTTGACTCCACACACTTAAAAAGTGTGGATGTAGGACCACCTCTCCCTATGTTATGATGTTTTTCCCCTAATATTCTGATCTGCATTATTTACCCTCTTGCAGACCATAATAGAGTGACCGTTGTATTTATTGATAAAGGGGGAGAAAACGTCTTAATCAACATAGGGGAGAAGATAATAAAGGGAAAAGTGAATAATAGGGAGTTTTAAATATATTGATGATAAATATAATCGATCAAAGGTTATATATCCTGATAGATAAGTTTCATAATGAAAGAAGTTGAGTAGTTTTGGAATGAAGCGATTCATTGTTGAACTTTGCATACTAATGTCATATCTTACACCAAGCATAGACCATGTGATATTAGAGTGTGTATCTGGTAAAATCTATGATTTCACTATGAATCAGAAGAATCAAATATTGATAGAATATTGAATAATCTTAAACATGGTATCATAATGTGAATAGTTATCAGCAAACTCAAATGGGGATATTGTTGGGAAAAAATACCTCAGGGTAACATTGAAATTTTTTGGGTTGATTATGATTATTGAAAAATTATGTTTCCATTTTATGTTTTAGAATTACATATAGATTATTGACAAGGTGTTTCGAAAAATATCTAAGACAATGTAATAGATTCCCTGAAAGTGGTATAGAAAAATGCATATAGATAGTATCTCTCTTTTCCATTGTTTTCCAAATTTTTGTGGTCCAAAATATGGAGGATGCCCCAATATTTGTGAAATATGGATTAATATTAAATAATAATAAAATTATGCTAAATTCATGAGTTTTCCAAAGATTGGGTTTCATGAAGAGAGTTTCATAATGTTTGAATCATTATGAATGAGAATCTCTAATGTGCTAAGGTTTGATGGTAAATCTCTAGGACTACGAGAAGATTTATAAAATAAAGCTTTCCCAAGTGCTTTATGAAAATAAGGATCTTTAGAAACAAGATTTTTGGGATTTTTGAAAAGGTGATGATGAGGGTGGATGCTTCTAGGATGGGAGGAAATTAGTATAAATAGGCATCAACCCCCACCGAAATGTAGAGTAAGACTTAATGAAGATTCAAAGGCTCTGAATTTGTGAAAGTGATTCATGAAGGTTTTTATTAGGAAACAATTCATGAATAAAGTAATTTCATGAAGTATATAAAAGTTTTCTGAAATTTTTAATCATTACGAAAGTATTGGGGTTTAATAAGGATATCAAAATAAAACCTGAAAGTTGTGAGCTTTTCAATGGCTAAGTGAGATTCATGAATGTGATTCAGCTTCACAAAAGGATGCCACTTCATGATGCATGGTTGATCATTGATAAATAGGTGAGATTTATTAATGTTATGGGGATTTCATAGGAAGTATATTCTATTAAATAATTAGGCTATTTCATGAAGGCTGTTTGAGATTTGTGAATGATGTGAGCAAAAAAAATTGTTGAAAAGTGATTTTCCTGTAAAAATGTGGTCAAGTGATATTCATCAAGTGGATAAATGTTGGAATTCAATAAATCATCTACATAAAATTGAATACGGATTCATTATTTCTATTATAGGTACCTAAATGTCTATAAACCATATGTAAATCCTTTTTAGAGCACTGAGAAAAGGTAGAGGAAAAAGGTGATCTTTTCCACCGATTGTGACCCGTAGAAGAAAATATTGAGGGAGTGACCATTGTGAAGGAGTTAGATGTCCCTAAACAAAGTAAAGACAATGATCTTGGGAATATAAGTGATCAATCCTATACCTTGTTTTGGAAGTGATCCTTAGTGGATTTTGTACACTAGCATAATACCATTGTATGCTCTTTGGATGTATCCCAATGATGGTGAACCAAGTAAAAATCATTGTGCCTCATGAATTATTTCATTTATGTTCAAAAAGGTCTATGTAAAATTGAGATAAGTGTTTGTTTATTGATGAAAAATATCTGAAGTGGTATTTTTTTTAATCTATCATACCCTAATTCATCCCCTCTCAGGGTATTTGACCTAGTTCGGCTAAAAATTTCCATTATCACTTGATGGAATGAAAAATGACAGAATGTATTATATAAATACTAAATATGTAAAATGTTTGAATGGTTTAAAACATATTTTCTTACAGATATTATTTCCAACTTCAAGGACCACTTCCATTTGAAAGGACATCTCAGGTATCAAGTAAGAAATTAAGGAGTTAATGTACGAGTACTAGGACTGATTCAATAAGTTGATCCAAATCTACCAACATCACTAAATTAGCAAGAAAATAATCATCCATTACTTCTATGAAGAAATTACACCCATGGAGATGAACATTATGGATGCTGAATCAGGTGGATAATAGGTTAAAACAACAATATATACATAGGTTTTGATTGGAAATTTGGCACAAAACTACCAACAATTTGGAGATCAAGGTGCACAATTTGTTAGAGGAGTACATCAGGTAAGTCCTTGTTATAATGGATATAATTTAATTTATATTATGTTTGATTAATTGAAAACTATGGTGTTACATAATTATTTAGATCAAAATATATCCTAACTCACTCTTTCATGGAATCATGAAATTTTCAATAAAATAGACGACCCTACAAATTATTTCCCACAATTACAAGATAAATAGGATTTTGCATCTCCCTAGGAGACCATATTAGTAGAAACAAAAACCTCAGCCCAAAAATAAGTATGATTCCTTCAATCCAACATAGAAACAAGGGTGGAAAGGACACATAGGCATGAGGTATGACTCTAGAGAATAAAAAAGTCCCCATTACCAATAAAACTTCTAGAATCATCCACCTTACTAAAAATGTTTTCCAAAACCCTAGACTATATCTCATGGTAACGTTTCAACAAGTCATTAATAACAAGGGTCACGACAAGCCACATCATCATGAGTAGTGAAAATTAGGGGAAATTTGAGACATTTTTTCTTCAGTGTGTTTAAGGTAAAAATAGTATTTTATCCCATGAGATGATCTCAGATAGTTTTTCTGACCCCTCTCTTGGTCACATAATCATGTGTTTACTACAGGGTAGGAATTTAGTGGAAATATGAGCCATTCAAATCATGAAAAATATTTAATATTATTTAATTTAATATTAATATATTCATACATGTTCATTTGGTTGTATATTTCAAACAAAGAATAAAATTGATATTTTTTATTTGATTTTTATTATGGAATGTGATTTTTTCCTTAAAAAGACTTAACCATGTGTTGGGTGTTAGGGCCAAGCCTGAGCCCCATTTTATTTCTCTTTCCTTTTCTTTTTTTCCATTTTTATTTTTTTTTATTTCCATTTAATTTTACCTTGGTGTGATTAATACTCCCATGGTGATCCCACAAATTGTGATATTCAATATGTAGATTGAGAGGGAGAGAAGAGTGGGAGAGGGAGAAGAGGAAGTTGCACTGTGTTGCTCATGTCGTGCCAGATCATCTTTACAGAAGCTGCATATCATAGATCAGTGTGAAGCATTGAAGGTTTCTACCTGAAAGTAATAATATTTTATATTTATCATTATATATTACTTAATTTTAATTTTTTTAAACCCTATAATGTGTTTTTTTACCCCTTGTGGGAATATTTTGGGGTCTCAGGGAGAAAATGTGCATTTTAGGCCATTTTAGGGTTTTCCCATTTGAGGATACCCTTGTAAACAACATGTAGTTCTATGAAACCATACTATGAATTCATTATATTTAGTGAATATTATTTTTCTGAGACTACTCACCATTTAATGTGGGTAAACATTGTGTAGTGGGTTCATAGGGTATGATCGAGTAGTTGGCCAGACACTCCATGTAGGGGTATCTAGACGTGTATCATTACAAAAAATAGTTCCTAGGTTGGTTTTACACTATGTAGGCATAAAAAACCATAAAGGTTACATATAATTAAATATGTGAGGGTACCCATGTGGGGTTGCACATCCTATACGGGCGGTACACACCGTGTATGGGTAGTACACACTGCACACTCAGGCATGATACATGTCCTGTAGGGATGAGGTACATAAACAGACACCCATTCTAGGGTAGATGCCATGTATAAGACCCAAAATCCATGTTCTTTGGTAATTTAAATGATCAGGGGCCTATGAAACATATCCAAGGATTACTTTTAGGATACACTCCATGTACGCATGGCACACACCATGCACCTTTTTCTGTATTGGAATGTTTTTCATATTTTCCACCCTGATGTTAGAATTGGGATTATGAGAAGTAAATTCTATGAGTATTTATTCCTAGATCATGATGGTGATATCCTTTTGGTGTTTAGATAATATTTTAATGGTTTTTTGGATTGTTATATTTTAGTAGAAGGATTTCCATGAGGTCTAGTTTCATAAGCCTTCTAGGGTTTGTGTGGGGAGATACAAGGCCTAGGTGAGGGTTGTGGGATTAGTGATCTTCCTTGAACAAGTATGTAATGATGATCTATTTGATCTTATTTGGAAAAATTATACAAGGAGGGATAGAGTAGAAACTATGAGTAGATCCTCATTTTCCCTATATACTAGGACTAGTTGGTCAAGGTTAGAGTTGTTGAGGTTTAGCTCTAGGGTTTGTTGACTAGAGATGTTGGATCCTTTGGTATGTGTTGATACATTTGGATCATAGTTACTACTAGGTGTTGTTGAGCTTATGATACAAGTCTGAATAAATCTTAAGGATTCCCTTGTGGGATAGTTTCTAATCAAGTGGTCAATGGTTCTCATATTTTTCTGTTGATAATGCTCGTATAAAATGTTTTTTTTGTTTTTTTACAAACAACCCTTGTGGAGGGCCTCTTGATTTTTATGTGGTCATGAGGAGCATTATGAATTCTCCTGTTGGAGGGATTTTTTTGGATTCTTTTTGGGTGAATTTTTGATTGAGGATTAGTTAGAGGCTGCTAAGGGCCATTCAAGAAATGTTTTCATTGGGTATTTCCTATGATGGTGGATAATCTAGAGTAAACCCTCATAAGGAGTCCTCTTATTATGGCCTCTAATCAACTTATGGTTTTTTCTGTATGCATTTCTAAGATCATGGGTTTAGAAGGAGAGTCCCATAGTGTACGTCCCTTTATATTTTGGCCCTGAGGACTTTGAGATCCCCTAGATTGGTGTGACTCTGAGGTGTATCATTGAGATAAAAAGATGTCTATTTTTTTGATGTTGGGATATAGGGGACCATGAGATCCCATTACTTGTTAGATGAGAGTGGATGGACACTTCTATTTTAGTTTATTTGATGGTGAGTTCAAGTTTGGATAATCCCATGTTCGGTTGGCCATTGACCGTGATGTTTTCGGAAGTTTATTCCTAGGATCATTGTTTAAGGGGGATACACTTGGGAAGTCTTGGATTAAGAGTTATCCTTGAGTTTTCATATGGTTATATCAACTATTTTCTTCTTATTGTTATATGTGATTATAGAGCTAATTGATGATTTGGATGTGTGAAACCCCCATCTAGTTGAGTGTTATCCCTGAGTGGTGTGGATTTAGGATCATGAGGTACCAAAGAACTCATGAATGGGGTTTTAGTTCCATGGATTCTATTCACTCTCCTAAAATCATTGATGATCTATATTACCCATTTTTTATATTGAGACCATGTAAATTTATGTATTAAGTCTATAAATGGTGCCTAATATGTTCTCCAGAACCATGAAGACTGACATGTTCTATAGTTGTTTCAACCAAGATGCTCATGTTTCTAGTTTAGATCATTCTATCGGAGTTAAAGAGCCTGACATATGCATGTTGTTTGTGTCAAAACCTATGGTAATTCCATAGGGTCTGACATTCTGGCATGCTTCATTTATACCACTTGGAGATCCTCTATAGATATTTCAAAAAATTTAGTTTTTGTGTGGTTGGATGAGCTGTGTGCTGTAAATCCTTGTGCATGGGCTAGAGAGGGGGCTTATTAAGCATGATTTTTAAGCTAAAGACCACTAGTTGATTGCAATATTGTGTTTATGTTTCCACATTTTTATACATTTTTGTATTATTCTTGCTACTATTTGTTTTTGGCTATGACGATAATATCACATGTGCATGTACTTGATATGATTATAGATTTATAGGTTCCCCATTGGTGATGGACTAATAAGATTTATTTTTCACCCTTATACATGCACCTCAGGGTGCATGTAGACTTGATGTTTTCTTTTATCTTGGAGTGCAGGTGGAATGATGGATGGGGCTGAGGCCCAATGTTGATTGATCAAGAAGAGATTCTCATTGGTAGTGTTAGGATTGAGACGGTGCAGCTCTAATGTGATATGCAGACTAGGTATGAGGGTTATCTGGGTGTTATAAGTAGATATTGTTGTATTTTATTTTCAGTTTATTCATTTTTTTATGGTCAACCCATTGGGGGACTAGAAATTATATGTTTTTCATTCATTGATTCTATAAGAATGTATGTTTCATTTTATTTATTATATCATGCTTTTTTCGGTTTTTTATTATTCTTACTCTGATGTTGATCCCTGTGTATGTGTTTGGTTATCTTTCATTGTTATCACACTATGACTAGAGGTAATAGTTTCAACACTATACAATTTAGACCCACACTTTGGGACAGAAGCCTCTGGCATTCAGGGAGGCACATTTGAGGCCTTTTGGAAAGCTAGATTAGGTGACATGTATGGTTGAACCAGGATGGTTCATTATAAAAAGGTATCATAGGTTTTGGTTTTGAGATTTTTGGAGCTTGCAGACATGTGGTCATTGAATGTGTCGTAATTAGTGATGGATATCAGAATAGTGTGTGATGAACAAATTTTCTTTGAGGAAGTACTAGTTTCTAGGGAATGGTATTCTTGTACATTATATTCATTTGTATGGTTTCATGATTTTACTTAGCATGATTCACTTCAGTTTATGGATTTATAATTTATTCTGGTTTTGTCTCTTGGTCCATGGTAAAGAGGCTAGTTTTCATGCATTATTGTAGTCATGTTGGATTTTAGGAAATATAACAATATTTAGTGTTTTAATGCATATTATCTTCTAATGATAGACCATATGGATCATTTGGTGAGAAGTTCTCTGGTGGTGGATATGTATTCCGTTTTATAAGGGATGCAAGTAGACCTCTATGTGTTGGAATTGGGATTTGATTGTCCAATTGGTGTATCGATGAGGGAAAGGGTGCTCAAGGAATCTTACGATTTGGTTCAATTTCCCTAAGCTAGTGGTTCCCCGAAATTCAAAGGTTCATGTTCCTTAGGAGGGATATATTATTTCCATGTGTTGTTTTCTAGGTCATGCAGTAGGGCCCATGTGCCTACTACCACTGATGGATTGTGTGGGTGTGGTTGTTTTTCCTTAGTGGGCTTGTTGAGGTATTCTATCACCAGGATGTGTTCAGGCATGATGATTCTTGGTGTTTGAGAAGTGGAGTTCAGGGAGTACTCTTTGACTCATGGTTGGATTGAGAGTTAATGTTTGGTTAGACACCTAACACTGCTTGTTTTGGCTTCTCATTGGTTAGAATAGTGGGATCATGGTTGGATGATTAATTTTTTGGATAGATTCCTAAGTGGAGGGTGATCTAGTGGTTGATCATCTAATGAGGGGGGTTCCATGATTTTGAAAGGGATTTCCAAGGGTTCTTTAGCATATTGGCACTGAACTGCTTGAGGAGCATGGTTAGTGGATTTCAACATATTAGCAATGTTTTGTTAGGGCTGAGACTGTGTGAGTGTGATTCCTATTGAGCTCCCATGGAATAGATTAAGAAAATAATTTTGGAGGGAGTTCACCATAGGCTTTTATAGGTTATGAACCTACTTTAAGTGGTTTTTTGAGGCTGATTATTGTGGATTTTTGTGCAAGTGATTAGGTGTGAGCAGTTTGGCCATGTCTATCAATTGAATTTTGTGATGGACATAATGTGGGTTGTTTGGTTTGTCATTGGGATGTGGGGTGATGATAAAGATACTACCATGGTGTGGAGTATTAGTTTAGCCACAATATAATATCTCTAATATTGGGAGAGTGTTTTTTACATTATAAGATCGGTCGTTTTATGGTTAGGATAACATTCGTGGTGGTAGTTATTTGGGGAGAGAACGGCCAAGATCTATCCACCACAACTTGTTGGGGTTGATAATAATTTGTGGTTTGGAGTTTGTGATGACCTTAATCATCATAGTTTGTAATATATATGGGAAACATGAAACTTTTATCCCATATGTGTTCTAGGGAAAATTGTAGTTTCTCTTTTGAGATGATCTCAACTATTTTTTTACCAATATGTTTGTCACAAGATAGGGTGTTTTCCTTAGTAATTGAGTTTGGTGGAAATCCATGCCATTCAAATTTTAATAGAATATTTAATATTTAATTAATTAAATATTAATTTATCCACACATGTTCCTTTAGTCATTTCATTTAAAAAGATTTTCATATTGATATTACATATCTATAGTTGAGTTTGGAATGGTGGTCTTTTTCCTAGGAAAGGAATAAACTTTTCATCAGGAACTAGGTCAAGGCCGAGGCACCCTTTTCATTTTCATTATTTTTTATTTTCCCTTGAATTTATTAGTATGCTTAAGGGTACCTCACTTTGAGGTATTCATTAGATAGATGAAAAGAGATATAAGAGAGGGAGACGTTGGAGATGAGGTGCCTCTACAGAGCTCGGGTCACACTAGACTATCATGCGATTGTTTTAGATCACATATCTGTGAAAGGATTTGAAAATTTCTTCCTAAAAGTAGGTATTCTTATTTTTTTCATGTGAAATCCTTACAGTTTAAGAGTTTCTATTTTCTAAATTATTTAATGGGTTATTTGGGACCCCTTAGGGGTTGATCTAGTAGTTTTTGGGAGAAACTGAGCATTACATTCCATTTTGGGGGTTTCTTGTTTAGGGATACACATGTTCACGACATGTAGTTTAGTGAGAACATGCCATGTGTTCTTCTTATTCTAATAAGACAAAGTTTTTCAGGCTACATTCCTTGTAGTGGGGTTCCTGGGTATGGTTGAGTAATTGGGTAGACACCCCTTGTGGGTGTACTTGTTCTTGTATCAATGCATAAACATTTCCCATGTGGGGCACACACCATATATGAATACATTCCTAGGATGGGGACATGGGAAGGTAAATAAGAGGGTACCCTTCTGGGGCTACACACTATGTACTAGTGGTACACGTTGTGTACTCATATGAGTTTCATGCTGAGTAGGGCTGAGGTACATGGGAAGGTACCCATGTGGGGGTACATTCCATGTACATGGTCCACATGACCAAGGAGGAATTTTGGAATGTGAATGATGAGTGGCCTATATCACATGACCAAGGAGTAATTTTAGGATAAACATTGTGCACTCGTGGTACATGCCATACACGGTTTTCCAGGCTTATTCCATTTTATCATTTTCACCCTGATGTCATAATTGGACTTTTAATTAGTCAATTATATGTATTCTACAAATATATAATGTTGGTGATGTCATTTCTGTGTTTATAGATCATTTGGATGGTGTTTTGGATTGTTATATTTCAGTAGGATGCCTTCCTTATGTTTTGGTTTTAGAATATTCATGGGGGTTTGGGTAGTGTTTTATGAAGCCTAGGTGAGGGTTGTGATCTTGAATATTATCCTAGATCGAGTGTGGAATTTTGATCTATTTTATATTCTTTTTTACATATTATAGTATCTAGTATTGAGTAGTATCTCTGAGGAGATATTGATTTTTCCCTGTCTATCAAGACTAGTTACTCGAGGTAAGAGTTATTGAGGTTTAGCTCATAATTTTGTGAACTGGTTCTTCTATAGCCTTTTGGCTGTGTTGATTCATTTCGATGGAAGATATGTCTAGGTTCCATTGAGATTCTGAAATGAGTATGAGGTAATCTTGAGGATTCCCTTGTGGGATAGTTTTTTATCAAGTGATTAGTGGTTGTCATAGTCGATTATTGAGAATTTTTACATGGAATGTTTTGTTATATATTTTTCTATAGAACCCTTGGGGAGGTTATTATTATTATTTTTATGATCATTAGGACCATTATTAACTCCCCTATTGTCATTATTGTGATTTTGGAAGTCCGTTGGGTGCATTGTTGACCGAGGACCAGTTTCATGATGTTGGGGGACATTTGGTATGTTTCTTCACTGGGTGTGTCCCATGATTTTGTATGATCTAGA
This sequence comes from Viscum album, assembly GCA_963277665.1. Lineage (NCBI taxonomy): Eukaryota > Viridiplantae > Streptophyta > Magnoliopsida > Santalales > Viscaceae > Viscum > Viscum album. Next base: position 764,607,063 of record OY728126.1, on the reverse strand, counting down.
GAGACCCCTTGTAGGGTATCCTAGTCTTACTATGTCCTTTGGGCATATTGATGCTATTTAGGTAGGTGTGCCCTGAGGGCTTGGGTGAAGCATGGGAGCCCTATGGTTTATGTCGCTTTATACCGTAGTCAGGGACTATGGGAGACCTGAGTTTGGTTTGAGCCTAATGTGGGGCATGGATATCCCATGTGTATTATTTTGATATTGGGATTTATGATAACATGGGATCCACATGTGTATTGTTTGAAAGTGGATCAACATTGTTACTTCAAATGATTGGATGGTGGGTTTGAGGTTGGACCATCCCACATTCAGGTGGATGTTGGTCATGATGCTTGAGGCAATTTATACCTAAGAATGTGGTTTGCAGAGTAGTTACATGTTATATCTTGGATTGGGTGTTGGCACCTATTTTTTATATAGTTCCCCCCCCATTGGATTTCTATTGTTAGATTAGATTAGAGAGCCAATGGATGACCTAGATGAGTGCAACCCCTTGTAGATGAGTCTTAGATCTGACTAGCAAGGCATTGGGTTCATGAGGTGATGTGACACTCAATGAGTGTGTTTTAGCACAATTTATTTTGTTCTTGAACTTGAAACTATGGATTATTTTTCTCCCAATTTTATATATGGATCACATGGAACTTTATTGTTGGAGTCCATATCTCATGCCCTATTCGTTCAGGAAGACCATTAAGAAAGATAGGTTCTCTAGTTGTGTCAACCTATATATTCCTATCACTAGTTCATATCATTCTATTGGATTCCTAGAGGATTATACATGCATTCTTATCATGTGGACACCTATGGTTATATATTGGGGTCTAACATTCATTAATATTGCATTTAGACATCTTGTATCTCCTTTGAATGTTTGTAGGATGTGACAATTGTTGTGTAGATGGGTGAGATGCATGATGCAAATACTATAGTATGGGAAAGTTTAGGGGTTTTTTTACCAATGTATTTATTCTATAACCCACTAGTTGGATTCTTTATTGTGTTTTCACCAATTTTATACAGTTTTTATTTTATTCTAGCAACTGTTAGTTTTTGGCTAGTTTGGGAATATCACATGTGCATGCACATATTATGAAATTAGATATATAGGTTCACTATTGAAGGTGGCCTATTGAGATTATTCTCTCACCCACTATATGTGAAAGTCAAGGTACATTAAAACCATATGTATTATTTTTGGTTGTAACATAGGTTGCACGATGGATGGGTCTGAGGCCCATTTTTTCTTGATTGAGTAGAGCCGCTCATGTAGATTCTTAAGATTGGAATGGTACAACTCGAGTGTTATGGATACTGGGTATGTGGGTTAGAGCAGTGTTGGAAGTAGATCCGTTTTTTATTTTCAATTTGTTCATTATGTATATCTGTTTTTCCCATTTGGCGGCCAAATGTTGTATGTTTTTAAGGATTTGAGTTGTATGACTTTATGCTACATTCCATTTATTATATCATGTTTTTAATGTATTTATTCTGTGTCAAATTATTTTGATCTCTATGTATGAGTTTTATTATTTTTCCACTATTATTTCACTATGAAAGGAGGGTATAGTCTCTCCACTAAACCTTTTAGAGCCTCACTGCTAGTTGGTAGCCTTTAGAATTTAGGGAGGTCTTCTTGAGGCCTTTTGAAGATCTAGATAAGGTGATGTGTTAGGAAGACCCAAGCTGATTTATTATATTGGTCATCCCAACCAAAGGTAGATTCAAATATTAATGATCTTCTAAAATAAATTTTTCATAATTAATGGATTGATTTAAAGATTTAGGGTACATTGTTGAGAGAAATGAGGATTCAAATGCGTCAAATTTCCACAACACACCATAAACTTGTAATAATACCTCCTAAAATCATTCTTATGAATCAACTCTAAATCCCAAGGGCAATGTTTTCCATCACACTAATAAGTGGTATGAAAATATTTGACACATCTACTTCTATCTATCCTGTAGAATTAAACTCAACCTCAATGAAGCCTAATTCAAGACCAACCAATAAACAATAAAAGGAGAAAGGAAGAGGTAAAAAAATATTGATTATTTTCCTCATGAACCCCTTATATTTATTAATATAGTTGTAAAAACCAAGAAGATGGGTGAAGAGGTGATGAAAATGGGGTTTGTGTATATATTTAAGTGCGTTGAGATTAACATCTATCTACCAGAAGCAATCAATAAAATTCCAAGGTATTCCATGTTTTTAAGAGTTGTGTACAAGTAGATGATGGATAATGTGAAATTATTAGGTCAAACTTGGGTGGAATTTATCTACACTCATCAAACCAACAATGGTGATGCTGAAAAAGTGAAAGGACCCTGATTCATTCACCATTCCATGAACTATAGAGGAGCATCAATTTTCTAGTGCTTTATAAGATTTTGTATCTTCAATAAATGTGATGAGTCACTCTATTTTATCTTATTTATATATTAGTGTGTTGAAGTAAGAAAGGGAAGTGGTGCAATTTGAAAATAACGCTACAACATATTTGGCGGGAGTCCTTGAAGATGTATATGTTCAGTTAAGGGAAGTGAAATTTTAATATATTTATACATCTTAAATATAGAGGATGATAAGGTAAGTTAACATTCTCCCATAATTATAGGTAGAACCTTTCTAAAAACTTCTAATATAATTATAAATATCCTTGAAGGTAGAATTTCTGTAGTGTTTGGTGATGATATTGTAAGATTTTTCATTTTAGACTCTATAAAGTACCCCTTATAAGAACATTCTGTCTCTTCATCTCCTATTCTTACCCATCTTGTGATGATTCTAAAAAAAATTATTTTCAATATTTTAAAAATGGAGATAATTCTTTGCTTAATATGATTTTGAGTATTGGGGATAACTTTATGTCTCTGAATATTTACAAAACCATTTCTCATGATACATCCCAACTTGGTAGTGATTTTGATGTAGATAATGATACTAGGAATATAATCTTTGGTTGTAGATTGGATGTTTATTTTTTTAGATAGATTTGATAAATTATTCACTGATTTTGATGATTTATATTCATACCCTAAATACACTGTGAATATATATCACTTCCAATGTCACTTCCATCAGCAAAACACCCACCCAAAATGGATCTCAAACCTTTTCACAGATTTTTAAAATATATATACCTATTGAATGATGAAAATTTTCCCATAATAATTTCTAATAATATCATTTCTAAAAAATAAAAATCCTTCTGAATATTTTTTTGGAGAATAGTAGTGAAATTGGGTGGACCTTAGCCGATTTAAAAGGTATTAGTCCCTCCATTTACATTCATGGTAATCATAAAAAAAATATGTGGATAAAATATTTAGACAATAATAAACGATACCTTACCCCACATTATTATAAGTTTTAAATAAATTGATGTAAAAACTTCCTAAGGTGGGTATCATTTATCCCATTTATAACCCTCAATGGTTCAACCCTATCATGGTTGTACTAAATAAAACCATGTTAATTGTTATAAAAAATTTATATGATTAATTAGTTCCCATGAGAGTGAAAAATATTTTATGAGTATGAATAAATTATAGTAAATTGAATCAATCCACTAAAATAGACCATTTCCCCTTCGATTCACCAACCATGTTCTTAAGAGATGTGTAGGTAGAAAAACTATTGATTATTGGATGGTTTCTCTGGATATTATTAGGATCCCATTACAGTAGAGGACTAAGAGAGGATCAAATTCACCTTCTCGTTCAGTATATATCCATACCAAAGGTTTCCATTTGGAATTTTTAATGCCCCTAGTACCTTCTAAAGATACAGGGTGAGTATCATTTTTGGGTTACTTAAGATGTTCATGGATGTATTTATGGTTGATTTTACTATGTATGGTTCCTCATTTTTTGAGTTCTTATTTATTATGGGTAATGTGTTTCATCATTTAATTTAGAAAAATACGGGTTTGAACTATGATAAATGTCATTTTGTTGTAAAGAAAGGAATTATCTGATGTCATTACATCCCATGAAGGTCATTTTCACCCTATGACTAATTACAAGTTGTTGAATTCTGTGAAATAACTGAATTAGGGTAAAACATCTTCAAATGGTACCCAATAGGTTTTCCTCATGGATTCACAATGTCCCATTGACTCTCATATCCATGAAGAATCAATGAAAAACTATTCTAAAGAGGGGTTTTATTGGGGAACTTGGCCAATGATACTTAAGAAATCACATTCATAGAGAGGATGGGAAGTCAAGATCATCAGACCCTTTGATGAGGGAACCATTTTCTCTTTCGAGCCTCTCTTATAGATTTATGATATGATCACAAATCCATTGTTCAATCCCAAGTATGTGTACATGAGTCAACCTGAGATAATGATCAATTACAAACATTCCTGGCTTTCGAATTATCTACATGTATCAAGGGTTATCCATAGAAGGGATGGGGTCTATATGTATATGAGGATCTCCATAAACGGCCCCCTTTTCATATAGGGATCATAGATTCTTTAGTCTTTCATTAGAAGAGTGTTCATTTTTATCCATGTGGTGAGGCACTCTGAAGTTTTCTATCATCTGTGGATATAAAAGTTGTTTTGTTGTTAGGATCCATCCCATAATATGGGATTACAATATATAATTGTGAGAGGATTCATAATCCATGTAGTTTAGTTCCACTTAACAAGACACATCACCTTTTAAGGACACGTGACAAGGAACAAACTATGCAATTTAATGTCATGTTGTACGGAAACCCATACGAAAGGTTCCTAATCAAGGATAGTGTGGGACGTATGTTGAGTAAACTCAAGGGACCCATAATAAATATGGTCTTCTAGGTATATATAACCCTAATAGGAATGTGTAAAATAGAACATTAGGGTGAATTTGAGTGCTGGGTTTGGACCTCAGGGAGGATTCCAATGTATCCTATTTAGTTGAGAATCAAAACCCTCTTAGTTTGACAGGTTTGGGGCTATATAGGAGGCCCAATTGAGATGATATGATTGGGCCATATACTCAGGGGAAATCTATAAGGTGATGAACTCTTGGGAATATGTCCCTTTCAAGGTTGAGATATGGTTTGATGGATTATAATTTATATGAGTTCTGATTGGGTGGATATGGTCAGGGATTACACGTAAGAGAGGCCCATGCACTTGCTTATTCATCGGGAATATGGCCCTTTGACGGTATGGGGTTGGGTATTACACTTGTCAAGATCTGTATTTAAGGATTGAGATCATGTAGATGTCATGATCCTTACTAGCCTTTAAGAAAATGTGAGTCATTCTCAGTGTGAGAAATAATAGTTAGTAGTATATATGAAGATCTCATAATCCACTTTTATCTATTGATGGATAGATACTTGGGCCCAAAGGTAGAGTGGGATGGATCTTACTGTTCTCATCTCCAATTTTATTTCTGTATCTAGGATAGTCTCATATGGGGATCTATCCATCTAGGTCTGAATCTAGAGATGGGGAGTAAGAGTGACGACTCCCATAAAAAAGAATAAAGGATTACTCCCGGAGGGTTTCCTTTCCTGGTCTAAGGGGAATAGAGGAATGATCAGCACCAACCCTCATTGAAGGGAAAGTCCAGTGGTTCCCTTAAATCCCTAGAATGAGTAGGTTCACATGAGAATTTACATTTTCAAAAACCTAATTACCATGATAATGTAGACTTGAATACATTTTGAGTGTCCTCCTTATTGAGGAGGGTACACATGTGACTCTACTTACAACAGGTATGTAGACTCGAGGTGGAATGATGATATGCCTGATGATCTGATCATACAAGTCATGTGGATTTGGATGATATCTTTCCTTAATGACATTGGATTGGTTTTTAGAGGGTCCAATAGGGGGCCCAATTAAATGAAAGTAGGGAGTGATTAATGTTAGTGCATGGAATACCCTAGGATGTCCCATTATAGGTAGAATTTTTTTATGTATGATAGGGTTCCCTCCATATACTATATTTCTATCTGGGTGAGGGTACTATATTCATAGAATGGTTCTATTAAGACTAGGTTTTTTCTAGTGTAGCGTGGTTCTAAGTGGGATCATGTTTCTTTTGTATCGTGTTTTTCTATGAGGGGTCTGGTTCCTCCTATTTAGTGTTTTTCTACATGGGACAGGGTTCCTCCTATATAGTGTTTTTCTATGTGGGGACAAGTTCCTTTAGTGTATCATTTTTTTATGTGGGATAGGGTTCCTTCCACATAGCATTTATCTATGTAGGGTGCTGGGATGTAAAGGGGCCATCTGTTTTCACCTCACAGAATGGTATATGTACAGGGGTTTTATGTTTCGCAAATATATGGATGATTCATTATTTCCTCTTTAATTCTATGGGGTGGATTTTTACCTGCTGAAGTAGAAAGCTCTATGTTTCAACTCTTGTAGAGGCTCTCCTCATACGATCTTTGTTTTTCCATCATCTGGGTCTCTCTTTTTTGGTCCCCCTCAGTGTCTTTTTATATATGAATTGAAGGACCAGATACCGGCATGCCCAGTCATACATGGTGGGCCACTAGGTTTCCTTTACGAGAGTCTAAGAGGAATCCTTGGCCCATGAAGGGATTAATTCATGGAGGAAATATTTTTTAGGTGAGGAAATCACCATATAATCTTGACAATGATTTTGTTTTGTTTGTGGCTACTATAGGTACCATCCCATCCAAAAAAACTAGTTTCTTAATGGGGGTGGTCTTTAGTGGGAGGAAAATCACTATCCATCCCCAAAAACGATTGTGGTTTCACTCTTGAGGACTAAAATTTATGTCTTATCACCTGGACAATTTCGTTCATGGGGTTCTTTATGAAGCGTTAGAACTCCATGCAGAGTGGCGGTCAACAAAAAGATTTTCTCTTTATGGGATCAACCTATCCTTCATAGCATTTCTCCCTTTGAGCATTTTCATCAAATCTTTCTTTATATTTTTTATTCCCTTTTCCAAGTTAATGGAATCCTAATATTTTGGAATGTGGATGTTTAAGGACCCTAAAAATGCCCCACAAGATGAGGCTATTTTGATGTAGAAATCAGTCCAAATTTGAATTGATTTTCTGTATTCAATTGAAACCACAAGAGGGGATGAACCTTTAAATAGGAGGCCCAACTCATTTTTATCTTACCTGATTTCTCAGAGAACCGAGTGTTTTGAAAACTCTCTGATTGCCTACTTCTTATAAGGAGAACTTCCTTTGCAAACACCTCTTCTCTGAACTGGACTTTGACTACTGTGAACTATAAGATCTAATTTCAGCTTAGCGAGTGGTTTATTAGAGGATTGAGTGTTCCAGAGATCGATGAATTTTTGGAAAATTCTTTATGAGGCAACGCTTTGTGGGAAAACACCTCACATATTAGTGGTTTTAATTCCACCAATTTCCATGTGAGGTGTCCATACAGTTTTCGTTGTTCACTATGAATTATTTTTCATCTTTGTCTAAAGAATCTAACATATTTTAAGTAATCCATTATAGGAAAAAATATTTTTGGCTTCCACCTCGATAAATGTGACCAAAAGAACAACCATGGATTATAATGTAAAATACAATCATTTATATCACATCATCAATCAGGAGGGTTTTCTAAAGAAACTCCTTTCACCAGAGCTTTTAACTTAATGATTATTCAGCCAACTACAACTTTATAACTCCAAACATCTAGAAAATTCTCTCATTACACTAGTTTATTAGAATATCCCATATTCTTGGGTCGAGGTGTCTCGATATCATGCCTGAGTGAACATATTTGATGTACAGAAGATCATTTTTGGGTCTGGACAAGAGGGAGTGTTTAGTGTGAATGGTTCCACATGGAATCAAAGAAAACAACGGAACCATGGAATATACTTTAAATTCACCAATCAATATTATCCATACATTTTCAACCTCTCAGAAGGCAATCCTAGTGAAGGGTGGAGCTCTAAGTGGGACTTGTGATCTAAAGGGAGTTTATTAGATGAGTGGGATTGGGAATACAAGGGTAACATAATTTAATTGAAATAGATGAACAATTGGAGGTTGTTAGCTTATACCAGGAAGTATGGGTGACTCATTGTTTGGTTTATTTACCAACCAATATTTTTATTAAATTAATTAGTCATTGGTGTTCGAGAACCAACACATTAAATTTATCACATGGTGAAGTGGTGATCATATTTTGGGAGGTCTACCATCTAGGGGGAATCCCCATTCTTAGTTATATGTGTAATGAATTTCTCCTTATGGCTAATGTTAGGGAGGATACCAAACAGGTCCCTCCATTGGATATAGATTTAATGACTATGGTTGTGAAATCCCTGGTTCATCCTCTCAACACCTGCTTGCTCATTCCCTTAAGCGACTGAATAAAACTATTTCTGTAGGTTAGTGGTCTGAGTCCGAAGGTTCTACAAACCAAGAATCACCTGAACCAACAGTTTTGGGGTATTTAGGGTACATACTGTGCCACTCTTGAGGAAGGGAAACACACTATGTGGGTTCATAGAACCTAAACAGACATATATCCAAACATTGGACTAGAAGTATTTTTCTCTATTTTCTTGAGTGGATGGCTCTTCCCATCCCATGATACCGATACTGATGTCATGGTCTATACCTTGATAATGGTAACCCATTGGAAGAGGGAAAACCCATCAACATTTCTATTCCTACCCTCACTCATATTTATGAGTTGTTAAACCATATTCACGATGACAAACCTCCACTTCATCTCTACATACCAATCCAATCCTTATATGGACAGGTGGAAGAACACTATGGATGTTACAAGTACCACCACACCAAAAAAATTCTTCATTCTACCTTTCACCCAAAACTACTTAATATTGTTGTTTTTTTCCCAAAACCCATGATCATCGATGGAGTTATCAAAATATTGAGATATTTTTACCAGTTTAACATCATCACATACCCCGCACCTTCAAAAACTGTGGTTGACAATGGTGGAGGTACTCTATAAGAACACACTTACATTATATCTTCGTGATATGGACTTTTGGATTCATGGGTATATAAGGTAACCATATACTAATTATATACTCACTAATTATTTCACAACAATTTAGATGTGTTCAACTAGTTTTTCTTTTCCCCTCACCTAGATTCTATAGTTTCACCTAGTTATCTAGTGACATCTATGGCCAATGATGATTCACGAAGATTCTGGCATAAAAAATTAATTTTCTTGTGTTGAAACTCCCATCAATATATCACATTTTTTTCCTAGATGTGGATGGAATACTATACTAATGGGATATTAGGGAAGTAAATTTAAAAGGTTCATGAACCACTAGCCACTGCCATATTAGTTCTTGACACACCTTCTTCATCAGTTTTATGGGGTGAAAACCTCACTTCCTGATGCTCTAATAATCTCAAGGTAGATTTATCCTCTAGTTACCCCATTATTGATGGTGGTATAGATCCAATATTTTCAAATTATGTTGCTGACATACCCACCAATGTTGGTCCTAGTAGAACAACATTGGGTACCCCACCAATTGTTGTTGGGCACATTAGGTTGGTCCCAAAGCTAGTTAGAAGGATAAAATCTATTGTTTTGCAACTTTGGAAATAATTTTGAGCACATAAATGTATGATATGGTAGTAATTCTAGATTATATACCCTAGCTAGTGAGTTATTGGGATCAAGATCCAAATGTTACTATTGAATACCCAGTCTTGAAAATATGGGCATAATAACAAATTAGTACTTTCCTTATAAAGACCCCCAAGAGGAAATTGCTGATAGGTCATACAACCTTCACTAGTATTTCCTTGGATTAATCTTAGGTTGGATTGATTACCGACACCGGCATATCCCTATCCACCAGATCATTATTTCTTAAGAAGTATTACCTTCTTGAAATTGTTACCTTAATAATTTTAATGATTCTCATCTTTAAATGAATGATATAAAAGATACAACATCTAAGATACACCACTTATTTTATGAAGGAGGAAGATATTATGATTAAGTGGTCACACAGAATGGAGATCTACAAGAATGTGAGGCTCCTGTAGCCATGCTAAACATGAAACTTTCATCAATGAATACATGTTTTAAAGACATCAAGTAGAATGGCCGAGATCATTGGGATATTATTAAAAAAATACACCTAATAGATAAAACCAATGAGGTGAAAAGAATGAGTTTAGAGAGGACCCCTGATGGATCATGTTGAGTAGTAGTTGATTTGATGACTAAAGTGAGTCAGTCTTCATTGTAGCTATTTTGGATGTTTTATGCCCCCTTTTTTCCTTTTATTAGCATTAGGGAGAGACTCTAGGATGTGGATGATCATCCATTCGCATTTAATGAAATGAAAATTTCTTCCCTCAAATATGTATCCTTTATCATATCTTGTAACTCCAATTAATCATAACTTGTTTCATTTTCAAAGATAAACTCCATTGGATATCAATTGTAGTTGTAACATGGGATAATCAAATTGAAATGATCATGTAATGCTATAATTTTTTCCAAATTCAAAGGGATCAACAAGCAATGCTTTGACTGTTTCTAGGGTTACAATGAAAAGCCTAAAAACATTGTGTATTTTCTATTACAACCCTATATTTTTCCTAATTCCACTATGGTGTGGGATTGGTGGGTGTAACTTATCTTTTTCATAGTCTTCCCTTTGTGCATTTTTCACCCATCACGTTTTGTTCCTTTTCACTTTTTTTGACTGATCAGGTTTTTCATAAACCATGCAGAGTGTAGGATTAACAATTAGGTAGTTGACTTTTACCTAGGGTTATCCTTGCAGGTTTTCAACTTAGAGAGAACCATTTCTACTTTTGAGGGATTTTTAGAGTCTTGAAAACTAGACTAATGTAATTGATGTTTTAGGTTGAACATATTTGACCATGAATATTGGGGTGAGGGCCCAAATAGGACATAATACCTGATAATTTCCTAATATTCTTCTTATATGAAAGGGGTATTTTTTGGGTTCTTGGTTTTTTTATTTCTGAATCCGAGACAAGATATGGGGTATTCACATGATGAGTAACCATATGAAAAATTTATAACATGATTTTTTGGGGTGTACTAAGATAGGAAATGCATCTCTTGGGTATGAATTTGCCTTTGTTTGATAGACCTTTTTTGTGGGAAACTTATGTCGAGAAAACAAGAACATATTATGCATAGTCAATAGAAGGAATCCTTGGGACAATAACCCTACATTTCTAATGGGTAGGTAATTTGTGAATGTTTTTATTTAGGAAGACCACAAAAGGTGGATTGATATGTGAATTATGTCTGAAAATGATGAGGGTATCTATATCGGCAGTAGCCATAAATGAGAAACAAACACTATAAGAATTCATCTTGTGTAAAGGATGGATTATGCATGATGTAGTTAAACATCATGAAACTAGGACATGGAAAAATCAGTTTAATATGATATGGAAAGTAATTTTGAGGGATAAAATTTAATTTCACTTAGCTTTTATGCCATGATAAATGATTTTCCCTTTTCATGGTAATCTGTTCAAGAATGCTCCATCATCCTCAGGTATGAGGGAAAAGGTTGTAAACTATGACTTGGGGGTTTCTAAATATGTGGGGTGATATGGGACAAAAATTCCATTGGGGGATTATGGTGGCAGGAAAATTCTCTTGTGAAGATGAATTTTACTTTGGTTGACTTTCCTTTTTTTATGGGAAACTTATGAAGATCTAATTGGGATATATTATCCATTGTCTATCCAAGGTATCCTTATGACACTGACCCAAAATTTACAATGACTATAGAGGTTTATGGAGATTTGTAATTCCCTATGAAGAGAGTTTGGTTTATGAAAGGAAAGTAACTAAATATGAAATGATAATTTCATGTTGAAATTTCCCATTAATGGGTAGAAACATTTTCCATAGATAGGTCTAAATCATACATATATTTTTTTTTCTTTATAGATGGGACGAGATATATGGTCTGTGAATCACTACTAATATAATAGAAATCATAATTAAACCACATGTAATCCCAGGTAGGTTTCCCCACACATCGATTAGACTTTTATGTAGGAAGGGGAATTTTTCATTAAATATGAGCTCATTAATGGGGTGAAGCACATATTGAACCCCCATACATATCTATCTCATGCATAGGAGAGAGTGGTAATATTTTTATTATGGATGTACTGGGATGTAAGATCCAGGTTTCGCTACATATCCCATCAAAGTGAGAATATGTCCATATGTAGTTCTTATAGGTTTCCCCATGTAGGTATGAACTTCTCAAAAGGAAAGTACATTTTTAACATTTTCTATGGCTGGAACCAGGTTTCCAAATTTGGGTGTCATGACATATAATATGGTGGTAGTACTCAAGCCACACATAGTTATGAAAATTTTGTAGTTTATTGGCATGAGATTAGGACATCAACCATACAGTTTTATATCATGTAGTGAGGACAATGGTGAATTGATGTAAAAAATGGTAATTATATATCTTGAACCAATGTTGGAAATCTGGGAGTCATGAAGTATCTTGTAATGGTGGTAAGAAAAGTACAAGTAGAAATTAAATTATAATGCTAAATAATAAGGGGAGTTAACGATGTAATTTAGCATCATGTGGTAAGGAAGACATGAGGCCTTGATGTTTTGGGTTATACATTTTGGACCATATGTAATGGAAATGATGAGTAAGAAGAGGCCCATCAGCATGAGATGTTATGAAATTCCTCATAAATGAGGAGTAAATAAAGTGTAAACAATGATTTTAGGGTTTTATTGATCTTGAGAATTTATTTGGGGAATAAATTACATTGGGGGTTATGGAGATGGAAGAGTCATCTCATGATGAAAAATTTTCCTTTCATTAATGGCCTTTTTGTGGGAAACTTATGCAAAAACAACTAGGGCATATTGTACATAGTCAAAAAAGTGTCCTCATGACATTTCCCCCCCGATGGTCGGAGGAAGGTTGTAGAGATCTGAAATTTCACAGGCCATAGAGTTTGATGAATTGAAATAATGTTTCCAAAAAAGTAAGCAACATTAAGACAATGATAGGACATAGTGTGTGGAGATCCCTAAACAGGTCGTATTCATATGTATGGGTATAATAATGTTTCCTTATTAAATCCCCAAATAAGGAACCCAAACCATAGGTCCCCTATATAGATCTTTGTTTGTATACATGGGACGCAGAAATTTTTCTTTTTATTCACCACATGTATGGGACTAGGCTTTGTGGTCTAGGATTTACTATATATCTTTTCAAAATGATAATCAATCCTTATGTAGTTATTGAACTGGACCCCTTTGTATATTTGATCTATACACTAGGAGAAGGGCATTTTTTCATTTTATTATTTTGATTGTTACTCATGGAATCAGGATTGGAGATCTAGGAATCATTATGTATCTTGTGTGGGTAGGAATCTAGTCACCCATAGTTCTGGTACCTCATGGAGTTTAACTTCTTATGGTGAGGATGAAAGTCACCTAATGTGTAAGAGGGGTAATGTTACAGTTGGAACCAGAATTAGAAATCAAAGCATCACTAGGATTCTTATGATGACATGAATCAAGACACACATAGTTATTTAAATGTTTCCATGCATAGACATGACTCATGTTCAAGAATGGGGTTCTTCTCTTGAAATAGGATTGTAAATAGGATCCAATTTTGAGTCTCATGCATTGATTTAGTTTGTTGGAGGGAGGTGTATTTTCCTGCATTTTATGGATGGTCCTAGGACATGAGGTTTGGGTGTCACTATGTATCCCATAAAAGGAGAATCAATCCACACATAGTTCCTAACAAACCATTCCATTTAACATCTTGCAGTAAGGATGAGGGTCACTTAATGTGAAATAAGTATCATCATGGTTTGGAACATGAATAGATATTAGGCCATCACTACATATCCTGCAAGGTTAAGAATCAAGACACATATAGTTCTTCATAGAAATATTCTTGTGTGGGTCTGGCCTACTTGAAAGTAGGGATTCTTTTTTCCTTTATTTTTTGTGTGGCTGGACTAGAATGTTAAATTTAGTAATCTCTACATATCCTAGGTGGATAAGAATCAAGCCATACAATGATCCTAAACACAACATGGTGAGATACCAACACTGGTGGGGGGGGGGGGAGAAATCCTTTATGGTGAGAGAATTTAGGCATCCCCTGATCATCATGAGGCAACCCATGTTTTGAATTTGGTGTATTAATCATCTCTTATATGTTTAAGAGTCATCCCAAACTTTTTAGGGTAGGATTTTAGTTTAACATCATGTTATGAGGATGATAACTCATAGTTAAAGGCAATAGATTTTGGTCTAAGGAGTGATAACTCTAAAAAAGGAATATTCATAGTGCGGTCATATAACAAATCTAACTTGAATGTGGACCAAATAGGCTCACACACCACATACACATTCTTGTCGAGTCTTTTATACAATTTTATGTCATGATTCTTAGACATGGGTTTCCATTTTAAAGTTGTGGAGTTCAATCCACGTGAAGGAGGCTTCCCAAAATGGGTATTTGTGGCATAACAGAGTAACAAAACCTATGTGAATGAGGGACTATGGGGCCTGGTGCCTCACTACACATCCCACACAATTTAGAGTCCCAATGCTTGGAATATGATTCCTAGTTTAAGGTCATGGAGTTCAAACTTTTGGAAATATTTTAAAGTCATATTTCATGGACTAAGCACACAATTTAATTTCATGTTTCTAGGGCATATACATGCTATTTAATATCCTACGATGGGGATGATGATGGGTGTGCAGTTTAATGTCATGCAGTTAGGACATGGGTTGTTTCATAGTTTAACTTCATGAAACTATGATGATATACCCTACAGTTTAACATCATTTGGGAAAGACTATATACCCTACATTTCATCATATTGTAATCAACATGATGTACCCTATAGTTTCACATCATGTGATCAGTACGATTGTGTCTTATGGTTATGTGAAGGATGATTTCATGAACATGTGGGAAAGATGATCCTAAGGTGAAAAAAGGCATTGAGGCCAAAGGCTGGTAAGAAAATCATCTCATGAATGGAGGGAAATTTGAGGCTTGTCCTAACATAAAATATTTATATTTCAATACATATCTTGGAATGGTAGGAATCAATCCATACATATTTCTTG
This sequence comes from Viscum album, assembly GCA_963277665.1. Taxonomy (NCBI): domain Eukaryota; kingdom Viridiplantae; phylum Streptophyta; class Magnoliopsida; order Santalales; family Viscaceae; genus Viscum; species Viscum album. The sequence continues at coordinate 764,591,925 of OY728126.1, read as the reverse complement.
AGAAATAGACTCCCTATGTGGATATGAATCTCATGTGGGGATAGAGGAATTTTATCTATCTCTTGCACAGATCTAGCTCATGTGCAGGGAATAATTAATTGAAATAATTATTACCATGTAGTCTAACATCATTTATTGACGATGTTGATGTCATTATATTTATTAACTTCTGATATGGAAAATACTTTTGTGTTCTTTTGGTGTCATGTGACAAAGTCCGACTATCGAGTTATTCATTGTACGACTAGAAAAATTTACCATGTAGCTTAATGGCATGTGATCAAGAAAAATTGTGTCATGTGATTACATGAAATACATCTTCAAGAACCTATTTTTGCCAGGAGGTATGATAAGCTATCCAACCATTGAAATTAGAGAATAATCTCCATTAGAGTAGACCTTATTTTTGTCGTAAGGTCCCTCTCATTTCATTTCCAACATTGGAGGTTTTTTTAAGGAAGTCATAGAAGTCTTGAAGACCAACACCCTCTATCCTTCATGGAAATATTATAGGTGAATCTTTTTATTAAAGTATTGTGTGATCTAGTTTTGGTGGACTTCTTCTTGATGCATGGTATGAAATATTTTCTCTTCCAATCCATCCAATCCATCCAACCATTTCTAGGATTTCTCACTTATGGATTACTAATCAAATATGGAAATGCGGTGTGAGGTAAATTGAACCTCAATGGGTAGTACCTTCTCTGTTTATTATACTAATGAGTATGGGGTCACCTTTTTGGTAGTACAAATCATTCCCCAGTAATCCCACAAGGAATTATGTATCTTGTCTGACCAAGAATGTTTATCCTTATATACCATATTTTGGAGTATATTTGATAGGATATTATTGAAGGACTCTATCTATCCATTATCTACCACATGGTAGTGGGATAGAAAATTGTATTGTTTGTTGTACTCCTCATATAGTTTCTATAACTCAATATAATAAAAATTGGTTCCATTATCTATTTGTATTGTTTGTGTGACACCAAATATGGTGATGATGTTGACCTTCAAGAATCTAAAAAGGCTCCTTAACCCAATTTCTTTGAGGTTTATATATTTTTACCACATAGAGAAGAAGTCTATTATAGTAAGAATTTTCTTAGATTACTTGGCCATAATAGGAGGATATCATCCCACAATGTCCATTCCCCATATATAAAATGACCAAGAATACTTATTTTTGTGAATAAACTCTGGGGTATTGTGAATGAAGTTTGCATGAACCTAGAAGGAATCGAAATTTTTGGTGAATTTTGTGAAATCCTACATTAGAGTGGGCTAGTAGTACTCAAGCCTTTAGGTTTGTTGACAAAGATTAAGTCTAGACTGGTGAGTGCCACAGGATCCGGTGTGCACTTCCTTTATGAATGAAATAGTCTCTTCTCCATCAATGTACCTGATAAAGAACTCATAAATGCTCCTTTTTTAGAGGACATTTTGATGAATCATGTCATAATAGAGGAAAATGTTAATTTCTCATCTTCATATTTTCTCTCTCCCAGCTATTTCTAGTGGGATTTCTCCATTTTGATGGTAGTCCACAGTGAGTGTCTTCCAACAGGTGGTCAAACAATATGGTTTACGAATGGGACTAATTTCATTGATATCTTCCACATTGTATTGAATGAATGGTGAGACCATATGGTGGTGAGAAACACCAAAAACTATCTCATCCCTCTTTGGATTGACTAGAGCTATAGCTAAATTTTTTAGTGGATCAGCTTGAAAATTTAGTGATAGTGGGACTTGAGTCAAAGTCAATTCCAGAGGTAATTATTCGATTAGTCTATTAGCATGGTTTACCATGGGTATTAGGACGTCCTTTTTTAGGGAATAATCCCCATTTACCTACTTAATTTCGAATTTCAAATTTCCTTTTATATTCAGGTGATTGACTTATACCTAAAGTGCCTAATATAGTTTCCCAATGAGAGCCTAATATTTTTCTTTATTGTTTGATCACCCCTACAATAATAAGAAAGATTAATGTAGGACTACCTTTACAGAATACATGAGCATGAACCCCATCCTGGATTTGTTGATCTTAGAGTCTTCCATCCTTTTTCCCATCAGACTTTTAGATGAACCATCAAAATGAATATCCCATATTGAGGGGGGGGGGGATTATTGAATACATAAGACCTCTTCATTAGGTAATTATGTATCCAATGAATTCATTTATGTTTATGGGCTCTCTTTTAGGATATCTCATAATGCTTGGCCTTTGACCAATTGTTGAGGCATGAAATGAATGTCAAACTGTGGCAGAATGACCGCCCACCATGACAGACATTCATTCAACATCATATGGATGAGAAATTATTTGAGTTGGTTACTATGAGAGACCAAATAGACATTGTGATTCTATAGATATTGCCTCAATATTTGGACTAAAAAAATTATTTCCAGACAACACTTCATTATATTTAAACAATGAATCTCAACATTGATCATTTTTTGGTTGAGGTAATAAACTATGCTTTCACTGTCGATGCCTTTCTTTTGAATCTAGTAATCACTATAAGGTTGTTACATACAAAATAAGTGACATTTATTTGATAGGGGAATCAGCATGGGTAAGATCAAGAGATATTTCCTGAGGTTGTCAAATGATTTCTGATAATCATTTATCCACTAATATGTAGCCACATTTTTTATCAACCATGTGAAGGGGAAAAATTTCTCAAAAGTTTGGATATGAAGAATTGTATGTAGGCCATGTGTACTAGGATTCCTTCAAATCCGTGAGGGTGCGAAGAGGTGATATTACAAGGATAAAATTTGTCTTCTTAAGGTCGAATTCAATTCCATGACGTTATAAAATGAAGCAAATATGTTTCCTTGAGGTAACTCAAAAATAAAAATTCAAGGGGTTCATTTTTAGGTTATGATACCACAATTTATTGAAGATATTTTCAAGATATTGTAGGTGGTTATAGATTTGTTTAGTTTTAACTACCATTTTATCAATATAACATTTGATAAATTTTTCCATGAAGGGTTTTAAGATGTGATGCATTGAACGTGGGTACATGAGCTGACATTCTTTAAGACAAAGGGAATCATCCAAAAACAAAATACTCTATGGGGAGACATAAAGATGGTGGTTTATTTATATTTCAAGGTCAATAAGATTTTATTATATCATGAATAGCCATACATGATGGATTGGCCTTGATATCAAACGATTTTATCGATTAGTAGTTCTGTGATAAGGGCTAGGAAATCATATTTAGGGATGTGATGGTTGAGATTTCTGAAATTGATGTAGACTCTAATTTTTCCATTATTATTCTTAAAGGTGACTATATTGGATATCCATTTTAGATATTATACCTCCCAAATAAAGCATACTATGATGATCTTGTCAACTTGAGACTCAATTTTGGAAGCTTGTGTTAGGTTAGCCCTTCTAAATGCATGTCTATATCCCCAGTGGTCTTCTGGTAATCCTGGTTGGAGAGTTCCTACCTTAGGACCATGTCATGAAATTTATGTTTTGTTCTAGGAAAATAAATACTGATTTTTATTCTCGAAAAATGCATATACCTATTACTCTTCGGAATACACGGCCACATTGATCAAGGTCGGTTGGGGGTCTTTCATTATACCAATATTTATTTTTATGAGTTCATAAATGGTGGTAGTGATTACCTAATCAAATAATGGAATGGAATCCCTAAGGTCCTCCTCCTCATTTTATTCCTCCTCATATTATTCTCCCTTTTATTCTACAGGATGAGAGAGTAATGGGATATGTTCCCTAGTGTTGGGGGAGGAGCCGAGAAAATTACATTCTAAATATGAAGTGACTTCATCTGATCCTATTGATAGTTTAATATTTCATTGAAAATATATATAGGATGAAGTGAGATATGTAGAAGGAGAATATTCATCCTATTTGGGGGAAGTGACTACCTCTTCTTAATCATTTGGTGATGTAGGGATTTCCTAGAGCACTAGGGATGGAATGAACCCATTTTCATTCGATCTTTCACCAATGAATGGGGAGTCAAATAATCCAAAACTTCTAGAATCAATGGTTATGAAAAAAATCATGTACATACCTGAATATGCACATAAATTTGGACTCATATGCTTGATCTGATTGATGATAAAGACATAATCTTCATCGAACTATTTAAATAGTTTGGTCGAGATCCTTTCTAGACCATTCGAGGAAGTGAACCAGGAAATACCATTGACCAGGGGTTCATTCCCATTCCATTACTAGAATCCTCTATCAATATAGTTCGACTCATAGGATTCAAATAGGGCCTTATCTGTGTAAAGTGTCCTAATTTTTCCATTAATGAAAGACTTGATGCCTTGATGGTATGATAAGGGGATTTCCATGTGTTTATGTTACTAGGGACTTCCAAGAAAGACATTAAATGAAATTTTCTACAAAAACAAATGAAAATTTGAATCGAATATGAGGTCTCAAAATTGAGACCTCATATTGATTTGTCCCATTAAAATTTTCTCACTTTTTTTCATATCCATATTGTTTTTTGGTGGAAGGCTCTAGGTTATCCTCATTGAATCCTAGATATAAAATTGTTTGTAGTAGAATGTGGTTAACTCTAGGTCCATTGTTAGTGAAGAATTTTTGGACCTCAACACAATTTATCCATCTAGACACATATAAGGGGCTTTACATCCTAGCTATAATGACATTTTTATCTTGATCCATGAAATATATAACTACGTGACATTCTACAAGATCGAATTCTATCAGATAGACTTCAATAACACCCACATTAGCTTTAAACTCATGATGGCTAACCAAATCTTCTATGAGTGATTCCCCAAGGTATTTTGAGAAACGTGGGGAATCTTGTATTGACAATTTTTCTATTAGAAAGGACAACAATTTTGGGATGTCATACTTCTGGTCAAAATGAATGAACCCTACAGGATGAGGATGTTATTTTAAAGGTGATTTATGGGATTTAGTGTTTGATTCAGATAGATCAACCCTTCAGAAACGAGATGGAACTGCTCCTATTTTCTAGTGGGTTGGGCTAGGAAGGCTTGCCTTCCATATAAGGGTGATCTTACACATGTTCCTCTTTTGATTGATATTACAAATTGATAGGTTCAGGGTGGGATTTTTTCTTTTTTGATTTAGGAGGATTTTCTAGTTCCTAGAGAACTCACTGAAGGGATATTCCATGAGTTTTATCAGTATTGATAGTATGAGTATGGGGGTAGATAGAAGTATGGATTCTACCATGGATGTGCCTTCCCCAATATCCTAAAATCTTACCACCACTTCCTTTGGTCTATAATACAATTCATGGGACTCGGGTTCAAAGTCATACTCATCATTATAGAAGGGATCTATTAAATGGATGACATTAATGAAGATGAAAAATATACACCTCATATCATGAGGAAATTTCATGATTGACCATATATAATGGTTTTTTGGTGGTTCAGTGATCATTGTTTCAAATATTTTTGTATAAAATATTAGAGGGTCAAATCCAACTTTGGACTTGATGCAGGTCCATCCACTTCCACTACCTCTACGCCTTTCTGGACATGACACTTTTTGAAAAGCTATCCCTTGGAGGTTCGTGGTGCTGATGACTTAAACTATATTATAGTATAAGTGGCTGGGAGGGGGAATTTTTTTCCAACTATTATTGGAGAATACCATGAGTTTGGTTTATTTTCATATGATTCATCATACAATTAAAATTATGTTCCCTTCTTCTAACAACTCATTCCCACTCACCTTCTTCCCTAAGGGCTGTGGATGAAACATACACCACATTCATCAGTGGTGTTCCCAAGTTTATTTTCCTAGTATCTACCATTTTCTATAGGATTTAATTAAAGACAATTCATTTTTCAGCGGTGTTTCCTTGTATCTAGAGACATCGACAATAATCTAGATGGTCGTTTTGACCAATCTAGTCAGGCCTGTCAGGATTTTGAAGGCGTAGTAAATCATTTTCCATTGAATCTATAAAGTATCTGTATAATTGGTCATCTCGTAATGAGTAATTTTTTTAATTTCTACTTGAATTTATTATTCTTGGGTACCCACTTCTCATCTTGAGAAGGTAAGGTTTTATATTTTCTCCTAGGGGGTGCGACACAATACAGTGCAGGCTTTGGAGATAGATCCGAAATGAAGGCTAGATCAAGTATGATAGATGATGCCTCTATCATTTCATGCACTATATTGGCGGAGGGAATGTAGTAGGGTACTATAGCAGTGGTACTGTAGTAGGTACTGTAGTCGTGCGGGTACTGTAGTAGTACTGTTCACTGAGGGGTCCTTTGGGCAAAAAATGGGCTTTCTAGCCCTGTATGCAGGCCACTTGGCCTTGGGCCTTCAGGCTATGTAATGGGTCACCCTCTACCCAATCTAAAAAAAGAGGTCTTTGCTTTAATAATAAATTGAGGCTTCGACCACAACCATTAAAAATAAAGTAATTAGTTTATAAATTTGGTCACCCCTTTCCATTTATAAATGAAATCCAAGACTCTCTTGTTTTCCTATTGTTTTCAATTCAAGTGGTTTATGATTTTTTTTATCTACAACATTGAGTTGAACCGAAACATGAATTTTCTATAGAGATCCTCCCATCATGTGGTTAACAAAGATAGTAAAATAGTGTACCACATGATTTCTAGTCCTTATAGGTTTCACACAAGGAATTTGAGTTTGAATGCTTCTTGTTTCCTAGGATTTCCCATCTTGGGATCACAATAGGACATATAGTGTCAGGTTTTTTTTTCTTGGCCTCCATATCCATTGAGTATTGGAAACGTAGGACTCCTAAAATATGGAGGTCATGAGGTCTTGCTTACCCAATCATGGAAATGATTCCTTTTTGACAGCACTGGTGCATTCCACTCCTCCAAAACATGAAATCAAGCTACTAATGACATGATAATGTTGATAAGTCATTGAAGAGTGTTTGATTGAACAAGAATTTGGACAAGTGAAACAATGGGTAGGACATAACATGCTTGTGCTTCCCTTATATGGGGATGATATTTGGCATAGGACATCTTTTGATGTTTTTCCTGAACCATCTTTGGTGGTATCTTTAATAGAGGAAAATCATGATATTCATCTAAAATTAGGTTTAGATTAACATATAGTCTATGTGATGAAGAGGGTGGATATCCTAGTCATACTTCAATAACCCTGATGAATAATTATTTCTAAGGTACACAAACTATAATTATATGTTGAGGATCTTTCTGGGGTTCATATTCAATTGGAATTCTACCTAGAAGAAACTTAGTGTTGATTCACCTAAAAACATTCATTCCCCCTACTATGAGAATCTTTATTTGAGTGTAGGATGCTCATCCTCGTTGAAATGATGAGACGACTTGTATTCAACCATGCTTTTATTATTATATTTTCTAGAGATTTTCTAAGGATGAAGTGAATGATTGATCAAGGGAGAACCTAATTTAGGGATATTATATGGTTCCTGGCATAGAAGCCTTCATTATCTATATAAACCATAGTCCATATGGAACCATCCTATACTTTATCTTTTTCATTAGAATCATTTTCAATGTTTTATGCAACATTGATATACATGACACTCACTAAAGTATAATGAATTATGGACACTGTAATGATTGTTTAATGATGGGAGTGTTATTTTGTGCTTTTCTAGACCTCTCATTTCATTTAGGAGATCATCTTTGGGATTCATGGTGAAGAGTGACTCAGAGGTAACCTCTATAAATCCTAGTTGTACGCCTCCATTTAAGGGGAAATGGGTAGAATGATGGGATGATATGGGAGACCTCTATTATTATTATCCTCTCTAAATGAATAAATAATGATTTCTTTTTTGGGGTGTTTGAGGTAAAAAAATTCCAAACTCTAAGAGCTGGGGTTGCCCCCATTTTCTTGTTGTTGTACCCTAGTCAGAATGTTTTGGTCTTACAGGGTCATTTTTTTATTAAAATTTCCCCCATCCCTATAGGTTGGGGATGATCCTGTACTATGGTGGCTATTTCTTCTGTCACCTCTCTCTTTATCTTTTTCATCATACTTTTAACATGAGATGAATACAATGAAACGCCTATATGTGAACTACTTTCTTCTGAGGACATTATACGTACTTGATGATTATGTTCCCTTAATTAAGAATCTTACTAAATGATATTATTTACCGAGATGATGAGTTTTTTGATGGATTTATCTCATCATACTTGACACTTTTGAGACATACTCAAGGATGATTCCTATTGAGTGTGTCATATTTATTGAGTATGGGTTTTTCTTAACATCCACATTGTAATAATGTCATTTCAGGGTGTCATTTCTTGTGGGTTTTGCTGAATGGGGTGTGAGATTAAATGTAATGGTCCATGTTCCCCCATCCTTGGTTATGAACACCAATTAGCGAACTGACTATTAGATGACACAACTTGTGCAATGCATTGAGGCATACTAATTGAATATCATTCCATGACCTCCCTGATCATGGTCTTCATGTAGACAGAAGGGATTAGAAGTATATTTTATGATGAATCTCCCCAAATATTTTTAGATGGTATTCATACATGTTGTAAGGAATTAATTTTCCTTTAGGTGGTGGATATTTTTCCAAACATTTAGATGGATTCAATGTATGCATTTTTCAAACAATTCCTCTGGAATATCGAACTAATAATTGGATGAGGAACAAAACATAATTGGTATTTCATCCCTATAATATTTTATTCTCATGAGAAACATATCCTTTTGTTATTTTATGGGAGACTCATTTACTTAATCATCCTAAAATGGGTTCTTCTTGACTGTATTATTGCAAGTAGTAGGTCTAGTACAGGTCTCATTGGTATGGGAACAGTTCATGGGTGGCTTAGAGGATGAGTGTTTCCTGGGGACATATTCTAGTTGAGAATGTATGCTGTTTTTCATTGATAGGGTATCTATCATGTCTGACCCCATCATTCCAAGTGCCTTAGAAAATGTGATATTTCTCATATTTGACTTAGCATGGAGAATACCGTCTTTCTAAATTAAGATATCACTATGGGGAGTACCTTCATAAAATATTTTATAATCGATAGGTCTAACATTATATATTTATGTCCTACTATATGGAGAATTTCTACAACATATTCCATGGGGAGGACCTTGGTAGTGGATGAAAGAAAGAGAAATAACCCCTTGAAAATTGATCTTCTTTCCATGAGGAGGGATACTGTAATGCTCATCAAGATATAAGATCTCTTGATAGGTCTATTTGTATCCATGAATGAAGCCTTTATAGTTTATTCTCTGGGGAGGACCACAAAATTTGTTGGTAAATTTTTTTTGGGGAGGACCTTAGCAACTTCTACTTTCACTTATGAAATTTGGAAACAAATAAAAAGGATCCCTAGATACATTGATAGATGTTTGATGGGACCAAGGATTCTAACTTCTAGCAGAGTAGGGTTATGAGTCTACCCTTCATTTTCCTATTATATTTGTCATGATTTCTTTTTAGGAACTCTCTTGTAGGTGAATGACGCCACTTTTTGTGTCTGAAGACCTTCATATATGGTTTCCTATTCAAGTGAATACTATGGTACTTCCTGAACATACCAATAAGATTATGGAATTCTAGAAGAGACATATGCCTAATTTGAAGTATCCAATAATGTGGACTGGTGTCCCGCAATTGGAATGAGTATTTGTTCCAATAAAGTTTTCCATTTATTGAAAAATATTTTCAATGACCCTCTTGGACTAGACCAAGGATTCATGAATTTTCTTGAGTGATCATCCTATTGTGCAGATGAGTTATCCCACTTGATGAGGTTGGGTTTTGGTCCTGACTTCTTGGTGTTGTCGTAGATGCTATTACATCTTTTCATGTCTTATAATATGGATAGGGATTTATGTATCCATAATTTATAAGACATGTTGAGATATGTCCATACTGAGAACAAGAATATATGCCCATTCTGGTGTCATAGTAAGAATATGTCCCTACTCTAGTCCAATGTTTCTTGCTAGTAAATACTTATTGTCCCCTTGTGTAGGGAAAGAGATACGATTCTGCCCTTTATTTACAACTAAGATATGCCAGAATCTTTCTCTAATTGCTGATGTATTTGTGTGGTGAGAATTACATGAATGAGTTATAATTTTCATCTCCTCACGTTATTTCAGAGTATTTGACTAATGGGCTTGATATGAATCCACTATAGTTTTCATCTACTAGTATTTGGTTGATGGCATATTTTCCTAGTGGTGATGACACTAGTGATCAAGGATTTTCATCTAATCATGGATTTCCATCATAATTGATAGATGTGTTTTAGTTCCATTGGTAGGTAAATATGTACGCCTATAATTTACTACCATATTTTCTTGATGGGGTTTATGTGAATTAGTAGTAATTTTTATAGTATTTTTGGTTTCCACTATATTTACCTTGATTTATTAATATGGAAGAGAAATAATTTTCATATGACCATGGTTTTCTATTGTTTTTGACTGATAGAATTTATGAGAGTGAGAAGGAATATGCATCTGGTCATAGTTTTCCATCATAATCGACTGAAATTATTCAGGAGACTGATCAAGAATATATGTCTACTCATAGGCTGTCGATGTGTTTACATGATAGTCTTATTTAGTTAGAATAAGGATGATGGACTATTTCTCATTATTTGATTGCCGCCCTTCATGAGCCTCCCTAGGGACCCTGGTATGCTTGACTTCAATTGGGACCTGAAGGGTGGTATCCTCTACCTGATGGGGATACTATTCTATATAGGGTTGATAAAAACAATTACCAGTAGCAGTCCTTGAGTAGGACCCATTTGTTGTTGGGATGATGTCACATGTGACCACTTCATAAGCCTCCCTAAGGTAAGGGAGGATCTTGTTATCATGTTCCGATGACAGGCTCTTAAAATGGTTTGAGATAGCTACCAAGGCCATCTGGTTCTGGACCACTGACCATCACTGGGTCGACTACTGGTGGGGCTTCATGGGCAAGAGAGCCTATTGATCTTCCTCTAAGTGGAAAGATTACCATTTCTGTGGAAATCCTTAACCAATGCATTTGAAACATATCATTGAAGATGCTGGTGGGTGATGGAGTCCTATGTTTCATTGATGACTCGTCCTGTGAAGTGGATGATGTGGGTGTTCATGAGAACTTTTGAAATTCAATTGGATTGAATAGAGTTCTATTTATTAGTTCCTCCAATATATGGGTCAGAACACACAAGAATACCCATCAAATTAGAATATCCATAAATGACCACCTAAACCATTAATTATTTTTTCTGACCAACATTTATTTGGAGAAAAAAAGGGTCCTGATGGGTCGGTGAAACCATCATCTTGGTTAAGGATTCACATTGGGTTCACCATTCTTTTGCCTGACTATGTTTTTTTCACCCAATTATTGATGGAAAGGGGTTGAATTTTGTGAAATTATTAATTTCAAGTTCGACATTTTTGAATTGTATCGAATGGGTTTTGTTCACAGAGTCGGAAACACCCAATGACTCTCATGTCCATGAAGTCTTATGGAACTAATTTTAAAAAGATATAATTCATTGGGAAACATGGTCAATGATACTTAGGAACTCACATTGTTTGAGTGGATGGGAAGTTGATATCATCACACTATTACTAGGGTTAAGTATTTTTGGTTTTGGGTCTCTCTAATATATTTATGATATGTTCCTGAATCTTTTTTTTAATCCCAAGTATGTATACATGGATCGCTTTGAGATAATGATCAATTATAAATATTCATGGTTTCAGAGTCATCTATATGTATCCAAGGTTCACCATTGATTAAGATATACATATATATCCAATTTTATCCATCAATAGTCCCATTTTTATATATAAATCAATGATTCTTGAGTCATTCATTATGAAAGGGATTATTTTAAGGCACATAGTAAGGTGCTCTAGAGTTTTCTATCATGAAATGATACATAAGTCTTTTTGATGTTAGGATCAAAACCATAATATGGGATTACAATGAATACTTGGGAGAGGAATCAAAACCCATATATTTTAGTGACACTTAATAGGACACATCACATTTTAAGGTCATGTGAAAAGGAACAAACCATGCAGTTTAACTTCATGCGGTAAGGCCACCCAGATGAAGGGTTCCTGGTCAAGGATAGTGTAAGACATGCGCCAAGGTGGCATGAGGGACTTAGAAAAATATATGGTCTCTTTGGTGGATATGAACCTACTAAGAATGTGGACCAGAAAACATTATGGTGAATTTGGGTACTGAGTTTGGACTTGAGGGAAGCTTCCTATGTATCATAGTTAGTTGAGAATCAAGGCCTTTATAGTTTGGTAGGTTGTCAGATTAGACCATATAGAAGGCCCAATTGAGTGGGAATGATTGGGGATTATAATAAGGGGATGACCATAAGTTGAAAATCCATTTGGAATATTCCCCCTTGAAGGATGAGGGATGGGTTTAAAGCTACTACAATATAGGAGGCCCGATTGAGTGGATATGGTTGGGGATTACATGTAAGAGACCACCATAAACTTGCTTCTTCATTAGAAATATGGACCAATGAAGGTATGGGGTTGGGGAATACAATTATTAATATGCCCATTTGAGGTTTGGGATCATTTAGAGATCCTGATCACCACTAGACACTATTCCCACATGAGTCATAATCAATGTGAGAAACAATAGGTAGTAATATATCTAAAGATAATAAAATCCACCTTTTCTTCCGATGGAAGGATGTTAGGACCCAAAAGATGAGAGATATATATATATTTGAGTGTGAATATATCCTCTTTTATTTTAGTATCCATCATTGTCTCATATAAGGATCCATATGGATATGTCTTGGGTTAGTTAAGAGGTGTAAGAGAACGAACTCCCATAAAAAACACTAGGGGGTAAATGTAGCAGAGATTCACTTTATGGTCCTTGGGGAAGAGAGTATAGACCAACACCAAACCTCATAGAAGAAAAAGAATAGTGGTTATCCTCAATTAATATAATGGGGAGGTTTACATTGGAACCTCCAAGGTCAGAACCCTCATCACTAGAATAATGTAGACCTGAATAAATTCTTAGGGTCCCACTTACTGAGGAGGTTACACTTGTGACACTACATACCATGTTAATGTAGACTCAAGAAGGAATGATTATGTTCTTGATGATTTGATCATAAATATCAGGTGTCTTTGAAAGATGTGTTAGCCCGATTTCATTGGTTTGGCTCATATAGGGGTCAATATGGGGCCTAATGATATGACAAAAGGAAGTGATTAGTGTTGAATCATGGAACTACTTAGGATGAACCCTTCCATGTATGGTGTTATTATGTGGGATGGGGTTACCTCTACATATCATGTTTATATGAGTGATAGGGTGTTGTCTATGTAGAATGGGGCTACATAAACTAGCGGTCTGCCTGTGTGGTGTTATTTTAAGTGGGATCAAGTTACCACTATATATCATTTTTCTACGTGGTGTGGGTTTTTCACATGTACCATTTTTCTATGCGAGTAAAGGTTCGATCCACATATATTTTTTGAGATGGAGAATTGTTATTTCCACATATGATTTTTCTATGTGGGGTGCTGGTCCACAAAGGCGTCATCTATTTGTGCTCTATGGAATGGTAACCTCAAACTAGTTTTATGTTTTGTGGATGGATGAATGATTTTTTATTTCCTATTTAATTCTATGGGGAATATTTTTATATGTTGGGAATATAAATCCACATGCTTAATCGATGATCCAAGATCTCCTCTCATGATATCCAATTTTTTTTGTATGGGTATCTATTTTTTGGTCCCCTCAGGGTCTTTTTATAGGGGAATGTAAGGATCAGATACTAGCATGATTGTTCATCCATGGTGTGTCACATGTATTCTTTTGTGGAAGACTAGAAGGATTCCCTATCTTGTGAATGGTTTTGTTCATGGGGGAAGTTTTTTACAGGGGAGGAAATCACCTCTCAACTGTATAAATGATTTTGATTCATTTTCTAGCAGCGACAACCCCAGACCATCCCATGAACTATTTGGTTCATGGGGGACAATCATTCGTAGGGTAAGAAAAAACCGTTTGGCCCCAAAAATGATTTTGGTTTCATTTGTGGGAACTGGTGGTGTGGTCTCATCCTGAAAACTATTTCATTTGAGGGGTTCTTCATGAAGTGGCGGAACACTAGGTAGAGTGGCGGTGTGCAAAGCGATTTTCACTTCACGGGATCCACCTATCCTTTGTAGATTTCATCCTTTGGAAAATTTTCATCAAATTATTCTTTATATTTGTTTCTTCCATTGGAAAATTTAATGATATCATCATTTTTTATTTTGAAACAATTTTAGGACTGACTATTTATGTGGTGTCATAATATAGAATTTAGGTTAATAGATTCAAGGAATACATTATTTTATCCAATCCATATGATATATGTGTGCGTAATGTTCAATAATTTTGTGGTAATGATGATTTTTATCAATGATTAATTATATATTTCAGTAATATATCCCTACCACTATCTCTATTACTTCAAAAATATATTGTGATATTTTTTATGATTCATTAAATGTTTCATTTTACAAGATAAAGAAGTACCTGACCACTCCACTAATCGTATAACAACCCCGCTATTTATTTCTCATTTATACATGATTGATTATATAATATTACACTTAATTCAACCCAAATTATTGGAATGTCTGGTGTATTTTAGAATACAAATAGGTAGAATACCTTGTTGAACATGGGATATGATTACATTATTGAAAACATCCTTGATAGTCTTCTAAAATTCCATGGCTTTTAAAACTACGTGGGATAACCTAGGGAAATTACATAAGAAAAGGGTGATATAAAAATAATAATAAGAGAATAAACATGGAATAAGGTAATATATATTAGAAAATCAGTATATCAATGGGGAATAAAAGGAATATGAATAATAATTTAGGATATAGCATGATAATCATAACATGGGAAATGTGGAAAAACATAAAACAGTACATCATAAACATAGGTCAAGGATAACTAAAAAGATATCATGATGTAAATATTCCCATAAAGGAATCATGTTCACTATATATCCTGGCATTATGGATCATGAGACTAAACAATACCCAATTCATTATAGTGCTATATAATTTCTGGTGCACCTTTCACATTCATTTCAATCCCATGCTTAAGTGTGCTACATAGATCATACAACATGGATTCATTCCTCATAATATTTTATTACATGATTAAGGAGTTTTGAATAAATAAATTTATATATAAATACAATTAGGTACTATTGTATAAAGGTGATGAACCTTGAAAGTAAATGGGTATGGTATTCACTTCATAGTTGTTTTTTCTTGGAAAATCAAGGTGAAATTTCAGTAGCATAACGACGTCACATAAATATTCAAAAAAGGGGACGATTAGAGATTAAAGTGTCTCTAATAATTTGGAAATAAAATAATCAGTAATATTTACTTGTAGATATATGCTCCATCATTTATATCACTATGATTTAATAATATAGAAAGTATATTTATTCGGTATTTAATTTTCACCTGAAAATTCAGCTGGCACAGAAAATTGTGAAAAGTTAAGAATTTGATACGTTTGAGGTTATAATTCAAAAAATAATATTAATTTAATCTCAAAATTTTTTTAAATATATTTATTTTCACTTTAAAAGAAACAAAATTTATTGAGAAATTTTGGGTTTTTTAAAAATAATAGTTATTGAACCCTTATAAAATTTACATTTGACTTTATAAAAATTATATGTTCAATTATATTTAATAAAAATTATTTAAAAATAATATCTTATTAAAATATTATTTATTCCAAAACCCATTATTTCATCAAAATAAATAAATTAATTGAATTTTAAAATTACCCCAAAAAAACTGTCTGTGTTTTATTATAACAAAATAAAAATAATTTATAATGTAAAAAATAATAGAATTAAAATATATACATTATTCTATAAAAACATATACTTAATCATATATTTAGTGTCTTGATACATATACTTTTAATCCACCAGAAAACTCCATAAGAGTAAGGTGCACGATGGTGATACTTTCATGGGGCGGTTCATCATACATGGCCTGAGTTGTTATCTTGACAACCTTGAATTTCCCCAATTAATAGTTTCGGTCGTGCTTATGTTTTTGGATATCAACTTAGGATTGGTCAAGGTAAAATCTTAGTTATGCTATCTACCTTAGAATATCTGATAAATGGGGTTCATAGGGTATGATCCTACTAGTTGAGGCCATCACATACTTTGATTGTGTCAATTAGATTTGTCAAAACCTTATATTTATTTAATCATGTGATCATTGTTCAATGACTATATAACCAATGTTAAAGATGATTAATGGTCTTTCAAAACTGATTGGATATAATAAAACCAATTAAGGTCATGTGTTTTCTATAACCATAATATATATTAGGATATTTAATTAAATCATAAGGTAAATTTTATTAATAATAGTTTGAGTCGTTATAGATCATACATCCTTATTAATTTTCCATTTAGGCTTATGTATGACACTTAAAACATCATAGTTGGAGTAGCCTCATCATAGTGGTTAGAGGGATGTTCCCATGTGATCTCCTATCCTTCAAGTATATTGGATTTAACCAAAGAAAACTACACAACCATAGAAAATGAGTTAATTACTAACATATTTTATTTAGATAAATTATGTTAACTTATATTAGGCTCGAGGGTGGTATTTTTATCATGTATCTTTGAAGTACCTCTTAAGGAATCTAGATGAAAAGTCTACACTTATCCATTGGATTATCCTTATTCAAGATTTTGATGTTGAGATAAATGATAAGAACAGTTTATAGAACATGGTGGAAAACCACATGAATATGATAACTCACACACTATAGGATGAAAATATGAGCCAAGTACCAATTTGGACACATTTTCCAATGATCATGTTTATGATTTCTCATGTACACATCCTTGGTATGTTGATTTAGTTAACTACTATGTTTCTTCTAAAAGTCCAATTTTTTTTTAAAAAATCTATTAAAAAATTGAAGAGTGAGTCTAGGTTTTATATATGGGATGATCCTTATCCCTAGTTCATGTTTAGAGACCATGTTATTAATATTTATGTTCCAGATCATGAGTTTGAGTCTAATTTACATTTATTCAATACACTTTCTCATGTATTACTCTTTGGACCCCAATAGAAAAGTAGAGGGTTTTAAAATCATGTTTATATTGGCTTTGTATATTCCATGATACCTATATATTGTTTAAGGAATTATCAAATTACAATCACATAATTATTATTTCTAGGATACCTGATATGTCTCACCAAACCAAATTATTTTGTTAGTTTTTTAAATTTGGGGAATAGATTTTATGGGTCCATTTCATAGATCATTTAGTTTCTAGTTTATCCATGTTACTATTGATTATGTTATAATATTAATGGAGTCAAATCCCACTAAGAACAATTATTCTCATGTTGTAGTTTATTTTTTCATGGAAATTTTTTTTATAGGTTTGAAATACCTAAGGCTATCATTAGTGGCCAGGGGTCAAACTCATTCAATCTGAAATTTTCTTCCCTCTTTCAAAATTTTTGAATGATAGACATAAATTATACTCTATACCACCCCAAAAAAATTTCTAGTCCAAACTTTCCAATAAGTATTTGAAATAAATTTTGAAGAAAACTATGTAGTTGAATAGAATGGTTTAGAGAAAAAACTTGGATGATTCACATTAGCCTTATAGGATTACATAAAACACTTCCATCAGTATGTCCCTATTTTGGATTATATTTTGGAAATCCTATCATATCCAATGGATGTTGAGTATCAATAATTTAGGGAAATAAAGAAGTGAAACATATATTTATCCCAAGAAAGATATTGAAGGAAGATACAAGTTAAAGATATCAAGGAGATCTGATTATCATCACATGAAAACTCTAGAATAATTAAAGTGATAATAGGAAACTTGTGATAAGATGATCCAAAAACCAAAGTTTAATGAGGGTAAAAAATTTATCTATAACCCACAATTGAATTTTGATATCTAGTAAGTTGTGCTCTATATGGTTAGACTGTTATGTTGTATCTATTTCATTTCATTATGGTGTAGTGGGGATGGAAGAAGAGGAAAAAAGAATGATATTTACTATTAATGGTTTGAGGTTGAAGCAATACATCGAGGGACTTCCCACAAATGTAGTTGATTTTATCACACTACATAACCCCATAATCACTTAATAACATCATGTTTCTCCTAACCTTTTAACTTATATATTATTTTTCTTATTTAAAATTATTAATTTTATGTTTATATATCATATAATATAGGTTACATTAAGGAAAATGTAATATTTTAAGTGTGGGGGAGGGGAAAATATTTTTATGTATCTTTTTTAGGTTAATCAAATGTGTATTTAATGTGTCTATTTTTTAAAATTTTCAAAAACTAACAAACGAAGAGAAAAATATCATGTAACATGCTAATTTATATGTAGAACATATAGAAAATGGCTGTTAAAAATTTCAAAATTCATTAGTATCATGATAATATGAGTAAGATATAATCATTAAGGGTTGATTTTTATAATAATGGAATTTTTTGTGATATGATTAGTTGGTTCATTATAAAACCTTTTATATTTTGAAACCATTATTTGTGATATTTTTTCATGGTAAATTGTTTCATTGATTTCTCCTCATAACATTACATATAACCATTAATTGTGAAATTTTTCATATAAAATTGAAGGTATAATCATGTTATGTAAACTTTAAGAATACAAAAAGGGTTGATACACACATTGTTTTCTCTTATAATTAATTTCATTAATAAACTGAATTGATCTATACATGCATACCTGATATCTAATAGTTTTATTTGATAAAAAATATTATCATAAAAAAGAGTGGAGTAATGAAATGTAAAAAATGTGGGGATATCTAGTTTGAGATATTAATGTTTGGCTTTTGAGAATGATTAAATGATTAAGTCTTGAGATTTGATTGAAAAGGAATTTGGAAAAGGTTTGGTGGAATTAAAATAAGTAAGAAGAAATTTTTTATATGACCTAAATATACTGAATAAATGGTGGAGATATGATATTGATATGGTTGATGCACACACACACATGGGTAATTAATGGCATAGTAGACCCATAACTTGTTTTGATATAATTTTTATATTAATAACACTATTATTTCAATAAAATTTTTGAGTTAATGAATTTTAAATTTATTTTAGATTTAATTCTTGATAATATTCTTACTTTACCTATATTTCCACTGTGGATTTGGAAATTTAAACATGAAAATATTTTCAAAATTCTCTTGAATACAGGAAATGTGACTTTTCTAAGGAGTGATAATGTGTATGTTTGGGGGATTTGATAAGACAAATTTTTATTGAATATTTTATTGATAATAAATGTTATAATTTCTTCATATTGTATTATTTATTTTTATTTGTGAATTATATTTGGTTTGACCATTCATTTACAAATTTTATGTAATTAAAGTTTTGACCCTCTAGTAAACTATAGTATTTTTCAAAAAAAAATTGTTCAGTGACTTATTTGAATCCAAAATTTTGTAATAGAATAATTTACTCAATGGAATAAAACTTTTATTTAGACCATTTGAGCTGGATCATGAATTTTATTGGATTAAATGGGCCATTGGGTAAAATATGGATTGAACACGTCCTACTAGACTCAATTTGACTATTTGAGCCATATATTATATATATATGGTCATGGATTGGGGAATTTTATGGATATTATATAGAAGATCAACTTATGAAAAAATAAACCTTCTAAAATTATAGATGATTCACACATTTTAGAGGTTAATAAGTTAGTGAAATTTGAGTTAAAATATTTTGTTGAATTTAACCATTCACACTTGTAACCTCTCATAACCCTATCCTCACCCCCTTTATAATTTTTCATTTTTTATCATTTGAAGGGATTTTTCAATGAATTAGTATATTTAAGGAAGAGGTTAAGTTGTTTCACTCTATTTAACCAAGAATTTGAAGAGGGATATCTATTGAAACAAGTATCCATTCATAGATTCCTTATTCTTTATCTTCTTTTCATTGTAATGTTGGTGTTTTCATAATAAAATTATTAGTTTATCTTCCATTTCTACTTTTTTTTTCAATTTTATAATTATTTCATTATCTTATTTTTCTTAGATATCAAGAGTAGAAATGTTATTGGCTAATACCCTTTCCAGACCTTTGCGAATGAAAATAATTTCTATTATGAATACACCAACAAAAGAAAAGTAGATTTTCTTGTTAATCTATATACCTCTAAAATTATTCATTTATTTTTTTTTGAATAAATAATATTAATATAATGCATTTAATATTATCAATAAATTGAAATTTTAAATTAAAATATTCACTGAATCAATTGATTAATTAACACATAACAAGCAAGGTCGAGTAATGTGTGAATTATGAGAGTATGATCATAATAGGTAAAAATAGGATCAATTTATAGAGTTAAAATAAAATCTCAAAACACAATTAATCCCCATATCTATAATGGTTATGTACCCATAATTTAACACTTAGAATAACCTATCCAACAAATTAAAATCAAATCAAGGTGCTACTTTTTCTCATTCTGAATCTAGCCTAGGTTTTAATTCATTTATCTTGGTGATTAATTTAACTCTAATTGGTGTTTTGGGTAACAAAATTGGGGGATTATTATTAATTTAATTTTTATTTTAATTATAATTATTAAAAAGTAATTGAATTGGAAGTGTTGGATCAATTATTTGTTCTAAAAATATTTTCTAAAATATATATTATCATTTACTTTTTGTTTATTAAGTTTTAAAAAAAATAATCTTCTTACATCATACTTATTATAGTTTTATAAATGTTGGACAGACCCCCATCATTTTAATTAGTGTGCTAATTTTATTTTTATTTTCATAATACCTTTATGAAGCTGTTTTATGCACTTCCTCATTGAGATATGACCTTGTCCAGCCACTCAGCCACACATAACATAAAAAACCACACATCATTTGAGAGTTTCCATAACAATAACTTTCAATAACCCTATTTAAAATATAACATATACTAGGATATTAATGGATATCAAGTAATTATCCTATAAACAGAGTCTCTCAAAATCATCTAATATAATTGATTCTCTATCCAATGTCTCAAGTTAAAATTTCACAATATATAGGTAGCACCCTAGAATAACAATCTTCTAAAAAATTATATTTTAATTTTATTAAATTGAAAAAGAGGTAAAATAATACAAGAATAATGAAGGGTTGGAAAAAAACAGGGGTTAAAGTGGTGGGTTAGAGTCATAATAGAGTAAGGATCATTTGTTCCAAAAAGAATCTTATACATAGATCTTGGGTGTGATGGAGAAAAGATAGTATGATTTGACTGTATGTAACCTTGGTAAATGAGTACATATAACCAAACTAAAAAGTCCACATGAAAACAAATACTACCCCATACATTTAGACTCTTTAGGATACCCATGATTGTCATTAACCCACATGATGTCTTAGGACCCTGAAAAACTAATCTACAAATCACGGAAGCACCACATGAACCACTCATATGAAAACAAACCCATAAATACCCCTACAATAGTTATAAAACCACAAACCACCGTTACATGAAAAAATTACATAAAATAATCTAAAAAGGAGGTTTGGTAAGTAAAATTAAGTAGAATAAAAAAGTGTACATATCCTTATAACAATCATGTGAAAGAAAATAACTAAGTCGGGGAACACTGAAAAGAATCAAAAGACTCTTGGGATATTTCCACAAGCTGCACTTTTCTATTGAGAGGGAGGTGGGGGATTGGTTGAGGTAGATCTGGTGGGTTTCCAAACCCTACTAAAAATATCCTCTGTAAGAGGAGATAAACAGTTCTACTGGTAGCCTAAAAAAGGGGAGTTTCCCCATTGTTAACAACATCAGCTACGAGTGTCATCTTTTTGTGTTATTTTCCGAGATTAAACATTTATTAATGACATAATATTTTCATCATTTTGCCCATTGTAATATAGATAGACTAGGTAATTGAATTTTAATATAGTGAGATAATTTTGCTTTATTGAGTTTTTATAAACCTCATTATTTTGGGGTTTTCCATGTTACATATAGTATCATTTAATTTCAGAAAATTTTCACTTTCTTTTTATCTCAATATTATTTCCACATCAAAAGGCCAATCATTTTTGGTCCCAACCAACCAGGTTCTATTCTTGTGTTATTTCCTTTTTTATAATTAATAACTCTTGTAAATTTGAGTATGCATTATGATTATGTAAAAGTTTATCTCTCACATAAAAAAATATTTAGATTATTATATACACTAATGTGAAACATAAAATATTCTTGACTGGAAGAATGTCCATATAGTAGTAAAATTTATGACCAAAAAATTGAATGGGAATAATTATCTTTTGATGAAAATTAATACGATAACTGTGTTTTGAAATAAAAATAACTTAATAATTATTTGAGAAATACTAGTTAGTTTGAAAGAAGTTAAATGGAATGAAATATATGAGAATGATATTGTAAATTTCCATTTGGATCTGGTAGATGGGGTCCTATTAAGAATTGTAGAGACAAATAGGGTGAATTAAATTTGGTATAATCTAATGAAGTTATACGAGGCCAAGTCACCAACCAATAAAAATTTCCTACAGATAAAATCATACACTATTTCAATCTTGGATACATATTTGGGGGTTTACCACATAAACTCAACCAATACCCTAATCCCTCAAATCATAACATTGTTCTATAAAGGTTGATATACTATATGTGTATATATTATACTCCGTTTTTTATATATTTTTGAAAAAATCACCATTAACATTACCAATAATATCATAATGAATATATTTCTATTCAACGATGTTGTAACCATGATCCTTGAATATTAACATTTATATAATAATTAAGAGGGTAGACAGATACCTTTACACCATGCATGGGACCTGTCAATGGATAGATAAGGGATAGTGGAATGTGATTCTAGTGGGAGAAATAATAATGTAAGGGGAAATGAAAATAATACCACATGTTATAATTTTTCTCTAAGGGTAATTTGAACAAGGATATTTAGAACAATAAGCTTTGTGCAATGATTTCTTGAGGACATATGACAAATACTACTGGAAGAAGAGACATACTAGATTGTGAAGCGATGATGATTTCAAAAGGAAGACAAAATCTCAATGACACATGGATAATCAACAAAGGGGGAAAATGGAACACAACATATCAATGAGAATTGTTTAATTAGTATGAACATATGCCAAAATGAATTGTACACATGGATAATGAGTATACCTTGAAGATCAATGGAGTCAGTTCTATAAATATAATGTTTCATAATGGTATTGTTAACAAAATCCAAGGAGCACAACATGTGAAGGGACTAAAGGACAACATAATTTCTTTGAGACAATTTAAAAATTTAGGGTACAAGACTCACATAAATAAAGTACTGATGATTATTCTGAATGATTTACTTATGGTGATGAAGGAAGAGAAGATCTCAAAGAACCTCTACACTCTTATCGGCGAAACATACAAGGAGTTAGAGATAGGTGTAACATGAACTACCAATAAGGGAGTATAGATGACATCATTACATTTGTATATTTTCCATTTATATGAATATGTATTGAAGATTTTTTCTTCTAAGAAGTTGTCGAATAACCTTATAAATATACACATAACATTTTTTTTGCACTGTGTTTTAATCAAGAAACACAAGTTGAAGTCCCAAAAATCAATGGTTATGAGGAAGGAGATATTAGAGTTAATCCATTTAGATATTTGGAACTAACCAATTACATCACTTTGAGGAGCGAGGCACATTGTATTGTTCATTGATGATTATTCTTGGAGATTTTTGGTGTACCTAATTAAGAGTAAAGTTTATGTTATTAATGTATTTAAAACATTCTATGTGTATAAGGTGTTTCAATCTAGAAATAAGAGAATGTTTTTAAGGACTAAAAATGGAGGGGAATATAAAATATAGGAGATAATAATTTTTGTTAAGAGGAAGGAATCAAGATAATGTTCATAGTGGTGTAAACAATAAAAATCGAATGGAGTGGAAGAGTGGATGAATAGAAACATATTTGACAAATGATGGTGATGTTAAATACTATAGGATTTTACATGAAATTATGTTTAGAAGAGATAAAAATTTCATATTGTGCAATCACTCGATCTTCTTCAGTTAAAATTATTCTAAAAACACCAATCGAGATATAGACCACTAATCCCATTAACTATTACTGATTATATAATTTTGGAAGTTCTTTATATGAACTATTTAATGACCAGGAATGATCAAAGTGCGATTTTAGATCCATGGAATGTATCATGTTTTGATAATTTGATGGTGTGAAGGGGTATCATTTTTGCGGTTCCACTACCAAAAAAAGTTTCATAAATTGAGATTTAAATAATAAGAAGATAAGGTGAAAATGATAATTGATGGAGACATTTATAAAAATAACACATAAACTACAACATTAGAGTTTTATGACAAATAAAAGGTAGAAAATTTTTCCCATATGGAATTACTAGATAAAAATGATACAATACCTATTGACTCAAGAACACAATGGTTAGATAAATATAAAATATAAAAAATTTGTCATTAAGACTATGTCACTAAAGGAAATATTTCATAACCATTATTGACAAAGGTTGGAAATCTATATTTGTTCAGGGATGAGACTCAAAGGCTAGATGTATCTTCTTGGATGGAACTGATGTAGGAGGAACATGAATCCTTGAATGAAAACAAGATTTTAGATATTGGTCGATTACCATATCAATGAAAGTATATTAATGAAAAAATGGTTCTTAAAGATCAAGAGGGAAGAAAATGACCAAGTGTAATTATATCATGTGAGATCGATGGAAAAGGATATTCTCAGAAGGAATGTATTGATTTAAATTAAATATTTCCCCAATTGTTAGACTGAATACTATTAGGGTAGTTTTGGTGATGAATGAAATATATATTTTTCTTATAGATTATATAGGTGTGAATAAAAATTCTATTTATATTTATCTTGATGAATGAATCTATATTATCCAACTATAAGCTCTTGAAAACAGAGGAAAAAAGAACTTGTTTTTCAAGAAGAAAAAATATTTCTGTGGTATTTAGTATGGCCCGATATGTTTGCATGAGATATTTTATTCCTATATCATGATACTTGGATACAAATAACATCATCCATATACTTTTATTGTTTTTATGGGTTTAGATTGAAATTATTTTATCATTATTATTTTTATATATGACATATTGGTTATAGGATACAACAATGATAAGATTTATGAGATAAAAGTACAATTGTAAAGGGGTTTTGATATGAAGGTCTTGGGTCCAAAAAATAATATTCTTGGTGTGTAGATTTAATGATAATGAAAAAAAGGGAATATTTGGAAATCATTGAAGAATTACTTGAGAAAAGTATTGAAACACATCAACATGAAAGCTTGTAATCCAATATCCAACCCTCTTACTATTAATTTCATGTTATATTCTATGATGAGTCTTAACATTGAGGTAAGGAGGATGAACATGTCTACAATATAGTTTCTATCAATATTGGAGATTCTAATGTTCATTATGGTATGTACTAAACCATAAATGGAAAATGATGTGGGAGAAGTTAGCCAGTATATAGAGAATCCAAGATGAGAGCATTGGAACTTAGTTTGGAGGATCTTGAGATACTTAAACAATACCTTATATGATACATTATGTTATGGAGAAAAAATGTTTACTATGAGATTCTATATTGATTATAATTTTATAAGAGATTTATACCATAGTAAATCCACTAATGGTTATGTGTTTACTCTTGCATGGGTTTTTTTGAATTAGATTTAAAAGGAACAGTAAATTGTTGATATAACCATGAGAAAGGTGTTTTATATGGAAGCTAAATAGAATTGAAAAGGGTAAATTTTTATGGTAAGGTTCTTATAGGTGTTTAGGTTTTAACATAATTAGTTTTAATTGTTTTATAACAACCATAGTTCCTTACACAGTACAAGGAATCCATATTTCCCTTCTAAGATGAACAAAATTGGGGTATAATATCACAATTTTTAGATGTAGTGGAAGAAGGAAGTTTGAAAATTTAGAAAATTAATACCGAAGAATATATGGTATATTTTTAATGAAAAGGATTTACACTAATATGTTCAGAGGATGCATAACATTGAATGAATGTACGGAGGCATGAATAAAAAGATTTAAAGATAGAAATGATGTATGGAGATGTGAATATTCCCTAATAAAATTTCACAGGGGAATATGTATTTGAATTATTACCATTTTCTATTGGTGGGGGGGGGGGGTGTGGACGTATGTTTGGTGGATTCCCAAACCACTCCAAACCCATCATGAAAAAGAAGAGTTAGGTAGTGCTGGCAGCATCCTATAAAAGGGGAGTTTCCAATACTGATTTCAACATTAATGGAGATTTGTTACCTAATTTGGTTTTTTTATTTGTTTCTCCATTTATTTAATATAGGATATTTTAGTAATTTTCTCCTTGTAATAGTGAGAGATTTTTTGGCTGTATTTTCTTATAATGAGAACTTTCTATTTTCTTATGTTTTTAACCCTCTTTATTTGGATGGGTTTTCCACATTACCAATATTTCCATTTTATTTCTCCATTTTCACACATTATTTTAATAATAATATTATTTGAGAAATAAAGGTCTAATTATATTCTTTCATTATATTGGATACCATCTATTGATGGAACAAAAAATCCTACCCTATAAAATGCACCATCAAGGAGAACCAACCACTATTATAAACACCCTAGTCCGTAGCTCCTCCAAAGTATATCACCTCCACCATAGCCCTTTCCAATTCCACATCCCAGATTTTATGAAATAATAAACATAAAATCAAGACATTAATAAGGTTATGAAAATATCATTTTTAATATAAACATGAAGAATCGACTTACTAAACTATGAAGGGAAACAAAGATAACACTAGGACCAAGGCTCGAGCTCCACCACTAAAGGGATATGAGAGAACCAAAGAAGATGAAAAAAAATTATCAAATTTATATGATATATTTTAATTGAAAAAAACTAAGATCTAAACACCATAAAATAGGTAGTGATGAAAAGGACCACTAATAGGGATATCAATAGATGGTTGATAACCAAGATCCATAACATAAAAAGGGAAATATAATAATAAATGGTGAAATGGTAGAGGTAATAAATGGGAACAAATAATAATAGGGAAAAATAAAGATAACTAATGAAAAAAATGATACAACACAATATATGTTGAAGAAAATGATAATTTCATAGAAGATATCACCACCATTAATGAATCAAAAAGGATGAGTCTCATAGATTCCATATAGAGAACCATGACCTTCGTTCTATTAAGAGAAAAAACATCTAGATAGTGACTAAACTAAATTAAAACCATTAATAATACCACTATTTGATCAAAATAGGACATCACCAAGTGAAAAAATATAAGGAATACCTTCATCCAATCATGTTGTACCTTGTGTCTGTATAAGTGCTTGAATTCAAGAAGAATTTGAGTTTTTGATTAGTGGATTGACATGGTTTTTTACTATGATTCATAGTGGATTAAAGTTATTGGAAACCCTTAAAAATGTGAAATTAGAAATTAAATGGGTCTCAAGATGTGGATCAGAGGCTTCAGGTGATTATTGAAGGTGGTTTGGTTGGCTGTGATATGTGCATGTATAAAACAACTACTCGATGACTACCCTGTGGTCTGACCAGTATCACCTCCAATATATATGTAACCTTGAATAGATGATGGGGTTCCTAAAATGGTAAAATAACATTATTTTTCTCTTGTATTTATTAGGATTCACCCTTTCTTTACCTTCTCATTTCATGTGTGTGGCATATTGGGTTTTCCCCTATCGTCCTCTCACCCCCTTGATTTGGGGTGTGTTTCATGGGTGATTTACATGGATGATCATGTTATTAAATCCAATACAAGTTTTTCCCATTAAAATATTTTTCATGATAATTTGGGTGATTTAAATTTTAGGAAATAAATGGAAAGTTCACCAGATAAAGGTGCAATCACCCATCTTTGAAGGGAGTATCGTGTTTCTTATAAAATGGACATCCTGTAACAACATCCATTTTCTTTCATCTTTTGAATCATCAATGCTACATCATGACATTGTTTTGTTTATGTTTTTAAATTTAAAAAATATAAAAATAATTATGGAAATGGTTTTAATACTTTGATCATGGGTCTAAATAAGTGCCATGGGTTTTCTGCGGCCACCCCACAATGGTTTGGACATGATTCAGGTTCAATGAAAAAACATGTTTAGTTTTCATCAAATATAATAGCTTATATAAAATTTTTTTTAGTAAATTTTAAATAACAAAATTATTATATTTTAGTACCTTGGATTGTGATAGGATCTTAGGTAATTGGCATGGGTTCAGTTGATCTTGGATGAACTTGAAAGGGCCTTGGCAGAGATTCCAACCCTTGGAATAAATGTGAAAAGATATATATTAGGAAGGTGGTCTGGTACACTAGCCATATGGTACTTATGTTTTTGATTATGTGGAATGTGCTATATTGGGATTTCCACTTAGGTGAATTCTTCATTACAGTTATGATAAAATGTTTAGTTAAATGGTTTGATAACTATTAAATTAAAATGTTTATTTAAAATGAAATACCTTGGGTAGAATGATATATCAAGTGTCACAATGACACTTTAGCATTAACTTCCTTGCATCAAACACCTATGGATGAGTCCATGACTATATTTTGAGTTTACATTGATAATGATATCCCATGAGGGTGGTATAGGATTTTAAATTAGAATGGTTATGAAGTGTAGGATCTTCATGTGAGAGTTAGAAACCACTAAGAAAATATATTATTTGACCTATGATGACTAGAACATTTAGGACTAGGAAGGACCATTCTGACACTTATGACGAGACAAAGGGATGAGGGATCCTCCCCCATCTAATGTGACTAGGACTAGGTGGAAAGACCATATGTAGATTAGGATCTGGTTGGATGTGTGGATCAGCCTAGAGTGACTCAGAGACATGTATATAGGCCATGATCCATCTCTTAATGTTGTTTACAGTAAGGATGTCCCTTTTAGGTTTTTGAATTATTTCTATGTGCATAATTATCATGTAATGTGAAACTTTCCATGCTGGGCATTGGCCTGATGCTTCAATATTACCCCGAGATCCCCATGTTGGGTTTAGACCATATGATGTGACCAATGGGACCGTGGAAGGTTCCCCAATTACTAAACAAACATGAGAAAGTGTGTCTGGATATGGGATGTGATGGAAGGTAAGAAATTCATCCAACTATTTTTTATTATTTTATATACAATTAATTATGGAATATACCCGATGGAAGGTTTTGGTTTTGCTATGGAAAATTCCCTGGGAAGTTGTCATTTATTTTTTACAGATAATGCCTAAGGGGATGTGTGTTTTATAGTAATAGCTAGATTAGAAAACTCTTACAGAGGAGGAATATGATAATATTGTTGAGGATACCATGGATATGGATGTAGTGGTGTTCTTATAAATTTGGATAGATCATTATATGAACATTCCCAAGGTTTATGATACTATTAGCTAAGAAAAATCTAGTGTGGGATGTTTGTGATACTTATTCTATATACAAGTAGAAACCTGAGTATATTAGTTTTGGGTTCATGATCTACATGATGTGCTTAGAGACACCCCATCACTATATGAAGAATTTATGGTATATCAGGGTTAAATACCCTAAGATCAATGATGTTTTCTTATTTATTTATTTATGGTGGTTGTTTTTTTTTCTATGCATGTCACATGCACACATCATAACATATATTGTGCTTTTAAAAGACCAAATTTTTGGTTGCCTTTAGTTTTTTAACATACACCCTTCTTGGGCCTATAATTCAATTGGGTACCCTAAAAGACACTCACTTGGTAGTAGGCATAGGTTGGGTTGATGTACAATATTTCATGATTGATATAGAGAAACACAGATGGGGGTTGGAGTTTGGGATGAGATTATACATGGTGATTTTATTGGACTACCCCATAATTTTATTTTGGTATGTATTTTATTTATTTTTTATATTCTATATAAGTGATTGACCCATTGGGTTATCAGTCTGGTATAATGTTTTGTTATGCTTTCATTTTGTTATAGGAGGATTAGTTTACATTTTATTCCCATAGAATATGATGGTGTATTATTATGTATGATTGGTAGGCATGTTTTATATTTTTTTGGTAGGTCTTTTGGATCCTATTGTGATATGATTATTAGTGATAATGGTTATACAAAATCTTTAGGAGGAGGCATGTAGAGATGCATATGGGGGTAGTAAAAAAATTTAAGGCCTTAAGGATACACCCCTTATTAGTAATTTTTATTTAGTTTTAATTATTTAAAGTATTAGTAACAACTTATATGGTGTGTTCCCATATATCTTGGAAAAGAATTCTACTTAACCAAATCATGTGGAGGTTGTTCGTGGGATGATGATCATTATATGATGATTCATATTGTTCAGTTTTCTTGAGTGACTCTCAAGGGGTTGGTCCTATGTGTGGATTATCATGAGAATTGGTGGCATGTGAGAACATGGGTTGGAATCAATATCATATATGTATATGTGAGACCATGGAGTGGGACGTTTGGTCTATTTTTTTCCATGATATGTCCATTATGTTTTCAAAAATTATTCCCATGAGATGTGGATTTTGTATTATACCTAGTTTATGGGATTGGTGGGAGGACCAAGAGGCCCTTGGGAAATGACACAATGTTTAGTGAGTAAAAGACTTGTAATGATATATGACAATGTGAGAGAGGTTTTAGCCTATGTTTATTTAAGTCTTTGAGGAAGGAAATATTGATAGGTGCTTCATGCTATTAGATTGATTCATATAGGTTCTACAAAGAATATTACTTTAGGAAAACAACTATTTATTATATTTAAGGAGGCATGATTTTGAGTGAAGTGAAAGCATGGGTAAACACTTGAGGCTTTGTAATAGTTTCAGACGGTGGCTAAGCAAGTGGTTTTCTAGGAAAACAAACATGTATGGGAGAATGGTATGTGAAATTGGCACATCATCCTATTTTCGAGGGCATGTGAATCACATGAGAATTATTCAGGTTCTACGACCATGCAATATGGGAGAACAAATCCCCTGTGTTCAAAAGTGAACAATGTCACTAATGTTGTTCACATGTGGAACTAGTTTAGATTTGAATCAGTGATGAACATGAGTGGGAAGAATAATGAAGGGTCTTAGATAAATTCTTTTGGTATTATTATCCAAATAATTTGATAATAATGTAAATTTTTCCCTTTTTATATAATTAGCTGGTGAATGATAGGATATTAGGGGTCGATGGTGATGGGTGTGGCTCTATATGAGTGACATGGAAGTGTTGTTGGAAGGACCCATTTGTGTCCACACCTAAGTAGTGGTACAAGGGAAGTCCTATAGTGTGGTATTTCCCAATATAATTTTTGGAGGGCATGAACCCAACATTTATTTGGTTTCTGTGGTTACAATGGGAGGTTTTTTCATAGGATGGGAATGGGAGGCCCATTGGTAATTTTATTTGTGGTTGGTTATGAATGATTTTAGATAATTATGAACATTATGTTTAGCGATGGATATGATAAAGGATATAGAGATTTGGAATTAGGTTTAATGGTTTGATTATAAATAAATTCCTATGGAGTGGATCTTTATTTTAGTCATTTGTGTAATGGATCTCACACTAGAATAGTATTTGTAGTATGGGATTGATCATTTGATGAAGATTTTGGAGTTATAAGTCTATTGAATTAGTGTACAAAAATTTATATGTATTCCTCATTAAATTCTAGAAATAATTTAGATATTATATAGGTTGGAGTTAGAGCATGGGTGTTTGTGCTCATGGTGATCACAATGAGGGTTATATCAATTGATGATCTAATTTGGGAGATCACACTGGGTGTTAGGTACAAGTGTCATTGTTGGAACATGAATGATCATGAGATTCCTCTCAGATTAAAGGAATCATGAGTAGGTATTTAGGTAATTCATTGATGGTGTAATCAAAATTCTTATGATAAGAGATGTTTAGAGGAGGTCTATTGATGTTTTTACATGATAAAAAATATTGTGAGTTGGAAACCATGGAAGGTACGTCATACTAGATTCAATGGGGACATTTCAAGAGCAGAAGGATTCCTTTTGAGGAAAATATAACATTCAAGATGTACATGGATGGTGGTGGAAAATATTTCTTGTCTTGGAAAATATATGAAATAGTTTTTACCAGTGTATCGTTTGATACATTATTCATGTTTGGGTGTGGTGTGTTTAGAATTGGACCATGAAGGTTAGTAGACTGCTATAATGATTTCATTATAGGAAATTACAACGGTTGAAGGAAACATAGTTTGAAATTAGCCTCCTTTATGTTGTTCATATGGTGGGGACCAACATGGATTTGTTAATTAGTTGGATGATGACACATTTGAGTCTTTATATAGATGAGCATAGGTTATAGTTGTCATGATGGTTCATTTATGAATCCTAATAGAGGCTCACTAGTTAGTGGATGAGTGCCTTATAGTTGAATTTATATTTAGAGCCATTTTGAGTTTTAAGGAGTTGAAAAATACCATTTAGATATGAATTGGATACTTTAGGAGGTTGGTATTGATGATTAGATGTTCAATTAAACTTATTAAAGGATGAGAAGTGTTATAGAGGAGAGATTCCAATACCATGTGTCCATATTGGTGTCTGAATTTAAGTAGAATTTGAATTTTTGATTAGTGGAAAGACTAGATTTTGAATAGGAATTAATAATTTTATACTGGAGGTTTTAACATCTCAAACTCATGAAATTGGATGTGAAATGGGGATCATGAGGTGGATTGGAGGGCTGAGTTAAGTATTGGAAGTGGTCCAGGTCACTCAAGTTACTACATTTAGCAACCTACCCACGACTAGCCAGAGGGATTAAAAATTGAACTTTCAATCTATATGTATCCACCTATTATATGGTGATTCATTGAATGAGGCCAAATTATTTTATTTACCCCTTGGGGTTTAAGGGGGAAACATTCTCTTTCCCTCCTCATTTCATGTGTGCAGCGCAGGGGTTTCCCCCATCATCCTCTTTATCCCTCTTGATTTAGGGTGTATTTCATGGTAATTTTCTCTAGAATATCATGTTATGGACTCCCCTCCCAATAATATTCCTCTTCCCCTATCTTCATTTTAATTTGGGAAATATATCGATTAATTAATTTATGGAAATTTTACCAGACAATGGTGAAATAACCCATCCGTAAAAGAGATTTCATGCTTCTTGCATATGTGACATCCCATAAAGTTTTTTTCTACCTCCATCCATTGTATAATAAAATTTATAGAGACATATGGTTTTATTTAAGGCATTCAATTTAAATTAAAATATACTAAGTAGGGATGTTGTTTCAGAACATAGGTCCTGGTCCAAAATTGTTACCAGGGGTCTGCTGTGGGCCTCCCATAGCCGGTTGGGATTGGTTCCAGAGAGAATTAATGACCTGGTGATTTTTTATTGAATACTCCAATTTATATTATAGTTTTTAGTTATTTTTATAGGACCTAATTATTTTATTAGGGCGCCATGGATTGAGATAGGAGCTCAGGTGGCTAGTGTGGTTTTGGTTGAGCTAGGACGAACCTCGATGAGATTTGGTAGAGTTTTGGAAAGGTTTCCAAAGAACCATGAAATTTTTTATCTTTTATATAATTATTTAATTACTATAATTATTTTATAATACATAATATTTTTCACATGAAACACTTGATGGGATGTTACTATGATTGTTATGACCACACACTACAAACAACCTCTATGTGTAAACACATCTTGGTTTTTTCTAATTCATATAAATGAAATACCCCACTAGGAGGAAATGAATATTCATATTAGCTATATTTAGGTTTGGAGGAGGTTTCATGATGGGATTTATCCTTGGTTTCATATAAACATGACTAGTGGTTGTTTTTGTTTATATTTTTTGTTTTTGGGTTATAATAGACCCAGTATGTTATATTTCCTTATCCACAACACATATTATTTTCCAATATATTACAATATAGAACTTTTTTATATGTATGATTTTCTCATAATTATTTTTTTATGTTATTGATGATTACATTATTATGTTTTTTTTGTGTTTTTTTATTATTTCTCTTATCTATTTTGTAATGTTTTACCATACTCATGCTTCCATAACATCTTATTCTATTTCATAAAAATACATTCAATGGATGGGTCATAATATGTTCCCAAAACACACCCTTATAAATAATTTATTAGAAGAAACCATCCCTAATCAAAGTTCATAGATTCTCAAACACTAGTTTCAAGCCTATACAGATTGGGAATGCAACTTGGACCTTATAATGAGTGGTCCCAAGGACTGGATTATGGTTCTATGTTTCTTAATTACAAAATATTAACAAATATCACTCAAAATATATTTTATTTAATAAAGTTTAGGTTGTTACGATATTGGATCATTGAGGCTTGTGGGGTAGGCTGTTAATATGTTTTTGGATATCACTCAATGCAGTGAGCCTTAAGTCCCCACAGGTTATCGATAAAAGAGTGTTTGTCTGTATTTTTATTTAATTTTGGATTTTTGATAATTTAAGGGTAAAGAATGAAGTATTGTAGGGTATTACAAGGTCACGTGATTTAGGTACATAGTTTATATATCACATGAGAACTATTTGACCTAATTTAGAGGAGAATTCTTGTGTTCCCCACATGAATGTCCCATAGTTTGTAAAATCGTATAGCCAAAATATATAACTATATCTTATCTATTCAGTGATCCCACACTAAGGTGGCCCAGTCTAAAATTAAATATATAATACATTATTTGAAATAACTTTCTTTTAATATCATAAAAAAAACCCCACCAAATAAAGTAAATATTTATTTTCTTTGGATGAGATATATATAAACAAATTATTTCACAACATTTAAATATCTTTTAGAAATATTTTTCTCACTAAAAGCCCTATTTGAAACATAAAAAGTAATATCCCCTTTCATAATATAGGGAATTAAAAACACAAATATGGGATGAGGTCATGTTTATTTTAAGGGGAGAACATATCAACATTTCATTAAGGGTTATATCATAAGTATGGGAAAACATGAGCATGGGATAAATAACTTACTAAAAAGGGCATAGACTAAAAAGAGTTTTCCATATAATATTAAATGATTAAACACAATCCATGGAATTAATGTTTATAGTCATGATCCAATAATCACATTATATAAATCATATCAAAGGTATATAAAATAGAAATTTACCATAAAAATAAGCATAAGAAACCATAATATTGTGAACACAAATAACCATATAAGCTCAACTCCTAATATTTTTGATATATCTATCTGCATTAAGTGAAAATTCAATATTATGATCAAAACTAATAACATAAAGTATATTCTTAATCTTTTGAACTTAGATAACTACGTAAAGTCTATGCTTAGTCTTGTGAACATAGCTAACCACATGAATTCCATGCTAAATATTACTATATCCTATGATTTTATAACCTTTTCTAATGAATTGGAGGGATGCATATGAACCCACCTGTAACACCCCTGAAAAGTCAGACTTAAAAAGGCTATATGTTACTACCCATGTCAACAGGGCACTCCTTGCTTTTCAGGAGAATATCTGATTAGAACTCCATAGTTAAGCATGCTTGTCCATGAGTAGTAATCAGGATGGGTGACCTTCTGGGATGTTTCCCAGGGTGTGTGTGAGCGAGGGAAAAACATACTGAAAAGGACTTGTGTTGGACTTTGGTGACAGTCATTAGTCTGATAAGCGACCCTAGAGAGTAATAGCCTATGGTGTGCTGGGAAGGCAACCAAGGTATTATAGGAGACCCATGGGGTCAGATGACAAGGTTCATGGCTCGGGGAGGCAGGTCATGACAATTGGTATCAGAGGAGTCGGTTCTACCATATAACTTAGGAATCTAATATTAATTCACTATGAAGAAACAATTTTACGGGTATTAAGTGTGGTTTATAGTTTAGGGAGTCCAGTGTTGGTGCGGGCGACTGACGTATCCATACACCAGGACCCTAACTTCTGATTTCCTACTCAATGCACAAAAACTCTGATTACGTGTGTGTTTTAAAAAGTTTTTCTTAATTAAACTCAACCAGGTCAGCTCACCATGTATAGTCTTTTACCATGTCACATCTGTTTCTTTCAGGATGCCTCCTCCCAGACGCCCAGCGAGATCCCCGAGAGTTGTATGCACTGACAGCCTGCCGAGCGACGATGCCTTAGTGCAAGGCCCTCTTCCATTTTAGGCACCAGTGGAGGGATCATCAGTACCACTCCCCATTGGGCCACCAATGCCACCAGCCCTAGTAGCAGAAGATGCACGCCGCTTGAGCGCGTTTCACGAGTTCTAGTGCCAGAGGCCACCCAGGTTCAGGGGAGAGACGGACCCACAGGCGGCTGAGGATTGGCTAGAGGCTGTGGAGAGAGTCTCCAGGATAGTAGGGACACCAACAAACTTCATGGTGATCCTTGATGCCAGCCTCCTTCAGGAAGTAGTAGGAAGATGGTGGATCCTAATGCTTTAGATGCATGATAAGGCGACACTACTCTGGTCAGACTTTAAGAGCCTATTCCGGGTAGAGTTTGTACCATCCACCCTTCGTGCGGTGCGGATACAAGAGCTACTGCATCTACAGCGGGGTAGCATGATGGTGGTGTAGTACTCAGCGAGGTTCACTGACCTCTCATGCTACTCCACAAATATGGTGCGAGACCCATTATTTAGGGCCTGGACCTTCGATCAGGGGCTCAGGCGAGATATCAGAGCTCCGATGATCTCACTTAGCATCCTGACGCAGATGGGGGTGTTGGAGCAAGCTCTTCTAGTGGAGAGTTTCCTTACTAAGCAGTCTCCAGCAGCGACACCCACCACTAGCCGACATGTAGAGGAGTCTTCTGCAGCAGGAAATAGATAGATGATGCATAGGTTTAAGAGGACCATACTTACAAGTGGTCGACCACATGACTCAGGATCGGAAGTGAGAGGAACCCGGGGTGGAGACAGACCTGCCAAGAGTGGGCAGTGTTACTCATGCGGCAGATAGGGTCACATGGCTTGTGACTGTCCGACCTGCTGCACAGATGATTAGAAGACAGTTGAGGGATCTCCTAAGAAGAGGAATAGGTTTTATCGGGGCAGTACGTAGGGAAGAGGCAGATGTGGTAGAGGAGCTGGACGTGCAGCTGGCAGTGGATGACGTTTTGAGGTGCTACTGCCACCACCACGAGGAGGTCCACCCCGACCACTGGGAGTGGGTGGAAAGGGGAGAGCACAACTTCATACAGCTGAGGCCTATGATCATGGTGGTCCAAAGATGATTCGAGGTATGATATGTGTCTATTACACCACAGCTTCAGTTCTTATAGACACATGTTTCAGTCACTCTCTCATTGCCACTTCCCTCATTCGGAGCTCAGAGATTCCGACGGAGCCATTGGCTCGATCCATATGGCTAGATACTCCTAAAGGATCAGAATCCATGATTAAAAACTAGTTCCGGAAGTGTAAAACTACTCTAGAATGCGAGAGCTTCGGCTGGGATCTCCTCGTAGCGGCGTCGAGGCCTTACGACATCATCTTGGGTATGGACTGGTTATCTACAGTCCATGCGCAGATCGACT
The DNA here is from genome assembly GCA_963277665.1 of Viscum album. Taxonomy (NCBI): domain Eukaryota; kingdom Viridiplantae; phylum Streptophyta; class Magnoliopsida; order Santalales; family Viscaceae; genus Viscum; species Viscum album. Next base: position 764,554,016 of record OY728126.1, on the reverse strand, counting down.
GTATTAGGCACAAAGTGCAGTGTGTCTGCTTGGATGGGACCAGGTTCACCTTCACTGGCGAGAAGGAAACCTTTACAGTGCAGGACGAACTTACTCGGAGGTGGCTGCATCCGATCACTCACCAGTTGGATTTCCCTACCCTCGGAGCAGTTTATGTGGAGAGTACCACTTAACCTATAGTGGTGGACCAATACGTTGATGTTTTCCCTAAAGATGTTCCAGGATTACATCCTCACAGAGAGGTGGAATTCTATAGAGACTTGTACCCTGGGACAACACTAATATCTACACCAGCATATCGGATGGCTCCCGCTGAGCTTCGAGAGGAGCGGGTACAGCTAGAGGACTTGCAGGGAAAGGGATTCATCCGGCCTAGTGTTTCTCCCTAGGAATCCCCGATTATGTTTTCCAAGAAGGTGGATGAGAGCTTGAGGCTTTATGTCAACTACCATTGCCTAAAACAGGTGAATGTGAAGAACAAGTACCCACTCCTGAGGTTTGAAAATCTATTTGACCAGCTCAAAGGAGCACGGATGATCTCGAAGGTAGACCTCTGATCAGGATATCACCAGCTCAGAGTTCGAGAAGAGGATGTGAAGAAGATGGACCTCAGGTTTTGGTATGGCCACAATGAGATCTTTGTTATTCCCTTTGGTGTAACCAACACTCCAGCAGTGTTCATGAGTCTGATGAACATGATCTTCTAGGCTTACCTCAATCACTTTGTCGTAGTCTCCATCGATGACATTTTGATTTACTCAAATACTGAGGAGGAGCATTCCTACCATTTACAGGTAGTACTGGACACACTTTAAGAGCACCAGATATATGGTAAGCTCTCGAAGTGCCAGTTCTAGATTCGAGAGGTTCCCTTCTTGGGACACGTCATCTCAGAGGATGGAGTTGCAGTGCACCCAGCGAAGATTGAGGTGATACTTTCTTGGGATCTATCTAAGAGTGTGACGGAGGTATGAAGTTTCCTGGGTTTGGCTGGGTACTATCGGAGATTTGTTCCAGACTTATCCAAAGTTGCAACACCACTATCTGCCTTGACGAAGAAGGGGAAACCCTTCTTGTGGTTGGAGAGATTCCAGGAGAGCTTTCAGGAGCTGAGGCCGAGGCTGACTAGGGCCCCCATCCTGAGGCATTTAGAGGAAGGAGTAGGGCACATAGTCTACTGTGGCACATCAAGGACCGGACATGGGTGTGTCCTAATGTAGGTGTGAGAAATGATCACATATGGTTCTCGGAAGCTGAGACATCATGTGCAAAACTGCGCTACCCTTGACCTGGAGTTAGCAGCAGTGGTCTTCAGCTTGAAGATATGGCAACACTATCTTATGGGCGAACATTTTACTGTGTTCTCTAATACCATTTGTCATGACCCACCTCCCCGGGCCATGAACCTTGCTATCTGACCCCATGGGTCTCCTGTAATACCTTGGTTTCCTTCCCAGTACACCATAGGCTATTACTCTATAGAGTCGTTTATCAGACTAATGAATGTACGCACATTCCAAAAGAAGTCCTTTTCAGTATGTTTTGTCCTCACTCACTCACACCCTGGGAAACTTCCCAGAAGGTCACCCATCTTGATTACACCTCCAGGCCAAGAATGCTTAACTGTGGAGTTCTAATCGGATAGGCTCTCGAAAAATAAAGGTGCACCTTATTGACATGGGTAGTAACATATATCCTTTTTAAGTCCCACTTTTCTAGTGGTGTTACATTATCCACCCCTTTAAAGCACAACGCCATCGTTGTGGACCCCAAGCCTCAAACCCATGAAATGCCTAAGCACTTCCGGATTGGTATTGACTTTGATACAAATTTGTCACAACCCATCCCCCGGGGATCATGTCGTAACTACCCCAAGCCCGTCTTCTATAGTCCAGAGGCTAGTGACTAGCACCAAAGGTGTATATCCCTAAATTGGGAAGGCATTTCCTTTATAACTATAAACAAACATACCAGAGTACACAACTACAAGCAAAACACAATGTAAAAACTATATACAAAAAGTGTGATGGAATGTAAGTGGGGCCGAAAATACAAGTCCAACTGTAAATTACAAGTACAACTGAAAAAAGGACAAACAGCTGAAAGGTAAAGAGTAGCTCCTGGATCATCTTCCATGGGTTTCTACCTGAAGGGTAGGTACAGATGGCCACCTCAGCACTCCACGTTCATCCGTCTTCTCCGTGTAGCGACTCGTCGTAAGATCCACCTTCAGGTACCATGCAGTCCTGTCACTCTCAACCTCCGTTAGCGCTATCCGTCATCTGCATCAAACACAATGAGGTGAGGGAATAGCCCGTGCAGGGGTGAGTATAAAAACACTCAGTAGGGACCCAGAGATCTTCAAGGTCTCACAAAATCCAATAAGGATAAACCACAAAGTTTGAAATCAACAGATAACCATTACTTAGGTATATGCCCATACATATATCTATGTTATCTAGTAACCCATCTCAATCATGAAGAAAACACAGAAGTCAATGACACAGCTCAAACTGGGATTTTTTTCACGACATCAAAACCACGACTGCTGGAGAACTCCTTCTCTGTCAAGTACAGTGGGCCTACCACTACAACCAAGTGCTTCCCACTATCCTTGGACTATTGAGGTACTCCACCTGTCGAGTACTGTGGGTCTGCAGCACTCACACAGAGGCACTCCCCACTATGGGTCTGCCGCTATAACCAAGTTCTCCCACGGGCCTCGGAATCAAGTGCTGTAAATTTTCACAAACTCGTAAAAATCCCATGTATTTAAGAAAAATAATAATAAAATAAAGCACAACACTTTATTTTATTTTTAAGCTGCCTTGTGTTGAATGTGTTGGTTGAATCCTACCCTTGGAAGTTGGTGTGGGACCACCACACCCTAACCCCCATGAGATGTTATGGTGGAGGGACCCACCCAAGTATAACCTCCCTATTAATGATAGGGGTGGGGACCACCCGACCCCTATTGATGGTGGAGGATGAAACCTCTCCACTCCCCCTCATTAATGAGGGAGAACCTCTTGACCTCCTCTGCACAATTAATTATGCCAACTCACGTGCCAATTAATTGTGCCAATTCATGTGACAATTAAGTGTACCAACGCACGTGCCAATTAATTGCGTCAACGCATGCAAATTTTTTAATGGGAGTTGCTTTCTCAGTTTGAATTGCGTGCCAACAATAAAATAATAGACAAAATATTATTATTATTTGGTTGGCATTATCCTTAGGTGGAATGGAGGAAGAGGAGAGCTAGGGAGAACCATTCTCCCAACGAATAATGTGAAGAACTCCAACGACACTTCTTCCTTGGTCTTATACCCTGGCCACTTTCTGACGTCGAGAAACTTCCCTCCTCATCATCGTCAACGAACCGATGCACGAGCTTGTATTGGAAGTGCGTGACGAACGCAACAATTGACAACTTTATCATCATCTTTCCGCAACACCGTCAACGAACATCGATCAACGATCGGAGAATCAAAGGTATGGGGTTTACCTTAAGAAGATTTCCTTTTCATTCCTCATCTTCTTTTGAAAGGAATTGTTGTGAAGTTTTGTGATTAAATTTTTGTTCATCATACCTTTGATGAACCAACTACTATCACCATAAACGCGGAGGGTTCGGGCCAACCTCACATGGCCCAACACCCACCGTCGATTTCATTGTGGTGTTCTTCAAATTGGAAACGAGGCGACGAAGGTAGCAGCGTCAAAGGCCACGCTACTCGCGGCCTCTGTGAACTATGCCGCCCCCACAGTGCACCCGTGCTCCCAGCCGAACACCACCGGATGAGCAGTGCCCCACCTGCCTGCCCAAGACCTCCTGCTGCGGCCTGCCCGGCGCCCCAGCGTGCCGCCCGTGCCCCCGGTGGCCGGCCCGGTGCCCCCACGCCCCCTGCCTCGTCATTCCCGGGGACCCTGGCATGCTGCTCGCACCCCGATGTGCAGTCTCGGTGCGCTGCCCAACTCCCTGCCCGGCACCCCCACACCCCCCCTGCGGCGCCCTGCTCGGTGCACCCGCAGCCTGGCCGGTGTCCAACCGGCTTGCTCGCACCCCGCGCAACCTTCCCGCTCGCCTCCCGGCTTCCAACCTCCCGATCCATGATGAACTGGCCCCGACCTTCGTACAGAGCTGCCTGTGTGGCGGCATCTAGGCCGAACCGCCCTCGAAGTCCGCTAGGCTGGGCCCAACAGACCAGGACGAACTTAACAGGCTGACCTGCCCAATGGGCTGGGTCAGACTCATCGGGTCTGTCCAGGTTGACCCAGACTGAGTCGTCTTAGACTGGGTTAGGCCTAGTCGGTCCGACCGGGTCAGACCGGACCTGGGCCCACTACATACCCTTTGCCTACTTTGGCCATTTCTTTGGCACCAGACTTCTGTTTGACGAAATGTTAGTGGCACTGGTAATCTCAATGAGAGACGGTCCCTTTGAGAATACCCCACTGGAGTACGCGGTATAGTTGTGATACGGTCATGTTGGTTGCTACATGAATCCAACCGGGACCCTAAGACTAAAAGTCTAATAACTAACAGACCGTGCGTCCAATTGACGCGCCGTCTGTTACGTTGAGACCCCTATGATGAGGCAGACCTTTGAGATACTTCTATGTGGGACTTCACGACACTTGGAGTATTGACTTGTAGCTCATAGAGAAGACCCTCATGGGGATGAGAGAGAAGATTGTAGAGACCTAGTAGCTGGCTGAGACTTGACGTATGCTGACCAATCGACTCGGAGTGATTCAGTTGGCATAGTGGGGAGGGCTTGGTTGAAGCAGCAGACCCACAGTGGAGGAGCTATTGGTTGTGGAAGACCCACGGTACTCGACAGAAGGAGTACCTCTATAGGCTTTGAGGGGGAACGCTTGGTTGTAGCGGCAGACCCATAATGGGGAGCACCTCTGTGTAAGCACGACAGACCCAAAATACTCGACAGGTGGAGTACCTCAGTAGTCCAAGGTTAGTGGGAAGTGCTTGGTTGTAGCAGCATTCCCACTATACTCGACAGTGGAGGAGTTCTCCAGCATCCTTGGTTTCGAAATCATGAATAAAAATCCTGGTTTAAGGTGTGTCATTGACTTTTTTTCCTCATGATTGAGATGGTTTACTAGATAACTTAGGTATATGTATGTGCTTATACCTAAGTAATGGTTATCCATTGATTTCATACTTTTTGGTTTATCCTTGTTGGATTTTTTGAGACCTTGAATGTATCGGGGTCCCTATTGAGTATCTTTATACTCACCCCTACACGGGCTATGCCCACACCTCGTTGTGTTGGATGCAGATGGCAGACAGTGCTGATGGAGGCCGAGAGCGCCAGGACTGGACGGTACCTGGAGGTGGATATTACGACGACTCGGTACACGGAGCAGACGGAAGAATGTGGAGTGCTGAGGTGTCCATCTGTACCTACCCTTTAGGTAGGAACCCTCTAAGGATGATCCAAGAGCTACTCTTTACATTTCAGCTATTTTTCCCTTTTTCAGTTGTACTTGTACTTTACAGTTGGGCTTGTATTTCTGGCCCCTCTTACTTTTCAGCACACTTTTTGTATACAATTTTTACTTAGTGTTTTGCTTCCAGTTGTGTACCATGATGTGTTTATTTACAGTTATAACGGAAATTCCTTCCCATTTTATAGATATACTCCTTTGGTGCTTGTCTCCAGCCCCTGGCCTATGGAAGGCGGGGTTGGGGTATTTACGACACGGGTCCCGGGGGAAGGGTCGTGACACCACCCATCACATAATTATAATACATATACCCATGTTCCAATTAAAATCAATCATATATCATACCATGAATAAATATGTAATGCATATGCGATTCCTAACATTTACAAGTCGTATCACAATAAATGACCTCAAGATTTAGATCGAATGATACCAAAATATTCAATCACCGAAAAGATTATTTCCAAAGGGAATTTATAGGGTGATTTAAAAATTAAAATAAGATATATAAATTTTATATTAGGAGGAAAAAATAAATTAAAACATAAAAAGTGTTCTTATAAAACATTTCTTACCGTTGTCGTAAATGATGATGTCATGAGTCACTTCCAAAGAGATAATTTTTTTTAAGAAGGTAACATGAAATCATTTAAAAAAACACACAAATTTAAGAGAAATCCAAATAATGGATACATGAACGGAAACAATGGTTAAGTTAAAAAATTTGGATTGTGAGATACAATCTACTATCATGAATTAAAAATTATTTTTAATATTTAAAAATAACATTATTGAAACCTACATCGTTAAAATTGTAATAATAATTACTTTTTAAAATATGTGAAAATAAATGTTCATATCAAAAGAAATAATACATTTATATTTTAAAAAAATAAAAAAATATAATATTTGTAGAAAAGCAGTATAAGTACATGGAATAGAAATGGATCATTAGAGATGATGAGAATTATTCTTAACAACATTATAATTTTATGAGAAAGAAATTAATCTTGTAAGAATTTTTGAATTAAAAAGTAATTTTCCCTTGATAGGAATATAATGTATACTATAATAAAATATTAGAGTGGAATTAACAAGAATATAATAAATATTTTCCAGAAGAAACATTAAAAATAAAAGAAATAAAATTTGAGTTAACAAAATCCATTATAGATGTGGGAACCTTTGAAAAACAACCCCCTTGAAAGAGGGAACGTGAGATAAATCTGCATGTTACTAGAATTTCTTGAATGTTTTGATGAAAGGTATAAATATGGAATTATATAAAAAACAGAAAATGAAATAAATGGTAGATATGAAATATGTTTCAAATAAATAAATTTGATATGTGAAACCCTTACCTTTAATCTAGTTTCTAGGAAAGGCCATTAAACTCATATATTATAAACATAACTATATTAATAGATTATTTTATAACAATATTAACATATATAAACTTTTCTATTCATTAATTATAATCAGTAATTATACATTTATATGTTTTTAGTGTACATTTTCATAATCAAATGTTAGTAATTTTTATTATTTCATACATGCTTCATAATTGAGATGCCAAAATCCATTCATTAACAAAAATTTCATCATTAATATATGATAAGAAAGACATAGATAACTATTTCATAGTTTTTTATTCATCCCAATGTTCATTCTATGGAATCTATGGGCATTATTTGTGATAACTAAAATCCATGAAAATATTATTTTAGGTAATTTATCTCTATCAATTGATTAATTTATAATGATCATTAATTTTTTTGTATTCCATTCAAAAACATATTAATGAAATATGTTACTACCAAATATCATATATATTCGTTGAATATATTTTATAACCATATTTTTAGGGTGATGTTTAAAAAAATACAACATTTATTGAGGTGGTAGTCCAAACATAACATGAGTGATGTTTTCATTTCAATATTTGTTAGGAGGAAGGTAGAAAGTGGTTATTTAGTCAATGAAATAATATTTTATTAGTCCTATCATAAATATTTAATTGTTTTATCATGTTTATAATATGTTTGGAGGAGGGGTAATATGAAATAAAGTAATATAAATGAAAAGGGGTGATCAATAGTTTTTACCTTACTCCTAATGAAACTCCTCAATCCAGATTAGAATGACCTTTTGTGAAAAGAACACCACTAGAACATGAAAAATAGTGATGGGAAGAGAATTTTGGAGGATATATTAAATATAAAAGACTCATTCTATGATAAGTGGTGTCATTAAGGGATCATTTTATAATTTATAGGGGTGACACTTTTGAAAATATTCATAAATTTTTATTAAAGTCATGTCACTTTAAAGGTAAATCAACTCCAAAAGTGTAAAATAATGGATATTGGATGATTTTTTCTATGATCATCTCATAAGTACATATAATTGATAATTTATGAATGTTTTATGCCATTTCACAATAATTATCTACTCTCTATAATTTACCGTTACCATGATAAATCATTTTTTGACTCAGGATAATTATTTTTTGACTAAAAATTAACGTGCCCTAAATAAATAATTTATATATTCAGATTAAAAATTTGATTCTTTTATAATATAAAATATACAAAATTGATAAAAACATATTTCCAAGCAATAAATGTATATGGAATATAATTTTTTTAGAAAGAATATAACTTATGTTCTAAAATGTCATACATTGGTTTCTAAATTTAAATTAATATTTTTATTGTATAATTTAACTCATTAAATTTATATTTGGTTAAAAAAATGTCTAATAACTTTTAAATTTACATTTATATCATGATGATGTCATGAGAGATATTGTATTTTTTAAAAAACGCTTTTTTACTCTTCATCCAAAAAATAAACCTTTTAGAAATAATACCAAAACTTCTTCGTAATATAATTTTGATATTTTGAATTAAAAAATGTGTCAAATTTTTTATAATTAAAAAAATAAAATTTATGAATTTAACTTTTAAATTAAAACATAAACATAAAGAGAAATTTTTTTATAGAAAAAATTATTTTTTAAAATATTAAATGTTATTATAATTGTTTCCAAAAAATTACTAATTAAATTAGTTTTAATATATTATTTAACATTAGTGATATAACTTATCATAATTAAAAAAATATTTATCTTCCTAAAATAATATTGAATGGTGTAATAAAACAAATTTTTTAGTAAAATACATTTTGAATCATAAGATGAATTTTTTCTTATTACTTTCTAAGTGCTAACTATTGATTGGATGTTAATTTAATTTAATTTATATATTGTCAATAAATTTCATTAAAATAAATCATTATTAAAAATAAATTAAAAATACACAAAACTTTAAATAAAAATATTTTTATGAATTATATCATTTTTAAATTAAATAATCATCACCAAATACCGTTAAAATTAATTATTTTTATTATAAAAATTTAATTTTACAATTGATTTATGTTAAAATAATTATTTTAATTTTATAAATTCATAATATCATACTTTAATAACAATAATATTAAATGGATAAATATATTTTCATAAATTTATATTTTAATTAAATATTACACTTTTCTCATTTATTATTATTTATTCATTATTTTAATTTTTTTACTTACAATACATCAATTCAGTATACCTATAATATAAATGTATATCCAATGGCTATATTTTTAATAAAAATATTTCAAATATAAATATTCCAAATGGTCATATTTCCAAAAATTGTATTTATAATGGCTAGGTTTCATTCGTATATATATACTTATCATTCATTCCATTCTCACTTCTTAAGCCGCACTTCAAATTTTGAATAAATGATTTTTCATAATGATTTTTCCTTTCATAATATTCTTCCTCATCATAGGATTAGTTCTTCAAATCATGATTCAAAATGGTGAATATGATCCATGCTATCTCTTAGTTCTAAAGATATTATTTATTTTATTTTATTTCACCTTTTAATTTATGAACTTTTAATGGATGTAATCAACCATGGTATGAAATACATGATTTCATGTACTTTTATATAATGTTATATCATGAATAAATAAAGGTAATTTGACTCATATCTTTTATGACTTATTTTCGACTGATGTTAAATTATTTTGATTGATTTGATTTTTTTAGAATGATAGTCCAATGATTTATGTAATGAAATGATTCAAAAAAATGGAGGCATTATATTCTACATCCCCTAAATAATTTACATCCTTATAGTTTTAATTATCATTCACTAATTAAATTATCTAACGGTATCTATAAGATATAGTAACATTAATATATATATTTTATAGTGAGATATTAACCACATTTTCCATTACATACATTGTTAACTTAGTTCTTTATGGATATCATTGTTTCTTGAATTGATAAAATTTTATAGATGGTAATACATAAATTAGTAAATTAATATAAATAAAACAATGAACATATAATATATAACTAAAAAACACTATGTATATCCTATCTTAAAAATTTCTATGTTTCACCCTAGGTTTTCCATGGTCACATTCGTATTAAGTTATCTAACCCAACTAGTCATATATTACATCATAAAAATCAAATTAAATCAATTAAAATTGTTTATAAATATAATTATAATAAACCAAATCATATTCCCTAGGTGTTCTTAATTAGTCTTGTAGTTAGGCCTAGATTTTTTACACCAAGTAATGACCGAGTTAATACTAAACCAATATTTTTTGGGGATATCACCCCTAGGTGCATCAATGATAGATCATGGATCAATTTTTTTATATCTGGATAAGTATTTAATTTCTAGAAAACCACAAATCTATAATATATGTATATTTTATGATTCTATACTATATTTAGTCCTATATTTATGGATTTCATTGATGATCTCTAGTCTTAATCCTAAAAAATAAATAAACTAATACATAAAAATAACTAAAACCCATGCTTAAACCAACTACGTTGAACTAAGATAAAGAACCACATATTATAAAACATTTTAATTGATTATTAATTGAATATAAAAATAACATATAGGCCATAACATAAATGTTTAGTGTACTTGGATACTAGATCCATAAACAACTTCTTTTACAACATTTTCATAATCTCACTCAAATTGTATTTTCACATGAAACCCTATTTGACACACAAAACATATTATTATCCTTCATAACCTAGGGAATGGAAAATATAATAAAGGTGTGAGATAAGATTCTTATTAAGGAAAAAATATTTACATTTCATCAAAGGTTTAGTCATAAGCGTGTTAAAACATGAGCATGAGCAAAATATATAATGGAAAAGGACACAAACCAATAAGAGTTATCCTTGAAATATTAAATGATTATACATATACCATGAAATAATATTGGGAATAAAAATACAATAATTATGTTCCATGTATCATATCAAATGTATATAAGATAAAATGTGGCATACTCAATAGAATAAGAAATTATAATATTGTGAACATAAATAACCAGATATAGTCCATGCTCAACATTTTAAACATAGCTGATGAAATCAAGTATATTACCAATAATATGAACATATATGACCATATCATGTCCATAATTGATATTTTATAAATTTATCACTATTTCAAGTCTTTACTCAATCTTTTCAACATAAATAACCACATCAATTCCATGTTCACCTTTATTATCTTGTGATATTTTAAAACCTTATCCAATGAATTGTAGGGATATATAGGACCCCACCCATTACATATTAATAAAACATACACATGAATTCTACATAAAATCAAACATATATCATACCATTAATAACCCAAGGAAATAATATGTGTCTCATAACTTTTCCAAGTGGTATCACGTAAAATTTTTTCAATAGTTAGATCAGTTCATATAAAAATTTTCAATCACCCAAAAAGAAAATTTCACAAGGGAATTTATTGGGTGATTAAAAACTATATAAGTGATAGATACCTCATAGATAAATAGGAAAAGGTGTGTGAAAACATAGAATGAGATTTTATAAATAATTTATTCTCATTTGTTTAAAATAAAATGTTATGAGTCTCTTTCAAAGAGAATTATTTTTAAGAAGGAAACATTAAAATCCTTTTTTTAATATCAATTTATGATAAATACCAATAATGGATCCCTGAATGGAAATAATTTTTATGTTAGTAAATATAGAGTGGTAGAAAAATGATATGATCTTGAAAGAAAAGGAATTTAAATATTTTAGAACACATTTCTTGAATCTCATATCATTATAAGAGTAATAAAGTTTCCTTCATAAATGAGGTGATGATAATATGAAGATGATAAGAAATAATATATATTTAGATTTAAAAATAATAAATTAAGATATTGGTAGGATGATATAATATATATATGGAAGAGAAAAGGGTTTTTTTGAATAAGAAATGAATTAGTCTTAATAATGTCATACTATTATGAGAAAAAAATTGTCATGAATGAATCTTTGGATAAAAAATTCATTTTACCCAAATAAGAAGAGAAATTGAAATATAATAAAATGTTTTAGTGGAATAACCAATAATAGAATAAAATATTTCATGAATTATCATTATAACTCAAATAAATGAGATTTGAGTTAACAAAATCCATTATGGATTTGGTAACCATCTAATCTGATCCCCTTTATATAAGGAAATTGATATGTATTTGAAAGTACATTAAATTTAATGAAACGTATGATAAAATTTATGATTTAGGAAATATGATAACCATATAAAAACAAATTAGTGGTTAAACTAGTATGTCTAAAAGTTATAAAATTGAGACATGAATCCTTTAACTTTAATCAAGTTTCCACAAAAGTATTTAATCTACTATTTATTAAAAATAAAGATCATAATAATTTATTTAAGAATAATATTTGAATATATTACCTTTTATGTTATAAAATTATAACAATTCATTATACATTAATTAGATTTTTAATTCATTTTTTAAATATTGAATGTAACTAATTTAATTTTTTTCATAAATGTTTCTTAATGAAAATGTAAAAACATATTATTTGAGAATAATTTCATCATTAAATATTTTAAGTTTTATTGAAAGGATTTTTCAATGAATTAAACATCCAAAACTTGATTTGATGGAAATTATGACTATGGTTCATGAGAAAATTAATATATGATAAGATTGTTTTGGATAATTTAGTGATATTAATAAATTAATTTATAGTGATTTTTAATTTTTGTGTCATAAATTCAGAAAACATGTTCATGAAAAATAATTAATCCCTAATATCATATATATATATATATAAATTATATTTTAGAACAAAAAATGAAAGGAAGTGGTGAAAAGAAAAATGTTCCATTCATGGAGTCAGTAGTCCGCATGTAACACGAGTGACATTCTCATTTTGTAAATGGTTGGGAAGTGGAAAAACATAGATATTTCATCAATATAATAAGTTTTAAATATACTTATTTTATTTATGTAATTATGTTCTCATAGTTAGAATATATTCTGATGATGTTATAGAAAAAATTAAATAATAATAATAATAATAATAAGAGTCCCACTCGGGAAAATCCCCACGACTAAAAAATTAATAAAATATAAAGGATGGAGTTTTATGAAGGAGTGATTATGATTTTTTTACTTTATTACTCAAGAAAATTCCTTGATCTTTCTTATAATAGTCTATAAGTGATGGAAGCATCTATAGAATTTGGTAAAGAGAGTTGGAAAGAGACATGGAAATAATTTGGTCAAGCTAAAAGTCTTATAGTGTGAGGAGAAGTGGGATTGTTAAGGGATTAATTTCACGCATAATAAGTTATATAAATTAATAAATAAGGTAAGAAATTATTTATATATTTCATTTAATTAAAGTAAATATCTCTGACACTTTTATTGAAATGGAACTATTTGAAAAATTTGGGATAATGGTAGTATATCTATATGCTCATTTTGGAGAGGCAATGATAGTTTAATTGAGAATATATGTTGATGAAATGATGTTTGAAACTTTTTTGGTGTGATATTGAGATAATGAGATTATATTTCCTAGTGATAATATTTTAGTTGTTGTTTTCATTACAATATTAAATTATTTCTATATGGGTACCTTGAAGTGTTTCTAAATGTTGATCATTGACTTGGAAGGTTTTCTTGATGACACTAAAAAAGGTATATAAAGGGAAACACATTAAGTGTATCCAGAGTCACTGTTAGATTATATTTTAATTTAATATTTTCAATAAAAACTATTATCAATTTTTTTAGTAATTATCTAGTTCTAATGATTGTAATTATTTAATCTGTAGTTCTTTAAAAGAATATATATGTCACTTGAATATTAAATAAAAATTAATTTATCAGGGAACAAATTATTATGTGAATATATAATAATTTTTTATTTACATAGAAGGTAAAAAATAATTATTTATTTTGGTAGAAAAATATTAAATAAATACTAATAAGACTCCCTAGGGTGAAACTCTATGACCCTTGAAATATTATAATTATAGAATGATATAGTTTTATAAATATCTAGAAACAAAAGATCCTCAATCAAATCTGGTTTGGACCCACTCCAATGAAAGTCCCCCTTCCCAACTCCTAAGTTGACTAAATAGATAGAAACTGTATTACCCTATTTATATATATGAGAAACAAAAAATCCAACATGATTGAAATATTGAAGACAATTATCCCAACATGAGTTAATCCTCTAGGATAGGGAAGATAACCTAAACATGATGGTCTTCATAATAAATTATGAGTCCTTATTAAGCCAAGTTTTTCTCCATTTTCTGAACATCATAACTTGATTCTCTAATATTACTCCTTCCATATTTTATTCATAAGAAATTTACATTACATTGTCTTTCTAGAAGCATGATAACCCCCTTTTTGGAGCCCCTAAAGATTCCACCACAACCAGTAGGCCCTTGGCTTGCTTTTGGGACCCTTCTATATTGATATTGATTCAACTTGTAATGTGATGTTTCCAAATAAATAGAATATATCCATTTTAATTTTTATAATTCCAATTAATACCCATCTTGTTAAATAAAAATAAATCCATTTTTTAATTTTCATTAATCCAAGGGTAAATTCCATCTTCCACACTGATAATAGAGAGGATGTATCTTATAATTGTGTTCAAGTTAATGGATATATTTTCATGCTATTTGGGATTCCAATTCCACTATATGAGATGGAGAATTTTGGAAACAATAGTACGTTGGAGATTCATTAGATGGGAAGACAATTCCCACATGTTTTAGTGGGAAAAGAGTGAGTTGTGGTTAGATATATTGAATGAATACACTTAAAATAGGTTAGAAACAATATTAAATATAGTTTTTGTAAAATAGAATTGGAAAAATATATGTTCTACAGTGTCTAGCCTAACCGAATATATGCTGCACAAGTTGTAGAGATTAAAACCAATGTTCATGGGACAAGTGTCTATGGAGATCCTATTTTAGGAATCTCTATAGATAATATTATAATGAGAAGGGTCTATATAGCGATGGATAAATTGATTTAAGATTGAATACAAATTTTTTGGTATACTCCTATAGAATTTATAAAACATTTTTTATGTGTGGTTTTCACGGCTCATCGAATCCGAGGTCAATATGTCCTTGTTAGAAATGAATGAGTAATCATATATATTTTTATTAAGTAGAGAAGGTAATTGATGTATTGGGGGTCCAATTTTATCCATGATTTATAAATTATGAACCAAAATCATTCTAGAAAAAAATTTAATTATGAGAGATCCAAGTGATATATAATTATAGATTTTTTGGTTTAAAATTGGTTGATACAATCCATCACTATAATATATCACATCTATAAAAGAATTCGCGATACCAGAAAAAATAGAGGAGAGAATGTTGTGCATAATTCTAGAATACAACTTCTTAATAAATCTCTGCTTTAAAAAATAATTTAAATCTACGTTGTGAGTGATAGGTCTATATAAGTACTATTCATAGAGAGAATTTTTGAAAAGAGCCACGTGTTTAATGACCATTCCACCTTCCTTAAATGATTTATGTCATGTGTTCTAATTTACCATCAATTCATTCCTATCACAAATATTTACACTCCATATGAAGTTCTTGAATCATTGATTGAAGATTCTAATCAAAGCACTAGGCCATTTGTAAGACATAATGGAATGAAAAATATTGGGAGTAAAAATATTCTTAGTGAGTGATATTCTTCTAGAAAAGGGGATGGATTTACTTTCCTAGAGATCAATTTTTATTTGTGATATTTCAAATTTCCCAAAAGTGAGAAGCTTTCAACATTATCCAAAATAAGTGTATTCACTAATATATAAATGGGAGAGTACCCTCTTCAATGTCAATTATTCTTTAGTGGTCAACCTCCTTCGACAGCTGAAATTGTGGATAAAGAATGTTAAGGATTATTACATATTACCTGAAAATTAGACATGAACCCATAATGATCAATTCCCTTTTTTGATATACTCATTATTTTTTATTCTTATATGAAAAAATAGAATTTGGACATTAGAATAAAATAAATTAGATAGTTCCACTGGCACTTTTCCAACATGAATAAGCTTGAGATTTCATTTTTATACCATTTCAAAGATTCATCTGAATAAATAATATTTATAAATACTGAAAAAAGTTGTTGAAAAATGATCCATCTATATAATTCCATAGGTTCATGAGAATTATCCTTTAAGAGCACCATTCAAAAAATAAAAAATCATAAAAAATTTAAATAAACAGAGTATCATGTCATTAAAAAAAACATTGAAAACAATATTTTGAAGGAGTATAATAATAAAGTAACAATTAATATCATAAAAATATTTACTAACATTACGATTTAGATAATATCCACCATCTATAATAGTTTTCCTTAATAAGTTAATGCCCATAGTGGAAGCATGTAGCTTGTTCCATATCATTGTTCCTTGAACAAAACTATATTGGTTATGTGTGAAAACTTGGTTGATGATAATCAAAATATTTATATCCAAGATCATACTGAGAATTTTTTATGATGAGTTAGATAAAATAATATGAATGAATTAGGTGAGTAAATCACCATAATTGGAATTGAAAAAATAAGATAGGAATGGAGAGTTCACCCCTTAGAAGAATTCCATTTATAATGAAAATATGAACCAACTTCACTAGATTGGCCTTGATGATATCTTAGTACTCTTGAATGAAAAGGATAGTGAAGTCATGCAATCCAAGAGTAATCCCTTGGTTGACATTTAAAGTTCTAGATTTAATCTTTACTAGATATGGGGGGCTGGTGAGCATCAAATTATCTTACTTCTAAAAAACCTTGGGAATCATATTCCTAAAATTTTCAAGGTCCACCTAAGAACAATGTTTAAACATATCATAGTAACATTGACCGATGTGCTGCCTAATGTATTTCTTCCTAGTGATAATCTCACTTACATTATTTAAATAGGAAATTGGTTTTGATACTTTTCTAGCTTTTTGAATGTTTTTTGAAAAAAGTTATGTTCATATTACCTTCTTGAAGAAATTTAATCTAGTAGTTTTATAATGATTTCCTCCATCAGTGTTATTTTCTCATTCACTATTGTTTATATTTACACCTCCCTATTAACTTTATACATGTCAAACTACTCATCATGTTTCTTTTGAATATTCTAAATCTCCTTTTACAAGGTCATCATGTCTGCATCCACAGAAGTGAAAATATCCATTCTCTAATCTTTAAGTGTAAAATTTAGATTCTTTATCTCTTCAAAAAAATGAAAAAAGTTCATCATTTCATTATGTATTATCCTATTCTTATTAAACAATTATCATATATTACTGATAATTAATAAAAGAATTATAAAATATAAAAGGAATGAAACCCCTTTCCTTTTGGGTAATAATGGTAGTCAGGATGGGCTGGCAACCATTGTTGTTTTTTTCAATACTCTTTCATTTCACTTAAATTCATTAGTCAATTTCATTAAAATTTACAAATATTTGATCTATCTTTATAACCAAAATCATATTCAATACTTTCATATACTACATGTTCCTCTCTCCATCGAGGTTTAATGCCAAAAGGTCACTATGATCAATTCATTTCATTAATTATATACTATAAATAACAAAATTAAGCTCCTCATTTCTTTAATAAGATCTCATAAGAACATTTGTGTCACTTGAGATCACCCATGGCCCTTGAGTATTCTTCTTGAGTTCCCCAATTATCTCAAAGTGGGATATCATACATTGATAGTTTGAGATAGAATAAAATAGATAAATTGATGTTTTCTTCTTCAATTAAAATCATTATGATAATCATTTACCAACTTATGTGAACCATATTTCAACTAGTGACTATCTTGGAGACCAAAACCCAAAGTGTTTCCACTAATGTTCTATGCTATTTAGTACCAATAGTATTATGTTTACACATGAAAATTCATCCACAAGATATTCCAAATTATTCCATAAATTATCCATGAGCATAACCTATTTATAAAGCTTTGATTTTATAGCTCATAGATCCCAAACAGAGCTACAGATTAGGAGTTATGGACAATCAAAGTTGGGATGGAGAACTAGTTCACATAGCCCTTCGTGAAGCTCCCTCTGTAATCACAGATTAGAGGAACTTGATAGAAGACTCTGTGACTACCCTGGAGGGAATAAAGGAAGCCTCCACACCATAGAGGGGAATGTCAGTAAACTCCATGGTTATGAAAAACTTGAGGGAACTGCCTTCGGTGGAGGAGCGTGATTTCCTTCATGACATCAGTTTTTTCTTCTTCATGGTGCACATTTATTCTCTGTGGCTAGTTCTGCTGAACTTCATTGCCTATAAATAGATGGATCCATACAACACATAAGGGGGGTTACATTGCCCCTTCGTCACCTAATCTCCCGATTCACGGTTCTCCCGAGCACCGCGAAGTGATTCCCTTCACAAAGGTCTTCACCTCTATGAAGGAGGGAGAACCTTTGGGTTTCTCAAGTCTTTTTAAGTCCCTTTGCTCTGCAAGACCCTGAGATCCATGAAGACATTTTCTCCACAAGACCATAAGTTTTGAGAATCCCCCTTTCCCTATAAGTACCTATTCTCCATGAGAACATGTGATCTGTGAGGCCTTATGCTCTGCGAGACTCAGAGATCAGTGAAGCCCCATGATTTGCGAGACCCTAATATTCGTGATGATACATCATGGAGATCGTACATTCATGCACCAGCAATCAATACTAGGAGGGCTACTCCCACGCACATCCACTCAGGATCAGTTTAGGAATGTGGTCCTGGACCTCTGGGCTGGTCCCTAACTATTTTCAATGCCCCCCATGAAAAATGGAGAGTCACACCATGAAATTTTTGGTTCAGGACATCAACATTTTCCATTGTAGTGCTATGTGCAGACACCTTACACTTATGGAATCCAATGATTACAGAAAATCCTCCAAACTCTGTGAAATACTATAGACACCATGAAATGTGTTCCATGCACTTCTCTACAGAATTTCCTCAACCAGGCTCAAAACGTTTGCAGTGTGACTCTACATTTTTTAGAAATTCCTTCTTCAATTTAGCTCAACGCTACTTAAGATGATAGTTTTTGATATTAGTAATTACAAAAAATGGAAAATAAATGAGTCTAATATTTTATTTCTCGATGGAAATAATTAACATGTTCCTTAATTCTAGAACTCCCTCAAGAAGTGTTTCTGCCAATTTTTGTACGTGATAAGCTGTACACACCATTGATTCATGTGAAATATATAGGAGGGCTTTGAGACCTTACTTTAATAGCTCAATAGATAGAAGACTCTATTATAGAAATTAAGGAAAACACTCATGTAATTTTATCAGCTCTGGGGAGGAGGATTGGAAAGGCAGAAGATGTTATAGTCACACTCAAGCAGACACCTATACCTGCTTCTACATCAATACCATCATCATACCGAAGGGCTCTACCTTCTGAGCATAAGAAGCAATGACCGCCTTGTCAATATGATCAGATAGATCAAAGGTGGAAATAGTTTTTGGAATTAAAGAATAAAGTTTATTCTTTCCATAATGAACATGTTACTTGTTACTTCATCTCATCTCTGGAAAACAACTGGGTTCAGTTTCAAAGGTTGAAGAAACCAAATAAAGAAGGAGATGAAAATCTTATGAATTATTTTCCCATTCACTAGATGTTAGGAAATACCATCCAAGAGTGTTTTGTTTTAATGGACCTCCTGTAAAAGATGGTAGACTCTGGGCAAGTAAAACTAAAAATTTCATCAGCTCAAGTAGCATGTGTTACTACTATTGATCCAGAGGAATAAGGCAAATGGAATGAGGTAAAAATTAAAAAATGTGAAAAAATATGATGATTGGATGATCCGGAAAATGATCAACTAGACTCATGCCATTTTAGAAACATAGTTGAAACAATAGATTGTGTCTTCTGCCAATACTAACACTAGATAACCAACTTCATTAAAAGGTCATTACTCAAAGAGGAGAAGTGATTATAAGGGAAAAGAGCAGTCAGAAGAAGGAGAACTCATGTCAAGGCCAAAGTTGTCCTTGCCCCTGGCATATTTTATGCCATCTGTTTGAAAAGCACGGGAATCGCCCTGCCCAACGGCACAACCAGAATCAACCTGTAAAGAAGAATCTTTATCAGATGAAGAATTAATATTTGGTTCTGTTAATGTTATTCATTTAATGGATCCTTATTCCAATGTTGTTTCTGATTATAATGATCCAGAATTTTGTGTACCAAATTAGGAAACTAGAAGAAGATTCCAAGGTTAAAGATACAGGGGAACACATGGGAATTATAGAAACCACCATTTTAACTCTACCCCTGCTCGAACCATATATGTGACAGGAACTCGTGGAAGAGCCCTTCAGCGGGCTCAATATGAACAAAGAGTTTCTTCTATAAAATACAGGTTCAGTTATAAGAAGATTATTCTGGAGGACCGATTAGAAGTCATATTGTCTTATTCTCAGCAAATGAATATACTTAGTCACTCTAATTTACCAAACCCCAGAGTATTTCAAGCTTCTGCTTCAATATAGAATACGACTACATGAGAAGCATCGACTTCCAAAGCATCTGCAAAACCACATCCCTATGCTGGATAACACAGACCTTTGGACAAAAAGTATGATGTATTGAAACAATTGGCCCATGTTCTGACCAATTTTTCAATTATGGATACTTTGAATCTATCAAGAGATCTTCTAGAAGCACTCATTGAGTCTTTATCAAGACCCTAAGAGTTTGAAACTGAAGTTATTGTTGTTTAGGTTTACCATATAAAGAATGATCCTACAGAATGTCATGCAGTCATATCTTTTAAAGATAAAGATGAATATGATGTGGTGCATGGCAATATAAGACCCTTGTATTTTTCTAGAAAGGTCACTGACCTAGACATCCAACGAGCATTCATTGTTAATGGCTCCGGAGAAAACCACATTCCTGTTTGTACACTTTGTAAATTGGGCCTGAAGGAATCTAACTAATCTCCTTCAACTTTAATGTTTCAATATTATGATAAGAACGAATAAGAACCTCTAGGTGATATTACACTCAGAACTCAGTTTGTAGATATTGTGTCTAATTCAGACTTCATGGTTGTTCGTCAGGACACAACCTTCAATATTTTGCTTGGAAGGCCTTGGATACATCATCATGCAGCCATACCTTCTTCAGACCACAAATGTAATAAGTACTATTTCAATGGTCAAGTCGATACATTTTATGGTGAAAAGGATCTTTTCAAAACATGTGAATCTCAATACATTGAGGCAGGGTTTTATCACCCAAAATAAATAAAGTCTATAACAATTGAAATAACCAGATTTAATGCTCCAAATGGACTAGAAAAGATCCCAATAAATCCATTCATACATCTGAGTATATATTATGTGTTAACCATCAATCAAATTTAAAAGGTAAACCCAAATCCGGGAACTCTTCCAGTAACTTACATACTTTCAATTACGAAAATTGAGCCTGACAACATGGAAGAAACTATTGATCCACCAAGAAATAATAAAATCCTAAATGGAGATGTTTTTATTTTATCCACTGAACTACAACAAGCCTATACTTCGTCGACCAGAGTAGAAGATGTTGTAGAAATTCTAGAGAAATACAAAGATGTTGATTCTCAATCCATCATTTACTCTTTATTACCATAGGAAAGAACTTCGTCATTAGTAGGGTCAAATATGGTGGTCTCTTATTCCAGATGTTCAAATACTGACTCCTCCCTTATCTCTAGAAGTTTTGCCTCATAATCTACTATGAATGTAGAAGCAGAAGAGCTAACACATAATGAAGAATAAGATGAAGATCTCAAGTATGATCCTTCAACATTTGAGGAAGGTGCCTCTACCACTATGGATGATCTCAGAGAAATAAATCTTGGTACATAAGAAGATCTACACCCCACTCTAATTATTGCATCCATGACCTCTGAAGAGATAGAGGTGTATAATTTATTTCTAAAGAAACATCGAGATATAGTTTCTTGGAATTATAAAAAAAATCCAGGTCTTAATCCTGATGTAGCCACCCATCATTTGGGTTTTCCAGAAGAACATTTTGGATTCAAGCAGGCAGCAAGAAGAACACCTCCAATTCATGACACTAAAATTTTAGCTGAATTTGATAATATTATAAAGGATAACTTTGTCAGGGAAGTTCAATATCAAAAATTTCTAGCCAATATTGTCCCAGTGAAAAATATTAATGGAAAAATTAGAGTTTTCATCAATTTCAAGGATCTTAACCAGCATTGTCGAAAAGATCATTTTCCAGTTCCGATTATAGAGATTGTAATTGATGCACCGGCTGGCTATGAAGCTTTTTCCTTCATGGATGGCTACTCTAGGTATAATCAAATCTATATGGCCCCATAGGACAAAGAATCTACATCCTTCAAAGCCCCACAAGGTGTGTTTTACTATCAGGTAATTCCCTTTGGCTTAAAGAATTCTGGTGAAACATACCAACATGCCATGCACCATATCTTCAAACCCTTCTTAA
This sequence comes from Viscum album, assembly GCA_963277665.1. Taxonomy (NCBI): domain Eukaryota; kingdom Viridiplantae; phylum Streptophyta; class Magnoliopsida; order Santalales; family Viscaceae; genus Viscum; species Viscum album. Next base: position 764,531,556 of record OY728126.1, on the reverse strand, counting down.
GGAAATTTGTTGAATGTTATGTGGATGATTTGGTGGTCAAATAAAAACCACGTTCCAATCACTTGGCTGATTTGGAAACCATATTCCATAATCTTTTGCAACACAGTTTGAAGATGAACCCCTTGAAAGGTGCTTTTGGGGTAACCTCAAGAAAGTTTCTTGGCTTCGTTATATGACATCATGGTATTGAAGTTATTACTGAGAAAAAAAACCAATCATTAGTATGTCACCTACTTGAAATTTTAATGAATTAAGAGGACTCCAAGGACACTTGGCCTATATTTGGCACTTTAACTCCGATTTATTAGGCAAGTTTTTACACTTCACCAGATTAATGAAGAAGGGAATCACCTACTAATATACTAAAGACTTTCAAGAAGCATTTGATACCCTCAAGAAATATCTCTTGAGTTCACTGGTATTAATTCCACCTATTTAAGGAAGACCACTTATTCTCTATGTGACAGCTTTAGAGCGATCACTAGGTTCCTTCCTCACCCAAAATAATTATGTTGGGAATGAAAATAGCCTTTAATATCTCATTCGAACTATGATTGATGCAAAAAAATGATATTAAAGTATTGAAAAGTTCTACCTAGCATTAATTTTTTCAGTTCAGAAATTGAGGCACCAATTACAACATCATGAATTCCAATTTGTGTCTCACATTATTCCACTCAAATTTATCCCCATTCGTCCTATGCATACAGGGCATGTGGCAAAGTGGGCGGTTATTTTGAAATAGTTTGATATCCATTTTGTTCCTCAAAAGGAAATAAAAGGTCAAGATCTGAATGACATCTTTTTTGAGCATCCATCTACTGAAGATATATCATTTAATAGCGAACTTCCCGATGAATAGGTATTCTCTATTCACAATAATTCCAAAACATGGCAAATGTATTTTGATGGTGCTTTCAGAATTCCAATAGGGAAAAGAATGGAAAACCCTAAACTCAACAAAGATGGGTTAGGAATTTTCCTTATTTCACCATAAAAGGTAGTATTGCCTTATTCCTTCCTATTGTAAGAAGGTGGTACCAACAATGAGGCAGAATATCAAGCTCTCATCGCAGGTTTGGAATTGTCCCTTCAGGTACAAATGGATCATTTAATGGTGAATGATGATTTATAATTGGTAATAAAACAAAATAATGGGGGAATATTCTATCAGAAAAAAGAGTTAATGCATATTTGTGATTACTTAAGTGGGTTAATGGATGAATTTCCCTTAGATATGACATTGTCTTAAGTCCTGCGATCACAAAATGCTCAAGAAGATGCATTGGATAATGTAGCTACAACCATGGAATATCCAAATTGGGATGAGGAAATCATTAGCATATCCCATCATCGTGTGGTGTCACCTTTTGTTCAAACCATAATTGAAGAAATTAATGAAATTAGCCCTAGTTCTGAACCATATTGTCATACCGTAGGATATAGAACATCAATAATGGAATATCTTCAAAATGAGATACTTCCACCAGATAGGAATAAAAACGAATAGATCTGACAACGAGCAGCTAATTTCACTATTTATGATAGTCTAGACCACCAAAAGATCCTCTACAGGTGAGGATTTGATGGAATTCTCTTCAGATGTATTGATAGAGAAGAGACTACAGCTGTCATGAAAGAAGTACGTTCAAGAGTTAGTGGTGTCCACTAGTCTGGGAATAGAATCTCTGATCAGATTCAAAAGGTTGGATAATTTTGTCCTTCAATGATGCAGGGTTGCACAGATTTCACTAAGAAATATCATCTCTGCCAAGTGCATGCCAAATTCATTCATCAACCCCTGAAGTTGTTACATACAACTAAATACTCTTGGACATTTTCCAAATTGGGAATGGATGTAGTAGGGCCTTATCCTCTAGCCACAACTAAGAATTTAATGTATATTCTCACTGCTACTGATTTCTTCTCTAAATGGGATGAGGTAATACCTCTCAAGGAAGTCAAATCCAAACACATTGTCTGTTTTGTAAAAACTAATATCATCACCAGATTTTGTGTCCCTCATACTATATTAACGAACAATGGCACCAATTTTTTTTCTACTAAGGTAAAAAAGTTATATCAGGAACATAATATCAAATCCAACCATTCATCTCGCTATCATGCGGTGGCCATTGGATTGATAGAGGCATTTAATAATACCCTATCAAATATACTCTAGAATATGGTGGATAAAGATAAGAAATCAGGTCCTGATAAACTTTTGAATGATTTATGGGATTATCAGTAAACTACCCATATTGATACCCAAGAAACTCCTTACTCATTGGTATATAGAACTAAAGTAATTTTTCCAATTGAAATGAAACTTCCTTCACTCAGAGTTGCAATTTGTTATCAGTTATCTACAAATTAGAGGTCCCAGAAATAGTTTAATGAGTTGAAATGATTATACGAGAAAATATTGAATACTTTTCTTCATCTAGAAGTCTATCAGAATAGAATAACATGATATTTTAACAATAAAGTTTGCCTCCATTCATTTCTTCATGGAGAATTGGTATTGGTCCTTAGGACTCAAATGATACCAAGAAAGAAACCTCCGAAACCTAAGCCAAAGTGGGAAGAACCTTATTTCATACATAATGTCTATTAAAAGGTAGCTTATTCCTTAATCTCAATGGATATAGAGCTTGTTACAACTCCAAAAAATGTGAGATTCTTGATGAAATACTTTGTGTAGTTGTGCACATTCATCCTCACTATAAGACTTTAAACTGAATAGTACAACATTCTCACTACAAGATGTTAAACTATACAGTACCATGTCCTTGTACAAGAATTAAAACTACACAACCCCAATGTCCTAGTTGCAAGACATTGAACTGCATAATAACCATAAGAATCCATGTTGCATGACGTTAAAATGTGTAGCATCTTCGTACTTGTCACATTATGTTAAACTGCATGACATCATTTGTACAACTAATGTTTTCTCTATTTAATGTTAGAATCATCCATAAGCAAACATCATTGACATAATATCTACTTTTTAGTAGTATATGAGTCCCTATTTTTCATATGTCTGAGTGAGATCTTCATAGAGACTTTGTTTCAAGAACTACGTATGGATTGATTCTCATTTTCCAATGAGATACATAAAGATGCCTGAATCTCCAATTTTGGGCCCATCCAAAATCACAAAATCTTCTTATTTTTTTTACCCTCATGTATATGAATCAGGTCTCTATAAAGTGTTTCCTTAAGATATATGATTTGGTCCTTATACAATTTTATGTCTTAAGATTTAACGTTCACTCAGAATGTATCAAAAGTTCCCATTCTTCATGTCAAACATGATTAGTGCGAGGAATGATTATTTAAAGAACTACGCATGACTTGATACTCATATATTTGAGATACGTAGAGATGCCTAGATCTCCAATATTGGGCCCAACCATGATAAAAAACCCTTTATTATTTGTATAAGAATAAAACCTGCATAAGTAATGTTGTAAGGACTACATATGGATTAATTATTTCCCATAGAATGATATGTAGTGAAACTTGGGTTTTATCCTATAGTATAGCTATATCAATTCTTTCTTTCCATATCAGTTCAACTTCATCCTTACAGCATGATGTTAAACTACATGGAAATATAGCATCCCTATTCTTCACTTGCATCACCTTTTCAATGTAAAAGAAACCCTTACTGCTCCTTGTTTCTCACATCAAGCATTGCTCATGTGGGATTAGGAATTGGGTAAGTGGATTCTTTATATAAATAATGTGTCACAATTTATTTTAGGGTTACTAATGTCTTCACTGAATGACTTAAAACTAAACAGAATAATGTCCTCATTGCATGACTTTAAATTTCATATCACAATATTCATTCAGAGGAAACAAATAAAGTATCCCTTTTACATATGAGTCAGATACATGTAAAGGATGTCAAACTCAAGGCCAATATTGGTTAAAATATTTATCATATTCATTGGACATAAACCCATTACATATTTCATACTCTTAATCTATAATATTTCTAGATCCTCATAATATTTCTTACGGTTTCCAGTGATAGAGTTTCTAATACCTGAGAGCTCTTATTCCGGACTATGCAGCACATGCCCTTAGATGGACTTGTATAAGTTTTCATCATAACATTCCAGTCAGTAAAAAGATGCCATTATTTGGCTATGAAACAAATGCCCTTTTTGGACCTACATAAGATATCCCCCATAACATGGTTTTAAAGTAATGGTAACTTCATTCTTAGTTATAGTATCTTTTCCCCTTTAATATTTGATGACAATATACAAGAATCAATATTTTAAAACAATCATTCAATTATACTTGTCCCATTATCTTTCTCACAATATAAAAGTCGTCAAGACCATGGTTTACACATTTTCCTCACCTTGTGTCCAATACAATATGAAATAACCTTGAAATCACTTAGCCAGATATTATATATTATTTCCATTTCTAGTCCTAGTTGTATGACCTAAAACTATAGACACCATACCTCTTATGTTTGGGTTAGAACTCTGTAAAAGTCATATTTCTCTGATTCATTGGACAAATTGGGTAGAAATACCCTTTCCATATTCAGTTACCTTTCTCCATTAAACCAACTCTGTGCTTTGGAAAATATAAATCTCCATAAACTTTCTTTAGATTTTAGAAATAGAGTGTAAAAATTCTAATATCTCTTTTTTTGACTATGCAAAACGTGCCCTTAGGCAGCCTTGCATAAGTTTCCTACATAATAGGCCCATCTATCAAAAGATTCCACTATTTGGCAATATAGCATATGCCCCATTTGGCCCTACATAACACAACCACCATAATGGGTTTTTCAAATAATGGTAACTTCTTTCTTGGAAAAGACTTCCTCTAATGCTTTTATCCCCTTTCCCATATCATTCATTGGTTCGAGAAATTCCCAAACCACAATTTACAATTTTTCCTTCCATACATGAATATGATAGTATGTTTCAAAAAAAAGTATCAAAAAAAATTGTGAGAGTTTTTTAACTTTGCTCGGAGATAAATACCTTAAATTAAATCCACCCAATGTCCTCACAACATGACTTTAAACTACACAGTACAATGTCCTCATTGCATGACTTAAAATTGCACAATATAATGTCCTCACTGCATGACTTAAAACTGCACAGTATAATGTCATCACTTCATGACTTAAAACTTCATAGTATAATGTCCTCACTGCATGAGTTAAAACTACACAATATGATATCAGAAATTCACATTTATGATAAATTTTAACCATTACTCATACACCAAATTTTTACAGAAATGGTTTTCTTATTCATGTCTTATGTCAGTCTAAAATAGCCCCTTTTCATTCTGAAAATTCCAATCCTTGGAAAAACCACCCACTATGGTCTTGAGTCACCCAAATCTTATTTCCCTTTATCTATCAACAAGAAAATGTTATGCTTCAAAGATCTCTTTCGCTTGACTATGCAGCACATGCCCTTAGGCAGCCTTGCATAAGTTTCCTACATAATAGTCCTGTCAGTCAAAAGATGCCACTATTTTGCTATGCAGCATACGCCCCAGTTTACCCTGCATAACACAACCCCCGCAATGGGTTTGTCAAAAAATGGTAACTTCATTCTTGGAAAAGACACCCCTTATCTTGACACATGTTTTAAATTTGGTCACTATAAAAATCATGGGTAACGATTCCCCTTGGAAATATTTATTGAATATTAAAGAAATTCTTAGCCATGGAGTCTTTTTTGGGATCTATTTTCAATGTTTTTGGTCAAATCTATTTGACCTTAAATACTATACCTTTATTGTCTAACATGCATGAATCTAAACTAAAAATAATAAATGACTTGGTACTCATTAGATTGAGAACACGCAAAGGGTAATTTAAACAAAAGTCAAGTCCTAGCTCACTAAACGTACGTTTTTTATGGTTTAGGTAATATTGAGAAATACAAATTTAAGAGATATAAAGTCTTTGGGGCTTTCCATATAACCCTAGAAAAATCAAACTATGCTCGCTAGGACCCATGGCTTAGGAAAGAATTAGAGCATCCTTCCAAACATAACATAGATCCAAATCAAACCAAATGATGTTGGAATTTGTCAAACTTCCATACTTTTACCTTAGAACACCATTCTTTTAGTTCCAAACAAATCAAATTCTAGGGGGGGAGGGATTCTGTAGACACCATGAAATGTGTTCCATGCACATCTCCGAAAAATGTATTAAACTAGGCTCAATAAGTTCGCAGTGTGACTCTGAATATTTTATAGGGGTCAGTGACGGAAGCGAAGGCACCGACCCAAAGGGCAAGGACTGCAACCCGACTCTAATCCCAAGCATGGGTGCGGGGGTGAAACCTCTGTTGTGTGGAGCAATAAATTTGGATAAGTACCGGAAGAGGAGCCCAAGGTATTGACGTACAAATACTTGCGTGCCACCATGATGGAGCTGATTGAAGTAATATTTTTGGATAATTTCTCAAGGTGTCACCCTATTCTAGCCAAAACACTATCAGCACACAGCCAACTTGTGCTCCCCCATATGTCGCGTAGCCTACTTGCACACCCCCATATATCATGCAACCGACTTGTGTGCCCCCATATGTCGTGAAACCCACTTTCACCCCCCCATATGTCCCACAACCTACATGCGCTCCCAACTTATTTCTCCCAAGGTCACTTATTTTCCAATAAATAGATCCTTAGGGCCCTCATTTGTATGGATGAATTTATTTGGAGCCTAATTGCTGCTCTGGTCACCCTAGTACTTCTGCCTAGTCTTCAAAGCTTTCAAGGTAGTTCTTCAATACCTTGAGTAGAGTATTTAAGGGAGAATCATTGTACTTAAATCCATTTAGTGTTTAAAAACCATATCAATTGCGTGCCCAAAGCACCCAACCACCCCAAGTCAGGAATACTTGCGTACCACCCATTCCTCTCACATGAACTTGAGTGCCCCACTTCTAGGATCACCTGTGAATAATCTTGAAGGCTTAAGCAAGGTATCTCCCATATATTACCATATAGGTTGTTCATTGATTAAGTGAACATCAGGTCTCCCAAGCCTACTTGCACTACCGTACTTGCACGCCCTTACCTACTTGCACTCCCATACTTGTGCACCCTTCTCTACTTGGGTGCCCCTCTTTGATTCATTTACATTCTTTACTCTCTTCAGTCTACAAGCCATCAAGCCTTCCTTAAATCCATTCATGGGAAGGCTTATTCTTCCTTGTCTCCCTTATCTAAAATGGATTCTATTGAGACCTCCACCAAAATCTCCTCTCTTATCAAACCTTTGGGAATGGCACATCAGCATGTCCTCTATTTGGGTTTGTATATCCATAGTCATAGGATTCCCACATTTGTTTCATAATGGGGTTAGGATTCATAGAGTGTTTGTGGGTTTGTATATCTGAATTCACATGAACCATTCTCCCAGAAATAGTGTTGGGAAGTTCCCGGTTTGGAGGTTGGTAGGGTCATGGCCTCTCCATTCCTGAAACGATAACCAAAACCTTAGCTCTATGGTAGTGCAAGACATGGTTCATAACTACTTTTCCATTTAAATATAAAGGGGAAGTCTCCCTCCCCTACCAGGAACAATTTTATGGCAACCATCTTGGTGTAAGACCAAATCTTTTTTTGCAAGAGGTGGTATCATTTCTACTCCTCTATTCTTCGGTGATAAAGACCAAAGGAGAGATGGGAATAGGGACTCTTGTTACCCTTTCCCTCTCCCACTGTGCTTTGTCACCAGGGGTGTCCATCCTGGTGTAATACTCTAACCTTCATCCCCTCTTCCTTCCATTGGAACATTTTTCAATGTGAAGAGAATAGAGGGAGGGCTTGTCGCCTCGCCCTCTTCCTGGGCTTCCTCGACCTCATCCATCCTCACCACCATAGGTGCGCCCTCTTCCACCAATGGAGGAGGAAAATTTTAATGTTTGAATGCATTTGTTGAATCTTTAACATCCTCTTTTTTCTCACACTGATCATGACTCACGTGGGCTTAGAGATTTGTCATGGTCATAACATTTTCACAATCGAAGGAACTACCAAAACGTTGATTCCTGTTCAAACCAGGATACATAGGAAGCCCTTTTTAGGGCCTGATCTCACTAGATATCTTCCTCAAGAATCCAATCCTCTTTCCCTTAATCTGGGCATCCTCTTTAGTAATAATCCCCAAATTAAACCCCAAATCATCAAGCCATCATTTTCAGGAATTAATCCCAAAATAATCTCTCTCAAAGGACTATACTCTGTTATGAGAATTATTAAACAATGTAGGCTTTGATTCCCATCCATATGGGATATGTAAGAAGCCTCCTTAAGGTTCAAACCAAACACTTCAAATCTTCCATGTTCTCCTTCGGCTATATACCCAACAGGGTCTGATCCTACTTGGAAACCCTTATCCTTTCCATGTTCCTTGGGTTGCTTTAGCATTAGTCCCACACTATTTTTTGACTAAGAACCTTCCACTTAGATGTCCATACCACATGACATTAAATTGTATGTCTAGGTTGTTATTACATGACCTTAAAATGTTTGATGTGTCCCATTTAGTGGAACTAAACTATGAGGGTTCTGATTCATTTCACAAGGATATGTTGGTAGCCCGTCTTATGGGAACGATCCCAAAATAAAATAAAACCTTCATCTCCCTAGATGAAAAAAAATTCTAGAGTGCCCCACTGAGTGGATTAAAAATCAGTATCATCACAATGATGATTAAAAGAATATCTATGTAGTATATTAGAGGATAAAATTGATGGAAAACCTCAAATACATATGAATATTTCCATTAATGAAGAACTTGAATGCATACTGATGATTATAAATTTTACCCATGTTAATAAGTGATTATGAATTCCAAGGGAAACTTTTGTTATGATTGGTGAATTAATAAGGATTCATGAAAATATCATAAATTTACAAAGAGAGTCCTAGAGTATATAATAATTCCCCCCCAAAAGGGTGTGATGAGTCTGACCTCCCATTCTCTCGACCAATGTACGTTATTAAGTATCGTGAAGTTCAAACTTAACAAACTCCTGCCTTTGGAATGTAGTACCTCTTTGGATAAAGAACTTTTGGATGTTTCCATTTCCATAAATAAATCCAATGGAAACTACCTATAAGTAGTGATTCCTATAACTAGAATACACATTCCAAGGACCTACGAAACAAATACCTTGAGTCAAAATATTTCTCTTGGTCCCTTTCACTTGTTGTGAGTCGATATTATCATCATCAATTCCCTGAGTACCATGAGTTTAACCATTCCCCAAGTAAATCATCTAAACCCTATCACTTGACTCCTATTCTAGGATCCAATAGAAAGGGCCTCTCTTGCGTAAGTCCCAACACCATCCATTTCTAGGTGCCTTATGCCTAATAATCCTCTCTACATTACTATGAACTATAGTACACCCTATATGAAAACATAGGATTCCTCTTGATCCCAACAAGAGATGCCTTATGCACTAATCATAGGACGCTAACCACCCTCTCTACATGACTATAAACTATAGTACACCCTATGGGAGAAATATAAGATGCCTCATTCTCCAAACAAGAGATGCCTTACACTTCAACAATAAGATTCCAATAGTCCTCACTACATAACTTTAAACATTAGCATTCCCATTCATTCAATAATAAGATGCCTCTTGTTTCAAATAAGATATGTATTATGTGAAAAGAATAAGTTTCCTCATGCCATGATTATAGTGGAGTAATTTCAAGATTGTTGGAAACTATTCAAGAATTCCACCACTCCACCTTACACTTTGTGAGTCCTTTATTCGGATTTTCATCCTCTTTCTTGTCTAGAGTTACCCCCTAATGACCTAGTCCCATGTCTCATTTCCTCACCTACAATTATGGTCTTACTCCCAAGAATAATTTGAATGAAACCCTGAGGTTCGCCCTATGTTTCAAATACGTTCAACGGTTGGCCTTCATTTGTTTGTTTCCATATTAGGCTAACGTGATGTGGATGATGCATTTAGAATTTGGTTAGTAGTTATCTCCCTTCATCATGCAGCCTCAATTATGTTCCAAATGTTGGGCATGTGATTCACACTTTTCCTCTCCCTTTGTTTAGACTGATTCAAATTCCCTTGGCGTTATCCCTCAAGTTCACTAGAGCATAGGTGTAGGATTCAATTACATTCCTCAACCCACAAGTGTGTTGGGATTCTCTCATGGACAGATAGGAGGAAGACATTATGGGAAGCTTCCATGAGTAAGCCCCATTCACTATTTCCGCTCTTTAGCGGCACTCGGGATGCTTCTATGCATATTCCCCATTCACAATTTCCTCTCCTTAGCAGCACCCAAGCATAATACATTCACAATACACTATTCACCATTTACACTCCTTAGTGGCACCTGATCAACGTCCATTTGTATGACTTTTTAACCATTGACACTCCTTAGTGGCACTCGGGCTGCATCTATGCATAATCCCCATTCACCGTTGCTGCTCCTTAGTGGTACCCGACCAGTGTCCATGCGTAATCCACATCCACCATTATTGGTCCTTAGTGGCACCCTGGTAACTTCTATATGTAAGCCCCATTCACCTTTGTAGCTCCTTAGCGGTACATGAAAAACTTCTATGCATATCCATTCACCATTTTTGCTCTTTAGTGGCACCCAGGCAGCATCCATGCATAAGCCCCCATCCACCATTGCCACTCCTTAGCGTCACCTGAGTTTCTTCCTTGTGTAAGTCTAATTCACCATTTTCTCTCCTTAGCAACACTCAGGTAGCTTCTATGCATAATCCCCATTCACCATTTCCACTCCTTAGCGGCACCCAGGATGCTTCTATGCATAGTCCCCATCACAATTTCCACTCCATAGTGGAACCCGATCAACATCCATGCGTAAGCCCCGTCCACCATTGTCGCTCCTTAAGAGCACCCATGCAGCTTTTATGCATATTCCCAATTCACCATTGCCGCTCCTAAGCAGCACTCAAGAAACTTTGTTGTGTAAGATCCATTCACCATTTCCGCTCCTTAATGACACCCAAGTAGTATCCATGCATATTCCCCCATCCACCATTGTTGTTCCTTAGTAGCAACCACACTACTTCCATGCATAATCCCCATTCAACAGCATTCATGTCCTCACATGTGCAATACGATCATCTGGTCTTTTTTTCCTCTTGTTTCTCGTACCAAGCATGAATCACATGATCTTAGAGTAAACAGTTACCATGAAATCATATTTGGGATACCTTAGTGTATAATCCCCATCCCCCATAAACTGAAATATGTATACTTTTATCATTTCCCTATTTAGTCACGGTACGTAGGAAGCCCGCTTGAGATTCAATCCTCTCGCCCATTGGTCCGGATCACTTCCCGTCAGTCCACCCGTATCCTGCATGACATTAAACTGTATTCCCCTTTCATCCTGCATGACACTAAACTATATGTATCCTAACTACAAGGGTTTTGATCCCTATCTCCTAGAAAGGGTATGTAGGAAGCCTCCCCAAGGTTCAATCCCAATTTATGGTAAGCCGTTGTATTCGCCTTTGTTGGGATCCAACTCTCTGGTCTACCCCAGGTGATATATCAATCCCATCATCTCTTTGGGTCACTATCCTCTATACACACCATGGTCCTATGCCTCACATATTCTAACTACATGGGTTTTGACCCCTGCCTCTTTGACAAGGTACATAGGAAGCCTCCTTGAGGTTCAACCAAAAACACTGGTAAACCCAGTCAAACTATGTGGGTTTTGATCCCTGTATCCAAGGAAGGGTATGTAGGAATCCTACATGATGTTTAAAACCAATCATTGGAAAACATAGGTGTCCCATTTTTTGGTACCCACATCACTGTTATGCTCTTTAGAGATGTTAGACCAGCCCTCAGGCTACTAACCACACATAATCCCCAGCATGTCAACGGGTTGATGACCCTTGTGTACACCCCGATTCCATGCCCCATCCTAAATTATGTGGACATTAATTCCCTACCATGGGGATATGTTGGGAGGCTCCCTGAGGTTCAAGCCCATCATCCATGTCTCATCCCGGTCTATCCCTTGAGGATTTTCATTTAGAAAAGGTCTTGCCCCAACCTGGAGGTTGCACTTCATCCGGTTCCCATCCATGCATCCATTCTCAGGGGCTTCCTTCTCAGGTGTCTCATTACCCCACTGAACTACATGGAAATTGATTCACTTACATAGGAATATTTAGGAATCCCATTTGAGGTTCAATCCCAAGGATACCATCCCTTTCCTGACAACACCATCTCATCCCTCATCCACTTCTCTCAAATCTCCATAATCCTACCCGATTCTTACCTGGGCCGCCACATCCTGGTAAAGTCATGCCATCCTTTAGGGTAGCTAACCGTGCACAATCCCCAAAAAATATATAACAATCCAACCAAGAGTGTCCCTATTGCGATGGGCTTCTAACTACACATAAGCCATAACATGTCTCCAGGTTGTTGTCCTTTGTGTACACCCATATTCTATGTCCCGCACTTTGAACTACATGGGTTTTGATCCCTGTCGTCTATGCAGGGTACGTTGGAAACCTCTTTGAGCTTCAATCCCAGCTAATGGTAAACCTTGACATTCCCCATTCTAGGATGCACTCTTTCTAATACACCTTCAGTGGCATCTATATCACCCTTCACAATGTGACATCTTCCATTTATGGGACACCCCACCCTAGGTCCACTCTCATTGAGAGTTCTAACCTATCCATCAGGTGTTCCCAATTTTTTGGTGCACTTATTCTGATATGCCCTCAGTGGTGTCTATATCATCCTTAAAAGTGAGATATCTTCCCTATATGGGACACACCACCTCTGATCCCTCCTCATGGGGCATTCTGATATATCCACATGGTAGACCTTCCAGGTACTCCCTCCTAGGGATGTACCAATATAATACATCTCTATGGGATGTTCTGATCACTCTCATTCCATCTCCACAAGATGTTAAACTTGTGTCCTACCTCATGCTAATCATGAGATTCCTGAGGAAAAACTCAGAAGATATGCCTTTAGAGTAACCCTCTCTACAAGATGTTAAAATCATGACATACCTCGGGTTATACATGGGAAGTTGAGGAAAACCTAAGAGACATGCCTTCGACATAAGATACCCCATGACTGACGTGGTATGACATGGGTTCTACGCCCTTGAGATGACCTCTTATGAGGAAGAATACAGGTTCCCCAATGTCCATACATCTAGAAATGCACAGACATCCATGATGTAGTCATCTACTCCGATTGAAGGTTTCTGCCCTATCCAGAACCCTTGGAATGTCCTGACAAAAGCAGTGTAATTAACTGGAAACCACAAAGATATAACACCCGGAATGATATTCATAAAAAAAACTCAAATCTATGGGGGAGACCCATACTATGTAATGATTTATGAGGAGTAATCCACATAAAGAGGAGCTAACATCCTATCATCCAATTTTGATCAAGGATAAAACGTTCCTGAATAAGCAACGGATGCTGCCCGCCTTTAGAAAGAGGGAATGTGGGGAAACAACAAGTGCATCCTCAATGGATGGATGCATGCCTTGGTGAAAGCGTCAGAAAAAATGGTGAACTCGATGTGAATGTATTCTCTATTGGCTGAATAGATGAATAAATTTAGGCATAACCAAATCTAGGCATCACCCATGTGAATCCCCTATCGCTCATGTGTGAAAGGATGAGTAGAAATGGGTATGTGAAGACAAGGGGTCATCAGCTTTTAGCCAACCTCGTAACCTCTACAGGCCATGCTGGGGGAATCATCCCCCCAAATCCATCAGCTCCTCGCCGACCCCGTCACCTTCAGAGGCCGCACTAGGGGTACCATCCCCCATGACTCCATTGATAACTCATCGACCCCACCTCCTTCAGAGGCCACACTGGGGGAATAATAACCCCAACTCCATTAGCTTCTAGTGGACCCCACCGTACTAAGAGGCCATGCCGGGGGAATCATCCCCAAACTCCATTGGCTCCTCACCGACCCATCCCCATTCATAGGCCACATCGGGGGCATCTGCCCCCAACTCCATTGGCTCCCCACAGACCCTGCCACCTACAAAGGCCGCGTTGGGGGGATCATCCCCCCAACTCCATCCCCTACATGCCAACCCCCCACACCCTCCTCTAGAATCCACACCTAGGGCATCATCCCCCCAACTCCATCAGCTCCTCGCGGACTCCTCCACCCCCAGAGGCTGCACCAGGGGCATCTTTCCACAAACTTCATCGGCTCCTCACCAACCCCGCTACCTTTAGAGGCTGCATTGGGGGCATCATCCCCCCCCCCCCAAATACATAGACTCCTTGCCGACCCACCATGCTGGGGGATCAGCCCCCAACTCCATCGGCTCCTCACTGACCCCACTGCCTTTAAATGCCACACTGAGGGAATCATCCCCCCAACTACATAAGCTTCTCACTGACCCCACCACTTTAAAAGGCCACGCTGGGAACATCTTCCCCCCAACACCATCAACTATTTACTGACCCCACCGCCTTTAGAGGCCACAATGGGGGCATCATCCCCCCAACTCCAACGACTTCTTGTGGACCCCACTTCCTTCACAGGCCGCCCCAGGGGAATCACCTACCGACTCCATCAGCTGCTCACTGACACAACCACCTTCAGAGGTCACACCGAGGGCATCAGGCCCAAACTCCATCAGCTCCTCACTGAACTTGCCGCCTTCAGAGGGTGCACTAGGGGGCATCATCCCCCGAACTCCATCAGCTGCTCCCCAACCCCACTGCCTTCAGAGACCATGTCCGGGGCATTTTCCCTCCAACTCCATCAGCTCCACATCGACCCCACTGCCTTCACAGGCCACGCGAGGGCCATCAGACCCCAACTCCATCATCTACTCGATTACACTACCACCTTTAGAGGCCGCACCAGGGGCCCCATCCCCCCCAACTCCATAAGCTCCTCACCAACCCCACCACCTTCACAAGCCACGCTGGGGGAATTAGCCCCCGATTCCATCGGCTTCTCGTCAACTCCACCATCTTCATTGGCCACACCGGGGGAATCATCCCTATTAACTTCATTAGCTCCTCGCTGACCCTGCTACCTTCATAGGCCAGGCCTGGGATATCAGCCCCCTGAATTTATCGACTCCTCGCTAACCCTGCCACCTTTAGAGGATGCACCGAGCGCATCAGGCCCCCAAATCCATCGGCTCCTCACCAACCCCGTGGCCTTCAGTGGCTGCATTGGGGGAAGCAACCCCGAAATCCATCGGCTCCTCACCGACCCTATTGCCTTCACAGGCCAAACTAAGGGCATCAGTACCCCAACTTGATCGGCTTCTCTCCGACCCTTCTGCCTCTATAGGCCGCATTGGGGGAATCACCCCTCCACTCCATCAGCTCATCGCCGACCCCTATGCCTTCATAGGCTGTGCCAAGGTCATCGGGCCATTCCCATTGCATCATCCCCCAACTTCATCTGGTCCTCGTCGACCCCTCTACCTTTAGAGGCCACACCAGGGGAATCACCCCCCAAATCCACCAGATCCTTGCTGATGATGAGGCCTTCACAGGCCGTTCCGGGGGCATCAACCCCCAAACTCCATCCACTCCACTTCAACCCCACCACATACAGAGGCCATGCTAGGGGAATCATTCCCCCAACACCATCATATCCTCGCAAACCCTACCACCTATAGAGGTTGCATTGGGGCATCTGGGACCCAACTCCATAGGCTCCTCACTGAGTCTTCAAACTTTAGAGGCCACTCTAGGGGCATCATCCCCCGAACTCCATCGGCTCCTCACTGACCCCACTACCATCAGAGGCCACACTTGGGGAATTATCACCCAAATCCAACTACTCATCGCAGACCCCTCCACCTTCACAATTCACGCCTGGAGCATCAGCCACAAATCTCAATTACCTCCTTGTCGACCCAACCACCTTCAAAGGTCGTGTCAGTGGAATCATCCCCCCCAACCAAATCAGTTCCTAACCAACCTCACCACCTTCATAGGCCTAGATGGAAGTGTCCACCCCCTGATTCCATCAGATCCTTTCCGACCCCGCCGCCTTCAGAGGCCGCGTCAGGGGCATCATCCCTCAAACTCCATTGGATCCTCGCCGACCAAACTACCTTCACAGAACTTGTTGGTGGAATCATCCCCCTAACTTCATCGGCTCCTCACTGACCCACCACCTTTAGAGGTCACATTGGGAGAATAAAACTCACAACTCCATTGGCTCCTCACCAACCCCTCCACCATCAGAGGCCACACCAGGGGCATTAGCTCCCGACTCCATCAGATCCTCACTGACCCCACCTCCTTCAGAGGTCACTCTGTGTGCATCATCCCCACTACTCAATCAACTCCTCGCTGACCATGATACCTTCAGAGGCTGTCCCTGGGCTTCATCTCCTCATATCCATCGGCTTCTCACCAACCTCGCTTCCTTCATAGGCCACACTAGGGGTATCATCCCCCAAATCCATCAGCTCATCACCAACCCCACCACCTTTACAGGCCACGCTGGGGGCGTCATCCCCCTGACTCCATCAACTCGTCACCTACCCTGCCAACTTCAGAGGTCACGTCGGGGGCATCCACCTCTGACTCCATTGGCTCCACACCGACCAAAACACATTTAGAGGACATGATGGGCGAATTAGACCCTAGCTCCATCAGCTAATCACCGAACCCACCACCTTCACATGCCACACTAGTTGCATCTACCCCCTGATTCCATCAGCTCCTCACCGACTCCACCCTCAATAGCTGCGCAGGGGGCACCCAGCCCTAATCCAACGAGGCATCACCAATGGAACCAAAATACACTATGGATGTCCTCCCCACAACACTATCATCCAGAATGAGATACTACCCATCACCATCATCAAATACTAATGAGGTCCTCTCTCCACTACTAAAATCTAGAATGGGAGTCATCCTCATCTCCATCATCAGCCACTACAGAATTCCTCCCTGCACTACTATCATTAGGAATGTGAGTCCTCCCCATGGCCATCATCATCAATTACAAAGTTCCTCCCCACACCACAATCATCAGGAACATGAGTCCTCCCCATCACCATCATTAGACACTATAGTGGTTCTCCCCACACCACTATCATCAGGCATGGGTGTCCTCACCATATCAATCATAAGCCACTACGGATGTCCTCCCTACACAACTAGCATCAAGCACGAGTGTCCTCCCCATCACAACTAGAAGCCACTGCAGATTTCCTCCCTGCACCTCTATCATCAGGCCGGAGATTCCTCCCAGTCCCTGATATAAGACACAACGGAAGTCCTCCCCATGCATCTAAAAAAGACATCATAGAGTTTATATCCATGTCGAATCCATTATTTTTCCTAAAGAACCAACATTGGGAACATGTTGATCATATCCCTAAACCTGTTTTTTTGCACTGTGAGATGACGATCCAAGCTTCGAGGCCTTTTAGGATCCATCACCTCATCTTTATAACATTCAAATCTTCCACACATTACCGGATCCATTGCCCCGTTGTACCGACATTACAGAAATCCATGCCTTTCGGGCTCCATCACCTCGTTGTACATACATTTTAGGATTCCATGACATTCGAGATCCATCTCCCCATTGTAATGACATTCTAGGTATCCATGCATTTTGTGATCCATCATCCCCGTCATACTAATGATCCAAGATTCCATGCCTTTTGGGAACCATCCACCACTATACCGACAATCCAGGATTGTAGGCCTTGCGGGCTCCATCGCCCTGTCGTACTGATTCTCTAGGCTTCCACTCCTTCTGAGCTCCATTACCCCTTCATACCGACATTACAAGATTACATGGATTTAGAGATCCATCACCCCATCATATCGACACTCTAGGATTCCACACCTTTTGAGCTCCATCTCCACATCGTACTGATGTTCAAGGCTTCCACAACTTCTGGGATCCATCGCTTCATCATACCAACGTTCTAGTCTTCCACCCCTTCCAGGATCCATTACCCCATCCTACCGAAACTCCAGGATTCCATGCCTTCCTGGAACCATCACCCCATCTTACTGACAGTCTATAATTCCACACCTTACGGGCTCTATCACCCCCATCATAATGATGATTCAGGCTGCCATGCCTTCCAGGATCCATTTACCCCATTGTACCGAAACTCTAGGCTTCCATGCATTTCAGGCTCTATGACCCCGTCATACCGACACTCCAAGCTTCCACGCCTTCTGAGCCTCATTTCCCCATCGTACCGACATTTCAGGCTTCCTTGCCTTCCAAGATCCATCGTCCCATCGTACTGACATTCAGGCTTCCATGCCTTCTAGGATCCATCTCCCCATCATAATGACATTTCGGGCTTCCACGCCTTCTAGGTTCCATCTCCCCTTTGTACCG
This sequence comes from Viscum album, assembly GCA_963277665.1. Taxonomy (NCBI): domain Eukaryota; kingdom Viridiplantae; phylum Streptophyta; class Magnoliopsida; order Santalales; family Viscaceae; genus Viscum; species Viscum album. The sequence goes on along the minus strand of OY728126.1, from coordinate 764,513,139 downwards.
ACAATTCAGGCATCCATGCCTTTTGTGCTCTATCACCCCTCCAGACTGAGGGCATTCTATCAACCCAGCCACCCTTGTGACACTCTATATCATACCGCCTTCTAAATTACATCAACTGCAGAGGTCCTCCCTACGGATTCAACCCCAAATTGTAGAATGATCACCCAGAGGTAGCCTAGATCACACATGGAGAACATATATTCTTACACTAGGGGTATTTTAGGTTAACCCTATTATATGTATTCCCCCTCATCCTTAAGGATCCTAAACCATCAAAATGGGTTAGGGATGACCATCCCTCTACTGACACAATAATTGTGATTTCACAACCTAGTTGCGTGATGTTAAACTACATAAAAACCATTATATTGGTCACAATACATTAAAGGTACAATATTTTAGTCAAAACTATGTGACCTAAAATAATAGAAACCATGGTCAAATCTAGATGAACTAAAACTAAAGCAACCATGGTAAAAGATATGTGACCTTAAATTCCATTCATCACTCGTCCTAGATACATGACGTTAAACAATGCACCAATTCCAAACTCATTGAACTTAAACTAAGATACTTTGGTCCAAGAAATATGACCTTAAATTATCTAAAACACCAGGTTCAGTTACTCTATGTCCAGCAGCATCTCCGCACTGATGTGTTCTGTGATGTTGTGTAAAACCCAAAGTGTTGGAAACCAAATTGAAATAATACCAATCCATCTTCATGCTTCATATTGTCCCTTTATTTGGATCCAAAAACTTTTTTATGTCCAAATGGACTCCCAAACGGCCTAGTCTCATGCCACATTGGATCACCTACCATCTTGATCTAATAACTCAGAAGAATTTGAATGAAAATTTTCCACTGGTAGGGTGTTTAGAACATGGTCATAGGACGACCCTCATTTGTCTATCCTCATTCTAGGTAACATGATATGGATGTTGTGTTTTGAAAATGTTCAGTAGTTATCCTACATCGTTACAACACAATCATTGTGGTCCAGATATTAGATTCCATGATTCACCTTTTTTCACCTCTCTATGTTTAGTTGGAAATCCAACACCCTTTGTGCTACCCTTCCATGCATCTTTGCTTGTTGAGTGAATGGACCAGTACAATTGGAATATTCTGAGTCTGACATCTTCATTCCCCTTTTTGTGTGCTCCCATGTTTCAGGAAAACCCAATCATTAATCCTTGTTTCCCACATGGATCATGAATCATGTGGGATTAGTAGTTTTTGAAGGATGTGTACTGATATGGTTGAGTGACACATACATCTTCGTCCCGCACGACGTTAAACTACATTATCATCCTGCATGACATTAAACTACTCATCTTCATCCCACATGATGTTAAACTACATTATCATCCTCCATGACATTAAACTGCTCATCTTCGACCATCATGATGTTAAACTACTCATTATAATCCTTCATGACTTTAAACTGATCATCTTCACCCGTCATGATGTTAAACTTCTCATTATCATCCTCTATGACATTAAACATCCCATATTCATTTGTCATGATGTTAAACTGCTCATTATCATCCTGCATGACTTAAAACTGATCACTCTCATCCTTCATGATGTTAAACTGCACATTATCATCTTGCACATTATTAAACTTCTCATCTTTGCCTGTCATGAAGTTAAACTACTCATTATCATCCTGCATGACCTTAACATTCTCATACTAATCCAACATGACGTTAAACTATTCATTATTGTCTGTCATGATGTTAAACTTCTCATTCTAAACCTAAAAGACATTAAACTACTCATCTTTATCCTTCATGACATTAAACTGCTCGTCATCATCCTGCATGACATTAAACTGCCATCTTGGTCTGTCATGACGTTAAGCTTATCATTATAATCCTACATGACATTAAACTACCCATCTCTATATTTCATGATGTTAAACTGCTCATTAAAGTCCCGTATGACATTAAATAGTTCCATCCTAACTGCATGACTTTGAACTGTGTGATATATCTGGGTTAAAGGATGTAAAACTACTCAGCACTCATCCAGCATGGTGATAAACTACAAACTGGCTGGGACTCTCCGTCTGTGGCCCAGCCTCAAGTCCCTCAATCTATACAACACCCTATCCTCGGTTCTCACTTAGGATTATATAGCGTGGTATGGACTCTCTGTCCGCATTCACGGAGGGATATTTTTTACATGCCACACACATCCCCTTGAGACACCCCTCCTTTATCCATCATCCTTTCTGAAATATGTTAAAATACACAGGTTCCCCCACACTTTACACATCCCATTATTTGGGTTTCCAACATCTTTTAAATTAGAATGGACCCCCGAATGGCATGGATTCCAAGCCTCAGTGCTCTCCTACTATCTCGGGCCAATATCCTTGAGGATTTTAGACAACAATTTAATACAAGTCCCGTGTTGTGAATATGGTCTGTGGTCGATGTTCATTTGTTGTTCCCATTCCTGGCCACATGATACAAATATAATGTTTCAAATGGGGTCAACAGTTTTCCTCAATCATTGTTTCCATTCTATAGTCTCCCAAATGATAAGCACATTGATTCACCCTTTCCACCCATCTATCACACACAAATGACATTAAACTAGGCATCTATAGTCCGAGCTCTATGACTATAAAATAAGATCTATCACATCCCTGTCACATGATGCTAAACTACACGACATATTGAGATCCACGTATGGCTTGATTCCCATCCTTATGGGATATGTATGAAAACCCCGACATTTTGTTTTTGGGTCTAGGTCGGGTTCATCTATCCTTTATCTTGGCCACTTTGCCCGAGTTCTCTCCAAGAATTATGAATTGTATTGTGTACATGAGATTATGTCCTCATTCATGCTGAATTATTCACCACATCGTACACATTCATCTTGAGATACCCCTACTATCTCCATCATTACTGCATGTCATTAAATTGCATGACATCTTCAGAACTACGTATGTCTTGATTTCCATCCTCAAGGGATACATAGGAATGCCCAAGAATTTTGTCTTTTCCTTACTTATCGTCTATGGACAATGCCCCCAAAGACCTTATATGACATTTTGTGATAGGTCTTGTGTTTCAAACATGCTCAGTGGTTGACCCTAAATTTTTTGTCCCCATTCCACGATAACGAGAAAAATATGCTGTGTTTCGAACATGGAAAATTATTATCCTCTATCGTCATGCTACCATCATTGCGATCTAGATCTCGGGTACCATTAATCACATCTTTCCACTACCTTATGTTTAAGTGGAATTCCAAAAGACTCAGTTTTACCCCTCTGCGCATCTATGTTAATTGAGTAGGCATGTTATAAATATTGGGACATCATTCACCTATTGTTCCATTTCCCCTAATGTTTTCATCCCTATACCAGTAAAATCGCATTACTAGTCCTTATTTCTCACATATTGCATGAATCATGTGGGATTAGTAGTTTTGGTAGGACATGTACTAGAGTAGCAGCACCACACATGTCCTTTGTCTCGCATGACGTTAAAATACCATCTCATAACTATATATTTCTTGATTCCCATCCTCCTGGGATACGTAGGAATGCCCGAAAACTTTCCCTCATGTCCATACCCAAGTTAGGCTACCTCTGTTCTATGGTCTAAATAATCCCACTGGGAATAGGTGGTGTGGTATGGATTACATTGGTCATTAACCACATCGGGATATATACCTCACCACACATTTCCTTCCAGGGTAACCATATCCTCAATGCATGACTTTAAATTGCATCCCTACCCTGAACAGGTTTTGGATGCCCCATGATAATTAGGGGATGTGTCAACTACCTCTCCAAAAAGGATTACCCATTCCAGAATTGGTCTCTTACCACGCTATACTCAAGAACTAAATTTTTCTTGATTCTCATCTTTATGGGATATGTAGTGACACACATGAATTTCACATTGGGCCAAGCCCCTAGCTCATTAACCCTTCTGGACCTTCGGCCCTGATCACATTTTAGACTTAATGACCTCAAACTAGGATCCTACGGTCCATGAAACATGAATTTAAACTGTTAGACTTGGTCTAGGTAGTATGACCTTAAAAATATGCGTGACATCATGGTCATATGATGTTAAACTATTCCATGTACCATCCTCACCGTACGATGTAAAACTACATTCCCTTCATCCACATTAGCTTGGCGTAAAACTGTGGGCCACTCTAGGTTCTCACCAAAGAGATCCATTCAGGGAATAAGTACAAAATTTGATCTAACCGATGTGCTCACCTAATGTGTTTTCATCCCAATTGCATAATTTCAAGACTATTGGACTCCATTCGAACAACCCATCACTCCACCCTTCACGTTTTGCATTTCCCTTATTCGTATCTTCGCCCTCTTTCACATCTAAATGAACCCATTAACTGTATGGATTCTCGGCCTATGGCTCACCTACTATCTTAGGCTAATGTTCTGGAATAATATGAATGACATTTCGAGTCAGGCCCCATGTTTTGAACATGGTCAGTGGTCAACACTTATTTTTTGTCCCCATTTTAGGCTAACACAATAGGGATAATATTTTTCAAACACAGTCAGTAGTTATCCTGCATTGTCCTACCATCCCTAAAGTGTTCCTAATTTTGGGTATCGTGATTCACAACATCCAATTATGTTCATTCACATTTATTATAATTCCCCTAGCATTACCCTACTGATGTACTAGAGCACACTTTGGTAGAAGTAATTCAGAAATCCAAAGATCCCTATTCTCTAATGGGGACACCTCCCGCATTCAGGACACTCTGAATGGTGATTGATGTACCATTTTGATCCCCTCATATCTTCTGCTATTTATCACTCTCGTATAGGTGAATGAAATTATATTATCTCTTGTTTCCCACATAGAGCATGGCTCACATGGGATAATATATTTATTTAGTTGTTTTCTCACTGATATTGAGATATAGTGGACCCTAAGGTAGGTGTTTTCCTTAGTTGTTTCCTCAGAATGAAATCCACCTTGACGTCTTAATCCTCATTGGACCCCATTATTAGAGGGGGGGGGGATTTTTTGAAATAGGAAAACAAATCCACAAGATATTATAAATGCTTCCATACATGATCCATGTGCATATAAAATTTCAAATGATTTGATTTGACTAGTTGTAGAGCCCGAACAGATCTATGAATAAGGAGTTATGGACAATCAAAGCTGGGATGGAAAATAGGTTCATGGATCCCATTCGCGAAGCTCCCTCCATGACTATAAAGTAGAGGAACTTGATAGAAGCCTCTGTGACTATGGTGGCGGGAACGAAGGAAGCCTCTTCTCCATGGAGGGAATGACAGTCAACTTTGTAGTTACGATGAACTTGATGGAACTACCTTTAGTTTCGGAGTGTGATCTTTTTCGCAACGTCATTTTTTCTTCTATGAGGTGCACATTTGTTCTATACAGCAAGATCCGCAAACCTCCACCACCTATAAATAGCTGAATCCCCCCACCTCATAATGTGGGTTACACCACCCCTTCAGGAGATGATCTCCCATTTCGTAGTGCTCTCGATCACCGTGATGTGATGCCCTTCACAAAGGGATCCTCCCTTTTTGATGGATGGAACTCCTTCAGGTTTCTTGAGGCTCCACAAAGCCCCATCCCTCTACAAAACCCAGAGAACCATGAATTCCTTTTCTCTGAGATACCCTAAGCTCTGTAGAGCCCCTTTTCTCTATGAGAACCTATGATCCGTGGGTCCCAATTCTCTGCAAGAACAAATACTCAGTGAATCCCCATGATCGATGAGACCTTGATCCCTGCAAAGCTAATTCAGAAAGCTCTTACGTTCATGACAATTGATCAATAATGCGGGGGCTACACCCAGACACCCCCAATCGAGATCAGTGCTGGGATTTTTTCCCGCCCCTACAGGCTGGTTCCTTCACTACCATAACTGACCCCCATGAAAAATGTAGAGTTCCACCATGAATATTTTGGGTCAGGATATCAAATTTTTCCATTGCTCCCCCATTCACAACCACCTTCCACCTATGGAATACCATGATTCATGATAATCCTCAAAACTCCATGAAATACCATGAGTCAAAATATTTATCTTGGTCCCTTTCACATGTCATGATTTGAGATTATCATCATCAATTCCCCGAGTACCTTGAGTCGAACCATTCTTCAAGTAACTCATCTAAACCCTATCACCTAACTCCTATGCTAGGATCCACTAGAAAGGGCCACTGTTTCATAAGTCCCAACACCAACTATTTCTAGGTGCCTTATTCCAAGAAATCCTCTCTACTTGACTATAATTTATATTACACCCTTTTTAAAAAACATTGGATTCATCTTCCTCTAAATAAGAGATGCCTTATGTGCCAAGAATGAGATTCTAATAGTACTCTCTACATGACTATAAACTGTAGTACCCCCTATGTGACAAATATAGGATTCCTCTTGTTCCAAATAATAGATTCCCTATGCACGATTCATGAGATTCCAATAGTCCTCACTTCATGACTTTAAACTATATCATGCCCTATAATTTAGTAATAGGAAGCCTCTTGTTTGAAATAAGAGATGTATTATGTTACAAGCATAAGATACTTCATTTCATGATTATAGTGGTGTAATTTCAAGAGCATTGGAAACTGTTCGAACATTCCACCACTCCACCTCACGCTTTTAATGTCATTCATTCAGATCTTCATCCTCTTTCACGTCTGAAGGGACCCCCTAACAGCCTAGTCCCTTGTTTCCTCTACTTAACTACTATTCTATGCCAACACGCCTGGAGGGACCCCCTAACAGTTTTATTTTTCCCTATTTTTTGAATATAGTCAATGGTTTTCTCTCATGTGTTTGTTTCCAACTCCGGATAATACGATGTGGATGATGTGTTTTGAATATGGTCCAAAGTTATCTCCCTTTGTCATGCTGCCCCCATTGTGTTCCAAATGTTAGGCATGTGATTCACACTTTTCATCCCCCTTTGTTTGGACTGATTCCAATGCCCTTGGCATTATCTCGCTTGTGCAATAGCGCATAAGTGTAGGCTTCAATTACACACCTCAAACCACCAATGAGTTTGGATGCCCTCATGACTAGACAAGAGGAATAAATTATGGGTATCTTCCATGTGTAATCCCTATTCACTGTTTCCAATATTTTGTAGCACTCAGGATGCTTTTAAGCATAAGCCCCATTCACCATTGTCATTCCTTTGCGGCACTAGGGTAGAGTCCATTCGTAATCCCCCATTCACTATTGTCCCTCCTTAAAGGTACCTAGGCAACATCTATTCGTAGGCCCCATTCACCATTTCTGCACCTTAACAGTACCAGGGCTTCTTCAATTCATAATACCCATTTACCATTGTTTCTCCTTAGAGGAACCCGAGAATCATCCATGTATAAGCCCCATCCACCATTGGAACTCTTTAGCGGCACTCGGGAAACTTCTAGGCATAATCACCATTCACCATTACTGCTCATTAGCAGCACTCAGGTAGCTTCTATGTGTAATCCCCATTCACTGTTTCAGCTCTTTAGCAGCACCCGAGAAGCATCCATTCATAAATCCCCATCAACCATTTCCGGTCCTTAATAGCATCCAGGATGCTTCCATGTGTAATACCGCATTCACAATTGTTCATGGCCACACCTTTTCACTATGATGGTCAAGTCTATTGTTGCCTCTTGTTTGTCACACTGAGCAAGAATCAGATGAGATTAGATTAAACAGTGACCCTGACATCCTATTTGGGATGCCATACTATCTAAGCCCCATCCCCCATCAAATGAACTATGTGGAATTTGATCTTTTCCCAATCCAGAAAAGGTACATAGGAAGCCTCCCTCAAGTTAAAGCCTTTCACCCATCAGTACCGACCCCTTCACATCAGTTCACCCTCGCCCAACATGATGTTAAACATATTTCCCTTTCTTCTCGCATGACACTGAACTGTATGTATCTGAACTACATGGGTTTTGATCCATATCTCCTAGACAGGGTATATAGGAATCCTTCTCTAGGTTCAATAACAGTATAATATAAGACGTTGTATTCCCATTTGTTGGGATCCAACTCTCAGGTCCACCCCCTGTGCGTTAGATCAATCACGTCATCATCTTTGGGTCGTTGTGCTCCACGAACACCCTGATACAATTCCTCACCTATTAGAGTTATATAGGTTTTGATCCCTATCTTATATACAGGGTACATAGGAAGCCTCACTGAGGTTCAACCCAAAACATTGGTAAACATAGTCAAACTATGTGGGTTTTGATCCATAACTTCTAGGCAGGGTATGTAGAAACCCTCCATGAGGTTCAACCCCAAACACTGGTAAACATATGTGTCCCCTTTATTGGGAACAAAATCCTTGGTCTACCCTTTAGCGATGCCAGAACAACCCTCAGGCTGCTAACCAGTCATATACCCCATCATGTTGTTGATTCATTGACCCTTGTGTACACCCTGATTCCATGCCCCATCCTGAACTATGTGGACTTTGATTCCCTTCCATGGGGATATGTAGGAATCATTCCTAAGTTTCAATCCCATCATCCATGTCCCATCTTTGTATCTCCCTTGAGCCTTTTAATTTTGGGAAGAATGTTCCCCATCCTGAAGGTTCCACTACCCCCAGGTCCCATCCAAGCATCCATTCTCATGGGCCACCTCCTCAGGTGTCCCATCACCCCACTAAACTACATGGAATTTGATTATCTTCCATAGGGATATGTAGGAAGCCTCTATAATGTTAAAGACCAAGGCTACTATCAAATTCATGATGGTTCCATATCATTTCTAATCTACTTCACTCAACTCTCCATTATCCATCCTGATTCACACCTGGGGTGCAACATCCCAGTAAAGTGACGACATCCACCTGGAAAACTAACCATGCACAATCCCCGCACAATCCATAACCATCCAACCAAGAGTGTCCCTCTTGCGATGGGACACTAACCATGCGTAACCCTGGATATCTATGGGTCATTGTCCTTTGTGTAATCCCTGATTCCATGTCTCACCCTTTGAACTATGTGGGTTTTGATCCCTTTTGTCTACTTAGGATACTTAGGAATCCTCCACAAGGTTCAATCCTAGACAATGGTAAACCTTCGTGTTCCCCATTCTGGGGTGCACTCTCCCTGATCTTCCCTCAGTAGTGTCCAAATTATCCTTCATGGTGTGACATCTTCCCTTTATGGGACATAGCACCCTCGGTCCACTCTCATTGGGAGTTATAACCTATCCATCCGACGTTCCCCATTCTGGGGCGAAATCTTTTTTATCCGCCCTTATTGGTGTCCAAATCATCCTTCACGGTATGATATCTTCCCTCTATGAGACACACAGCCTCATATTTGTCCTCATGGGGTGTTCTGATCCATCCATATGGTAATCTATCCAGGTGCTCCCACCTAGGAATGTACCAATCCGATCCGTCTCTATGGGATGTTCCAATATATCTCACTCTATCTCTAAAAAATGTTAAACTTGCGGACTACCTCATTTTTAACATGAGGTGCCTCAGAAAAACTTCAAAAGTTATGCCTTTGTCATAACTGTATACGAAAGATGTTAAAGTCACGTCATAAGACATGTTAAACATTGGAAGTTGAGGAACACCCCAGTGATATTTCTATGACATAAGATACCCAATGACTAATTTAAGATGGCTGAGGTTCTGTACCCTTGAGATTCCCTCTTATTAGGAAGAATACAACTTACCCAATGTCCACGCATCCAGAGATGCCCCAACATTCATGATGTTGTCATCTACTATGACTGAAGGTTTCTTCCCTACCAAAACCCCTAGAAATGTCCTGATAGAAGAATCATAATTAACTAGTATTCACAAAGATATAGAACTTGGAATTAGATTCATGATCAATTACTCAAATAAAGGAGGGTGACTCAGACTATGTAACGAGTTTCAAGGAGGAATCTACAGAAGGGGGAATTGATATCCAATCATCCCATTTCGATCAAGGAGAAAAAATACCTGAATAAGTGTCCTATGCTGCCCGCCTTTGTAAAGTGGGAATGCGAGGAAACAACTGTTATGTCCTTGATAGACGGATGCACACCCTGGTTAAAGCATCAAAAACATATTATAACCCAACAAATTGATGTTAAGGACTTGTAACTATCTCAAATGATTCATGGTATTTATAGTAACAATCATAAAGGGATTATTATTTAGAATAAATAATTTAAGAGTGATGGTACTGTACATATTTTCCTGACCTCAGTAGTTAGAAAATAGTGTATTAATTTCTTACCATGATTTGATTTTGATTTCCATACACCCAGAAGTGAAATCTTGGTCCTAAAAATCTATTTTTTATTTTATATTTTTAACTAGAGTCTTATTTGGGGGAGAGGAAATAAGTGTATGAGATTAATCCTCCTTAGTTACCTGTGATACTTATTCTTCACCTCTAGTAACCTCTTTGATCATGAATGATTTCACTACCCCTGAAGACATCAATTATATCTTCACAACCTCCAATATACTCTTTGAATGAATAATATAATAATGTTTGTTTATTTAAATAAATATTTGTTACTAAAGGTATGATCAATGATGGTGAGTATTGATAGGTCGAGTTATGTGTTTTCTTGTAGTGATATATTTTATTTAATATCAATGAAAATAATAATAATTAATTTATTTAAGAATTGATATTCAAATATCCATTAGTTAGAACATATAAAAGAAATAATAATAATGATAATAATATAATTATTCAACATGGGGTTCACATAGAATTAATAAAATAGTTATGGGACTTTCTTTAAATAACTAATTATATGACTATGTATATAACAAAAATTAAATCATTTATTGGGTGGGGGTTATGGAAAGCACATTCCCCAAAGACAATTCCCCTCATTACTAAAGAGAGATACTCTCAAGGATGTTATCAAGAATCGAGACTAAAGATCCACCTCCTCCCTCTCAATATCAAGATAATAGGAGTGAGTCTTTCAAGGGTGGACATATTCTTGTTATGTTAAATAGTGAAAGATGTATTTAATTTGGATCTTACACACTGAAAATCAAAGTTCCAAATATGATGTTTTGAAATTCATGGAAAATATGTGGATAATGATAAAGGGACTGTACCCCCATATTCTTCATTATAATGATTAAATGATAAGAAATTTTAACTAATTTGAGAAAAAGAGAATTCATTGTGGAGTTAATTCTTGGATATATAAATTAATCATAATTTATATGTTAATAATATTCTCAGTAAATATTATGGAGTAGACTTTATAGAGCTTTTAATATTTAATCAGAATAATCTAATGAAAAATATTATTAGGCATGGGAAAAAACATTTCCTCTATTCTCTAGAACATTTAAGTTGTATTAGAGTTGACACAAATTAATTTTCAATTATTTATTATTTTTAAATCAAATTATTCATTTGTTTTTTTAGGTTTAAATTTATAGTTTTTTACTAATGTGAAATTTGAAATTATATGATCATTAACCATTATATGGTTCATAAAAAGATCAGAACCAATATTAAAAAATTAATAATAATAGAGGTTTATTCATGATGGTTTCTAATAACCAACCTTAAATAAAAATATTTCGTATGTGCTACCGAGTTAGTTTTTTTAAAAAACTCTTATTCTAAATTATTAGTGAGTTTTTAAAATCCACTTATAATTTAGTGGTTTATAATTAAAAAATACAATAATAAACCAATAAAACAACATAGATGTGGATCCTTCCCCTATCCTCAACTGCAACTCAACTATAAATCCTTATGATTCCATATATCATCTCTTTCCCTCACATCAATTAACCTTGATTTTTTATTGATCCAAGCCTATATATTCAAGGTATAATCTCCTTCATCATCTATTTTCTATTCTTCTTCCTTTTATTATTTTTATATCCTCCACCTGTTGATAATCATTTTTGGATGAACCCAAAATAGGTGTTTTTTATTTAACTTTTAGATTTTGGTATCTACGATTTGAAAGGCATAAGTTAGAACCCTTTAAAATGGTTATTGTCAATGATGACATGGTTTAATTAATATTTTATGCATCTTTTCCCATTATTGATTATTTTATTGTTGAATAATTGATCAATTGATTTTTAAAGTTAGGGTTATAGTATCTATTGATAATATAACAAATATTTATTAAATTTAGAAAGCTAATATATGTCATTAAATAATATATTTTTGAAAGATAATATATAAAATATAAAAAATTCATTATAGTTTACAATGTATTAGTATTTTATATTTTTATTATTAGTTTCATAAGGATGTTATATTAATCATATTTTATAATTTAAACATGATTTCATTTTATTAATATTTTTTTTCTATTTTTTACTTATTTTTACAAGTAGAATAATTTATAAAAATTGATAAATTTACCTTAAAATACTCCTCAATATCATAAAATGTTGAATATATTTTTATATTTTTCAATTCAAAATGGATCTATAAATTGAATAATTAAATATCCATGTCCTACATGTAATTTTAGATGATGGTTGAAAAGTTATAATTTTTATGAACCCTTGATATTGAAACAATTTCTTATTGGATATGTGTGATGGATTTGGAATGGATAATAAAATAGTTTAAAATGATTGATCTTTTCCCAACATCATAATCATCATTCTACTCCCCTGATAACAGAGAATGAAATTTATTAATTAATTGTTGATAATTTAGTAACAATAGAATACAATTATGAATATCATTACATGTCAATAGATTCTCAAGTTTATTTCGTAAAAATTAATATTGGGGACAACCCAAATGAGCAATCAAATGAGTTTAATGAACTTATAAAAGATGAAAATAAAGAGTTGCATGAGGTGTGTGAAAAATATTCAAAGTTCTCCTTTATAATGAAATTATACCATATCAAGAGTTTATATGGAATTATAAATAATGAAAATTCCATGATATTATAGTTTTTTCATGATACATTTCTGTAATTATATGATCCTTGAATAATTTTATGAGTTGAAAAATTTATTAACAAGTTGGATTTAAATTAGATGAAAATATATGAATGTACCATTGATTGTATGCCATATTGGGGAGAATATTGTATCTATTATTACTATAAAATATTTCATAATTATAAACGTAAACCAATTAATAATGATGAAACACTGAATAAACATGTCACTTTAATGAAATAGATAAATAATAGTCTTTTAAAGGTTTTATGTTACATTACTTTGAAAGCTCGATTATATAGATTATTAAAATACAAAATCATAGAAAATACAACCTTGGGATGTGTGTTTGGGACCATATACTGATGGATTTAATCCATTTGGTAATTTAAGTTCCATTTATAGCTTATCGAAAGTTATTTTTTACCTTACAATCTTCCTCTACGGATTTTTATGAAAATATATAATTTATTATTTTAATTATTATTCAAGGAAACAAATTCTTGTAAATGATATTGATGTTTATCTTCAGACTCTTATACATGAATTATAGAAATTATGTGCCAATGTTTTGGATACATATGATGCATCTACTAAAGAAATGTTTAAAATTCATGCTTCTCTCATGTATACCATCAAATAATTTCTTGTACTTCTCAATTTTTCTAGTTGGAATATTCATACTGGTATTTCATTTCCAATTTGTATGTTTTATTCTAATTCTAAAAGGATTCCATGTAGTAGAAAATGTAATTTTATATGTTATCAATAACTCCTGGGTGAAATTTATAGAATCTAATTTAATTAGAATTAATTTTATAGGCAATATTATTTGATTCCCCCTATAAATTATTTATCAAGATCAGAAATTTTTATATAATTATGAAATGTTTTTTTGGAATTTATGAATTACTATCAGTTTACCAATGGTTGGAAAAGCGTATGTACCACATCAAATAAAATTTAAACATAATAATGATGAAGAAAGTATATTTTTCAAACTTCAATTTTGGGATATGTAGATATTATATCATGATCTTGAAATTAGGAACATTTAGAAGAATATGTGTAATAATTTTATTTTCAAAATACATAATGAGAAAATAAAAAAAGGGATAACCTTAATGTTTGAAATTTCTTAGAATAAATGAATATAAAATTTTAACTATGAAAAAATGAGAATATGAAGTATGTTACATCAATTTTTGTATTAAAACTCATGAAGAGGAAGTGTTACTTCAATTAATTAAAATATTGAAATTACCTAATGTACATTCTATTAACATTTCATGATGTGCTGACTTAAAACATCGTAAGTTACATTGATTGGAAGCCACAACTCACGTATTCTTTTAGAGAAGTTTATACCATTGACATTGGGTAAATTAATACATGATAAAATCAACTTTGTGATAAAACTTTAAAACCCTAATATCATGAGAAATTATATGAAATAATTTTATGCGAACTTTTTCACATAGATATGACATTTCCCTCAACATCTTTAACTGTGGTGATTAATTTGATAATGTATTTGTCTAAGGAAGCTAAATATTGAGGACATGTACACTATTGATGGATGTATCCCATATAGAGAGGTATTGTGTTTTAAAATTTTACTAGAAATTTAATTATGTTTTCTCATAACATATATGTTTAATATGTTTTTTATTAATTAGAAACATTATTCATTTTAAGTCTTATGTGAAGAAAAATTCTCAACACGAAGGCTATATTTTTAAATAATAATTGTCTCAAGAGTGTGTCACATTATATTTTAGGTATTTAGATAATATTAATAAAATATTCAATAGAGTTAAACATAATAATGATAAATCATATTATATTCAGTCTTACCATAAACCAACAATCTCTATCATGTTATGTTTTCTAGTTAGAATGATATCATTATTTTTACTATCATATATAGAGTTAATAAAAGAAAAAATATATATTATTCTAAATTATTATATCACATAACTTTTCAACAAATAACTCAATATAAAACCCAAGAGATGACTTTAGATTCAAACTCAGAATGAGAATTAAATAACAAAAGATCCGAGAAAATATATTATTGATTGTTTTTCACATCGTGTAAGTCAATAATAAATTTTATAATTATAATATATCAATAATTATATTTCATAATAAACTAATATTTTTATCCATTTCAATATATCTTGAATGTTGATAATCTAGTTGAACTATATAATAATTTGAAATATTTATCTCTAGGGACTTTGAAACAATCTAGGAGATTTGATTCAAATAAAAATAATGGTTTTAATGTTTGGTACATATTCTCAGGAAGAATATTTTAAAAAAAGAAGAATCTTCCAAAAAATATAGAGTTGGGATATTTTGGATTTTTTATTGAAATTATATAATTAAATTATCATCAACACTTTTTTTGTGTTATTCAAATGCAAGTGGGAAAATATTCATTGAGGTATAATGAATGATTTATTAATATTTTCTTATGTAAACTTAATTTTTTTATTGATATTGGTGATCCTGAAGAATATGATCCATTGGTTTTTCCATCTCAATATAACATGACATATTATATTGATCATGAAATCGATCAAGGGTGGAGTGTTGTAGTCTATGTGAAACCAAGATAAATGTATGATATGGTGATGATGTTGAGGAACTATTTACTAATAGTGAACATTGTAAATAGGAAGTGATTGATATATTTTTTCTATGATGATATTGAAACTACCAGTCCTCTAATAGTTGGTGAGGATGTGGACATAATATTAGTGGTGGATGATGATAATCCAATATTAATGAAATGGATGTACATTTCGTCCTCCTTTAACATTATAAGTCATATTTCATTTACTATTACAAAAAGAGTGATTAAATAATTAAATTTCAACCATAGATGTATTTGTCACTAAAATTCAACAAATATTGATATTGAGGCACCATAGTTATGGTTGAAAAATAGTGAATTCAATATTGATTATTAATGGTATAAGGGTTAAAATAATTTCCTTTATGAATTCAACAATTATAAAATGAAGGAATGAATCAAAAATAAAAGGAGAACAGATTGGATATTACATATATCAATGTTTAAATTTTAATAACATAAATTAGTAATTTAAAATAAGAAATTAATTATATAAATGCCTATAAATTTTTGAAAATTTAAAATATTAAAACTCATTACTGTCTTGTATCACTTTCAAAAGTTTTACTACTATAAATATTTATTTATTAGAAAAAATAATGAGTAATTAAAGGTTTATGGATTGTATCCTGACTATATACTCATATAGAACAACAACACTAGTGGTAGTTTCAACTATATTGGGTATTCCTCCTGCTACTCAAAATATAGGTCCCACTTGTATAATGTCAGTGGAAGAGAAAATATTAGAAGGTAAACACATTTATTTTTTATATTATTTTTTAACATAATATAATTTATGTTTCTAAAGACTATAATTGAAGGAAATAGAGGATAGAAGTCATTAGGAAGAGGAGTGATTATCATCCTAAGGTATCCATAATGATGTAGATGCAATGTCCGATGGACTATGATGTGCTGTTTATTTTTATATTGATTCATATTTTTGTTTGTATAAAATTTTAATGAATTGATGAGTTACTTTACTAAATATTTGTATAATTTAATATGTTTTAAATTGGAAAATGGTGTAACATATTTTAAGTTGTTTTTATAATGTTAATTTCATTTTTCAATCCTACGTTCTTAATTTTTATCACTTGAGATCGAATTGCAATGGTAAATTTTATAATTAATATTTTCATCAACAATGGTTTAAACCCCCAATTATTTAGTTAAACATTTTTGTATCATTTTGCAATGGTTTAAACTATAAAACAAGACTATAAACCCCTAGTAAAATTTTTAATATAACAAACCATCATGAAAATAATCCATGACAGTTTGTATTGTCACTATATAAGTCAAACCATATAATACAACTGTTAACTTTTTTGAAAAGAATAGACAACGTTAAGTACAATGATGAATAATAAAATAATTAATAGTGGTTAAAATTGATATTAATTACTAGTTCAATAATGGTACTAAAAACCCCCCATCCATTTTCAAAGTAATATATTATTTAATTCTCGACACCACTAAACATTAAAGATCATAAAACCAATGAAAAATAACCTGTGATGGGATACAGAATTGCATATAGATAAAATAAATTATTGAAATACATTTCTCATGTAGTGAAAATATGACGAATTTTTAAAATTTTCATCTTGATGTGCCATAGATTCTAATGAAATGACACGGATAAATGATGTGTAACTAAAAATTACACACCATTCACCCTTGGTAAACCACACAATGATTCATTATAAAAATCTTGGAACAACATGCGGGATAATTGTATGTGGAATTATTACATTCCCCATTTTTAACTATATTTAGAACTTGAATTAATAGGGTTATACTATGTGTAGGTTTCATACATGTCATGTAAGCTTACATGGTTTGGACCTGCAAGAATCTCAGAAGTCATGTGGTCAAAGTACATGACATGTATTTACTACACCCCAAGTATTGACTGAAATGTGAGGAACATGGGATAATTTTTACATTAAGAAATGTATCTATAATATATGTCAGGTTATACAATGATACCAATGTTTAATATAAGCCATGTCCATAGACATGCTTTTTGGTTTACCAGAGAATGGAGTACACGACATGCTGTTGGTAGTATACATCGTGTAAGTCATACCCATTCACATGGAGAACACATCATGACAGAAATCACCATATAAATAAATTACACATAAAAAATACTAATTATAGAATTAAAAATAAACTATAATGTATGTAGTAGTTGTGTATGTCATGTGACATGGTCTTCCCATGATTTTCTCATAAAGTGATTTTTATCAAGTCATATCAAATAAAATATTTATATTAATTATTTACCTTATTATCTAGGAACTACATGAATTGTATGGTTATTGTATGCACTATGTATATCATGTACATTTCCAAAAATATATGTCGTGTAAATTAATGGTGTTGTATAGGGTCATACATGTAATGTAGACTACATAGTCTATCCTTCTAAACCAAATGACTTATAATATTGCAACATTTCATGTTTAGTTACATGATGGGTAAGTACATAGTATAAAACAAATACCATATAGAGAATAGTCACACACCCTGAGAGTGATAGTACATGACATGTAGTGAATATAGATACATGTCCAGTTTCCTCAAGTATATATCGTGTAAAATTTTGTAGAAAATTTAGGACTAATCATATGGATACTCTGTTTGTTTCATTCTAATATAAACCATGTAAAAATGCATTTTAATTTAATTTAATTTATTTAAAACTACAGTAGATGATAATCTCCAAGACTATTTTGATGAACAATTAAGATAACTGAAATAATTAATTTTTATTTAAGGAAAATTTATCTTAATGAAGAAATAATAGAAATTATTTCTAACTAGTTTTATATTTGTATTCTTTTCATGTGTAGATAATCATTATCTTCACTGACCTAGGTATGTGTGATCACACCATGATTAAATTTTTCATTTTCACGCTTATACCACTGTGTTAAATTGATTTCTATTGTAATTTAAAAATGTAATGGAAAATTGAACCTTTAATTTAGATTAATAATTTTTTCTATTACTATTAAAAATGTAAAATCTACATGTTTTGGTGATTAAATTATAGGAGGGGTGAATTAGAGATCCCATGATGAAATTCAACCAAAACGGGTCAAATTGCATAAGATATAGAGAATTTATGTGGACTAAAATTAATAGTGTGACTAATTTGTTCATCCAATTAGTATAAAAATTGGTGTGTGAATGAATAACCTAATGGGATAAATTTATCTAGTAGTCCATGAATCATAATTAATCTATTTTAAGGCCCAAAATATTATATCAATTGAGATCATCTTCAGTATTCTCAATCTCAAGGTCAATTTTTTAATTTAACTATATCACATTCTATAAGACTCTAAATGATGCCAAATATTTTATAATGATATATAGAAGGTGGGTATTTTTTTAGTTTTTTACAATGACCGATAATACTATTTCGAAAACCAAAACCAAGATCCAACTGGTATATCAATATCTTAGTTCCCAAAACCACCTTCCACTGTTCCTATAAATTTTCATCTTGGGAACCCCATTTGTACATTCCTCAATGGGGAAAATATCTACAATTTTAGATTCCCAAAGGTTTTTGATCATTATCCTATAATTTAAATATTCCCCTATTCTCATTGGGAGGTCAAGGATGAAGGTGAATTTACACCAAGGCCTCCTCCTCCACTCCATTGAAAGCTAAATGATGGATGATTATTTAAAGGGAGATACACACAATTAGAGAGGGTGTTTTGGAACTTTTTAATTTTCTATTTTGGTGTAATTTTTTTTGAATATTTTATTAAATTTTTATCTTAATATTATTCTTCCTTGAATGAATTTTTTTTTAGAATTAGGCGAAACACTATTTCTTTCAATATCGATTGGATTGATATTTATTGTGGGAATCTTGGGTTGTTCTGATTTGAAAACTCAAGAATCCTTTTTCACATTCATATGGAGGATATTTATGTATACTTTGGTATCCCTCATTCCTTTTTAGGTCTAAATCCAAAAATTCATTTATTGTGTCAAGGGATAGTTATTTGTGGATCATTTTATAAGGAAATAGGGGAATCATTATCTTGGTTACCCTCAAAAAAGGATTCCACTAAACTATGTGTAATTTTCATAATTATGAACTAACCAAGATGTGTGATGAACAGTAAATGACCTCCTTCCCTCAAAATCCCCAAAAAAAACTACCCCTATGTTTTTCAACTATTAAATTCTTTAACTAAATCATTTTATTTTTGTAATTATTTTCCAAATGTCCCCCTCTTTTAGTCATTTTTATTAGAGATTCATACTTTAAACCTCATAATCTTCTTTAACGGTGACCTTGGATCCAATAGATTCTATTAATAAACTTTAAAAACATTATCATTTTGAGACATCATTACAACGTGGTCAAAATTTTGCTTTATTTTTAGGAAGTGCTTTGGATTTTAGTGTGCATTTTTTATAATAAATTTCTGATATTTGTAAATATTTGTTTATTTTTATCTTAAGATTTTTTATATATGTGGTGTTATGATCACTTTTTGTTTATAGGTTTTATGTATGATTCATTATAAGCTGAGTTAACTACCTCATTTCAAACATTAATGGCAGATGATCCTACATAAGTGACGTCGAGACATAATGGATGACCCTTTGAAGGAGGAAACGCCACACCATGAGAATATCCTAGACCCTTAATCTTATATAACAACAATATTAACTAAACTTAATGTTTATATCATGGAAGAAAATAATTGAAAATAGAAACATCTAATGTCACCTAATGTTGATATACAACCTACATATATTAACATACGAGACAAAGCACCTAATTTTGAATTAAAATCTAGTCTCATTCACCTGTTACAAAAACATAATTGTCTGGATGATGAAGAACCAAATAATCACATAAAAGAAATTCATATTTTTTATTCAACATTAAAATATGAAAATTTGGATGAATAATTTGTTAATATTAAGGAATCTATATTCTATTTAGAATACAATGAAAAATACAGGTTATACTATGTTAACCACAAAGTTATAGGATATGTGGAAATGTAACATATTTTTACTGAAAAATAATTCGCAGCCTTTTGAAATTCAACAACAAGGAATGAATATTTTGGAATAATATAATGTCATTGAGAAACCCTATAGGAATATTAAATCATTTTAAAAGGATTTTGTCAAATTTCTGAAACCACTAAAAAGAATAAAACTTTTAATATAATAATTTTATGAAAGTTTAATTATAATCAATCATCACATGATTTATCATGTTATAGGTGGTGGCTTAGTGAAAAAAACCCAATCCCTACAAAAATATAAAAAAACATGCTTAAAAAACTCAATAGTTTGGTATAAGGTTCAGTGTAACCATCAGATGTGTCCACGAGGCGAAAAGTTTTAATTAAAAAAATACAGAAGACTCAAAGTTTGAAGTGGTAAGTACCATACTATTAAAAATTTATCTCTCCCGTATGGAATACCAACCTTGTACTCTAATCCATTATAATATCTGTTCCACTTAAACACATTATTCAGAGTAATTTTCTTAATTAATTGAACCTTCTACGTGTTTTATGTTAATTTTCCTTGGCCACCTCTATAACTAAATAATTTTCCAAAAACATACTATCCATCTAAATCTAGAAGGAACCAATTAACAAAAATTACTTTCAAAAAATACCTTCAAAACCCAATCCCATCATTGGGGATATGATGAAATAAATGGCTAAAAATGATCTCTAATAACAATAAACTACCCAAGTAGCCATAAAAGGCCTAAAAAATTAATTAGCCCCACTCTCCAACTCAGTGGGTAAAATTTAAATTCAATGGTCTGAATGACTACTATAATAACCTTTTTTCAATCCTGTAGAAAAAGGTAATTTATGTTCTATCATACTTAATAGTGGTAAAATACTTTCTACTTCCTTTGATTCTACTCATCTGTTACGTCCTCCTCCGGAAAAATATCTTTCTCAGCACTAAAAAGATTCAAGTGAATAAAACAATGAAAAAATATTACAAAGTTTATACATGAGGGTTCCCCTAAATAATAAATTCCTCATCCATAACCCCAAATACTATCTATATCTAATAAAAATTTTAGTAATGAAATTGATTAAGAGATCATGGATACATTTAAAAATTTATAAGTTAACATTCACCTCTTAGATGTAGTTATAAAATTTCCTCTCTGTACCAAATTTCATAAATAAAATTGTACCCATATATGGTGACTGAAGGGGAATGTGAGATTCAACCTTGGATGGAATGCATCAATATAGATAAAACTAGTGATTACAACTAAATTCAAGGATATAACAACTTCTATAATACCTTACACAATATTGGGTACCTTTTTTTCTGATTCAATTCTTGATTTAGATGATTCGATTAATGTGATGACTAACTCTATGTATACTTATCTACATGTTCTAAACTTCAACTAATGGGAATTATTGAACAACTTTCCAAAATTATCACCACCCACTCAACACGAGTGATCGAGGACATCCTCGTGTAAGTAAAGAATCTCATTTTCCCTAAAGGATTCTATATTATTGAGATGAAATATGACCAATCCTAGGAAAATGATCCTCTTATACTTGAGCGACCATTATTTAGAATAAAAAAATACAATCATCAACATTTACAATAGTATGCTTCCCATGAAGTTTTGGAAAAAATGGAAAGTTTCAATATCCTTGATATAATAAAACACCCTATTGAAGAGCACTCAACCTAAACTGTCTACTCAATAAAAGTACTCTGTAAAGACACACACAAACAAAATTCTCTCCAAAACCCATAATTTGATTTGTTTTCCTTCTCTACACTCTTTGATGATTTGGGTTATAATTCATCTGATGAATGTTTTTTTGGGTTTGGGAATGTGTAAATTTTGTGTTTTAATGAATCAGTGTGTTAATTTTTTGGTATCCATGACCATCAATGATACTATATATAAGATTTACATTAAATATCAATCCATTTAGAATAGAAATGTGAAAATAGAAATTTTAATTGACATAAATCCCCCTAAATCACTTCCCTTATTCAATAAATCACTGGTATTGGATTTGAAATCGCTTCCATCAATTTTAAAATTTTAATGTCATGAGGGTATTGACCAATTTCTCACCATTATTATTAAAAAATTTGTTATAGATCCTGAATCAAAACATATAAAACTATTGAGAGAGTGAAAAAAGGTTATTTTATGGAAAATGGATAATATTCCTAGTAATTTACAGTCTATTTTCTTGCACTATACATTTTAGATAATAAGGATAAAACCATAAGTGAAGCATAATACCAATTAAATCCCACCACCCTTAAAATGATAAAATTGGATGTTAGTAAATTAATAGCTACTTGGATCATCAATCCCATATCCGATAGTAAATGTGTTAGTCTTGTACAAATTGGTCATAATAAAACTAGCATAATTGTAGTGTCAAATGAAAGGAATGAATTTGTTCCAACACGCCTGAAAAATATTTTTTGAGTCTATATTTACTACCATAAATTAAATAATTCCATTTTAAAGGACTAAATTATTCTACATTTTATTGAACAGGTGACAGATATATTGGTAGGAAATTCTCATTATTTTTTCCCTGATGGATATTTAAGTTATTTTAAAATTTATATAGCCTATGAGGATTAAGAAAATACGATATTTACCTAACAATTTAACACAATTTCATACAAGAGGATGCTATTTTCCTTGATTAATTATCCTATTACTTTTCATCATTATATGATGATTATATTTTCTAAATTCCTTGATAATTTTTGTGGTGATTTTTATGAATGATTGTGATGTTTATGGATCTTCCATTGAAACTTTTTCATAAAATCTTGGTTATTTCTGCCTCTATTTCATTAAAAAATATATCATATTAAATCATGAGAAATTTCATTTCATGGAAGAGTGGGGGATAGTTTTTGGGATGTTATTTCACGTATGGGAATTCGGGTTGATATATCAAAATTGAAATAATTTCCTCCACTACATTTCCAAAATGTGTTTTTGAGGTTTTATATTTGTTGGGTCATGTTGGTTTTAGCACTAATTCATTAAAGAATATAGTAATATCACACTTACCTTGGTATGATTGTCACAAAATGATTCAATTATTTTTTTATAAAAATTACGGTGATGCATTTAATTCACTAAAAATGAGCCACACATCACCTTTTATCATCCAAACACCAATGTGGGATATCCCATGGAATCTTATGTGTGATTCCCCTAATATAGAAGTTGGGGTAGTTTTATCCAAAAGGATTTAGGGGGATCTTCATGTAATTGTGTATACCTCACATACCCTTTAACCTACCTATGAAAACAACATAAACATTGAAAAATAAATTCTTTATACTGTGTTTGACTTAAAAATTTTCATTCATAACTTCTTGGGTCAAAAGTCATTTTTTGCATCATGTTGACCTTCAGTTTCTCCTTATAAAACCCAATGATACGATATTCCTCATATAGTGGATGCACATCCTTTAGGAATTTAATCATGAAATTAAGTATAATAGTATAAGATAATGTTGGGGATGACAATATCAAAATGGTTATTTCATAATAAAACATTGATTCATCCCCCCAGTATTACCACATATGACCTTTTTTGGGATGAGAAATTGTATTAAGTGCAAGATGATATTCCTTAGTATGATGAAATTGTAATTTTTTTAGAAGAAACATTTACTACTATTAATTTCAATAAAAAACCTAGATGATATCCTAAAACACAAGTCTAACTGATACATTTCAAATGACCCCTAACTTGGTATAAATGTAGTGATCAATTACATAATAATTATGTTAATTTTTGTGAGTTTTTTCCTGCCTTAGGTTCTCCCATAATATTGCATGTGGGGGAAAATTAATTCCTCTGTATAATTATGATAAGGTCTCGATAATGGTATATTTTTTCCAACACTATTTTAGGAATCGCATGATTTGTGAAAATATTTTCATCATTGTAAATGGGTGTGGAATGTCCTCAAAATAAATGAAATTCCCCAAAACCCTTTTTTATTACATGAAAATTGATGTTTGGGGAATTGAATTTAGGATCCCATTCCTATTTCATTCATCTAATTTTATTCTAACAGTATATAATATATAAAAATAGGAAGAGGCATGATCCATAAGGACTAATGATTCAAAGATAGTTATAGAACATTTGTGATCCCAAATTCTCTATAGGTCAAGATTTCCAAGGATCATCATTAGTGATTATGGTTATAATTTCAAAAATAAAACAATGTTACCTATTTTTCATTGTTATGGGTTCAGGAATTGAGTTTATACTACATATCACCCCCAAAACAATTGTTATACAAAAGTGTCAAATAGAGAGGTCAAGTAAATTCTTGAAAAATGGTTCAACCCAATAGAAAATATTAGATTCTTAGACTTAATGATTCATTTTAAGATTCATTAAATCACTAAAAAATCCTATAGAATGTCACCTTATCTTTTATTTTTTAGATAGTGTTGTCTCCTCCCTTTTGAGATAGAAAAAATAGTCTACTAGTCCATTAAACAATGGAATTTTAATCATTCTGGTGTTGGTGAACGAAGGTAGTTGTAGACTCAAGATATGGATGAAATGAGAAGAGATACATATGAGAAACCACAAAACATTATGTAGATAACCAAGGTTTCCTATGACCACATAATCCTCCATCATCAATTCCATATTAAGAAGAACATATTTCTTTTCATTTAAAGGATAAAGATGCTCCCAGGAATAATCTTTTCTAGATATTTTTGCCCATGAACTATAATTATTTTATATGATTTTGGTGTTGTACAAGATCCAAATAAAGAAACAAAAAAAACATTCACCAATAATGGGAAGGGACTGAAGCAATCCCATGACACTATTCTAGAGTCCCTAGTAGAGGAACTCCATGTTCAAGAATCAACCTACCGATGACACCCACCATGTTTTATTCTACTTTCCCATGTTCTATTTTAATACAGTGAGGACACTACACACTCTTGGTGTGTGTGTTTGTTTGTGTGTGCGGGGGGGTATTTTTTAGTAAGTTAGTATTTTTATCATCTTTCATAATTTCCTATTTATATCTTCTTCCATGATATTTTTACTTTCCCCATTTTTTTGTTTGAATACTCAATTTTTATGCCAGGTTACTCATATAAATTATTTAAATACATGAAAAATTGAAAATTTTCACCTTTTTTTAATAATTATAATTTTTTACTTATGGCATGTAAATTGTAACATGAATTATACATTGATGTGGTTTTTTAGTAAATTCATTATTTATATATGATATAAATGGTTGTATATATATGTAACCTTTGATATTTTTAATATCCTTTTTGTGAGTAGTTTATAGGATTTTTTTCCACTTAATATCACCACACATCTATGTACCCAACCATGAAGTGTGAATTTTTATTAATTAACTGAAGGTATATATAATTTTGTTTAATTCACCTTGACATTATAAAATTATTTTCCTATACATTCATTCATTATCTGTTCTATTTCATTAATGTACTGGATTGACGAACATGTGTGTACAGATTATCCAATTGTTACATTCCATAAAAAACATAAAAAAAAAACAATAATAATTAATACAGGGAGTGGTGAAATGTAAAAAATATGAATATATTTAATTTAGAATATTATGTTTTGACTTACAAGAATGATTATGTGAGTGGGTCATGAAATTTGATTGAAAATGATGTAGGGAAGGTTAGGAGGAATGAATTAGGTGAAATTGAAAATTAAAAAATAACATATATTTTTTGAATATAAAGAGGAAATAATAGAATTAAATTTTTATTACAGGAACATGTGGGAATTTAGTGGAATTTTTTACTCGCTGATTTAAATTCTATGAAATATTTCATGCATTTATTGGAATTTTTTTGATGTAATTTGTAATACATCTTTTTTCCATAATCACTGAGAATAAAAAATTTTTGTGATTTTTTCTTTGAGAAAATGTATATCCTGAATTAAATTTTATTTGAATGATAAATATTCATTGAGTTGGTAATATCTATATGAATCATTTTTAGAAATTTTACATTTCCCAGGAGTGAACTTGTTTAAGTGTGGGGTATGATCACACTATGACTCACTATTTTATTTACACCTTTATACCTTTGTGTTAAATTGAATTTTATTTTATATTATAAATATAATAAATTTTTTACTTCAATCATGGTTAACTTATTTAGTTTTTATCAAATTTTAAAAGGGAAAATTTAGTTTATTGATGATTACATTGTAAGAGGAGGTGAATTGGAGGGACAATGATTAAATTCAAGAAAAATAAATCAAACTTTGTAAGAGATGAATCAAATATGTGGAATAAAATGCATACTTCTGATAATAAATTCATTCAATTGGGATGAAAATCAGTGTTTCATTTCATTAACATATGGGATAAATTTCTCTAGAAGGATATGAATCTCAATTATTATTTTTTTCTGTCCCAAAATACATCATTATTTGAGGTAATATTCACTATTCATTGTCTTAATGTAACATTTATAATTTGAATATATCTCTGAATTTATGACTCCATATGATGCCAATTTCTTGATGGAGATATTTAGGTGGTGGGAAAAAACTTTTAAATTTTTCCAAAGTGGTATAAGATTGTTTGGTCACCCAAAACCCTGAGCCAATTGGTATCTCAAAATATGGTTTCACAAATCCACCTCCCACTATGCCTAGAAATTGGCACCTTAGGAACACCAATAGTACATTTTTATAAGGGAAAATCTAAACCATTTTAGATACCCAAAAGATTCCTCTATTTATCCTAGAAGCTCTAGAGGCCCATATCATCATAGGGTGGTCAAGGATGAAGCTGAAATTCCACTCACACCTCCTAATCCTATCAATGTCAATCCAAATAGATGATGATCATTTTGAGGGAGATAAACAAACTTGGATATGGATTTACAACACATTTTTTTATAATTATTTTGCAGAATTTTTGGATGGAACATTTAATTTTTGTTTTATCTCACCATTATTACCCCTTTAGTGGATTATTTTAGTATAATTATGTGAACACTTATCCTTCTGAATACCGATTGGCTTGAGATTTCATGTGGGAAACTTGGGTTAGTCTAATTGGACAATAGATGTATCCTTTTTCATATTCAAATACATGATATTTCAGTATTATTTGGTATCCCTCATTCAATTCTTGAGGTTGATACATTGACAACATGACTGTTGTGTTAAGGTTTAGTTATTTTTTTATCATTTTAAAGGAAAAGAGGGGAATCTAGATCATGATTACCCTCAACTAATGGATTACATTAATTCATTTGTAATTTTTAGAATAATGTACTAAAAACGATGTGTAGTGAACTCGTAATGACCAAATTATCTATTAATTAAAAAAAATATCTCTTCTTTTGTCAACTATTGAGATCGTTAATTTTTTAATTTTATTCTTCACACTATTTTCAAAACCACAACATTTTTGTCCTTTTTATTAAATATGAATACTTTAAACCTCTAACACCATTTGAGAGATGACATAAGGTCCATAATATACTATAAATCATCATTAAAAATATAATAAATTTTATTTTTCATAAAAACACAGTTAATTGGTTTGGTGTATTTTAATTTATTTTTAATTTCATTGGTTTTTGGGATAATTATTCTTAAATTAAAATGATGATTCAAAAACCATCTCCTCTTATTTATTATGTAAAAAAAATGGGTGTCACATAACCACATTCCCATGTTTCCCATAATTTATGTGTGAGAAAGAATATGTAAAAGAAGGGTCTCCCAAATGAGTAGAGGTAGTTCATTATGAATTTAAGATGAAACAAAACAGGGTGATACATAGGTGAAAATGTGAAATACTATAACTCGAACCAATATTGGTTCAAGGAGTTATTATCCTACGGACAAGGGTTAGTTTATCATAAATTTAATAAAATAACTAGTAGTAATACTCATGGTCATGAAAAATATTTATTTTACGATATCCATTACATCATTATTTATTTATATTAACATTATGTTTAAATAAGATAACTCAAAATAACTGAAATAAAAACATGGTAATTTGTATTAAAATAATTAGATTATATATAAATTATTTTATCATATATGGTTAATTAATTATGTAAAATACATAGAATATGAACAAGAATGTAATAGGATAAAATAAAGAATACTTGAACATAAGATAAAATTACTCAAGGATATATTATTTTAAAAAGGTTTTCCATTACATGAGTTGAAATAAAATAATAGTAAAAATTGCATGTTTTCCCTAGGGTTGGGCACTTTAAAATATTAGGATATATAACTATTTTTTGTTCAATTAACCTAGTTTACATCAATGGTTTATTGAAAAAAATAAATTATTGTAACTAAGATAAAAATATTGAGTAAATATGAGTATAGGATTTTAGGATTAGGGGGTCTACTCAACAGATCATGGAATTGCGAGATAATATAGTTGCTAAGACCACATACCTAAATACCATCAAATAATTTATTAGTACCATGTTTAGATTATTAAAATAGAAATACATAACCTTTATTTTAGAATATAAAAATGATATGATACTATTAATCCAATGGTATGAGATATTGGGATTTGGTATAATAGTGGGTTCATAATATATAAAATTTATGACACAACATTTTTGGTAATGTAGATAAAATTTTGAAATCTAAATTTACATAATGTATACAATGGAAAGGGAAACCATATAAATGCTATTATTGTTTTGGAATCAGACCATGTCCTCACTAATATAAATTTCCCTGAGTGATATAGACATTTAATCACAGAATTACTATAGGAAAATTTATTCTATGTGCTGGAGTACCATTTCCCAAATCAATCACCCCATAGAGTGATAAAATGTTAAAGAGATTTTTATAAAAGATCCATAGAGGATGATTATTTTATAAATTTCATCATGTAATCATCTATTTTTAGAGATATTACAACTTAACATAAGGTAAATGGTTCTTAAACCACAAATACTCAACTATTTTTTATTAAAAAAAAGAGAATGAGTGGCTTCAGATAAATGATATTGTTACTATACTGTTCCTGTGTAAACTCTAATATGGGTACCCATCCATTGATCATGCCTTTATTATGTTGAAGGATACCTACTAGTTAACAAATTGATGAATCCATTTGAAAATAAAATTATCAATAAATATTTTATTTTCATCTATACCACCAAAATGTTTAATTATTTATCAAGAACTATAAGATTAATAGTACAGAGAATACACCTAATAATCCTTCGACAATGATTTACCAGACACATAAGGATTATAATGAATATGGTTCCTTATATCATTTCGAGAATGAATTGAAATACTAGGTTGCAAATTCCCTGACCGATTCAATGTATATGGTGTATTTGTAATATCCATAGGAAAAATATTCAGAGAGAGAGAGAAATGAGTATGCGTCAATCTTCTTAACATGTTTCCAGACCATCCTCTAGGGGAGGAACTAAAAAGAAGTGTGAAATTATTTAAGGAATTTTTGAAGGTTATTATTTATTATAAACATATTTTGAGAATCATTTTTGATTATTGAGAAGAAATTTTTAGTCTTTTTCTTGAGATGTTTTGAGAATATTGAAGATGATATGAGATATTTTATGGTTATTGAGTAAAGTCTATAACAATGGTACTATAGGATGAGATAATAATAATTTGAGTGTATGACTTTTTAGTGAATCCAATATGACTTAAACAATGTAAGACATTCAATATAACCCTTTTTGTGTTTTTTTGACAATTATTGGTTTTTATAACTTTAAAATTCTTATAAAATTGCGATCATACTGGGCGTATAACATTAACTTCCCACATATGACATTAGGAATGACAATATGAATTTATAGCTAGTTTCTGGATTTATGAGTGACCATAATAAATTTTAATTTTCTATGACATTAATGTAAGATGAAATTATTAAAATGTATAAAATGATTATTAAGTTGAAAAATAAAAATAGATGATTAAAATTATGGTATTCTATGTCTATAATATGAAATATGATTTATTACTCAGTCAGTGTAAATATTCCCTAATTCAGACATCATGACCAACAAGGTCATTATTGAGAATAATAAAATGAGGATGAACTCAAATGTAATTGAATATTTCTTCAATGAAAATTCAGATGTTAAGAGTGATGTAGCTTCTGTGGTCCTATGTTCTAAAATCACTTTCTTAACTTGTTCGCATTTTAGTTTTTTTTTTCAAATTAATGAGATATTTTGAATATATTATTTCAAGTATAGTTGAGTTGATCTGTTCTTCAAATAATGAGTGTAGTTTCATTTGGTACTTATGAATGCATAAATAAAGATGTTTTTGTTATGTTTTTTGAAAATAAAATGTGTTCCACTAATCCTTAGTGTTATTGTAAATCTCAAATATTCTAGTTGAATGATACAAAATAGTAAATGGTATATGTTTAAAATATGTAAAAAGATATGTGGGCGACCATCCCACTAGTTGTAATTTACAATAAGTTTTAATGAAATCATGGATGTAGAGAGTGGTTATGATATCATTTGATCTTTGTTTTGTGGTATGTTCAAATGAACTTGTACTAATCTATTTTGGGAATGTTTAAAAGTGTGTACAAATTAATGGTGTCATCTGTATAAGAAAAGGGAATATATGAGAGAGAAAAAAAGATTAGAATGAGAAAGAAAAGATAATTTCATTGTACATAGATATGTGTGTGAGGTAGTGTGAGAACCAATGAATAAGTAATTGATCCTAATGCTAAGGTTTTGTGTGTTAATAAATCTACTTTTCCTAGATTTTAGAGACATGAATAATAGATGAAGAAGAAATAGACTCTCAAATAGAGTTTCATGTAGTGATTTGACCACACACAGTTCTTTAGTTTCTATTCCCCAGGAATATATTGAATATAATTTTCTTTATTTGAGTGATATAAATCTTCAAGATATCACAATTTTTGACTTGTAGAGGTGGATGTCAAATCTATTTCTAAAGAAACCTATATTCAAAGAAGACCTCCCTTATCAGGTGGTGTTTTTATTATTATTACAACTATCAAAATATAATAAAACCTATTAGAGGGAGTGAAAGAGTTGGGATGCATGGGTATCATGATAAAAACTGACCCAACCACTTATCATGAAAAATTTATATTAATTTAAAATATACTTGCAGTGGATAACAAATATCTCTAGTAAGGAGAAGACTCTCACATTGCGGAAAAACCATGTAAAAACTCGCATGTTCCTTATATTTATTTACATTATAAAATTTTCATCCAAGGATGAATGTTATTAATAATTTGATAGAATAAGATCATAACTACTCACTAGGGTAAGTTTCTAAAACAAATAATGGATCTATAAAATTTGGTCTATATTAATTCACCTCCCCTCTATGTAGCTATTTGACCCACTAGAAGATACAACTTGTGTTAGAGTAAGAGGTTATATCTACCAAATAATCTCTTAGTGAAGGATGGATAAGATTAACTAATGAATAGTACATGTGTTCCAACATTTTATGGAAATAATTTATATGGTTATAAAAATAAAATGATTCCATATTTGTTGTCTCAAAGTCTTGATTTTCTTGATCTAGCTATAGTGGAATTTAAACCCATTAAAAGTGGTTAGAGACTAATATTTTCTGATAAAATGAACCTTGATTTTGATGGAAAATCCACGAGTGACATTTTTATTTCCATATATGATAAATGTTTTACTAAATAGATGGGTTTATAAATAGATAAATAGATTTGGGATAAACATGATTTTAGTTATAAATGAAATGTCAAAGTGAAAGAGGAGAAACTATAAATTTGGAGAAGTTGGTTTGAATATATAAACATGGATGAGTAGGGATCCATTTATTATTAATTCACTAGAGTCAATTATATATCATGAAACATTTTTATTTTGATGAAAAATTAAATGATTTAATTAATTTTTTTGAAAATCATGAAGAATTTTCCTAAACTATATTAGTTAGAAAAAATTCTCAAGAATTAAGATAATATATATAATTATTTGACTTAAAAAATATCCAAATTTCCTACGAATTGATAAATAAACATTTCTTTACATAGAAAGTGAAATATGAGATATCTTTTAAAGCTATGAGAAAGATAAATCTAAAAAAATTACCTAAAACTTCTACTAATACTAATGATGATAATGATATTCATAATTAAATTATTTGAATCATGTATCTTATCTCAAAATTTTTTATAATTGTAAAGGGTAAATATATTGGGAAACGACCCTCAAAATACATCAAATGTGGAGGCATTGGACATTTATCCATCAACTATCCCAAGAAGAAAATATTTGAGTTTGATACAGCTAATCAAGATAAAAAAACCTTAAAAGATAAAATGGGGAGGAATCTCAAAAATCACTAACATGTTTAGTGGTGGAAGAAAAAGATTCCTAAGAATAAATAATAGAAAAGTTTTGAGTAAATAGGAAAATGAAGATGATTTCTCTAGAGATCTATTAGATGATAAAGCACCAAATAAAATCACTAATTCCAAGTAATGAAGGAAAATATAACAAACATCATCTACTATTGATGAAAAATATGGAAAAATAAAATTATATTGAATACATTATTAGATATCAGTTGGCGGATTTTCTTGAAAATAATATAAAATTGAATAGGGAAGTTATAACTTTGTAGAGAATTGATTTGAATAATGTTGAAGTAAATAAAGAATATATAAAAATAGATATTGGATTCAATTAAAACCACAATAAATTATTAATTATATAAAATATATGATACTACTAGAACACCAATTCAGGTAAAACCTGCACATTAAAGTAATCAGAAATTTTAATATGTTTTTCATAGTAGTGTATTTCCTAAATCAAAATTTTACAAGTATATGGTAGGAAATATTATGAGAAACTATAATATATATCTATTGAAAAAAATACTAACATGTGATACCACACACATTTATTGAGGTATGAACCCCATATTTTTTTGACACCACTTATTTTTTTATTTAATGAAGTATTTAAGGGGGTTCTGGGGGTCTTAGGTGTGTTCAGCAGGAACAAGAGTAGGTTTTGGGACTATGTTATGTTGTTTCAGTCCCACAAACTAACTAGTAATGGTCTACTAGATAGCCATATAGTAGACCTTACAACCTTCTAGGCTCACTAACTCTCTAATTAGTGTCATCAACTAACTGGTAGGTCTAACAAATCTTTTTTAAGGAGTGATGTTTTTTATTTTCACTGATAAACCTCACCCAAATTTACCCCCATATCATGCGTAATATCTCCTTATCGATACCTCTATTTCTCTCCTTAAAACATGGTGTAACTCCTTTGAGTTTCATTATTTTATCCTTCTATTTGAGGTGATTAATTCACTTAGGAAATTCCAAGATTCCATAATCATACTTTCTTCATTTTTTCACTACATTTTGAGATATCATCTTTTAAGAATAATATAAACTATTTTTAGGACATCTCTTTGGTTTTTTAATTTCTCTCATTTCTACTCAATCCTAAGGATTATAATCGGTGAGTGTTAGTATACTAACCTAAGGAAGGTGGATGTTGAGCTATCCCATACAGTTTGTCTATTTTATAGTATCTGACATGTATTCCATCACTCTAGTTTATCATGTGTTGGACAAAGAAACCAAATTTAATTGGTTTGTTTCTAAAAATTTGTATTAATATATTTCGTGATCATGAATCAATTATGATTTATTTTTAAATTGAAATCATGTAATCACCTTGGTTGGGATTGAATTATGTATTATTGGGTTTTTATCTTAGAGAAACATGAGGGGTGACATGGAAATGAGAATAGACATTGGGCATGAAGTGAGGGAGCCTCTGATGTTTGTTAGGACCCTTTCATTTTTATAACATTTAAAAACTATGTAAATTATTAAAGTGAGTAAATTATAATTTATTTTAATAAATTAAATGCTTGATATACCTTACCCTTTGAAAAATAAATTAATTTTCATTTAAATTAAAAATAATAGAAAATGTATTGACATAGGAATTGGGCCTAATAATACTTATGTGGATGATATGGTAACATAATGTATATTTGAAATAAGTGGGAATGTTAGGATGAGAATCATATATTTAATATGATACACGATTCTAAATAAGTGGGAATGCTGGGGATGAGATCCTATAATTTCACATCTTATAAGATTTAAAATAAATTAGAATGCTGGGATGAGATATTTAGGTTCTATATGATACACGATGCTTAATAATTAGGAATGTCAGTATGATATCCTTGTATTACTTATGATACATGAGTTAGCAATACTGTGATGAGATCCATGGATTCCACATGATACCTGATTGTTGGGAAAGCTTGGATGATCTCCCAGATTCCACATGATACATGATTCTTAGGAATTCCAAGATGAGAACATGGATTTAATGTGAGAGATATGGTTGACATTTTAATCATTACATGCTCAGAGACATCAGTCAATAGCTAAATCATGTATGTTTGACCCAGGTATCATCATATAGCATGGGGATTGGGGGTATTTTATTTTTTTTATTCACATTACCTACTCACTTATTTATATCATACATTGGCCTGAACTATATTTTCTCAAAATTTATTTTATTTTAGAAACCATATGTGGTGGCCTAATGAGTCATAATCAAACCCTTCATGGGTTACTGTTTTGTAGCCATTAGGAATTAGTGGATGCACTTATGTGTAAGGGAAATCTATATATATGAGACTCATGATAAGGGTTGTGATGGGGCATGTGTATGGGGAATAGGCTAATACTAGTACCACTTGTGGTGTTATACAATTTTTTCCTCTATTAATTCTTTTGAGTATATTTGAATTGTATGTATGATATTTTGACAATTACAAGTCACCAATGGGTGTATAATAGATTTTTTATAGAATTAGAAATAGGTTTACCCATTAATGTTCATGGTGGGCTAGGGAGGGGATTCTACAAAGTGGAATAATAGCCCTGTTTTCTTTTCCTTACTATTTGGGGAAGGTATATAGGATAATAAGATGTTTCTGGGCATGGTAATGATATTTATACATGGGTATATTTAACCCGTGTATAGGGGAAAAGCCATGTTACTGAGAATGTAACTATTGTTCTTGCTTTGGGCTTTTAAATTTGATATATTTCCACATTGAGTGGAGCACTTGGGTGTGATGTTTCAGATTTATATAAATTTATTTCCGGGTGGAGTATGATAAGCAGTGTGTATTCATGCATCATTCATGCAGTTAAGAATTTTTGATATTAACATTTTTCCTTGACATCATTTATACTATAATGGTACATATGTGTGTTATTTAATTTTTGGATTTAATTTATATGAATTTTTTTTGTATAAAATCAATGTAGTATTTTGTTTATCTTAATCATTACTTTGATAAAAGTTTTATTCGTGGATAATATTTAGAAATATTTGGTGATAGTTAAATGAAGGGATAATTAAAATTTATAAAGTGTTTTCCTCTATGACGAGTGAATAAAACTCCATATAACTGCACCTTGACCCTAGAAAATATAAAATCATTAGAGTAAATTAAGAATTATGAATAAATTAAATGGATATAATGAAATTAAGATTATTTCTAATGACTTGAATAAATGTTTGGTTATGCGGGGCTAGGTAAAGATTCCAGGTTTTAAGAACTTGACAATGTGAGACACATAGAATAATAGTGCATTTGAACAATTACTTCTTTTCTTTATTTATGTAATCATGATCTTCTATATAATGGTGATATAAAATTCCTAGTTTTAGTTGTAGAAAAATTCCTCCACATAGACCTTCAATTGAGCACTAGGAGGGTGTGAATGTGCACACCCCTAATAGTGTCAGACCAGATCCTTATGTGGAACCAGGTGTAGTTGTATATGATTAGCTCCTAGAATGTTTTTTGTGAGTATAAAAAGATATAAATATAGAGTATCTAGACACTATACCTTATATCTTATATGTGACCAAGGAATTCCAACTATATTATCCACCAATGTTTATATTATAATGGGGCCCTGATGCAGTTGAGATCTCGTTTGAGTCTGTTTGGACTATCTTTGATAGTATCGAGAACCCTCATAAAAAATACTGTAAAGTTGGTAGTTTATATGTTTTAGTGTTCATTGAGGTGATGGTGGGATATCTTAGATTGGGATGAGTAGTACATGGGCTTTTCCTAGAATGAATTTGAGAACCACTTGATTGATCATTTCTTCTAGAAGACCTTGACGGTCAACTAAGAAAAGGTGTTCATGTTCCTTTATCATGGTAGTATCTCAATAATGGATTACTAGGAAAAATTTACATACTTACAATTATTCAACCCTTCGATAGTATATGATAAGGTAGCTCAGGAAAGGACGTTTGAAAAGGGGTTTGAGTATATGAATTGAATTAAGGTGAATATATCCTAGTTTACCACCTTCTCTATAGTCATAAAACAAGAACTTATTACTAAGTGTAACCCGAGGGAAGGGAAGTTATTTGAAAAAAATGAGTATATAGGGATTGGTAGTGGGTATTATAGTATCCAAAAGACCCAATGAGATTGAAATATTCTGGGTAGTAGTGGACATAGAGACTATAGTGACAGTGTGATGTAGTGTCACCACTACGGTTGGTGGGGAGATATTACACCTCATTATGGACAAGAAATGATAAAATATTGAGTGTGTGAAAAGATAAGTAAATTTTCGAGGTTATTTTCTAGATGATGCATTGCATTCCAAGTGAAATATGATCTAAACTAGTGAAAAGTTATGGGGGTGGATTGGCTATGACATTACAAGTAGGTAGTTTAAGCTCTACTAGCTAGTCAAGGAAAGGTAGAGGTTGTGGAGAACAAGGTTTGGAGTAGCAATATAAGTAGGGAAATTTTGGGTTGGGAATTCTGACAAGATCATAGGTCCACGGTTCTTACCAATTATATATAGTGTATGATATTTACACTTTTCAGGATGTCAAACCACCTACAGTCTAATGTAATATATTCGTAGCCTCCATTCAATCTTACACTTAATTTGATATAGGAGCCTATCATTCCATTATTTTGACATGTTTTTTGGAAGGATTTGGATTATCCATGGATTAAATATATATAATAATATCTATTAACACTTTATTGGAAGTGATTTAAGAGGTTATCCACCATTTTCAAGAGTATTACCTAAGGATTGGGGTGTTGTCAATTTTTGTAGAATCTCTTTGCCATTAGAGATGGATGGATTTGTCTTGGTTTTAAAAATTGAATGGTTTTTCTATACTAAGTTCATAGTTACAACTAAAATATGTGTATGTTTTTAATGTTCGTTATAGTCATAATCATGAAAATGTTAGAGAAATGGATGTTTATGTAGGTCTTATAGGAATAGATTACTAGCAGTAAGGCGAGGTGACCACCTGGGTCACCGGTATGGTATTTCATGATGGTGGATTTTTGACTATTTTTTCCTCCTATGTTGGATAATTTCAAGGATGTATTTCCAGAGGAATTCTTGAAAATACCACTCAATAGGGGTATTGATCTCATAATTGATCATTATTCAGAAAGATGTCCTATTCCCATTCTCCTTATAGGGTGGTTCCTATAGAACTCCGAGAACATACAAAATAAAATTTTTGTACTTGAGATCCAAGTGGTTCATTCAGTTGAGTACATGTAACATCCCAAGAATTTGTGTTTCATGTAATGGTGAATTTTATATTTTATGTTACCAATTAATCGAACAGTATGGTTTCTTATGGAAAAGTAAAAATAAAATTTTAATGAAATAGAGTAAACACACAAAATGAATGAAAGACTATTTATTCAAATGGGAACACCATAGTAATTACAATACAATGAGATCAAACAAGAAATTAAGCTAACCAAAGATGCCAATTAGAAACCCTATTAAGATTACAGGAAGACCACTCAGAACAATGAGAACCCTGAGAAGACGATAGGGGTCTTTAGCATCAAT
This sequence comes from Viscum album, assembly GCA_963277665.1. Lineage (NCBI taxonomy): Eukaryota > Viridiplantae > Streptophyta > Magnoliopsida > Santalales > Viscaceae > Viscum > Viscum album. The sequence continues at coordinate 764,474,483 of OY728126.1, read as the reverse complement.
CAAAACAAACATAAGAATGGACGAATCCACCGTAGCCACACTAAGCACTAAAGTGATGACTTGAACCATATTATTTTTCTTCTTCTTCTTCAATCACCTTAAGCTTAAGACACCCCATGTTTTGGATTTATAAGGCACTAATCTGACCATTGCCTCGGGGTGACTATAGAATACTAATGGCTATAAATGTAGGTGTTGGCCACGTTTGATAATTAACTAAAAACCTGGTATATTTAGTTCTTCAAATATGTGTATATTTTTTTAATTATATAATTATAATTTTTTAATGTAGTTATTCATGACATCAAAGATTGTTATTTTAAAATATCTTGATGACATCATTTTTCCAAATTTTAGCTAAGCATATAGTTACATAAACCATTATATGAAGAATTATATGGGTTATATATATATATACACAAAGATATGACAATTATTAGATTATAAATTGGTTTAATACCTCATATTATTATTAAAATTATTAATATATAATAAAATTATCTTAAATAGAATGATTAAAAATATACCCATATGAATGATATGTTGATAAAAATTATTGTTATATTGAATCATATAATAAATATGTGTAATATTACATTTAAAAATTTACAATTATGATAATACTTATCCAATTATCAATATAGTTTATAACATTATAAGTATGTAGCAAAAAGTATATGAATATATATTTTATAAAAAGACTTAGAAATAATAATTTTCACTTTCACAAGTATTGATAAAATAAGTTTAATATAAATTTAGTTATGTTTCACTTTTCACTTTTTTATGTTATTAATAATATATGATAATAGAATAAAGATAAAGTATAAATAATATTAAAAATATTATAATACAATAATGGTTTGATTGAAGAAGAAAAACGGGAAACCCGGTTAGAGTTAGGCGCAACGGAGACTCCCGCGGCATCTGAGCCGTCGATCTCGTCTCACGACGAATCTCAGCTGCCCGAGTGATCGCAGCCATGCAGACACCCCATGCTTCCCAGTAGCTGTCGATCTCTCAGGCAATCAAATCATGACCGCCCATTTTTTAAATGCTCCATCGTTTCCCCTCCGCATCCACAGTCGTCCAATCCAACTTCGGGTGATCCAGGCCGTCCGCCCTATCTCATTTTCCCCCCTCGTCATCTCCTACCTCCGTAAGCCGCACCAGTGGCTGTCTCCATTGCCACCTCTCCCTCTCTACTACACCCGACGCCTGTGACCCCCTAAGGATCCCTTATCCCCTCCTTTCGACAATCATATTTCCCTTTTCACCTCATCCCTTATCCTCTCGAGTGTCTCTTCGGGTGAGGTTATATATAATATATATATATGTTGCAGTTTTGTCTTCTAACCAAACTCGGAGGATTTTTGTCACCACAAAAGTCTAGTGTAGGGTCCTCTGGTGTTGGATCCGAGACCTATGGATACTTTAAACTCCTCTCCCATGCAAGATGAACCCTATGGGTTCACCCTCTCATCCCTCTCTTCTTTCCTTCGAGCACCCAAAGTCCTCGAGAGAGCTCCTCCTCTCCTCTGCCAATCCGACCCACCTCCTCTGTCTAGGTAAGGGGGTTTTTCCTTTTTTATTCTCTTCTCTTTTTATGGAAAACCAGTTATATATATATATATATATATATGTATGTATACCGGTTATATATTTATACATATATATATACACTGATGTCTTCAACTATATTAAGACCCTGACCTTCTCCTTTTCCTCCTGTATAGAGATTAATAAGATCTGTAAGGGGGATTTCCCCTGGTTTTAATGATGAAAAATTATTATACACAAATTGTGTATAATGAGATATACAATATGTATATATATATATATATATATATTCAGTATTGGATTGTTCCTCTTTTCCACATTCAAGCAGGGTGTAAGGATTTGAATTGGTTTTTCTTAAATGGCATAAAGATTTGATCTCTCTCTCTCTCTCTCGGTTTAGTTTTATAACCTGTATATATGTATATACATATAATTTTTGAATGAGTATATATATATACACCTCAGCCCTCCCTTTTTAAATGCTTGCAGGGAAGTTGTTCTACTCATGTTTTTAAATAAGACTAGTTGGGAATGACTTCCTCCTTTAGCAGAACCACTATATATCTTATATATATATTTTCGGGTGCTTAAGTAGATATATATATATATATATATGTATATATATATATGTAGTCTCAAATGAAATTTATTTCTACGATTTCCAAATATTTCAGTATTGTATTCTAAGAATTATATACCTATATACGCAATTTTGAATATACTTTAATCTACTAATCCATTATGTATATTTTATATGTATATATAACTAAATACTTAAATATTTAAGTATTGTAATAAAAATTATTTATGGTTTTTAAGAGATTAATACTCATTTATAAATAATATTTTAGATGCGAACTAGGTTTTGGGTCTAAGTGAATTTATGCTATAGTATTAAACCATAGTTTTTATATATTTATGTACATACTATTTCTTGGATAATAACCCTTATATGGATTCAGTCTCAAAAAAATAAATAGATATTGGTCAGAGGTGTTGTAATCTTAAGTAATTTAATGGACCTTAATTGGTTTATGTAAAAACCCATATATACACTTTATGTATATATGGTTATGAATGTATGTATTTATATGATTAATTTCTAGAACCCTAATGACTTTCAGGACTTAGTTAATATTTTGATACGTGTTGGATTTTAGTGTTTTCCAAAGCTGGTTTATGTTTTGAATGTGGGTATATACTAATGGTCATGTAAATATGTATTTATAAGTTTAATTTCCAAAACCCTATTTTCAAGTATATATATTAGGACTTAATTGATGTTAGTTAAGTTATGATTAAATCTAATTGCATGTTCACTAACACATTTATCAGCATATTTAATGGCATGTATTAAGCATTCATTACCATGATATAAGGATTTTAGTTTAGGAAATAACCATATTATCATCTCATAAGGCAAAAACTTTTCATTCAACATTTTATGGGCTTTAGTAATTATCACGTATGCAAAGATTGTTTATTTATCCTTGAATGTCATTGATTACGTTATTTTTGTTGTATTGTGTATATCAACTGACATATCATGTATTTATAAGTCTGCAATGAATCCATTATTCAATTAATTTATTGTTGTATACAATAATGCATGTATATGACATACCGTGATAATGAATTAAGAATTAAATTACCCCATGTGGTATGGGACACCAGGGGTAATGAAAAATGAAATGAAATTACCCAAAGTGGTATGGGACACCTTTGGTAATATCTAATAAAATTAAATATTCAAAGTGGCATGGGACACCTTGACAAAAATGAAAAGGGAATTAAGATACCAAGTAATTTCTAAGTGATAGGTTATTTAAATAAATCAAATTGGTATGTGCACTTTGATTCATGAGATTTGAGGAATGCATTGGACCTAGTATGTTCTGGGGTGGGGACCGGTAAAAGTAAGCCCTATGGGTTGGGGTCCGGTTACAGCAGACCCTCCGGGTTGGTGTCCTATTATAGAGGCACTCTGGGTTGGAGTCCAGTTATAGAGGCTCTCTAGGTTGGGTTCCGGTTACAGTTTACCCCCTAGGTCTTTGCACGAGGCCTCGACACGGTCTTGCATATGCACTTCCCTCATTATGACTATGTAATTTAATTAACCAGAAAATATGTGATTAGTAGAATTATAGTTAAAGAGATTATAGATTAAGGCCGAGGCCTTAATCAATAGATGTCTTAGCTGAGGCCTCGACAATATGTTTACAGAATGTTATACATTATAACCCCTCACTATGTGTAAGTTGACTAAGAGCCATTATTTAAGAGTATCGGAAAAGAAAAAGTTTATGGCATGACATATGTATAACACTCAGTGATTTCAGTATTTGATGTATAAAAATGAAATAATTACCTTTATGCGCAAATCTGATCATTCAACACTGTTAGCTACTTAATTTATGCTACATATTCTCATGTCGTACATTTTTAGAAATCCTTTTATTCAGCATGCCTATAAGTTAATTATGTATCCTTGTATTTCCAACAACATGTTATGATTTGAACACTTTAAGGATTTATACTAGTGTCGCAGCGTAGTTTTGGACAAAATGTTTTATGGAATTTTTAAAGAATGTTTTCAAAAGTCATTTTTATTATTTTGAAAACCCCTTACAGTGCATTCGTATGCTCACCCTACATTTTAAATGAAAATGTTTCAGGTAGCATTCATGTCTACAATGAAGTTTTCAGAATGCAACTGTTTTTTCCAGAACCTGAACCTCATGATCCTCTGTAGCATGAGACATGTTGTAATGAATGTAAATGTAATGTAATAATTTTGGAACATCGTGGCTCATGGGAACAAACTCTAGGCACTCAGGGGGCCGGGTCCTTACAGTTGGTATTAGAGGATAGGTTCAGGAAATTCTAGAAAACCAGGTAGTATAAAGCTATGACTGAGCATTACTACGTAATTATACTGTAACTTTCAGATGGAAGATGGAAATGTACCTACCAATATTCTGTCACTTCCCACTGAGGCCCTAGAGAACATTGTGTCTATAGCTATCTGATAAAACATTCGTAATTATGCCCATATCCACATGTCATGAAAGCACCTGTATGATGTCTCAAACTCACCATGAGTTCTTCGTCTACATCGAGGGTTGGGAATGGATTAACTCCTTATGATGATGACTCAATTCCCCTTATATACACATCAGGGAAGGTACCTTGAGGGACTTTTCCAAGTGTTCACGGTAGGTGAAGACTTTGACGCTATGATCCTCAACACTTTTAAAGAAGCAGTTGCTGCTGGAGTCCACCGTGCAGCCTATCTCTATCAGATTTTGAACTATGGATTTTGGGGCCAGTTGATGGACTTCGGGATATTAAAAGATGAGTCCACCCAACTGTCTTATAGGCAACACATTTATTTTGACGTTTCCCAACTTCATTCCCCTCATGATAAACTCATAAGTTGTCATAGGTGCCACCATGAGTTTAACCCTGAATGCTCAGCCTATGTTTGGTTTGGGGAAATAAGAAGTTTTGCTTCTCTCTGTGGAGTTCGTATAGTAGGTTTTTAAAAGAAACTCAGGCACTGATGTATAAAATTATTATTTATTGAACTATTACCTATTTTCCTTTCCTTTATATACCTAATCTAAATTGTTAAGTGAATTATCAAGAATGTATTTTCAGATTGATGGACAAACAAATATCTCATCCCAACCCGATGAAATTTTGGAGGAAATCTTAATCAGGACGTGCACTGTGGACTATCCTTTTTTCCTCAACCTGTGAGGATTATGTCAATGCATGTTTGATTTTTCCAACAACCATGAAATTTTTCATTCCTATCAAGGTATTGACCATGCCTTCCACCTCATCGCCATTACCCACCTCCCTTGTTCTAGGTGGAGGGGGAGATACTATGAAGGTCTTTTTCGATGTTTCACTCTGGAACATAATTTTTCTGCCAGAGCATATTTCCTAGTATCTACCCAAGATGGGAACCTCAGATCAACCTTCATGTTCTAGATTCTAATCCTCAGGCTGTTCAATCGCAGGGTTCCAATGGAATATCTTGAGTGTGATATAGTCCGATGGAGCACCAGAGAATATGTCCATTCAGACATCCCCGAATTTATTACCACTTGAGCCTCCCTATGGAATCCTGTGTGTAGAATGCATGAGTAAGAGTTCAAAACGTACCACTCGAGGTGTATCTGGGCCAGTGAAGCAGAGGAACTGAGTACCAACCTGGGTATTCCATTGACCAAGTCAAATCTCCCATTATGGTGATGATGATCGTCTGGGGAGTTTCTTTTCCAGTTTATGAGTAGAATTGCAAGGACACAATTATTTGTAGGGGGAATAATGTAACATCCCAAGAATCTGTGTTTTATGTAATGGTGAATTTTTTATTTAATGTTACCCATTAATCAAACAAACTGGTTTCTTATGGAAAATTAATAATAAAATTTTAATGAAATAGAGTAAACACACAAAATGAACAAAAGAGTCTTTATTCAAATGGAAACACCATAGTAATTATAATACACTAAGATCAAACTAGAAATTAAGCTAACCAAAGATACAAATTAAAAACCCTATTAAGATTACAGGAAGACCACTCAGAACAATGAGAACCCTGAGAAGACGATAGGGGTCTTTAGCATCCATCAAAACAAACATAAGAATGGCCAAAGACACTACAACCACACTAAGAACAAAAGGGATGAGTTGAACCATCTTCTTCTTCTTCTTCTTCAGTCACCTTAATCCAAAGACACCCCAAGTTTTAGATTTAAAGGGCACTAATCTAACCATTTACTCGGGGTGACCATAGAATACTAATGACTATAAATATAGTGGTTGGCCACGTTTGATAATTAACTGAAAACCTAGTATATTTAGTTCTTCAAATATGTGTATATTAGTTTTCAATTATATAATTATAATTTTATAAGGCATTTATTCATCACATCGAAGATTTTTATTTTAAAATATCTTCATGGCATCATTTGAAGCTATTTTAGCTAAACATATAGTTACATAAACCATTATATGAATAATTATATGGATTTTAAATATACATATACAAAGATATGATAGTTATTAGATTATAAATTGGATTAATATCTCATAATATTATTAACATTCTTAATATATAAAAAAATTATAATAATATAATGATTAAAAATGTACAACTGTGAATGATATGTTGATTAAAAGTATTGTTATATTGAATCATATAAATAATATGGGTAATATTACATTTCAAAAATTTTAAATTTTGATAATACATATCCAACTATCAATCTAGTTTATAACATTATAAGTATTTAGCATGAAATATATGAATATATATTTTATAATAAGATTTAAAAATAATAATTGTCACTTTTGAAAGAATTGATAAAATATGTTTAATATATATTTAGTTATGTTTCACTTTTGACTTTTTTATTATATTAATAATATATGATAATAGAATAAAGATAAAGTATAAATAATATTGACAATATTATAATAAGATAATGGTTTTATTGAAGAAAAAACGGGAAACCCGGTTAGGGTTAGGCGCAACGGAGACACCCGCCACGTCCGAGCCGTCGATCCCATCTCGTGACGAATCTTAGCCGCCCGAGCGATCACAACCACGTGAATGACCCCCGCTTCCCTGTTGTCATCGATCTCTCAGGAGATCAAATCCTCACCACCCATTTTTTTAAATGATCCATCATTTCCCCGCCGCATCCATAGTTGTCTGATCTAGCTTTAGGTGATCCAGGCCATCTGCCCCATCTCATTTTTTCCCTCCCGTATCGTCTCCTTCCTCCGCAAGCCAAACCAGCGGCTGTCTCCATTGCCACCGCTCCCTCTACACTACACCCGACGCCTGTGAACCTCTAAGGATCCCTTATACCCTCCTCTCCACGATCATATTTCCTTTTTCACCTCATCCCTCATCCTACCGAGTTTCTCTTCGGGTGAGGTTATATATAAAATATATATATATATGTTGCGGTTTTGTCATCTAACCAAACTCAGAGGTTTTTTTCACCACAGAAGTCTAGTGTAGGGTCCTCTGGTGTTGGAGCCGAGGCCTGTAGATCCTTTAAACTCTTCTCCCATGCAAGATGAACCCCATGAGTACACCCTCTCATCCCTATCCTCTTTCCTTCGAGCACCCCAAGGCCTCCAGAGAGCTCCTCCTCTCCTCTGCAAATCCGACCCACCTCCTATGTCTAGGTAAGGGGTTTTTTCCTTTTTTATTCTCTCCACTTTTTATGAAAACCCGGTTATATATATATATATGTATGTATACATGTTATATATATACATATATATATACATGGATGTCTTCAACTATATTAAGACCCTGATCTTATCCTTTGCCTCCTGTTTAGAGATTAATAAGATCTGTAAGGGGACCTTCCCACTGGTTTTTATGATGTAAATCGATTAGATAGAAATTGTGTATAATCGGATATAATATATATATATATATATATATATATATATTCAGTATTGGATCGTTCCTCTCTTACACTTTCAAGCAGGGTGTAAGGATTAGAATTGGTTTTTCCTAAATGGCATATATATTTGATCTCTCTCTCTCTCTCGGTTTGGTTTTATAACCTATATATATGTATATAAATATAATTTTTAAATGATTATATATATATATACACCTCAAACCTCCCTTTTTAAATGCTTCTAGGGATGTTTTTAATAATTTTCAAACTCATGTTTTTAAATAAGACTAGTTGGGAATGACTTCCTCCTTAAGCAGAACCACTATATATCTTATATATATATATTTTCGAGAGTTTAAGTATATATATATATATATATTGGTAGTCCCAACTCAAATCTATTCATACAATTTTCAAATATTTCAGTATTTTATTCTAAGAATTATATACCTATATATGCTATTTTGAATCTACTTTAATCTACTACTCCATTATGTAAATTTTATATGTATATATAACTAAATACTTATATATTTATGTATTTTAATACAAATTATTTATGGTTTTTAAGAGATGAATACTCATTTATAAATAATATTTTAGATGCGAACTAGGTTTTGGGTCTATGTGAATTAATGTTATGGTATTAAACCATAGTTTTTATATATTTATGTACACACTATTTCTTGGATAATAAACCATATATGGATTCAGTCTCAAACTAATAAATAGAAATTTGTTACAGGTGTTATAATTTTAAATAATTTAATGGACCTTAATTGGTTTATGTGAAAACCCATATATACACTTTGTGTATATATGGTTATGTATGTATGTATTTATATGATTAATTTCTAGAACCCTAATGATTGTCAGTACATAGTTAATATTTTGATAGGTGTTGGATTTTAGTGTTTTCCTAAGCTAATCTGTATTTTGTATGTGGGTATATACAATTGGGAAAGTAAATAAGTATTTATAAGTTTAATTTTCAAAACCATGTTTTCAAGTATACATATTAGGGCTTAATTGATGTTAGTTAAGTTATGATTTAATCTAATTTTATGTTCACTGACACATTTATCAGCATATTTAATGTCATGTATTAAGCATTCATTACCATGAAATAGGGATTTTAGTTTAAGAAATCACCATATTATCATCTCATGAGGCAAACCCTTTTCATTCAACATTTTATGGGCTTTAGTAATGATCATGTATACAAAAATTGTTTATTTATCCTTGTATGTCATTGATTAAGTTTTTATTTTTTTATCGTGTATATCAACTGACATATATTGTATTTATATGTTTACAATGAATCCATTATTCAATTAATTTATTGTTGTATACAATAATGCATGCATATGACATACCATGATAATGAACTAAGAATTAAATTACCCAAAGTGGTATGGGACACCATGGGTAATGAGAAATGAAATAAAATTACCCAAAGTGGTATGGGACACCTTGGGTAATATCTAATAAAATCAAATATTCAAAGTGGCATTAGACACCTCGAACAAAATGAAAAGGGAATTAAGAAACCAATTAATTTGTAAGTGATAAGTTATTTAAATAAATCAAAGTGGTATGCGCACATTGATTTATGAGGTGTTAAGAATGCATTGGACCTAGAATGTTCTGGGGTGGGGACCAGTAAAAGTAAGCCCTCTGGGTTGGGGTTTGGTTATAGCAGACCCTCTAGGTTGGTGTCTGGTTACAGCGGCACTCCGAGTTAGAGTCCAGTTATAGAGGCTCTCCGGGTTGGGGTCCAATTATAGTTTACCCCCTAGGTCTTGGCATGAGGCCTTGACATGGTCCGACATATGCACTTCCCTCTTTATGACTATGTAATTTAATTAACCAAAAATATGTGATTAGTAGAATACTAGTTAAAGAGCTTATGGATTAAGGCCGAAGCCTTAATCAATAGATGTCTTGGCCGAGGCCTCAACAATACGTTTATAGAATGTTCTGCATTATAACCCCTCATTATGTGTAAGTTGATTAAGAGCCATTATTTATGAGTATTAGAAAAGAAAAAGTTTATGGCATGACATATGTATAACACTCAGTGATTTTAGTTTTTGATGTATGAAAATGAGAAAATGTCCTTTATGCGCAACTCTGATCATTCAATACTCTTAGCTTCTTAATTTATGCTACATATTCTACTGTCATACATGTTTATAATTCCTTTTATTCAGTATTCCTATAAGTTAATTATGTATCCTTGTATTTCCAAAATCATGTTATGATTTGAGCACTTTGAGGATTTGTACTAGTGTCATAGCTTCATTTTAGACAAAATTTTTTATGGAATTTTTAAATAATGTTTCAAATGTCATTTTGATTATTTTTAAAACTCCTTACTGGGCATTCATATACTCACCCTACGTTTTAAATGAAATTTTGTTAGGTATCAGTCATTTCTTCAATGATGTTTTCAGAATGCAGCTGGTTTTCCCATAACCTGAACCTCACGAACCTTTGTAGCATGAGACATGATGTAATGAATGTAAATGTAATGTAATAATAGTAGAACATCGTGTCTCATGGGCACCGGCTCTGGGCACTCGTGGGGCCGGGTCCTTACAGTACGTACCCTTGGTTATCCGCTAACTTTTTTCCATAAAAACATGATGATTACTTATGGTTCTATGTCATTTAAAGAAAGATAAATCAGGTAATGGTTATTAACCAATACCCATTTCTTTGTATTTTTGACTTATTTGATCATTTGAGAGATGAAAATACGTTTTTAAAGGTTTGTTTAAGATCAATCTATCACAAGGTGAGGGTGATACTATCATACATTCCTCATATATATATTTCAAGAGAATATATGGTTTATATGAGTACTTGGTTTTGTTTTTTGACTTAAAAAATGTGCTATCCCAATTTATGACCCTAAAGAATCTGTTATTTCACCAATATTTGGATTCATTCATGGTCATTTCTTTCACGATTTCCTAATGTTCACCAAATCAAGGGAGGAATACACCCCAGAATTAGAGGTTGTATTTTGAATTCTTAGGGAGCGTTTAATTTATTTTTAGATCTCTATGTTCAATTTCTAGATGGAACATATTCATTTTATAGGGGTTATTATCTCATATTCCAATGTATCTATTTTCTGAGAGAAGGTTAGAACTACTATTTTATGGGATCATAATAAGAATCTTTTTAAAAAATATAGATTCATAGGCATGGTAGGATATTACCAAATATTTATTCAGGACATCTCCATCATGAAAATTCTTTAAAGGGATAGGTCAATAAGGGTGAAAAGTTAATATACTTTGACTTATGTGAGGAATCATTTCAGATGTTGAATAAATTACTAACCATGACCCCAATATTAACTATACCATATTAAATTAGAGAGTATACTATATATTATGATGCATATAATGCTAGGCATAGAGAAGGTATGATGTAGGAAGGTCATGTTGTGGCTTCTGGGTCCCGATAGTTGAGGCTATATGAATGTAATTATACTACACACAAACTTCCACTGGTATAGGTAGTACACATGCTGAGATGATGATGACATTATCAACTAGGTGAGAGGTTCTTAGTTTATACAGACCATAAGATCCTGAATTAAATATTTTCATAGTGTGATTTGATCCTTGGCAGTGAACAGTGGGGGTTGGTGATACCTATTATTGTTTTTATTTTTAGATACCCTATATCATTGGAAAGGGAAATGTGATTTATAGTTATTTTATAATGAATACTCAGTCTTATGTTGTTCAATATTCTAATAGTGTATAGTGATTATTGGATATCTTCAATGAAATTCATTTGGGTATATAGGTTCATTAAGGGATAATATACCTCAAATATATTAATATTATTCCTGTAATTTTTAATTATATTATTAATAGAAGTTTTATGATCTGGAGTAGATAGTTCTGAGGGATAGAATTTATGGTGGGAAGATTCCACCTGACTAGTTTATTGATGAGGATTCGATTATTCATGTTCATATAAGGGTCCTGATTCCTATAAGGATACCAGAAGAGTTAATGAATGAGTCTCATGCTTCCATGTTGGTGTTTCACCCTAGGATAAACAAAATGTATTGGGATATATGAAAAAAATGATGTAGTGTGGGACTCAAGAAAGAGAAAAAAGATTTTTCATTAGGTAATCCACTTATAAGCAGCTGAATGATAATGACAAGAAACTAGCTAGTAACCACTAGGTGTCTTCCTTTTGCAAAGTCGAATTAGAATAATGTCATCGTGGATATTAGAGTTGGGTTTCCAAGGACACCATAGGGTAATAATACAATATGGATAGTTATGGATTTATGGACCAAGGTTTCTTATTTTTTGTTTATCCATGAGTCATTCTCAATGGATGATCCATGAGGATTTATGTTCATAAGGTTGTGAAATAACAAGGTGTTAATCATACCATAGTCTTATAACAAGATTCTCATTTCACATTTCACGTGACGAAGGGGTTATAAAAATCACTAGGTAGGTAGGTGCTTTTGAGAACATCCTACCACAACTAAATTAAAAAGCAATTAGAGAGGACCATACAGATTATTCAGGACATGTTGAGAGCATGTATACATGATTTATAGGGATCTTAGTAAATTAATGTGCAATTGATATAGTTCTCCTATATTAAGAGAAATTGGGTGACCATTCAGATCATTCCATATGATGATTTATATAGGAGACCACTTCATTCACCCTTATGTTGGATGGAGGAAACTAGGTAGATAATGATAAGTCTAAGTCTTATACAAGATAAAATAGATCATGTGTAGTTAATATAGAATAAAATGGAAGCTTTTTATAATAAGAATGAATATTATAATGATTAACATCACTGACCTCTTGATTTTGAGATAGGTGATAGGGTTTTATTACATGTTTCACTTAGATCGGGACACAATCATTTATGAAGGAAGGGGAAACTGACACCATGTACAAGGGGTGTTTGGGATTTTGGATAGGGTTTGGACAGTGGAATATCATTTGGATATTACATAGTTTTTTAGTTAAATTAATTACGTGTTTTATTTATCTTGGCTATAAATTTTTTTCCAATCCATCTCATGTTATTAATACTAATAATATCAATGATAAGATGGGTGCATACTTTGAGAAGAATCAGGTTTTTTTGGAATATAGTTACAATATGCTCAATAGAAAGTACATTCCTCTGGTGTATGCACTATGGAAACATAATCATATTTAGGAGGAAACATGGGCATAAGAATTTTACATGTGGGCCTAGTGGATGTAATTGTTTGATGTGAATGATGGTGATATTTAATTATGAAATTTATAGATTAACTACTTTATGGTGGGGAGATAGTAAGACCCCACCACTTCATCGAGGTATGAAACCCCATAATTTTTCCAAAAAATCCTTATTTATTTTCTTAAATAAACTTTTTCAGGGGGTCTACGGGGTCTTCGTTGTGTTCAGGAGGCCTAGAATGAAAGGGTTTGACTATAGATCACTATTGTAGTTCTACTAGCTAGCCATTATAGGTCCACTAACTAGCTAATGAGGGCCACTGACCAGCTAGTAAGGCACGAGAAACTTTTTTTAAGGTGTAAGTTCTATATTTTCACCTTTTTGACCATTAAACAACACTTCATTCCCCCTTAACATGCACAACAACTCCTTATTGATTTGTTTTCATCCTCTCCATGAACTATGGTAGATCTCCATTGATCTAAATTCGTTTTTCCATCCATTTTATGTGATTAAAGGGACATGGAAATTCTAATAGTCTATATTATTCCTTTCTTTATATCCTTCATTATATTTTGATATCTTTTTCTTTAAGACTAATATGCCCTATTTTCAGGACCATTCTATGTTTATTTGATTTCTCTCACTCATTCCTGAACCTAAATCCAATAATTAGTGACAATGTATATTCTAAATTATGGTAGGTGGTATTTAAGATATCACAAAAATTTTAATCCATGTTATAGTATGTGAAATGTAAGTCATCAAACTAGTCTAACATACATATGACCTAGTAACCAATTTTTAATTTTTTTCAAAAATTATGGATTAGACCCTATGATGATCATTAGATAACTATGATTGATTTTAAATTAATAACTTAGAAATCCCTTTGGGCTATGTTGAACTAATGTAATGTTGGGATTCTATAAAAGGGTCATTCAAGGGGTGTATGTGATAATAATATACCTTAGATATAAATTGGGGGTGCCTCATATGTTCATTAGGACCATTTTATTTTAGTTATCAAGAAAAACCTATATAAACAATTAAAGTGAGTAATTTAGAAATCCCCTTAACAAATGAAATTTTTGAGATACCTTCTTTTTTTAAAATTAAACGAGTTTTATTTAAAATTAAAAATAAATGAATATTTATTGAATTATTAAATGGGATAAATAATACATGAGTGGAAGATATAGTTACATAATGAATATGAAAATAAGTATGAATGCTGGAATGAGTTCCTTAGATTCTGAATGAAACATGAATCAAAATAAGTGGGAATTTCAGGATGAGATCACTAGATTCCATATAACACATGATACTAAATAAATGTCAATGTTTAGATAAACTGGTATATTCCCAGTGATACATGATGGAAGATAAATAATAATTCTGAGATGATCTGCTTGGATTCTATATGGTAACTGAGTTTTTTAATGATGGAATGTTATCTATATATTCCATATAATACCCAATACATGAGAATGTTGGGACAAGAATTTTTAGATCACATGATACATGAATCATGCCAATTATAGGCTAAGTACATGGATTTTGTATCATGAAGATGGTTTCCACGATCATTGTGACATGCACATAGAAATTCAGCACTCGAAACCCTACATGGGACATCGATTGGAACCCAAGAAGACTTTATGAATGAAGTTCTAGATAAGGTAATGATTCCTCTTAATGATTGTTGATATGGGAAAGGATGGAGCTTAGATATTGTTATTGGGTGAGTACTGGGACCTATTGGAGTTTTTTTTTTCAGTTTTCCCTTTCCATTATTTTGAGTATTTTAGACTTATATGTATGGAATTATGACATGTATGACTCACTAATGGGTGCACGGTGTATTTTTTATATCATGTGTTATATGTTTAATATTTACCAGCTATAAGAATTTATCTATTTATTTATGTATGGATGGATGATATCTCCTTTAATTACTTATGTGTTGCACACATTGGTAATGAGGTTATGGTCTTCCCACAGTAACCTCACGGGACCTCACTACCAATTAACCACCTCTAGAAAACATGGAGGAGTTCTTAATTCCCTATGGTCAACCAATCGTGTTACTATTCAAGGTTATTTGAGATGGGGATTATAAAAATTATTGAAACATCAATCTATTTTAAGAAAAATCAAAATTAGAGATGATCTTAAAAAATGGATAATCTAGAATGCAATTTTTGGGATAGAATTAGGACGTTAAAAAAATATTAAAATTCAATGGTTATTTATTGTGTTTTGTTATTTTTGGACACAAGGATTACACATAATGGTGTAATATTTCCATACCAAGAATATGAAATGAATCAAGGGGTATACGATATTAAGTGAAAAATAATGAGTCTATAAAGAATAAGGTTGTGAAAAAAATATCTACAAGTTTTACCAATCGAAAAAGCATCCAAAATATATAGAATGTGTGATATACCTAGTATTTTTTTTTCAAATAATACCATGTAAAATATTACTAGATAGTTTTTTATAAATAAAATGGGAATTAAGTTGAGAATAAGTGTTAATAAGAGAATTCATTCTTAGTGTAAGTTTCATGATAAGAAAGGGAGAAAGGAAGACCATGGATTATTGATAGTGGGTATTCATTATTCATTAATCAAGACACCAAAATCTTGTAATACATGGAATATCATGAAGGATAAATAATTATTTTTAACAATGACCGATCCTTGGGAATCAATGCAGTTCGATATATAGAGATTGATTCAAAAGGACCCAAACCCAAAAATTCGTTATTTGTGGATGAATTGTAGAATAATTTTCTTATTGTCTTCCTACTCTGAGATGGGGAAAAGGTGGTGGTTTAAAAAAACCATGAATAAAACAGATCTATAAATATTTAAGATTAATTACAAAAGGTGAAAGAAAAAGTGGGAACCTGTTTCAAATTGGTGAACCATCAAATTCATGTAAAATGAGTTCTAAAGATGAGAATGATATATGGAATAAAATTACTGGATATATTGACCCAAAAAACACAATAAATATTTTGATACCTCAGTTTTTAAGTGACATTAACAAAATAAAAAGGGATAAATAATAGGTTTTTGACACGTGACTAAAGGGGAATATGTTTAAATAGACACAGATGAAAATGAATATTCAATCCAAAAAACCATTGGAACTTATATATTCAGATGTCTGTGGTCCTATAAATAGAAATTAAATTTTGGGAGATCCTTATTTAATAACTATTATTTATGGTTATACCATTGCGAATAATGTTCATTTATTAATAATTAATCTAAGTCCTTAGAAATGTTTAAAATAATTAAAAGGTAGGTTAAAAAAGATATTTATGTTCACATGAGAAGGGCGAGTAATGATATTGGAAAATAATATACATGTAATGCATTTGAGAGATTCATAGAAACCACTACAATGAATAATAAATATATAAAACCATAGAATAAAACAAAATGGTGTGGATTATAAGAAAAAAAAATTAATGTGGGCTTGGGAAGAAGAATTTGAGATGAAGAAAAACATTCATATTTATTTTAGAGAGAAGTTATGTAAACTACTAGGAATATTTAAAATAAATTTTTATTTAGACATGATACACCCAAGAATCTATATGAGATGTGTTACCACATATTTTTTATTAGAAACCACTTAAAATTATTTTTAATTCTTTTTTTTGAATATAAATAATTTAAATCTAGTAAAATTTGAACAAATATATGAAGATGGGGTTCTTATGGGATACCTTTGCAACGATTATCGTAATAAATATAGGATAAAATATTAACATAATATGGTACTGTAACACCCTAAAATATAATTATTTATTTTCCATTTAAATGAATATTATTTTTCATATCTTTTGATACAAGAAACATAAAACTAAAATGAACCATGATACTTTTATTTCTATAACGTTTTATAATGAAAGATAAATACTAATACATTATGAGTTTTCAATATAAAACAACATGAATAAAAGTAAAAGTAGAGTAAATACATATGTATATAAATATACTAAAAAACATAAAATCTATATCCCAACGGTTCTCTATAAATATTTTAAGCCAGACTTCCGCTATGGAAATACGGATATGAATTAAGAATATTTTAGACATGATGGGAGATATGTAAATTAGTAAATTCCAGTGAAGCATACAAGACTATATATTGGAATATAATATGATGATTACAAATATTTTCATTAGAAACATATCCATTGTATATATATATAATATATATATATATATATATATACCTATCTATTAGGTAGACTTAAATTAAATTTTTCCAAAAATGAATATAAAATCTTTTTAATATAAGAGAGATATTTTTCATAAAAACGTTTTTTGTTGGTGAAATGTATTTTTTTAATAGATTAAATTAATTCATATAAATAATTTATTATAATTAAATAATTAAATTAAATATTTATCTTAATCAATTAAAATTCAACCAATAATGTTTATAAGCAACAAAATGTGAATAAATTCATCGCATGCTTCAAAAATATGTTTTCATAAAAAATGGTTTTTATTACTCTTTATGAGAAAATATTATAATTAAGTTTCACCAAATTAAGGTCTAATATTTTATAAACTAATGTCCTTTTTTAAATTTTCATGTAAAAATTACCTTCGGGGAAAATTTTAGCATTTTTCTAAAAAAATTATTTATCTGTGAATAATAAAAAACAATAATTTTATTGAAAACTTCCATTTTTCAACTATTCTAAGTCTCATTTTCCATTGAATTAATTTTAAAATTTCATTACATATTTTTTATTAAAAATAATCCATCAAATATCATCATAATTAATAATACACTTAATTTTTATACAAAACAACTTTTATACCTAACAATACATTTTTTCTAAAAATAGTTTTCCACAACATTTTTGATGTTTATTTTATTTGTAATTTCTTATACATATAGAAATTAAATTTGATAAAATATAATCAATATTTGGGATAATAATTTAAATTTTTAGTGACAATTCATTCATTTTTTTGGTAATTATGAATAGTAAATTTGATAAAAAGTCGGTTACCTTGGTAAGCATTAAGAATGGGTCAAAACTAAAATAATGAAGATTAAAATGACCAAAAACCTTATATAAATCGTATTACATAATAATATTTTGAACTTATATAATCTATTATTACAATATGAATTATTTTGGAATATTTTTCTTAAGTAAGACTTTATTATTTTTCAATTTTTTGATAAATTCCAAGTGTGTCCTCTTCCTCACTTATAAAAGAAAACCCCATCTCTCAACTTATACACACTTAAAAAGCCTCTTGGTTTGGTCATGATCTACCCAAGTCCATTAATAACACCCCTATACACATAGTATAGGTAATGTGTCTACTATAATATCATACTAAAAATATTTTAGTTATAAACTTAAGGAGGTCCTTCAAATAAGATGTACATTTCTAAACCGAGTGTTTTCTTTTGGATTCATATTTCAAATCATTCAAAACTCCTCTAAAAACTATGATACAATAAAATTAATATCTAAAATATTCTGAAAATTTATTATGTTTATGTTATTAACCCTTTTCATTTTTATTTCCATCTTATATAAAATGGAAACATCGGTCATGCCTTCATGTGCACTACCACATCTGTGAATCAATTTTTTTTGTTTTTCATCACCACCATATAATTAATATTATTATAGTGGATTTAAAATATATATATATATATATATTATAGTCATGAAATAATTATGATTATTTAAATATAATATAAAATCTATCTTCATACCATTCCAATCATTAAAAATGGAACCATCACATGTGCATATATACGGACTATCATCTCCACATAGCGATGTACTTTGTCACACACGGTTTTTTTCTCTGTCTTTGTATTGATCCGGCCCATTAGAAATCCCGATCCTTTTAATGGGTATTTTATGGGATGAATCTTGAGTTTTTAAGTTTCATATATTTCTAACCACCATAATTTGGGATCCCCATTGTTTGTTTATTAGTTTTTGAAGAAAGGGTGGTTACTTCATGATTTGGGCCAACCGTGAGCCCATTCCCAGTTTTAAAAACTGAATTTGATTCTTTTATAACTCTTTTGTTTTTCATACTTTTTAACCCATTAAACTTACCACTTGTACTATAATGATACATTAAAATTTATTTATCCTTTTGGACCAATTAGAAATTCATAAGCTGGGTGAATTTGGGTTACTTATTTAGGTATTGGGCTAGCCCATGGGCCCATTTCCTTTTTTTAAAAAAATAATTTGTTTCATTTAAATCTTTTTCATTTTTTACTATTTTTCGGTGATTCCACCTCCCACTAGAAGCCAATAACCCTATCTTAGCCCTCATAATCTATTTTACATCTTTGGAGCTCATATGGGTCGCGTATTAGGGCGATTGTTCTCTGGTTTCCTCAAAACGTCCAGAATTGATAAGATAATTGTTACACCCATAACTCAGTAAATTCGTATTCGTTGGGCCACCAATTTTCTTTCCCTGGTTCGAAAAGATCTTAGGAGGCTCTCCAAAAATTTTCAAGCCATTCCATTCTCTGTAGGGTTGCAGATCTAATGGAAGACGAAGAGTTTTCTAGGGTGAAAGGTGAGATTCCTTCTCCTTTCTCCTTCCTCTTCCCCCTCCTTTCATTATTTCGTGGATTTATTTTATCCCCTAGTATTGATAGACCTAGGGTTTTGTTATACCATGTTCTTTTATGGGTTTTATGTTTGTTTAGGTCTGATATTTATAGTTTTATGGTTTATAAACCCGCGGCGGGTGATTTCGGGTGTGCGTTTCAATTACGCCAACGATTTGAGGTAGGATACCCCTTGCACATGACTTTATTATTTAAGTTTCATCATTTTATTATATTTAACACCAGATATATATGTTTATTATTGTTTTTCATCCTTTGGATAATTTTATTGGGGTTCAAAGTGGTTGTTTAATCATTTGTTTGTGAACGGTAGTGTTGTTTGGTCATGAAAGTTCTCAACAAGTGATTGTTTAAATGTTCCATTACCTTTTGCGAATATTTTGTGAGGTTTATAATCTGGTATATGGTATTTTTAACATGTTATAGTATCTTTAATGAAAATATGGCTTTCAATTGGTGTTTTATTCCTTTTCATTTACTTAAAATAAATTGTTTTGTTTAAAAAGGGCATGTCATGTGTTCGGTAAATTGCCCGGTTGGATTTTATGTGTGATGTGTGATTTAAAAGTTATTTGTTTGGATTTATAAAGGAATTGGAATAATGATAAATGGTATTTTTGGGTACTTATATGGATTTCCTATTTGTATTTGTTTTTACAATCAAGTGTGTTTTGATTTACAACATATTTTGGCCCGAGTTGCCCAAAAATGGACTGTTTCACATCTTTATGAAAATGGACGTGTTTTGAATATGTAACCTGAGTATTATAAGAGATTTATTAATGTGTTTTTCTGCTGTAAATTGTGTTTATGCAGATCCTTAATAGAGTTAAAATTCATACCTTCATCAAATGATAGTTTTGAGAAAATAAATAAAGGCCCGTTTGGCATTTCCTAGAAATGAAGGAGTGTTTTACTTGTATATAACAATTTGTGTAATTGGGATTGTTTTATGGTCCATTAAATGATTTTAGTAAATGTTTATTGGGCTGAAAAATATGATTTGGTTTGGTTATGATGTGTGTTTATAATTTAAAGAGTGTTTTGAAAGAGTTTTATGTTCAAAGCCTCAATACACTTCATGAAATTGTTTTACCAAAATATTTAGCGGTTTGTTGATTAGTGTAAGAAATTTGAAGAAATATTATGGGCTGTTTGTGGTTTTATGGTTTTGGAATGGAATGTGGATGTGAAATGTGTATTTTATAATATGTGTAACTTGATTGAGCACTAAAGGGAATCCTGGGTATCTAGGTGGGCTGACGTGTACTAGTATGCTAGTGATTCTGTGGGGGTTGGCCCCTGTTTCACGTAGCAAGTTTTACGATGACAACACTAACTAAACTATGATGATGATGATGATTGGGGACCACTAGGTTATGGGTATGTTCCCTACTAGTGGCTCGTGCACGGGAACAAATATTTATTATGGTTACTTTCACTGAGATACGAGGTACCTGGGGCTCACAACTAACTAGTGCCTAGGGGTATTCTTGTGACTAGTGCTCATTGGCTCTTTTTTACTCACCGTCGGCATACAGTGTGTTTGGTTGGTAAATTAAGTAGTATGTGTTATTTATTTTAATGTTAAAATTCTTTAAAGCAGCCCTCTTGAAAACTATATTCATTTTGAAATTTCACCTCTTTGAAAATAATTGTTACTTGCATTTTTGTTTATTAAACATGCATGTTTTTGTCTGATAATTATTATACCATGGAACCTCATTTGAAAACCATACTTTCAAATCATGAATTTAAAACTATAAATTGATGTTTCTTTTATTTTAAAGTAATGTGCATTGGGAGTAGAATACCCGGCTAACCTTCTGAGTTTTAATACTCACGCCTATAGTCTTCTTCTTTTTTAGCCCTTGTGCATGTTTCATCTTTAGTTCGATCACCTTGGGCGAAATTTTATCATTGTGTTGGAGAGTGACCAGAAGTGTCACATGGAGTTAGTTGATTATCGGGA
Source organism: Viscum album (assembly GCA_963277665.1). Classification (NCBI taxonomy): domain Eukaryota; kingdom Viridiplantae; phylum Streptophyta; class Magnoliopsida; order Santalales; family Viscaceae; genus Viscum; species Viscum album. Next base: position 764,452,604 of record OY728126.1, on the reverse strand, counting down.
TTGTTCAGTTGAGTTGTTGGTTTTGTTCTAATTTTAGTTTCTTGTATAAATAATATTTAGTTCAATTTTTATATAAATTCCTTTTGGGCTGTCTGTTTATTTCCGTTGTTTGTTTGATTGTTTATATATGGGAGAAATCGTTCCCTTGTGTACTCTATTGATGCCATTGGTGCTTGTCACCATCCCGGGTGGATCGGGAACGCCTCTCGGGACTTGTCGCGGACTGGCCTGGGTGACCAGTTCAGGGTCGACTCGGGCTGGTTCGTGACAAAATGGTATCAGAAGTGGTCATCTATTAGTGGACCTTTCTTTTTAGAGCACCCTTGTTTTTTTGGGGATGTCAAGGTAGATGGAGTAGGATTGTTGGGACTTGAGGGGTAAGTGAAAGAAGAGCGTCACAAACTCTTTCTTGTTCCAATCCTCAGGTTTCCATGGAAGTCCGGTTTTATTAGTGTCCATTGTTCTAGTTGATTGTTTTGTATTGGGATATCACAAGGGGAGTCTGAACAATGGCCTTCGTGAGCTCACAGGGCCTGGCAAGCCATGTGGAGCTGGGGAATGGTCCTAATAAGTCTCTCTGTGTTGGTGTTGTGATTGGGATATGGCCGCCAACCATATGGTCAAGTCACCCACCAACACTAGTTCCCTTTTTGTGGTCTCTTGAACCTTTCATGAATTCTGAATTTTTGTTTTTAAAATCCTTGTGTGAGAATTGTGGAAATGGGTTTTAATGTAAGGATTAGATTTTGAAAAGTTAAAAAAGGGGGTTTCAATAATTAAATATAAGAATGGTTTTGGAAGGTTGTGTTTTTGTGAAAAAAATGGAGGGAAGTAGAAATGATTTATAGGGATTGGATTATCCATAATCTAAACTTGTGGTTTGTTGAAACAAAATGATCTGAAATTGTGAATCATTTTAAAGTGATTCTGGATATTTTTTTAAATGGGGTATTTTAGGATGTTAAAAAGTTTTTGAATTGGATAAATTAGTTTTGGCAATTGGTTTTGATCAGTTGGTGTTTTACTACAAACGGTATTGGTCTCAATGGACCTCGGATTATGAAAATATAACTTGCTGATTTTTTTTTAAAAAAAATGGGATGGGGTTGTTTGGAGTGGCTTGGTTATTTAGAAAGTTTTTAAAAAAGAAAAGGGGTAGGTTTTTAAGAAAATGGTTCTTAATTAATTGTGATTTTTTTTGTGAAATATGAAAATGTTTTTTTGACTTGGTGGTTGGTGTTCCTTTTGAAGGTAAATTGTTTTTTTTTGAATTATGATGTTTAATTTTAGCCTTTGGTGTTTTCATGGGTGCTCACATTCATGGTTTTATTTATATCTGGATGTATGGCCTATATGGTATGGTGGTTGGGTGCCAGGGGTGGCATGGAAATGTGCATGTGGGTGAGACTAGATGAAACACCATTGGTGAATGTGGAAACCCACCAAGTTAGTTTGACTTTTCAAAATTGTTTTGAGCTGAAAATTGTGGCCTTTTTTTAAAACCAATGGTTATGTGGCTTGATTTTTCTATGTTGTAGAAGAGTTGTTTATTCAGTAAGCTTCTTTGTGATCTACAATTCATACTCTTGTTGTATCTTGAGATGATATCTTGTTGGTGTCTTGGTTTTGGAGTAATTTTCATTGGGTTTCAAAAAATGTGTTTGATGTTGTGATGTGGCCATGGATAGTTCTGTGTTGGAAATCTTTCCTGCTGATCAACCTACGGATTCCTTTAAAATTTTAAATCCACCTATTTTGATGATGCCTCAACTTGTTTGTTGGAATAGAGAGCTGTTTGGGATATATTAAAAGTGTTTCTAGGTCATGATAATTCTTTTGGACAGAGCAGTTGTGTTCGGTGATGTTGATGTGTTTCGTCGTATTCCTTGTCCATTATGCCCCTTGTTTGGAGTGAGATAGAATTTTGATATGTATCTATGAGTTCCTATTTAGATTAAGGTTTTTGTTTGGTGATCAAGTGTGGTTTTTTTGAGTGGTGTGATCCTTATCACCTGACTGTGGTGCAGCAAATGCTTCAAGAATCAGGGCTCCATCCATATGCCTCATAGTGAAGCTTTTCACGCAGTCAGAAAATCAACAGAGGTGTGGAGTGCTAGATTAATATCCTTACTCCTCTGTTTTGGTAAGTTAGTTACTATGTCAATGTTTTGGTTCCTCATTTCTATGAATTTCCCTTTGTCGCAACAAGCGTGGCAGACTTAACCCCTCACACAGTGTCTATGGTTATTCCTTCATGGATGTGGGTTTTCAATCAATGTCCCTGTGTGGACCACCTATAAAAATCAGGTGTAGTCGTGGTGTTACCTATTCATAGGGGGAGAGTTTTAGGTAGTTTCTTTGTTTCTTTTGTTCTTTCAGTGGCCAAATTATTGGGTCCCCTTCCCTCCCATCCCCAAGTGACGAGGGTCTAGAATTGTGCTGAATGTGTCGACCAAGTTATTGTCCCATCCATTAAAGAGTGGGTGGTTTATATGTTCATGTTGTAACCCTATTAACTTGGTTTATTAGTTTTTTAGGAGGGTTTTTTTGGTCTTGTGTGACTGAGTCCCAACTCTAGCTCATGTTCAATTCTTGTCTATTCATTGCTAGTTGGTTTCTAATGGTGGGGAGACCCAACATGGGTCTCCTGGATTTTCATCCTAAGAACATTTCTAGTTCTAGTTGATTCTTAATGGTGGGTAGTAAATTCTGGAATACGTATGTGTTGTTTTTTTTCATCCGGAAAGTGTTATGGCTTTCCGGGGGCGGAAAGCATTAATGGTGGGGAGAATTGTCACACACGGTTTTTTTTCTATGTCTTTGTATTGATCCGGTCCATTAGAAATCCCGATACTTTTAATGGGTATTTTATGGGATGAATCTTGAGTTTTTATGTTTCATATATGTCTAACCACCATAATTTGGGATCCCCATTGTTTGTTTATTAGTTTTTGAAGAAAGGGTGGTTATTTCATGATTTGGGCCAACCGTGAGCCCATTCCCAGTTTTAAAAACTGAATTTGTTTCTTTTATAAATCTTTTGTTTTTCATACTTTTTCACCCATTAAACTTACCACTTGTACTATACTGATACATTAAAATTTATTTATCCTTTTGGACCCATTAAAAATTCATAAGCTGGGTGAATTTGGGTTACTTATTTAGGTATTGGGCCAGCCCATGGGCCCGTTTCCTGTTTTAAAAAAATAATTTGTTTCATTTATATCCTTTTCATTTTTACTCTTTTTCGGTGATTACACCTCCCCCTAGAAGACCATAACCCTATCTTAGCCCTCATAATCGATTTTACCTCTTTGGAGCTCATATGGGTCGCGTATTAGGGCGATTGTTCTCTGGTTTCCTCAAAACGTCCAGAATTGATAAGGTAAATTGATCCACCCATAACTCAGTAAATTATTATTTTTTGGCCACCAATTTTCTTCCCATGGTTCTTCAAGATCTTAGGAGGCTCTCCAAAAATTTTCAAGCCCTTCCATTCTCTATAGGGCTGCATATCTAATGGATGACGAAGAGTTTTCTAGGGTGAACGGTGAGATTCCTTCTCCTTTCTCCTACCTCTTCCCCCTCCTTTCATTATTTCGTGGATTTATTTTATCCCCTAGTATTGATCGACCTAGGGTATTGTTATACAATGTTCTTTTATGGGGTTTCTATTTGTTTAGTTCTGATCTTTATAGTTTTATGGTTTATAAACCCGCGGCGGATGATTTCGGGTGTGCGTTTCAATTACGCCAAAGATTTGAGGTAGGATACCCCTTGCACATGACTTTATTATATAAGTTTCATCATTTTATTATATTTAACACCAGATATATATGTTTATTATTGTTTTCCATCCTTTGGATAATTTTATTGGTGTTCAAATTGGTTGTTTAATCATTGGTTTGTGAACGGTAGTGTTGTTTGGTCATGAAAGTTCTCAACAAGTGTTTGTTTAAATGTTCCATTATCTTTTGAAAATATTTTGTGAGGTTTATAATCTGGCCTATGGTATTTATAACATGTTACAGTATCTTGAATGAAAATATGGCTTTCAATTGGTGTTTTATTCCTTTTTATGTACTTAAAATAAATTGTTTTGTTTAAAAAGGGCATGTCATGTGTTCGGTAAATTGCCCAGTTGGATTTTATTTGTGATGTGTGATTTAAAAGTTATTTGTTTTGATTTATAAAGGAATTGGAATAATGATAAATGGTATTTTGGGTACTTTTATGGATTTCCTATTTGTATTTGTTTTTACAATCAAGTGTGTTTTGATTTACAACATATTTTGGCCCGAGTTGCCCAAAAATGGACTGTTTCACATCATTATGAAAATGGACGTGTTTTGAATATGTAACCTGAGTATTATAAGAGATTTATGAATGTGGTTTTCTACTGTAAATTGTGTTTATGCAGATCCTTAATAGAATTAAAATTCATACCTTCGTCAAAGGATAGTTTTGAGAAAATAATTAAAGGCCCGTTTGGCATTTCCTAGAAATGAAGGAGTGTTTTACTTGTATATAACAATTTGTGCAATTGGGATTGTTTTATGATCCATTAAATGATTTTATTAAATGTTTATTGGGCTGCCAAATATTATTTGGTTTGGTTATGATGTGCGTTTATAATTTAAAGAGTGTTTTTGAAAGAGTTTTATGTGCAAAGCCTCAACACACTTCATGAAATTGTTTTACCAAAATATTTAGCAGTTTGTTGATTAGTGTAAGAAATTTGAAGAAAGATTATAGTCTGTTTGTGATTTTATGGTTTTGGAATGGAATGTGGATGTGAAATGTGTATTTGATAATATGTGTAACTTGATTGAGCACTAAAGGGAATCCTGGGTATCTAGGTGGGCGGACGTGTACTAGTATGCTAGTGATTCTGTTGGGGTTGGCCCCTGTTTCACGTAGCAAGTTTGACGATGAAAAAACTAACTAAACTATGATGATGATGATGATTTGGGACCACTAGGTTATGGGTATGTTTCCTACTAGTGGCTCGTGCACGAGAACAGATATTTATTATGGTTACTTTCACCGAGATACGAGGTACCTGGGGCTCACAACTAACTAGTGCCTAGGGGTATTCCTGTGACTAGTGCTCATTGGCTCTTTTGTACTCACCGTCGGCATACAGTGTGTTTGGTTGGTAAATTCAGTAGTATGTGTTATTTATTTGAATGTTAAAATTCTTTAAAGAATCCCTCTTAAAAACTATATTCATTTTGAAGTTTCACCTCTTTGAAAATAATTGTTACTTGCATTTTTGTTTATTAAACATGCATGTTTTTGTCTGATAATTATTATAGCATGGAACCTCATTTGAAAACCATACTTTCAAATATTGAATTTAAAAATATAAATTGATGTTTATTTTATTTTAAGGTAATGTGCATTGGGAGTAGAATACCGGGCTAACCTACTGAGTTTTAATACTCACACCTATAGTCTTCTTCTTTTTTTAGCCCTTGTGCAGGTTTCATCTTTAGTTCGATCACCTTGGGAGACATTTTATCATTGTGTTGGAGAGTGTCCAGAAGTTTCACATGGAGTTAGTTGTTTATCGGGATTGTTCAGTTGAGTTGTTGGTTTTGTTCTAATTTTAGTTTCTTGTATAAATAATATTTAGTTCAATTTTTATATAAATTCATTTTGTCCGTTTATTTCCGCTGTTTGTTTGATTGTTTATATATGGGCGAAATCATTCCCTTGTGTACTCTATTGATTCCCATGGTGCTTTTCACCATCCCGGGAGGATCGGGAACGCCTCTCGGGACTTGTCGCGGACTGGCCTGGGTGACCAGTTCAGGGTCGACTCGGGCTAGTTCGTGACATACTTAATTTTTTAAAAACCATATTTTGAAAATGGTTTTGGGGATGGATTTGATGAATATATTTTATTATTATAACATTATAACGATTATGAAATGATATATTTTATTGCATTTTATTTTTTCCATCAAATGAAAAGGAAAAGCATTTTGTGTGTGTATGTGTGAACTATCACCTCAAGAGTTGATGTATTTTTTATTTTTATGACCTATTTTCATGAATTAATTTTAAAATTTATTTGATATATAAAATAATAATTATTTTATTATTATTAATCTATACATAATGGAATAATGATCCCTTTGACTATGGTAAACCTACCAAATTCCTTTTTCAATTATTAATTGGACATCCTCAAAACTCCCGATGTGAACATAAATAATTAAGTAATTAAAAATATCAATGAAATTAATGAAATAAAAGGTTTGATTATATTTTATAAAAATTTTAATATATCTTAAAAATGGAATATTTAATATATTTTTATTATACATTATTTAAAGTACATACATAATAAATCTGGATTTGAGGTTAGGGTTAACTAAATTTCCATTCATTAGGATAAGATTTTATTTAATTGACTAATTTGTGACATGATTATGTCTAAAATTACCTTTTATTGTATTTAGTTTAATGTTTAATTATTATTTTTTAGTTTTAAAATTAATATACATAATAAATTAATGGATTAATTCTATCTTCAATTAAACAATATTTGCAAGGATTATTTGTCTCAATCTCATTTTATAGAGACATGTTTCATGTTATACATAATTATTTATTTTTTATGTGGTACATAATTCTTAAAGAATTAATTTTGAAATATTAGTTCATGTAATTAATTTTATTTATAGATTCATATCATATTCGTTTTTTCAATGAATTTTTATTCATATGATACCAATGTGACAAAGGATTTATGTTACAATATCATTCTATTTTGGGACTATTTATGTTCGAGGTTCCATTGGGGGAAATTATATGATCTTGATTCATTTAAAAATATATATATATATGTCTAATAGGTTTATTTCTTAGGTTTAAATGATTTTATTTTACTTTCCTATCCTTGGATCTCAAAAATTTAAAAAGAATGTTTTTAAGAAAAACTGATCTTATTTCTACTTTTGGCCAGGAATATTTTCTCTCCCATATCCATATTTTCAAAAATGTTTTCAAGAATGTTTTTAATATTCTAAAATTATTTTTTAAAATTATTTTTTATTAAATTTTAATTTTTATAATTTTTTAAAAATAATAGATTAAAATTATCTTTTAGAGTGCATTTTGAATTTATTTTCCATAGGGTGAAAGGAAAGTCTTCTAATATATATGGATTTAGCATATTTTCCCAATATAATATATAATACTTGATTTGATGAATTATTTAAAATTTTACATGGTTATTTTATAATAAAATACTTTTCTCAATAATCTTTTTATTTTTTATCTTTTAATGGTACCAAAAGAATGTGTTTTACCATATTTTCAATGGAATTTGTTAAATGTTCTTTTAAAGGTATTTACATATTTTTTTAAAATAATTTATTGATTATAATACTTCATTTAGAATATGTTCTTATGATACCATCTATATTATTTCTATAGATAGATATTGATGAACTTTTTTGAAGATATTATCATGAAACATGTTTCTTTTCCATGGGTAAATCAAGCTAAATTGGAATGAAATTTGTCTTTAAAAGTATGATGATGAAAATAAAAATTACCAAGTGTTATATTAATTAACGATACTTGGAAATTTTTATAATGATATTTTATCCTTATATAGCTCATGATGATGGGTGATACTTATACATCTTATAATATGGGTGACCCTAATATATCTCTCTAATGCATTGGGTAATATTCCTTGTCTTATAAAAAAGAAAGTTGTTGACATCTGATGAAGTTTATATTATGGATTTAACTGGGATCAAGTTATTCATGACATGTAAAATCATTAGGGATGAAGATAATGTACCAAGATTCCAACATTGAATATTTTTTAATGCAATAACTTCTAATATTTACTTTGATCAGGGATTATTTTCACACAGATCATGATTTTTGAATCATATGTCTCTAATCTTTTTTAAGGATCTATTTGCTATCTAATTATTTATGTTCCATATTTTAAGGGTATAAATTATCATATGTTATTATAATTAACATTGAATATGGTCTCATACCCCTGTACTCAAATTGTTCTCATCATTGATATTTAAATGTTAATGCCTATGTTTACCCTTACTATGAATTTGAGTGAACCCTTCTTATGTTTATTTTTATAATGTTATTAAGAAATATTTCATATAGGATAAGTCTACAAGGGTATCACATGGGTGATCATAAATACATAATTTAGAATTATAAAATCTAAGTATAGTGAGAAAAATTCTCACATAATGGATTGGGTATTTTTATGTATGTGTTTATCCAAATTTTTTAAAACGCTAAAACTAAAAGGTCCCCACTAATATTAGTGATCCGATATTTTCATTTGTTATTTTACGATTTGGATGACTAATTTTGGGTTTTTTTATCATTATCAATGCAAAAAATTTAATATTTTGTTTTGACACTATATATAGGAGTGTATGTTAGAGGATGTTATAGGTATAATGTTAAAATACACAAATCTATAAAACCATAATTGGATGTATGAATTTTCTGAGGCTTATATTGAATCTATTAGATATATAAAAACACATATTATTAAAAAATAATGTTATGGAATATAATATAAACGATAAATTCATGGTCTATGTTGATTAATATAATATGATTGATGAAGAAGATTCTAAAAATTGGTGAAATAAGTATCAAAAGATGAATAAAAAACAGTAACCAAAAATATTTTTGACCAACAAGATGCATCTGTCCAAACCAAATGAAGGATGAGGTTATAAAAAAAACTAATCTTATCATATAAGATAAACCTAAAATTGTTGCTCATGATATTGAGCAAGAATAATGTAATACTATAATAAATGAGGATCCTGATCAGATTGAAAAGAATACACTTAGGAGTAAGAGAAAATACATAAAAAACATATTTGGTAGTGAGTCAGTTTTTCAAAATAATATAAATGTGAATGGTGAAGTCATAAGGAATATTCGAATAATGAGTTATAAGGGGTATATTTCGTTGTGAAGAGATGAATATGAAGAATAAAATTCACAACTATAAGGTCTTGAGACCATTAGGATGTTATAGGAAGTGGTAGGATAAAAATGTTCATGATCTGCCATATAGATGTGAAATATACCTTCCTTAACAGCATGTTAGATGTATATTACTTCATTAAATAACCTAGGGTTTTATTCTTGGTAATGATTATATAATGGTATATAATATTAATAAAGATTTATATTTTTTAATTCAAACCCCAAGATCCTGCTATTCTAGGTTTGATGGATGTCTAAGGAAGTTGAATTTTTAAAAAGGAAAAATTGATTATAATATCTAATGGAATGTGTTTTTCATATGAATTGTTATGTTAATATTATATGTTAATGAAATTAGTTTTAAGGGTAAAAAGATCATATTTATGAATATTTTTTGAGGGAATTATGATTCATCTTGTGATGTCTATGCTCAGTGGAATGTTATATATATTTTTTAATTTATAAATCATTCATGTATATGATTATCCTTTTTTATCTCAAGATAAATAATCGAAGGAATTTTTGAATAGGTTTTGAGTAGAAGAATGAGAATTTATTTCTACCCCTATAATTTATAGAAATCAATTTTCCAAATATGAGATTAGAACTATTGAAAATCAAAAACTTATTAGCATTATCTTCTACCTAATGGATTCCAAACTGGAAATATTATTTGAATTGGAATTGTCTTCCTTGAGAGATGATTTACCCAATCCACTAGGAATTGCCTATGTCAATTAAAGTGATATAAATATTTCTAAGAACATGGTTCAATACTCTTGATCAAAGAACATTAATCTTAAATATCATTTCATCAGTGACACTGTAGCAGATGGTGACATGAAACTTGTGTTTTTATCACCAAGGACCATGTTATAGATATTTTCCTTAAATAATTCCTGATGTATAAATTATTTAAATTGTGGATGAAACATGTTGTTTCTATTTACCCTATAACTTAAAAATGTGTGTATGAAACCCCCCAAAAGATAATAGATTATGTTGTTACAGGAGGAGGGAAATAATATACTTCTTCTCACAGGGGGTTCTGGTCCTGTCCCATCCGTGTTTTTCTTTTCAGGTATTTTTCCTTTATTTATTTTTGGTCTATATTTTCCCCTCAGGTTCCCTTCTAAAAATTGGATAAAAAATGGAGTTTTTTTGGGTGGGCAAACCCAGGCATCCAGTTGGCACACTGTTAGTGAAAACCGTGCACCTAACCAAGGTAACTGTGTAGTAGTATGTGGAGTCTTCTGCACAACCTCCTCATTGCCATGCACCTCAGCCTAGGTATTCGTGTGCTCTAGAAAAATTATGCACACGGTTTCCACAGAGTTTATTAAACATTGCCGGAAAGTCATTAATGCTTTCCAGCTCATTAAAAAATGGGTATTTACCCTCTTGACCTTCTAAAATTAAACCCAATCCATCTCTCTTCCCCCACTCTGAATTTTCAGCTATAAGAGGTCTTCATGCTCCCTCAAGATCCCTTGGCACCCATTTTTCAAGGGGTTTTGGTGGGATAAATTTCTAGAAAAATCAACTATGTGGATTCCTCCCTTGTTTTATACCACTTTTTAGGGTTTCATCCCTATTTCTTGGAGTTTTTTTTCAGTAGCTCGAGCATCTTCCCTAGGGTTTAATCTAGAGTTTTTTTGTTTGATCTCTTGGATTAGTGTTTATTCTTGCATTCTTGTGGTGCGGTTGAGGTGCAGTTGATGTTTCACACTAATTTTTGGTCTTTTGAAATCAGTGGAAGGTGGTTCCATGTGTAAACATTATTTAGTAAAATTATTCTCTTTCATGTTTTATTTATCATGTTCCTTGATCATTTTTTGTGGGTTTAAAGTGGTTTTCAAAATTATTAACTGTGAATTTGATTTTAAAGTCGAACCATTACATGAAATTGGGTGTTTTTTCATGTGAAAAATCTTGTTGTGTCTCAAGGAATTATTTTATAAATTACGAAATTGGATTGTTATAATATTTAAGGGATGAAAATAATATTTTGGTATTTCTTTTATGTGCACCTAATTTTAAAACAGGAATTTAGGTGCATTTTTTTGTTGGAAAATCCTTGTGGTGTTCTTGAAAATTATTTTATAAAATTTATAAAATATCTTTGTGTTGTATATGTAGTAAAAAAATGTTTTGGGAAATGATTTGGTGTGAATGTGAATTTGAAATGTAATTTGGATGTGCAAGTGGTGTAATGTGATATCTGAAACTTGTTTTCTCCCAAAAGGGAAGCCTGAGTATCTAGGTGGGTAGAATAAGACTTATATTCTAGTGATTCAGAAGTGGTTGTGGCTCAGTTTCATATAGAATGATTCGTGATGAAAATACTAACAATATATAGAAAATGTTTTGAGACCACTATAACATTGGATATTTCTCCTCTCCAGTAGCACGTGCACAAGAAAGATATTAATCATGGTTCCTATACCACATTTCACCAAGATACAAGGTTTTTAGGGGAATAATACTAGCTAGTGCCTTGGGGTAGTTCCAATAATTAGTTATTATATACTATATTTTACATACCATTTTCATACATTAGTGTTTAGTTGTAAATTTTCAAAATAAGGTGTGTTATCTCTAAAATTATTATCTTTAAAATTTTCTTTCACTTAAAGTTTTTTATCTTAAAATTATAACAATTATTTCCTTTGAATAAAATCTTGTAAGTTGGTTACCTAATTTTTAGTGCATAGAATATTTTCTTGGTTAGAATACTACTATGATTAGTATCACACCCTATATACACCTTTGGGTGTAAGTATACATGGTAATGTTTGACACAGGTTAGGGAAACAAATTTGGTGACGACGGTTTAGGTTTCTAGATCTTTTCTTGGTGTGATGTTGTATAGGTGTCTTGAGGGTGATATAACCTAGAAATTTGGTGGTTTTTAAGATAAAATTTATTCTACTTTTTATTTTAACATTTTTGGGTTTTGCTTTAAACTATGTATATAAATTATAAAAAATTGTTAAAGGTTTGTTTGGTTGAATATTCAGATTCATAATATGAATTTTTTTGGTTGTTTTATGATTATAAATTTAGGTAAATTATTACAAGTATTTGTTTATGATAACTAGAAACATATTCCACCTAGTGGGGATTGGGAACACCCTTTAGGCCGTGCCACAGACCAGGTTGGGTTCCAGTTTAGATAATGATCTATCATGGTTCGTGACAAAGTGGTATCAAAGGAGGTTAGCTCATTGGTTCATTTCATTTGGGATTAGTCTAGTTAGACACGAGTTTGGACTTTCGAGTATTGAAGTTCTTTCTATGGGTAGGGTTCCAAACCAATGCGCCTCATGAGAAACCTTGATTCTCCATGGGATATTGAGACTTTTGTTTGAATTCTCTTCTATGTAGGATGTGTAGGCTATTGACTACACGTGGACAATGGGTGGGGGTGAAGTGGTTTGGTCATTTTATTATCATGGAATGTTTAATTTATTTATATTTGATGTTATTGTTAAATATTTTTAGAAATATTGCGTTAATATTTTTTCTTGTGACTATTGTTTCTTATAGCAACATGCCTCCATGAAAAACTCCTTTGAACTCTTAAGAATTATCCAGAGAGAGTTATCATACACTTCTTGATCAAAGGTTGGTGGTAGCTATGGTTTGGTCTATTTAGGATTTGGGATAGGGTGAGGATAATACTATCACTCTAGTTAGTGAGGATGATTATTGTCCTATTAAAGACAAAGCTTGGGAGTTTATCACGAACTATCATCCTACTTTTCAAGGCAATGCTAAGACATAGGATGAAGAGGGATGGCTTGAAAAGACAGAGAGGATGTTTGAGTTTCTAAACAGCTTGGAAGAAGTCATGGTGAACTCTGCTATTTTCTTGCTAGAGGGTCCTAGTCGACGGTGGTGGGACTCATTTATTCAAGCAGGGAAGTATGAACAGATGAGATAGAAGGATTTTAAGACCATCATCGATGATCAGTATTTCCCCAGGGTCCTGGCCCTTGCCAGATCCTGGGAGTTCATTGATATTTCCTAAGGAGATTGGTCAGTGATGGAATATGCTACCCATTTTGATGATCATGTGTTTTATAAACCTTATATTTTTTATAATAAATATAAGAAATATCAGAAGTTTTAGAAGTGGTTGCGATTAGAAATTTACTCTCAGGTCTTCTTGTTCAAGCTGGGAACTTATGCTGAGGTAGTTGATCATGCTAGCATGGTCAATATTGTTCAAAAAGGAATGTATGGGTTTTATATAGTGGTGTTAGCTATGAAAAGTTATAGCTTCTGAGATAAAAATAGGAAGCACAAAAATAAAGGGAATAAGGGAGGTGGTAGTTCATTCCATCCTTCTTGGATATTTTCTTATGTAGCTTTTGATGCAGGATCTGTTGTGTGCCATCGGTGCAGGAGGGTAGGCCACAATCGAACTACTTTTACATATCCTTTTAGGCCTTGTCATCAACATTGAATTATGGGAAAATTTTAGTGTTTTGTAGGGAGATGTGCCCATACCAAAGTGGGGAATGATCTATATAATCTAAGGGAGTGTCTCTTCAGTCAGAGGTGACTCGCATGGTGGAGTCTCGATTTGATGGTCATGGCAACAAGACCATATCATATTTATAGAATGTATAGTTTATGGGAGAGCCACAAGAGAGAAGTCGTTCTTTAGTAGAGACCATGTATCATCAGGCTATGGATTAGGTACCTATGGGACAGGATGGAGAGCCCTCGATAGTTCGAGGTACCATTGTAATTGCTTTTACTATATCGACTATTTTCTTTGATAACGGTGCATATATTTCATTTATATTTCCATGAATTGTGTATCTGTTGAACATGCCAACTAATTTAATGTAACTTTCAATGGAGTTAGTTACGATGTTGGCTAGGAAGAAGGAGAGGGGTCTCAGGTGTCCATCTTGTGCACTATTCATGTCAGGGGTTGAGAAGGAGTGGGATTTCATAGTCATGAAGATGGACCTATTTGATGTGATCAATGGCTTGGATTGGATGGTTCCTTTCCAAGGGAATATCAATTTTTATTGTTTTGGGTGAGTTTTACGAAACTTTATTGGAGTCCTTAGGTATTTATTTTGGAATGGGATTCCTAATCGGGTCACGTGAGTCCTCTACTCCTAGAGTCGAAAAATATTATAATCTAGTTATCATTACAAGTTCTAGAGGAATATGGTGGTGCTATTTAAAGTTGGGTAACTTGATTAGTGGATGGGTTCCCCGAGGTATTTCGGGATGACTTTTTAGGCTTACCTCCAGAGAGGGATGTGGCATTATCTATTAATTTGGCACCTAGAACACAACTGATATCTCTTCCATCATATTGCAAAACACCCACCAAGATGATGTAATTAAATATATATCTATAAGATCTAGAATCCAAGAGGTTCATTCACCCAAGCATCTCTCCTTGGTCCTCTCCTGCCCTATTCATGAAGATGACTGATGGATCCCTCTAATTTTTCATTGATTATTGGAAGGTGAATATGGTAACTATAAAGAAAAATATTACCAGTTTCCCTAAATTGATGACTTGTCTGATAAACGAAGGGGGAAAATTGGTTTTCCAAGATAGAATTGAATTAATGTTATCACAAAGTCAGGGTGAGAGAGGTAGACATCCCAATGACAGATTTTCGAAGCAGGTATGATGTCTTTGAGTATTTGGTCATGAATTTTGGTTTACAAATTCTATAATAGTTTTTATGGAACTCATGAATAGTGTGTTCCACTAGTATCTTGACTATTTTTATGGTATTTTTTACTGAAATCCGAGTTTATTATAGATCAGAGAAGGAGAATGAGTATCACTTTCAGATCATTTTGGGAACTCTATGGAATCATAACATATATTCCAAGCTTTCAAATTACACCTTCTAGATCTGGGAGGTGAAGATTATAGGTCAATTAATTTCAGAGAAAGGGGTTTCAGTGGAACCCTAGAAGATCAAATCAATTATGTCATGGGAGCATCCAAATAATGTCTTTGAGATCAAGATTTTTCTTAACCTAGAAGGTTATTATAGATTTTTTTTTTTGGATTTCTATGGGCTTTACTAATTCATGACTGTACTCACTCAAAAAGGATTGAAGTTTGAGTAGAGCCTAAAGTGCTACGAATCCTTTGAAGATCTGAGGAGATTCATGAATTTTTCACCTTTTTTGATCTTTCTAGAGTCTATGATTTTCTACGTGGTTTCTTACGATTCTTAATGTATGGGTCTCAGGTGTGTTATTATGTAGGGTGATCATGTGGTGGCATGTGAATCCCACCAAATCTGAACACATGAAAATAATTACCCATCCTTTGACTGGAATTGGTAGTGGTTATAAATTCCCCAAAGACATGGTTCCATTATCATTTTGGGGAGAAATTTTTGTTAAATACTCCTCATAAAATCATACCCTACATTTTCACCAAAAAATACACGTACATGAGGCAGTTACATTGGATCATGTATTTGAAGGGATTCATCTATGATATTATCTATACCCTGGGAAAAGGTAATGTAGTGGATGACACTTTGAGAAGAACATTTCTAGTGTAGGATTTGATGATATAGAGTGATGAGTGGACTCTAATGGGTCTCTTTACCTATATGCATTTGGATAATAAGAAGCATAATAGTGGAACGTTCTTGGATAGTGTTTTATTAACTCCTTCTATTTTGGAGTTGATTCAGTGAGAATAGCCTTATTATGAGCTGTGTCTCTAGTATATGTCATTTCTTCATGGTGGGGATTCATCTTCTGATTGGTCTTCATCTTCCGAAGGAGTCTTGTTCTTTAAGGGTCTTTCAGTGCTCTAGTTGTCCTTGAGGAAGGGGGTGATGTAGGATATCCACCAACATAAGTGGGTTGTTCATCCACTGGCTATTAAGATGTATTGTGATGTGCATTGGAAGTTCTGGTGTCCATGAATGAGGTGAGACATAGCTGATATTTTATCTAGGTGTTATATAAGTGAGAAGATAAAGGTAGAGCATCAGGGCCCCCCTATTTTCTTTAGTAGTTACCCATTACTACCTAAAAGTGCGACAATGTTTCCAAGTATTTTATTATTGGATTTCCTTTTACACCTCGGGTAATGAATTCCATTTAGATGGTTATTGATTGTTTCAAAAAATAAACCCATTTTATCAATCGTAGATACAACTAAAGTGGATGAGTTGGGATGATTGTACTTTCAGAAGGTGGTAAGGATTCATGGGGTGATGTCAGTAGTTTCTCAAGATAGAGATACCTATTTTACCTATTGATTATGAGATGTCCTTTAGAAAGCACTGAGGTTGATGATTAAGATAAGTACAACATACTATCCTCAAATGGATGGTTATATAAAGGGAAAATCAGATTTTGGAGGACATGCTTCATGAATGTGTTTTAGATTTTGTAGGATCATGGGTTAGCCATTAGGGTTTGTTGAATTTACTTATAATAATAGTTACCAATCCTATATTCAAATGGATTTTTATGAGGTGCTTTATAGTCACCCATTTTTTTATCCTTTATGTTGGGTTGAGGTAGGCGAGACATCACTTTTGGAAGTGAACCTTGTGTAGTATACGTCTGAGAATGTCAAGTTGATCAGGAAAAAGTTATTAATAGTTCAGAGTCACAACAACTCCTATGCCGATTAGATCTGTCAAGATGTTTAGTTTTCTATGGGTGATCGGCTATTTTTAAAAGAGGACCCCCATTTGGGCCATCAATGTTTGGGGAAGTAGGGAAAGTTGATGCCGAGGTATGTCTAGACTTTTTAAATCAGCATGAAAATTAGAAAGGTGGAAAACTGGTGAGATTTACCTTCCCATTTAACTTTAATTTCTGATGTGTTTTATGTATCCCAATTTAATAAGTATAATTAGGATCCTTATCATGTTTTTAATTGGTAATATTTTATGACATAGCCTAATTTATTAGTGTTTTATTTTCCATTACGGATAGTGGATTCCTAAATAATGTGCTTCGTGGAAAGTCTATTCTATTTGACAGAGTCCTTTAGCAGTGTGAGAATGATGTTCATGGGTCATGGGAGTGGAAATCATGGGTTATGAAAGAGTATCCATTTTTTCTATCCAGCTTCCAACTGACTTTACTGGGTGAAATGTTTTCATTGTGTAGAGAATTTTCACATTTGTGTTTTTCCTTTTAGGTATTATTCCTTTTTTATTTTTGGTATATATTTTCCCTCTAGGTTCCCTTCTAAAATTTGGAAAAAATGGAGGTTCTTGAGTGGGAAAACATATGTTCTTGTTTGGCTCATGGTTAGTGAAAACCATGTGTCGAACCTAGGCAACCATTTGGTAGTAGGTAGAGTCTACCACATGGATTCCACACAACCTTGCGATTTGGACCATGTAGCCTTGCACACTATCCAGCTCATTAAAAAATAGGTATTTAATATTTTACATATTGAAATTAAACCTAATCTACCTCTAATCTCCCTCACTCAGGATTTTAATCCATATGAGGTCTCCAATGTCCCTCAAGCTCCCTTGGAACCCATTCATAAGGGGTTTTGGTGGGAAAACCTTCAAGCATCATCAAGTAAGTGCATTCTTCTCTTGTTTCTTCCTTTTTTAGAGTTTCTACCCTATTTCTTGGAGGTTTATTTTTTCAGATTCTTGGGTTTCATTAATATGGTTTAATATTGGGTTTTTTTGGTTTGATCTCTTAGATTAGGATTTTCTCTTGCTTTTTTGTGGTACGACGGAGGTGGGGTTGAAGTTTCACACCGATTTTTGGGTTTTTTGACATAAATGGTCAGTGGTTCCATGTATAAAAATTATTTGGTGAGTTTATTTTATTTCATGTTTAATTTATCATTTTCCTCAAGCATTATGTTTGGTGAAAAGTTTTTTTCAAAAGGATTAAGTTTTCTTATGATTTTAATGTGTCACTTTTATGTGAAATTGGGTGTTTTCATGCGGAACATCTTATTGTGGCACATAAAATGATTTTTAAATTTTTGAAATTAGTTTATTATTTTATGTTAGAGATGAAAATCATATTCTGGTATATAATTTATGTGCGTTTGAATTTAAAAGTGGAATTTGGGTGCATTTTTGGGTAGAAATGCCTCTAGTTATTCTTGAAAATTACTTTATAAATTATCTAAATGATTTATTGAGTTCTATAAGCGATGGAAATCATATTTGGGGAGTGTTTTGGTGTTTTAATGATTTTAAAATGTAATTTGGTTATAAAAGTGGTGTTATGTGGTATGTTAAACTTGTTTGAGCACAAAAGGGAATCCCGAGTATCTTGGTGGGTGGACTAGGAATATTATTCTAGTGATTCATAAGTGGCTAAAACTCGGTTTTACTTAGTGATATTGACAATGAAAACACTAACTATAAATGGAAAATGATTTGATACCACTATAACATTGGATATTTCTCCTCTCTAGCGGCTCATGCATGATAATGCTATTGGTCATGGTTCCTATAACACATTTCAACAAGATATGAGGTTCATAGGGTCCCATTGCTAGCTAGTGCCAAGGGGAAGTTCCCATGATTAGTGCTCATTAGATATATTGCACTTACTATTAGAATAGAATAATATTTGGTTGTAAATTTTAAAAAGCATGTTTGTTATCTTTAAAATTGTTATCTATAAAATTGTATTTCATTTAAATAGGTTATTCATGAAATTGATTATAGGATTTCCTTTGTATAAAATCTTGCATATTTTTTACCATATAATGATTAATTCCTGGAATCTTTTCATGTGTGGCATCCTAGTGGTCTTAGGCTCACACCCTATCTACACCATTGTGTTTAAGTGGACCAGGTAATGTTTGACATAGTTAAGGGAAATGATTTTGGTGATGGTGATTTGGTTTTCTAGCTAATTTATTGGTGTAGTTTTATGGAGGTGGATTGAGGGAAATGACCCCTTGTAATGTGGTGGTTTTTGAGATAAAATTTCTAATCCATTTTATTGTAACATTTTTTGGTTTTTGTTTAAACTAGGTATCTCAATTCTGAAAAATTGTTTATGGCTTGTTTGGTTGAATTTTCAGATTCAGTTTACTGAATTTTTCTTATTTTTTTATTCTTATAAATTCCAATAAATCATTCCTAAGAATTTTTATGATACTTGAGAACTTGTTCCAGCCCGTGGGGATAGAGAATTCCCTTCCAACCATTCCATAGGCTGAGTCGAGCACTGGTTCAGATGCCAACTCGACTTGGTTTGTGACAGGTCTGAAGACATGAATATTACTCAATGAGGTTGATTTATTGAATTTTACATTTAGAAATGCATATAATAAATTTGGTGGATAAAATATATATCAACTAAGAAACTATTTATTGACATTGAGGGACAAAAATCTATCAAAATATTTCATTATCGGGTAGTTTTGTGTCAATAATCATCTCATTAATGAATATAAATGGGTTTGATATCTATTGAGTGATATTAAAGAATTCATAGTGGGTAATGGAGGTTGGAAACAAATCCATAAGGTGGATATTAAAGTTTCAAATAAAATATTTTTGGTTCATATTTTTTGTTAAGCATTTTTTCAAATAATTTTTGATTTATGATATATTGTTTTCAATTTCTTAGAATATTTTTTATAAGGTCTAACATGTTTGATGTTTATATAATAATTTTTTTATTGTGGAATGGCTTATGTAGTTATGGAACTCATTAACGATATTGTAATAATATGTTTCAATGATTTTTTTTGAATCAAATATGACTTAGTCTACATTAAAATTTGAATACTGTACATGCATTTATTTTATATGACTCTAATTGATTCGTATAACCTTACATGTCTTACAAAATTTACATCCACTAAGGAATATGAGTTTAATTTCCAATTTTTGACTTTAGTGATTTTTTTATGACTTTTTAGACTATATAAGAAGTTATTATTACATGTATGAATAATTTATTTCTTATAACCTTGAAGTCATATAAATTTATGTGAATTTATAGAAACATTAATCTAATTAAAAATAAAACAATGAAATTCCTAGGATAATATTCACTTTAAAAAATAACATAAATTATTTTTGATTATAATAGTATTAATATTTCATTAATCTCTTATCATGAAGAAAAACAATCTTTCTTTTGAACAATAAAATGTGAAAGAACTGAAGAAAATGAATTTTTTATTCAGTAATAATGTGGATTATAATGGTGATGATGATTTATTATTTCTATGTTCTTAAAATCACATAAAAACATTCTGAGATTCAAGATTTGATTTTAAACATCCATAGATAATCTAAAGCTATGATTTCATGTGAAATTATGATATGAGATAATTTTCATGTCAGAAATTTTGTCTTTTCAAGTAGTTGAGCATGAAAAAATGAAACTTTTTTCTTTTTAGTTTTTTGAAAATAAAACATTTTCATTATTACCAAGTGTTATTATAAATATCACTATTTCTAGATGAAGGAGACTAAAATGTTAAGGTATTTTGTTGAAAAATAATTGAAAGAAAGAGATGTGGGAAATTGTCACACAAGATGAGATTTATAATAAGATCTCATGAAATCCTGAATGAATAAAATGGTTATGTTATCATTTCATATTTTTGGTGGTATATCTGAAGAAAATTTTTTATTCTATTTTTGGTATGTTGATATGCATGAGAACATAATGGTTCTGAATATAGAAACAATATTATTTGATGAAATAGAGTGAAAAATCATTTAGCGGGAAATAAAATATAATACCACTTGGCATAAAGGTGTGTGTGAAATAGTGGGAGTCTTAGAGAAGAAGTAGGAGAGCCTAAATATAAGGTTGTGTGTGCTGATTTAATCTACTATCTGAATAATATAGAAATAACACTGAGAGAATAAGAAGAAGAAGCCCCTAAAAGGGTGTTGTATATATTTAATTGAGAATAAAATGTTCTTTAGTGTCGATTCACAAGGTATATATTATAGTGGATGTTCTTTATGTGAGTGAGTGAAATATTTTGGATATCATCTTTCTAAATCAAATAATATTGTCTAAGATCTATTATTGAAGAAATAATTATAAAAATACAAATTATCTATTTTGGTGGTGTATGATTTTCATATTTTAACTATCAGTGTATAGTTGAAAATATTGGGGGGGATCTTTGTGTTGGGAAACATGGTTCTTAGCGTAACAACTTACCCTACAACTGGTATTGATAAAAAATAATAATATAAAATCTATATCATTAAATTAAAAATTACTAAATTAAGGAGTATGATCTCATATTGAAGTTGAACCTTGTAAATACTCATATGTGTCCGTTCCACTTATTTATATTTTAATCATCCATGGTTGAGTATTATTACTAAATTTACAAAAATAGGTCCTAATTAGTCATTGGAGTTAGTTTTAAAAGAAAAATTTAAATTGTATAAATTGGGACACAATAATCCACCCCCACTGAATGTGACCATTCGACCCACTGAAACATAAAAAGTAAATAAGTGATCAAAAGATTCTACTTTAGTTATATTCATCATTTCAAGTAATATTTATGTTTTAATTATTCAGTATTAAATAAAACATGTCATTCAAAAAAATTTATTCATGTATATGAACCAATGAAATTTTTATTTATTATATCATGTAAGGTGAATTCTCTCAGTATCTGATAAAGGGTGATTAATATGTTTATTCTGAGAAGCACACAAATTCAGTTAACTAAGTTGAGGGATTCTCATGAAATAATTATTTTTTATTGAGTTATACTTAAATGTATTTATTATAATCCCTTAGAATTAAATGTTCATTATTTCATTTAAGAATGATTATTTTTATGTAATTTAAGTCTTAATTAATAATTCCATATTATTGGAATCATAGATATATGCTATCAGAAATGAATGATGAATATAAAAATATATAAACTATAACCAGTTTTGGAAATATAATTATTTATCACATAAAATTAAAAGTATTTATCTAGGATATACACAAAATTGTTTTAATTTTTTTTGGTTTTAAAACCCTTATGTATTATTATCACACTAAACTGTTATGTTTTAAAAAAATAAACCATTATAAATTAAGGTTAGTTACAAATCTTCTAGAGTTAGTTTTTACTAACCACATGATCAATTCTTAGGATAATCTAGAGGTAAATTCACATTCATCATTATATATCTATAAACAAATTTTATTTAAAATAGAAGTAATCAATTCAATTAGTAAAGGATATAGGATTCTCTAGGTGGGATTATTAAGAATAGTTTGACCGAGTATTCACCAATTTTTTAAAAATAGAGTAAATATTTTGATAAACACACACTATCTTATACTTATCATTGATATTATGGTATTATATAAGAAAATTAATGAGGATTATTATATACATTGTTAGTCTAATTTTTTTCCTTAATACATGTTTAGAAAATAAAATCACAACAAGTAACTACATGATAACTATATTGAAAAATGTAAATCATTTAATTTATGATATTATTATAGTTTATATTGTCATATCCATAAGTGTTTTAAGGTAAACATTTTTTTATATACGGTTTTAATATAAAAATTTACATCAATGAAACACAAGTTTCATCTCATCTAATTATCTTAGATCCACTCATGATATTATAATCCCTATGATAGAATGGTATTGGTCTAAATATATTATATTTCTAAGTGGGATAATTATAATATTAATATAGTTGGAGGAGGCTAGACCTAATCAAAGTATATGCTCCAAATGCACATGAGTAGTCATAGAATGCTAAACTCCTCAAGTATTTGGGAGAGGAATTCATTAAGATACACATGCTGATTTGAATGTTAAGAAAAAATGTGTACTTTTATATAGACCTAAACAAGTGATATATTATTTAATAAGAATAATGAATCCTATTTGGTAATGTAAGTGGAAACTATCTATGACTGATAAGTTCACACGAATTCAAGGATGTATTCCATATACCAAAATCTAGACCTATTTTTTAGAATCTTACCTAGTTAATATAAATCCAATGGTGGTAATTCATATGAAACTAAACATGTGTGTTTTAATTTAGCATTTATTAGCATTTATTGGTAATTTAAGGTTCAAGCTATGTTTAGGTACAATATATGAAAAAACATTACACCTAGTCACCTTTCTAAAATAAATTGGAATTTTACATCTTAATGAAAAATTATATGATTATTACATTAGGAATTAGATTCCATAGAAATATTATATGGCGTAAACCATATAGAAAATTTCTACATGACATGTCTAGAAGGGTTTGTGACACCAAAAAATACAATAATAAATTAAAATTATAGAGATTAAATTATGGTTCAGAAGAAAACTTCATTATTATAGATTTGTTTTGGGAATGAATGTGTGAAAATTGTCTATAAAAATTAATTTGGAGAACTATAGTTTTCCAGGATATAAATGTTGACAAACTATGGACCAAAATATGTTCAATATTATATTTTTATGAATAAATAAAAAATTTCTCCAAGAATGAATTTATGTATACTTCTAAGTTATAGGTAACACGATATATAAAGATATATATATCAGGTTTCATAGATCATGTAATAATATATACATTGACATGGTATTAGAAAATTCAAGATGGAGAAATTCAGAAATGAAAATTTTCCGGTATCACATGGCATGAAATCTCTCACTGTTGACGTTTGAAAACATAAGAGATGATTCTCATGAAGAATAAAATATACATTCTTAATGATACTTTTGAAATATTTATCACAATTAATTATATGTACTCGGGTTTTATATTTATTATTTTTGAAAAACATACAATGAATATGAATCAAAACAAGGAGAACTAAAATTAAATATTGTTATAATTGATAGATAATACATGAGAATGTAAATGTGGTTGAGTTCATGGGAATTGGGGAAATGAAAATACTAGTTATCAAGGGGATTCAATACAGGAGTTATTTTTGATATCATTGATTTAATATCAAATTTATGCTAAGGTAATATACAAGAGAAAATTTATTTCAACTAGTTGTTGAAATATATATATATAGAATGAGTATGTTTTGGTTTCTAATATATCTTATTAAGTTGGTTTAATAATGGTTTGATCCAAGATATGGTTCTAATTAGGATATAAAATATTAACTAAGGATAAATAGTTAATACATAGAGATATAACCTTATTATGTATTTTCATAGATAGTTGATGTCACAGTAATCCAAACAAACATTGGTATCAGGTAATCCTAATAGCTATTTTCACACCTCAATAAAATCATGTTTTTCATGGATGCATAAAAAATTATTTATAAGTTGGCCGTAGTGAAAGGAGGATTTATTTTTATTTGGTTCCTATAACTAAATGAATTTTTCCTTTTGAATACCCATATATTCAAAGTCTTTAATGTCAACTATTATCTTATCACATGATTAGTTTTCTTCTAAATAATAATAATTTGTTGATGTGCTTAGAAAATTTTTTACATTAAAATTTTATTATACCCCCCAACTATAATGAGATTCTTGAACTGATATGATAATATTCACAAATATTTACTACATGGATAGATAACATCTATTTCATGGGACAGAAAAATGTTTTGATATCAGGTGTTTAGGGTCGATAAGTCATTGTAACTTCTTATAATAAAGTTAACAATTGGTAATATCTAAGAGATGAGGTTATGAGATCAGAAAAACCAATAAAAATTTCATATTTTTTATATTCCATTTGATATTCTTATCTGAAAATTTGTGTATTGGTAATTAAAATTGAGATTATCAATAATTTCTATCTTGAATTGTGTACATTAATGGATTAAAAAAAATCATGATGACATATGGTCATAATAAGGTATGATATGTTGGTTGTGTCATACGTGATATACATTTATATGTTAATAAAATATTTTTCATCTTCTATTTAAGGAATATAGATATTTATGGACAGTTGACTGATATTGAACTATCTAATAAATCAATATCCATTATATTATATCGACTTATTTATTTATGAAATTATATGAAATAAAAATCAATCATATTGTTTTATGACATGAATTGTACAACCTGAATGATTAGATATCATGAAAAAGGGAATATATTACATAATTACCATCTATATAAGGTTTTTGTGGTTGCGATATTAACTTCCTCATCTATCTATTATTTGATATTTAATAATATGTTAAACTTTGAATTTAGGAAAGTTCACCTAATTCCACTAAGATAGATGTATAAAGGGTCTCACACATAGTGTGTCCAAAATCACAGTGAAATTATATTTTACTTTTCCAATTTGAATATGTTTTTATTGGTTTTGGATTAATAATTTCTAACATTCTGTTGATTTTATTAATTAAACCACCAGTTATGTAAAGGAATATATATATGAGTTGAATAATAAATTATTATTTATTTAAAAGTTAACATATAATTACAAGAATATAAAATAATTATTTATCTATTTTTTATTCCCAAGGCAACCCAATAAGTATTTATTCGATTATAAGAATATTAGAAATATATATTTATTCACTATTTAGTGAATATAATATTTTTATTGAAATTAATGATATAGTGAATATTATTTTTTAAATAAATATTTATCATCAAATGTTCGATAATTATTGAAGAGAATTAATGGGGTGATTTAAGAGTTTGGTTGAAATGATATATTTTATTTAATATCTTTAAAATAAATAAATATTTATTTATTTAAGAAATGAAATTTGAATATCAATGAATTAGGAACCATTATGAAAATAATAATAATCATAATAATAATAATATTATCGTTATTCAATATGGGGTTCACTTTGAATTAAAAAATTAGTTAAGTGTTATTTTGAAATAACTAATTCTCTAACCTAACTATATAACTGAACTTATATAATTTATAAGGTGATGGGTTATTTATGCACAAAAATTATTCCTAGTTAACTCTCTCAAAAAATATACAAATATTCTCATGAATAAAGAGTGAAAATCTTTCTACCCCTATCAAGATCAAGAGAATAGGAGGGGGACTTTGAGGAATGAAAATATTCTTATTTTGATCAATGATGAATTGCATATGTTTATTGGTTCTCCTGGGATATCACAAAGATTTCCATAGAAGATGTTATGAGATTCAAGGAGCATGTGTGGATAATAATCAATAGATTATGCCCTTGTAACCTTCAACATAACTACAAAATTACAGGAAAGTTAAATTATTTGATAATAAAGAATTAACTTAGACCTATGGTAATTATTTTCTATATAAATTAATTATAAAAAATATCTAAAAATATCCTCTATATGAATATTCCTAGGTTTCTTTCATTGAGTTTTTAGGATTAAATCCAAATAAATTGATGAAAAATATTTTTTGGAATGTGCCCAATTTGTTCTTGCGAATCCTGTAAATATATGAAAACTCATCCAACACATTGTTTGGATATCCTAAAAAACACCTTTTGGGATTCTCTCAATGTTTTGTAAAAAACATAATTTGAATTCACATAACCATAACATAAAACCCTTTGATAAATCATTGAATTGGAATGAATTATTAGTTACTTAATCAATAATTGTTTCCCATGAGTTTCATTTTGTAAAGTTCCCATACCACTCAAGCTATAAAGGGATATGTCATGATCTCTATCACAAACATGTGTCTATATACACGTGTCTACTATATCTAACATATACAAGTATATAAAATAATATAATCCATTTTCTAGAGACATTATCGGAACAAGGGACATAGAGTACATAAATACATTATAGAATACTCATATGTTCTCGACTCACCATGTCTAGATTGACTAAATAGATAAAAAATTCACATGCCATTCATTCAAGAAGATGAGAACATCAAATTAACATCATCCAAATAGAAAATAAAATCACATTCACCTTATCTAAATATAGACATATAATTACATATTCTATTTAAATCTAGGGCCTAGATTCTCTGTTGAGTAATGTATTGTTTTCAAACAATTCAAATTAATGTTTTTTAAAGGGGGAGATTATTTTAAATAATACTCTGTCTCTTTATGATGGTTTTGATGCTCACAAATACCCTTAATTATTTACTAATTATTTCGTTGAGTATTTTCAGGAATTTATTTTATTTATTTATTTCATATAACGAGATTTCATACTTCATTTATTCCGAGATCAATTTTAGCGCGTTCTGGAATCACTGTAGCGCGAGATCAGTTTTAGCACGTACTGGAATCACTGTTCATACCCTACGTTGATGAACGTAACGTATGGATGAAAAGTTTACTTTTTATGTTAAAAGAAACGTATGGTTAAGGAACCTTACGTTATTTTGAAACGTATGGTTAATGAACCTTACGTTGTTGAAAAGTATGGAAGAAGAACATTACGTTTGGAAGGAACCTTACGTTTTTGTTGTTAGACAAGTATGGAAGAGAAACCATACGTTAGTTTTCAGTGTGGAGTTTGTTTCTCAAAAGTATGGATCATCAACCTTACTTTTATAATCAACCGTACGTTCTTTGGAGAGTTGAAGCAAGACAAAGTATGGATGATCAACCCTATGTTTGAATGCTGAAGAGAAAATATGTATGTTCAACCTTACGTTTGTGAACCTTACGTTTGTAAACCTTACGTTTGTGAACCCTACGTTTGGAGCCACGTCATCAACCCTACGTTTGGCGTCGGGATATTTTTGACAGACGATATTTCCTTTTGCATTGGTCAAACAGGCGGATTATTAAGCGGATTTCGAGCCGATTCTTAAGTACGAATTTGACGGAATCAAAGACGATTTTCAACGGATTAATGATTGATTTAAAACGGAGCTTTTTATGCCGATTCTTCAGGGAAGTTACAACGGCTCTGTTATTTAATATCGCGAATCTAAAGGAGATTTTCATGGATCTATTTATGCGGAAGATTTTCTCAGATTTGAATATATATGTTCTATCTTGGAAACTTCGGATATATATATACACAGGAAAGTGTATGAAATATACAGATTGATCTTTTAACGAGCAAGAAACAGAGACTGTGTGAAGGCGTTCTTTTCTGGTGATCGAGAAGAAGTGTAAAACCTTTATTATCGAAGGAAGATCTTGATAACAGATTCACGTGTTCTTCATCGACTATCTGTTGTGAATCTACTGCTGCTGAAGTTGTGAAGTTTCTTGTAATATCTATTGCAACTGGATCGACTCAGAACTGTTTTTGATTACAGATCTTTATTTTCTGAAGACGATGATCTATCTACTGTCAATTGCATTCTGTTGCAATTGTGAAGAACAACTGGAGAAGTGTTTTCTTTATCGAAACCCTTTTTATTTTTGAGTGATCAGCTTCTTGTTCTAAGCTGTGTGGGTTCGTGTTTGAACCAGGAAGGCTGTGTTTGCCTGAAACTTGTAAAGGTGTCAACTGCCTGTACTCAGTTGTGAACAGGTCTGTGGAAACGAGGACCAGATAGTGAGAATCGCCAAGCTCGTGGATTTGAGCGTTGGTGGAGTGGACTATGGGCCTTCTGTTCCCCGAACCACTATACATCCGTGTGTTCATGCTTTTACTTTTTCCGCTGCATATTTAATCGTGCTAAAGCATAGTGGACATAATTTGTCTAAATTGAAGAGATTGTAATATTTTTGAAAAGACACAATTCACCCCCCCTCTTATGTGTAATCCGTAGATTCAGATCCAACAATTGGTATCAGAGGAGGAGCTTCTTATTTTTAAAGTCTTATCAAGCTAGAAGTATTTAAAGATTATACATAGTGTATCATGGCTGATACGAGAGAGGGAATGTCAATGGTTAGAGCACCTTACTTTAATGGAGATAATTATGGTTGCTGGAAATCACGTATGATTATTTATCTGAAAAATCTTGGTTACAGAGTCTATTCAAAGATTCTGACTCCCTATGAAATTCCTGAAAATCCCGATACATGGAGTGCTGCTACAGAGGCTGAGTATGACATGAATTCAAAAGCTATGAATGCAATCATCTGTGGTTTAGGACCGGATGAATTTAACAGAGTATCTCAATGCCCGACTGCATATGAAATGTGGCAAACAATAGCCGTTTCTTATGAAGGAACAGATAATGTAAGACAGATGAGATATGCAACTGCTAAATTAAAATTCGATACTTTCAGAATGATTGAAGGAGAAAGCATCACTCAGATGAATGGAAGATTGACAGAAATTGTCAATAATATAACAGCTCTAGGAGAACCAATCAAGCAGGATGATCAAGCGTTAAAGGTACTGAGAGTACTTCTTACTCGATGGAATGGAATCTCTGCAGCAATCAGACAATCAACTTCTGTTAAAGATCTAACTATGAGAGAGCTGATTGGTACATTGATGATGTACGAGGCTAAAATGAAAGATGAGGTAAATGAGCATAAAGTCTACATAAAAAGGGAAAATACTGCTTTGAAAGTGACTTCTCAACAAAAGGATAGAAAGATGAAGAACAGAGAAGTAAGTGCTAAATTAGAAATCTCTGATTCTTCAAATTCGGATGAAGAACTGGCTCAGCTAGCAAAAAAATTCAGAAAGTTCTACAGTAAGAAGAAAGACTTCAAGAAATCCTTCAAGAAGGATAGCAAGGAAGTGAGATGTTATGAATGCAAAAAGATGGGACATATCAGACCGTATTGTCCAAAATTGAAAGATGCAAAGAAGAAGAAATTCTTCAAAAGAGATGATTATGAGCAGAAAGACAAGAAAGCTATGAAAGCTACTTGGAGTGTTTCTGAAGACTCAAGTAATTCTTCTGAATCAAGCTCAGAGAAGGAGGAAGCCAATTTAAAATCAAATATGTGTTTCATGGATGAAACTGATGAGGTACACTCATACTACTCCTCTGACTCAAATAATGAATCAAACTCTGAAACAGGTTTCTCAAATAAAAAACTTGCAGCTTACTGCAATATGCTTGAAGAAAGGTATGACTCATTATTTAAAAAATATAAATCTATAAAGAACTTGCATAAAGCTATTTCAGATGAGAGAAATACTTTGCTAAAACAACATAAGGAATTAATTGACAAATACAACTCTGCTGACTCAAATAAAATTAATTTTGAATCAAAAATAAAAACTCTACAGGATGAAGTAGAATCTTATAAAAAGGCTGCATTAGTTTTTACAAAAGGAGAAAACGCCTTAAATGAGATACTTGGAAAAACTGTAATTAAAAAGGAAAGGTTTGGAATTGGAAGTAAAGGAGAAAAACCTAAGTTATACAAAAATTATTTTGTTCCTAGCACTAAACAGGTTATTTGTAACTTCTGTGGAACAAAAGGTCATATAGCTAAAAACTGTTTTATAAGACAACCTCAAATATGTGGAATTAAGAAAGCTTATATTTCCAATGATCTATATGATTCAATCAATTTTAAGAAAACAAAGCAAATCTGGATACCCAGATCACTGCTTGCTAACACTCCTGGACCCAACAAAATATGGGTACCAAAGCAATTTGTTTGAATGACTTTACAGGTAACAGGTCATCAAAGAAAGAAAGAAATATGGTATATGGACAGTGGCTGCTCAAGACACATGAGTGGAACTTCAGCTAATTTCTCTTCTCTTACTCGAAAGGAAGGAGGACTTGTCACCTTTGGTGACAATGCCAAAGGAAAGATTATTGGTATTGGAACAGTTGGAGATCCAGAGACAGTCTCAATCAACAAAGTACTTTATGTACAAGGGTTAAAACACAATCTGATAAGTATCTCTCAACTCTGTGATGATGGATACACTGTTGATTTTACTAACAATAGTTGTACTGTTTCTAAAGATAAACTGTTTAAGTTTAGAGCACCCAGAAATGATAATGTTTATACTTTGGATTTGTATTCCTTGTGTAAACAACAAGTAAACTGCTTAACTGCTAATATAAGTGAATCCTGGATCTGGCATAGAAGACTTGGTCATTGCAATATATATGCTTTACATAAATTATCTAAGAAACATCTAGTTTCTGATTTTCCTAGTCTCAAATTTGAAAATG
Source organism: Viscum album (assembly GCA_963277665.1). Classification (NCBI taxonomy): domain Eukaryota; kingdom Viridiplantae; phylum Streptophyta; class Magnoliopsida; order Santalales; family Viscaceae; genus Viscum; species Viscum album. The sequence goes on along the minus strand of OY728126.1, from coordinate 764,421,618 downwards.
ACAGATTCTGTGATGCATGTCAGCTTGACAAGCAACACAAATCATCATTCAAATCTGTTAATAAAGTTGCTACAACTAAACCTCTAGAACTTATCCATATGGATTTGTTTGGACCTTCAAGAGTAGCAAGTTTAGCTGGTAAATTATATGTTTATGTATTAGTTGATGATTATTCTAGATTTACTTGGATTTTCTTTTTGAAATTTAAAAGTGAAGCTTTTAGTTTATTTGAAAGTTTTTGTAAATCTATTCAAAATGAAAAAGGTTTTAATATAATCTCATTGAGAAGTGATCATGGTGGAGAATTTGAGAACCAGGAATTTAATTCCTTTTTCTCAAACATGGGTATTAAACACACCTTCTCTGCTCCAAGAACACCTCAACAGAATGGGATTGTAGAAAGAAGAAATAGAACTATTCAAGAAATGGCTAGAACTATGTTAAATGAATATAGCCTACCTATATATTTCTGGGCAGAAGCTGTTAATACAGCTTGTTATATAATGAATAGAATTTTAATAAGACCTATTTTGAAAAAGACACCCTATGAACTATGGAATAACAGAAAACCTAAAGTAAATTACTTTAAAGTTTTTGGATGCAAGGTTTACATCTTGAATACCAAAGATAATCTTGGTAAATTTGATCCAAAATCTGATAAAGGTATTTTCTTAGGATATTCTACAACCTCCAAAGCTTATAGAGTCTATAATAAAAAGTCAAGGATTGTTGAAAAATATGTTCATGTGAAATTTGATGAATCTGATCCTTTTGAGAAAAGGATAGAACAAATAGATGAACCTGATTCTAATGAAAACATGAGACTTGAGAATTTAAAGAATGATTTTGAAAATGATATAAAAGAAATTCAGTCCAGTTTAGAAGAACATGACACTGAAGAACCCTTGAATGTAATGCCTAGACAGTCTAGAACCTTAAAGAATCACCCTTTAGAATCTGTGATAGGTGACTTAGAGACTGGTATTCAAACTAGAAGAAACCTTGGAAACATAGTTGAATTCTCTGCTTTCCTATCCCAACAAGAACCTAAGACCATAGAAGAAGCCTTAGATGATGAGAGCTGGGTAATAGCAATGCAGGATGAATTGAACCAGTTCAAGAGAAATAAGGTTTGGGAATTAGTTGAAAGACCACATGATTATCCAGTAATAGGAACTAAATGGGTCTTTTGGAATAAATAGGATGATCAAGGGATAATAACTAGAAATAAAGCAAGATTAGTAGCTAAAGGATATAATCAAGAAGAAGGAATAGATTATGATGAGACCTTTGCACCTGTAGCCAGGTTAGAAGCAATTAGAATCCTTTTAGCCTATGCATCTTATATGAATTTTAAATTATTTCAGATGGATGTTAAATCTGGCTTTTTAAATGGTTATTTAATGGAGGAAGTTTATGTTGAGCGACCTCCTGGTTTTGAAAATTCTCAAAAACCAGATTCTGTTTTCAAACTTACTAAAGCTCTTTATGGCCTTAAACAAGAACCTAGAGCTTGGTATGAAAGACTAAGTTCTTTTCTTTTGAAAAATGATTTTACTGTTGGACTGGCAGATCCAACACTCTTTAAGAAAACTGTGAAAAATAATGTTTTGTTGGTATAAATTTATGTTGATGATGTAATTTTTGGATCAACCAATAAAATTCTTTGTCATGAATTTTCAGAATTAATGCAAAAAGAATTTGAAATGAGTATGATGGGAGAATTAAATTTCTTTTTGGGTCTTCAAATATTTCAAAAAGATTTTGGAAATGTTTTAAATCAATGAAAATACATTACTGATTTACTTAAGAAATTTGTACTTGAAAACAGCAAGCCATTTACAACTCCTATGTGTACTAATATAAAACTTGATTTGGATGAAACTGGAAAATTAGTGGACAACAAGTTATATAGAGGTATGATTGGTAGTTTGTTATATCTTACTGCTAGTAGACCAGATATAATGTATTCAGTATGTCTTTGTGCTCGATTTCAATCAAATCCCAAAGAATCCCATTTAACTGCTGTTAAAAGAATTTTTAGATATTTAAAAGGTACTATTTATCAATCTCTGCTTTATCCAAAAACCTCTGACTTTAATTTAATTTCATATTCAGATGCTGACTTTGGAAGCTGTAGATTAGATAGGAAGAGTACTTCAGGAACATGTCACTTTTTAGGAAAGTCTTTAGTATCATGGTCTAGTAAGAAACAACACTCAGTTGCCCTGTCAACAGCCGAGGCAGAATATGTGTCTGCAGGTAGTTGCTGTGCACAGGTGTTGTGGATGAAAAACACTCTTATGTACTTTGGATTAATTTTCAATAATACACCTATTTTATTTGATAATACTAGTGCAATTAATATTTCAAAAAATCCTATTAGTCATTCTAGAACTAAGCACGTTGATATAAGACATCACTTTTTAAGAGATCATGTATTTAAAAAGAATATATTTTTAGAATTTGTAAATACAGAAAATCAATTAGCAGATATTTTTACTAAACCACTTCCCACGGCAAGGTTTGAATTTATTAAGGGGGAGTTAGGTTTATTTAATTTTAAATAATTTCTGTTTTCGAATTCTGCTTAATTTCTGTTTTCCGCTATAAGTAATTTTATTTTGTTTTAAATAAAAGTAATGATTAGTGATTACACGGGAATCAAGGCTGTCAGAACCGTTTCACCTTCTAAACTGCTTCACCTTTTTCGGAAACCCTTTCGAAAACCTAAAACCGCACATCTGCTCCAAAACCCTTTTCTGAATCTTCAAACCCTAAACTTACGAACCTTCAGAAATCGTTGTTGGAATGGAAAAGACTAAGCGTCCAGATGAAGCCGAGAGCAGTGCTGCAAAGAAACCTAAGGTAGTAGGTCGGAAAATACTGCAAGGTAAAGTCATAGATTTAGAGTGGCTGTTTGAAACTAATTTACTGTTGAAGTAAGCGTTGTCGTTTCAAAGCCTTGAGCAAGCTTTTAATAGTGCAAATTCTGAGTTTCTATATGAGGCAGAAATGAGACATTTCTTTAGAACTGTTCAGTTTAGCCTTGGAGATACGGAGGATAGTTTATTGGCTCAAATAGAGGATAAGGACTTTTCAATATCATCTGTAGAGATAAGTCAAATTCTTAACTGCCCTCATGAAGGAGTTTTTCATTTCGATTTACGGAATATTGGATATTCTGTACATAAGTCTGAAGACATTATGTCTTTTCTGTTTGGAACCAGAGTGATAAAGAAGATGTTTATTAAGGATTTGGAGCCCGATCAGAAAATTTTGGTAAAATTTGTTCAGACTGGTTTAGCACCAAGAATGGCTGAGATGGAGAAAATCCTATACCCGGACATGTACATAATGTATCTTCTGATGTGTGATATTAAGTTTAATTTTCCTCGGTTTATGATAAGATATCTGAGTTACTGCGGTCAGAGTGAAGCAAGAATGACCTTTTTCCCTTATGGAAGGTTCATTTCTTTGTTTTTTTTAAAAGAGGAATGATCAGATTGGTAGATGCTGGGGTGAAATGTCACCACAGTAATGTTTTCAATGATGGAACTTTAAGGAAAGTAGGATACTTCTGGAGCACAATTAAAGGAAAACTCTTACCTGTTGAAGCTGAAGAAAACTCGGAGAGTGCTCAGGATCAACCGGCTAAGTCCAAGGAAGGACAAGCAGAATCAAGAGTTAGTACAGTGGCAAGAAGAATTCGTTTTGAGATGGAGGAAGTTGAGGAAGAGAGAAGTCAAGAAGGACTTCAATCTAGAAGGAAGAGGTCAATTGATGAAGAAGTTATCTCTCCTGCCTTGAAATCCTCTGAACCGGTAATTTCTTATTCATTTGTGAGAGAAGCTGTTGTGGAGCAGACTGCACCGATAGAGGAACCAGCAGCTCAAACAGAAACTCAAGAAGAACCTCAATCTGCTGTTGTGGCTGTTGAAAAAGTAATTCAACAAGAACAACTTATGGAGGCAGTGCCTGGTGAAGAAGTGGCCGGACCTCAAGAATCAGTAGAAGTCAGAGAGACTACTGTTCATGATGAGCATACTTCTGAAGCTCATACAGAGGTACTTCAAGAATATTTTTCAGTGGAAGAGTTACAGGCTTCAAAAGATAGTTCAGTGGATCAACCTTGTCAGGACAAGGACAAAGAACAGTCGGATGCAGATTCCTTACCACTTTCCCTGCTTCATCAACCTACTTCTGAACATGAGAATCGAGCACAGGGTGCCCCTGATTCGAGAAAAGAAGAAGTTGTTGAGTTGTACAAGCGTATCTCTCAGTTAGAATCTGAGAATGTTAGTCTCAGAAATTATCTGGACTTAGAGCAGTTGAAGTTTCAGAAACTGAAAGAATGTACTGTTTCAAGACAGGAAGTAGATTTGTTTAAGACCGATATGCTGCATGCTGTTGATCAGTTAAAATCAGAGATGGTAAAGAAAGATGATTTGTCTGAGTTGAAGATTTACATGGAGAATAAATTTGAGTTTATTGCAAACAGTGATGTGAGTGGATCAGGCTCTTCACCTGATTTGATTCGGAGATTTCAAGCAATTACTGGAGAAATGAGCAATATGAGTGACAGATTACACGATCTTTAGTGTAATAGTGCCCCTTTGTCAGTTTTGCTAGATAATCAGAAATTTTTAGTGGATCAGTTGACATCTGGAGAGCAACCGATTAGGATTCTTTTGAATCAGTTATCAGAAAAACTGGCTCTTTTTGTTGAAAAAGAAGAAAGAATGCATGAGTTTTTCAGAGTTAATTTGATTGAAGATATTCATATGAATCAAGAGAACAGAGATCTTATCATCAAGTTAGGAGATGGGATGATGAAGAGACTCAGAGAACAGTTTACAGAGATAAAGACCGCGTTTCAAAGGAAATAGACACCTTTTTCCCTGTCTTATCTATGAACCTTGATTCCTCTGTATATCACAATCGTTTATATATAACAGCTTGTGAATGAAAATTCTTTTCTTATTTATTTTGTTTTGTTTATTGATTTATGATTAAGTTAGCCAGTATAACAAATTCACTTATTCATACACAGTTAACTATAGCATTTACTTATAGTTCAGTGCAATATTGAATGTGTTCAAATCCGTAATTTTTTCATTCTTTTTTATATCACAAAAGGGGGAGAATTTGGATAAACACAACATTTAAATTCATTTGTTTCCTATGAAGAAATTTGGATATATGGAGAATTTGGATATATACGATATTTATATGGAGAATTTGGATATATACGATATTTATCTTTTATCTATTTTTAGCTGAAAATTTATTTTTATGGGGGAGAAATTTTATTATAGTTAAATATTGTTTTAATCCTTTCAAAATTCTAAAATTTTATAAAACTAATTTTTCAATAAAGATTGCAATTAAATTAGTTCTATTATTTTTATGGGTTTTGTGATCATCAAAAAGGGGGAGATTGTTGAGTAATGTATTGTTTTCAAACAATTCAAAATAATGTTTTTTAAAGGGGGAGATTATTTTAAATAATACTCTGTCTCTTTATGATGGTTTTGATGCTCACAAATACCCTTAATTATTTACTAATTATTTCGTTGAGTATTTTGCAGGAATTTATTTTATTTATTTATTTCATATAACGAGATTTCATACTTCATTTATTCCGAGATCAATTTTAGCGCGTTCTGGAATCACTGTAGCGCGAGATCAATTTTAGCGCGTTCTGGAATCACTGTAGCACAAGATCAGTTTTAGCGCGTACTGGAATCACTGTTCATACCCTACGTTGATGAACGTAACGTATGGATGAAAAGTTTACTTTTTATGCTAAAAGAAACGTATGGTTAAGGAACCTTATGTTATTTTGAAACGTATGGTTAATGAACCTTACGTTGTTGAAAAGTATGGAAGAAGAACATTACGTTTGGAAGGAACCTTACGTTTTTGTTGTTAGACAAGTATGGAAGAGAAACCGTACGTTAGTTTTCAGTGTGGAGTTTGTTTCTCAAAATTATGGATCATCAACCTTACTTTTATAATCAACCGTACGTTCTTTGGAGAGTTGAAGCAAGACAATGTATGGATGATCAACCCTACGTTTGAATGCTGAAGAGAAAATATGTATGTTCAACCTTACGTTTGTGAACCTTACGTTTGTAAACCTTACGTTTGTGAACCCTACGTTTGGAGCCACGTCATCAACCCTACGTTTGGCGTCGGGATATTTTTGACAGACGATATTTCCTTTTGCATTGGTCAAACAGGCGGATTATTAAGCAGATTTCGAGCCGATTCTTAAGTACGACTTTGACGGAATCAAAGACGATTTTCAACGGATTAATGATTGATTTAAAACGGAGCTTTTTATGCCGATTCTTCAGGGAAGTTACAACGGCTCTGTTATTTAATATCTCGAATCTAAAGGAGATTTTCATGGATCTATTTATGCGGAAGATTTTCTCAGATTTGAATATATATGTTCTATCTTGGAAACTTCGGATATATATATACACAGGAAAGTGTATGAAATATACAGATTGATCTTTTAACGAGCAAGAAACAGAGACTGTGTGAAGGCGTTCTTTTCTGGTGATCGAGAAGAAGTGTAAAACCTTTATTATCGAGGGAAGATCTTGATAACAGATTCACGTGTTCTTCATCGACTATCTGTTGTGAATCTACTGCTGCTGAAGTTGTGAAGTTTCTTGTAATATCTATTGCAACTGGATCGACTCAGAACTGTTTTTGATTACAGATCTTTATTTTCTGAAGACGACGATCTATCTACTGTCAATTGCATTCTGTTGCAATTGTGAAGAACAACTGGAGAAGTGTTTTCTTTATCGAAACCCTTTTTATTTTTGAGTGATCAGCTTCTCGTTCTAAGCTGTGTGGGTTCGTGTTTGAACCAGGAAGGCTGTGTTTGCCTGAAACTTGTAAAGGTGTCAACTGCCTGTACTCAGTTGTGAACAGGTCTGTGGAAACGAGGACCAGATAGTGAGAATCGCCAAGCTCGTGGATTTGAGCGTTGGTGGAGTGGACTAGGGGCCTTCTGTTCCCTGAACCACTATACATCCGTGTGTTCATGCTTTTACTTTTTCCGCTGCATATTTAATCGTGCTAAAGCATAATGGACAGAATTTGTCTAAATTGAAGAGATTGTAATATTTTTGAAAAGACACAGTTCACCCCCCCTCTTGTGTGTAATCCGTAGATTCAGATCCAACATTCTCTACTATACAAATTGGAGGGAAATCCCATCTTATTTAAGACTCAACCAATTACATAATCAATAATATAACTAACCACCCATAATTAACTCAGTGTCAAGGATAAGGAAATAAATATATCATGGTATGCTAGTTCCCATTCTATGTATCCTATACAACTTAGCTAGAAGGATTTAATATGAATCACGACCCCTAACATAAGAAATAAATTGTTTATTATCCTCATTGTGGTATATTTTATGGGTCATATAGTTCCCAAAACTCATTCTATGCCTCGTGAGAATATTTCATATCACTATAAAATTCATTACAAAAAATAACATTTCATCACAACAACTAGTTTTATAGGATAAAAATTAACATGGGGTAGGTAAAAGTTATTATTTTAGAGGTCAATTACCATTTCACTTGATGAATATATGAAGCCAAAATGAAATAATGATAAATTATAGCCAAAATATTTCATAACAAGACACATATTTTATTCTTATTTTATTAATAAAACTAAAAAACATATTTTAGGGCATGTCTAATCATATAATATATGGTATAATACTAAACTTATTTATATTTTATGTAAATTTATAGTTTTATTAATTTCATTACATCTATTCATAATTTCTATCACATCTCTATGTGAATATATGATGAAATATCACACTAAACTCATTTTCCATGTATCATATATAAAGAAATACTTTTTGAATAATGTTGATACATTCATAATGTTAAATTTTTTGAATATATACTTCAAATATCATTTCATCAGGAAAAAACTTTTAAAAATTTAATATATTTGGTTATCTATTTCTAGGCCCATGACTATATTCAAATAACCATTCCATATCAACTTTTCTTTGGGATCAATTATTAACAAAATGAAACTCATTATGATAAAACTATTATTTAATAAAACATGCTTAAAACATTTAGGATACTAATTGATTTTAAATTCCATCAGTTCCATAAATCATTAGCTAGATTCTGAATTCTTATAGAATTAAAAAAGTTGTAAAATATATATTTGGTATCCTATACTCTTTGAAAATGATGAATTTATATTTATAACATTACTACATAACATTGAATATTCAAAGTATTTTTCAAATACCATCATGTTTTTTCAACTATTCTATATAATAGAGAAATATTTCCCTTTTTTTATAACTCTTTAGGGTTTTCTAACTAAGGGTGAATATTGTTTATTCTAATATTTTTCCAAGTTGAATTTTTTTCGATATACACTATCAGCAAAATACAAATTCTTAGAAATCCCATATAAAATTATGTAATCCTTAATTGGTTTAGGATATTAGATAAAAGTTTATCAAGAACATTAATATCATCAAAACCATTTTTATTGTAATTACATAATTGGTAACATAATCTTATCAAGCATCAAATGAAATCTTCTATCTCTCCATGTCATTAACACGCACAATCGTTTTCTATAAATGAGCGAAGACCAACATCCCTGGGGTTATCTTACACATTATGTGTTTAAAATGTTAGGATAATAATTATATGATAATTTTAAGAACTTTGTTTCAATTATTAATAAAATACAACATTTTATTGTTTATGAAGACATTATGCTAACAAATACAATTTTCCTTATTAATTATGAATGGATCTTATTATTATATACCATTTTTTGAATTTTCTTTTATTAATTATCTCCATCAAATGGACTGATCTAAAAGTCATCATTAATGATTATGGTGATTCTATTTATATCTATAACTAAATCTTTTATCGATTGATTATTATGTTTTATATTCAATCAAAAATTAATTTAATTAAAATTCACTCCCACTAAATTTTTACTCCATTTATGCATTTAAATCATATCAGAGGTGACCTAAGCATCACTTACATAAATACTATATCATTTAAAATGAATATTCAATACATATCACAATAATAAATTCCTAATAACTATAAAGGTTTAGTGTATTTATGGATTATATATATAATAATCTTATTTAAAAATAATCTTTGACATATCCCACAAACCATCTTAAAATATTGTATGTTCTAGTGTCCCCTTACTTAATAAGCTTCATCATAACCTGGAAAAATGGAAACATATGAAAAAGTGATCTTATATTCTCAGTAAGATTAAACTCATGAGATAAAATTTGATGGCCATAATTAAGAATAATATAGTAATACATGTTTTATAACATGATCATAACTTATTAAAACATACCCAACAAGGCATAGACCATATATCATGGGTTAATGAATAAAGTTTTTTCATAATAAAATATTTGACTGATAAGGGTGAAGAATCCTTAATAATAAATCATGGTCCATAATATTTTATTTGAAGAATAATATATATGTTTTATGAATACATATAATAATATAAATCATATTTCAATGATACCAATCAAAACATTAATCGCATATTTGACTTAGGATGACTGCCTATGCATCTTCTTGGGGTGGGAATGGGCTAACTGCCTATGTACTCTCTTAGGATTAGGATAACCGTACGTATACCCATTAATATCATGATATATAAATCACTAAAAAATTAATTGGAGGGATAAATAATTTTAGGCCCATCCATTACATAATTAAAACCATATATAATTGTTCCACCAAATAATAAAAGCATTCATTATTTCATTATAACTTAGTTAGCCCATGTGAACAAAATATGTTTTATGAAAATAGAATTAAAACATAACCATCATAAGAAATAGGAATAAATAAGTTTTATGGAATCATAATATAATATCTAAATTTTAACATAAGTTATATTTAATGATGTTGACCACGTTGAGAATCATATTTTCAAGAATATTGAATAAATCACATTGTAAAATAAGAAGGAATAATCTTTATCTTTTAAAAAAATTAAGAATTAATATTATTTGGAAAAAATTTAAAACATGTAAATGAATAATTGTAAATAATAATTGTCATAAAATAATATTCTTACATGGAAAATATTATGAATATGTTGTTTTCACAATGTTGAGAAAGACAAAACCTAATGAAAATGTTAAAACATTCCTTTAAAACATTTGAAAATAATTTAAAATAGTATAAATGAAATTAATCAATTACTAAATCATATATATGTTCATCCAAAAAATCATCCAATGAATATGGATATATAGGAGGAATAATTTTGACCAAAAAGAAGAGGTGGGGTTAGTTTCTCTCACAAACATCACATTGGGTAAATTATTTACCAACGGAAATGAAATTGAGAGAGAACATGTAAAAACACAATAACCTAAGGGGAATAAAATGGTTGTTGATTTAGTTATAAACATAAATTTTTTTTCTCAAATGTAAATTTAGTCATAAAAATATCATTTTTAAAATGAAATAGGAAAGGAACCCTTACTTTTTTCTCTTCAATTTCTTGAATTCTATTTAGTATCTTTTATATTTAAAAGAACCATATTAATAATTTATCTCATAATATTATTATTTTTTATTAACTTTTATATATTCTTCAATTATAATCATTATTTACACATGTATTAGTTAGTTAATGTTTATTTTCATCATTGGATGTTAGTAATTTCGATTATTTCATACATGTTTTGAAATAGCGATGTTGAACCCCATTTTTGATACCATATTTATCATTATTAGATTATAAAAGATATTTAATTATCTTTTTTTCATTGATTTATATATCCTAATATTCACTTAAAAAAACCTATGGGATGGTTTCATGATAATGTGATACATGATGAACTTGTTTCAGGTAATTTAACGATGTTAACGAACTACTTTATAATGATAGTTAAAATTTTTATATAACTATTTGAGAACCATATTCATGAAATATATTACTACTAAATATAATATATATTTATATAATATATTTTAAAACCATAAATATATGGTGGTTATGAAAAAATTGGAAATGATTCTCAAGTAGGAGGTAGTTTATACATAACACGAATGCCATTACCATTTTCATTGAATGGTTGAGAGGGAGATGGATAATTCTTACATTAATATAATATCATTTTAGTATAATAATGATATTAATTTTATTATATTATAGTGGATATAATATATTTTGAGTATGGTGGATGATAAATATAGAGAAGATAAAGTGAGAGAGTTGGTGATACTCACATTGGGAGTTTCAATTTTTCCTTAGAGGATCCTTTAAAAATGGAGAAATTAAGAATTATTATTGTAAAAAGGGGATATAAGACATATAATTTGAATATAATGGAGGTAAAATTGTTATAGGTTCTAGAAAAATTCAAATAATAAATGTGTCTTTATGTGGGTGGAATTTATCTCCTTTTATAGATGAGAAATAGCGACTTCAACAAGAAAATGAATATTAAGAAATTGGTATGAATGGAATTTCATGAGTGTTAACTGAATTCGGTGAGAAATGTTTGGCCAGACATGTGGGGATGAATTTTGGACCTACCAAAGGTCTTATATATCGCCTAAGTATCATGTAATCCTAACAAAAATCAAGCCACTTAAGTTACCTATTTTTACCTTTATTAACCTTGATAAAAAAATTAACCATTATAATTATTTTTTAGTAAAAATATAAGATGACCCATATTACCAAATTTTTATGTTATTAATTATAATATGTGATAGATTTATTCAAAATAAATTTCTTAATATATGAAAAGTAATTTTTTAAATTTAAATATAATATATCTAAAAGGCTGTTTTGTAGAAAAATGTCATTTTATACATTTATTATTTTTTATTATTATTTCATATAAAATAATAATTAAATTAGTTTTAATGTATTATTGATATAAAAAATATAACATATCATAATTTTACCATAATATATTTAGTTTATTTAAATAAAAATAAAAAGAGTATATCAATTCAATTTTAGAAAAAATACATTTTAAGCATAAAATGATATTATTATTTATTGAGCTATTATAATTTAATTTTATCAATGAATTAATATTTAAAATGACTTTAATTTATCTTCTTAACCACATTAAATAATGTATTTACCAATATTTATACCTTCTAATTAAACTGTTTTATCATAAGGATTGTATCATAAATTGTTTTGATTTGGTAGTTTGTGTGAAATATGTTATCGAACATGTAAAATTTATTTAAATGAAATATATTCTAAAATATATCATTATTAAATTATACCCACATTAAAATTTAAAATTTAGAATTTTATTATTCTAATGAAATAATATAAGGTGACTCCCTCTTTTTTACTTCCTCAGGTTCCCACATAGCTTCTTGGAGTTTATAATTTCAATGTAGGACTTTGACCAGGTGAGTTGTGTTGTTCCAAAATGGTTTATCTCTTCAATATAGAATCTCTAATAATTATTCCCCATAAAAAATATCATTATATTTCTCTATATACATTGAGTTTTTTATATTTTAAGGATATGGATAATACTTCTTCAAAAGAGAAACATGGGACACATCATGAACTTATGATAGGTTCATTGGAAGAAAAAATAAATAAGATAACACCCTGATATGATCAATAATATCAAATGGGCTAACATGTGTATTTCTAAAATTCCCATTATTTGTAAATCTCATAACTTTATTTCCAATAGATAATCATAAGAATACCTTTTAACAAACTCTGAACACTAAATTATTCCAATGATTTTCATCATAACTCTTCTATTGACTCTGAACATCCATGATGTGCTGTTGAATAGTTATAACTATGTTTTACATTTCATCATATAGATCATGTAACAATATTTGAATTTCTCCAACTTAATCCCAACATTTTTTTCTTCACTTATTTTAATAAAGGGATTTATAAAGATCCATCTAAATGATAAAGTGAAAGTAATTTTATTTGGAGAAATAAACTAATGGAAGGTTTTCATCCCAAAAACATTAGAAATACATTGAATAATCACTAAATGTATTATCTAGTGTTTAAATGGTCCTATAAGATTTACCAGCTATCTATGGATGATATAAATTTATAATGTTAAACTCTTTATTCAATTCCTTATAACAACTTATCTTTAATTTTAAGGTAAACCTCATATCTTGATCAGACTCTATCAAGAGTGGTACCCAAATCCTTACAAACAATATAAAATATATCATAATTTTTTCCATGTGAGAAATATTTTCTAATAGTAATGAAATTAATTTCGTTCATAAGTCATTTAACTGTAACCCAAATGGTTTTATATATGTTATATTTATTTATAAGTTATAAATTGAAACATTTGGAAATGTTTTATTATTACCATACAGTAATTTGTCATGGTTTCATAAAAAACGTAGACTTATAACATTCAAACTTAACTTACTGACACATAAAGAATTATGATACATACTTTTAATATGTCCATTCATGTTTCCCATCAAAAATGATCCTTGATATCTACATTTTTTTTATTCTAGGATGGATATAGAATCATGTGCTATATTATTCATCCAATAACTAATTCTTTAATTATAATATTGAAGTATACATATTATGTTCCTAAATTATATCAATTTATCAGGGTCACGGAAAAACTCTAAAATAATCTATACTTTCTTTTATAGTTTTAAATCATCCTTCTATAAGTCTTTAATATTTCAATATATGGATGGTGGAAAAATAATTTGGGTATGATAATATTTCTCCCCTTACATAAAGTTTTCAAGGAAAATATTTTTCAAATTCATAGGTATTGGATGTCTTTAATCCTCATCATGGACAACCTAGAATGATCATTATGACTCTACACGTCAACCACCTTATTCACAATATTAGGTGGTAATGTATTGAGAAGTTATAAAATCTTGTCAATCCCAACCATCTCCCTTAGAACATATTGAAATATTTTCATGTGAATATATATTTAAATAATTTATTATCTGTATATATATATATATAACACCTTTCAAAATAAATATAATTCCACTACATTTTTAAATAAGAAATTATTACTCCTGGTTCCAAATCATGAGTCAGGTAATTTTTATCATGATCCATCAATAGGTATGAGGAATATGCTACCATAATGTTTTTTTCATGAGATTAAATCCCAATCATTTATTTATTTCATCACTATATATCACAAAACCTTTTCTATTATAGATTTGGGTAAGGATAGGTTCCCTATTAGACCTTCTCTTCAACCGATTGAAGTTTTATTCACACACATCTATCTGAATAATCTTGGATCCTTTTAGAATTAAAAAGGTTATTGAATTTTATATCCTTGAGAAATTCTTCATAAATCATTGTTCATATCCATCCAATATAATAAAAAATATATCTTGATAACTGAGTTTGTTATATGAAATTATTCCACAACCTTATTCAATGAGGGATCCACATATATACCGTCACTGGTGATTACATGACCTAGACTGATACTTTATATAGTAAGAATTCATAATTTTTATTTTTTTTATACTGTTAATATTTCCTCAAGTTCTTTAACATAATAATCCAATGATCCTCATGATATTCCTTTCTATTGTAATACATGAGAATATAATATATAAATATTACCAATAATAATCAAGGAATCCTCTAGAGACTATTAATTATATCCATGAAGATAGTAGGGGAATTTATAAGCCTAAATGGAATCACAATAAAGTCATAGTGTCCGTACCTCACATAGAAGGCTATATTGGGTTTATCCACTATTTGTACCTTAACTAATTATATGTATATTGAAGGAAAATCACTGAAAAGTATGAAATCAATGTATTTTATCAAACAATCCATCAATACAAACTATATGATACTAGTTCTTGATAGTAATCTTGTAAAATTCTTGATAATGAATTCAAAGATGCATTGACAAATCATTATTTTTAAAAATAGAATAGGCACAACCCATGGTGTCACACTAGGGAGTATGAATTCCTTTTATTTATTATTCGAGAGTCTTTTTAGAATTACTATATCTTAACTGGAATTTTTCTATAAAGAGTTTTTGAAATTATCAAAAAAACTGATATGAGTTCTATTGAGAACTCAACTTCACCATTTTGGTGAAAACTAGAAAATTCTATAGGAAATACATTGGTATATTTATAAAAAAAAGGAATATGTTCAATTTTCACTTTCCTATCAACCATTTGGGATAAATTAACTTCATAAATAGATTTTATAACCCTTATAATGTAAGTTATTTAATTTTGATGTTAATTTTCATCCTCACACTGATATATGGCCATAGGTTGATCCAGAATATCAAATGTCTCTTCCATTATTCAAGGTCTTTAACATAATTCCAGGATTATCTTAATTATATTCATTTCTATTAGAAATCATGGGAAAATAACTTGTACATGTAACTAAAAAATGGCCAATGGGGCCTCTAATGTATCTATTAATTAGATCCATGATGATATAAGGAAAATTGGTAAGCCTAAATGGAATCACTATAAATTCATAGTTTCCATACATAACACATAATTCTATATTGGGTATATTATACCTTTAATCTTAATTGATGACATCTAGATCAAAGTTAAATCTTTGATAAGTATTGAGTTTTGTGTAGTCGTTAAAACAAGTAATAAATATAGATTAAAGGAAACATGATCATGATATAAATCTTGTTATGTCTGTGATAATAAATGAAACGATTTATTGAACCATTATTCTTATTAACAAAAAGATAAGTACACCCCATGGTGATTCAGTAGGGTGTATGAATAAATTTCCTATTTTATACTTGAGTTTATTCATCAATTATTTCACTCATTTGGGACTATTCTATAAGGATTGTTTGAAATTGGCATAACACCATGTATGATTTATATTGAAAACTCAACATCATGATTTAGAAAAAATCTCGGAAAATTATGTGGAAATAAATTGGTGTATATTGGAATTATGGGTATATATTCAATGATGAGTTTTTCCTATACCATTTAGGATAAATAATACTCATTAATAGATAGTATGACCAATATAATGGAAGTAATTTCTATTGGATGTTCATGCCCATACTCCCACATATAGATGATCATAGGTTGAATCAGAATATAAAATGTGACATCCCTTCCTCAATAATTAATATAGTATCTATATAAAGAGAGTCAATACATGCCTAAAATAACATCAAATAATATTTTAGGGGGAATAATATGTATGCTAGGAAAACTATTCAAATAAAATTCTATTAGATATGTGATATATATTTGTGATAAAATCATTATAAAATTAATAGTTTTCACCAATATTTCAATATCTAATCATTGAGATGGTGAATTGATACTCTTACAAATTTTTTCAGTAATAAAATAGTTGGTATAACATGAATAAAATATTTAATTATTAGTTTTAGACTGGATAATAAGTGTATTCTTCAAAAAATTGTTTTCATTACCCACACCAATACTAGTGATCAAGTAGTCCTTCCTGTTGTCCTTCATCAAAAGATTTTTCTGACATAGATTATCATCATCAACCCTTTGTTTAGTGAAATATTTGGCATAATTCCAACACTCTTCCCCATTGACACCTTTGAGTGTGGGGGTAAATATTTTTAAGTATTATTTTTACCCATATCTACTCAACATTTAGGTTCTTGCTGAACTTATTTTCCAAACATTAAGAATTTAACTATCCATTGATGTCAATTTCCCCATGTTTCTTCCAAAATTTTTACCATAAAGGGAGATTAATTATTTTATGGGTTTTATTAAACCAATCTCCTAAAACTTCCATATTTATATTCTTACCCCAAAACAATGATAAAAATGTGAGTATTTACTTTCCATTTATACCTTGAGTCCACATATACTAATTTATATATATTCCAAAAAGTCTCTTATATCCAATTCCTATTAGAGAGTTGGTATTAAGGCACTAAAGAATCAATCAATTTATATTTTAGGGGTGATGATAATACCCAAAATTTACCATGAAATTATTATGAAATATTTCTCATAAATATTAATAGATTCATTATAAATATTATTTAGTTATTGGAATTCTATCTCTATCTAAGTATGAAACGTTTATTGAAAATAATTATTGAACAATATAACCTCAAACTCTTACCATTCCATGGAATAAATTAAATTCTCTTGAATTTTATTCTTAATAAGATACCACTATTTAATAGATTCACCATCCAAATAATAGGAAACCAAAACAACCTTCTCTATGTATGAGCACGGGATAATAGAAAGTATCTTTTCAATATCACTAATTCATTACTCAATAAAAATTGGATTATAGGACCCACTGACAGAGGGTGGACATTGCCACATAAATGAATCAACAACATGTATCTACATATTTATGATTTTTGGGATCTTGAAAAAGTTCACATTTTAAAACAAAACATGAGAATGTCATGAGAGAATTATCATGAGTTTTTTCACCCAATATCTCTTTAAATTAATATGATAATTTTAATAATCACAACATCGTATTTCGCACCCATTATTTTCTTGGTTCATCATTACTCTAGTCATTGACTAAAATTAAAAATATTAGTTTGATTATCAAATCATCAATAATCACAGTTAACAATAACATGATAATGAAAATCATTCCTAATATGTCCTATATTATGTAACCTTCTTATCAACCATTTAAATTCTAGGTTTCCATATAAAATTTATTAAAATCCTTCATAATGGATAATAAATAGTATGTGAATTAACCAAATAATATCCTCCAAGGCAATTAAATCGAGTGCGTAGTTAGACATCTTTATTTTAAACTGAGTGAAGATTTAGTTAATACCTAGAAGAAACTTTTTTAGCATTAATAATCCTAGGTTCATCTGCATGAGAGCCCAATTTCACTTGTTTATATCAAGATATATATTTCATTTATATTAAACCATATACTCTCTATTTTATAAAACTTTTATGTTATTTTATACATTTAGACATATCTATAGGGTGATTACTAGTTGTTTCTAATAATAATACACCAAACTAACTAAACAATGAGCTGATACCAACTAAGGATAATCATACATCACTTACATAAATATTTCATCAATTATAATGTATATTCAATAAAACTTACAATAATACACAACCATGAACTACATCTGTTTAATTTATTTTGGGAACTATGTACATATTCAACTAATTTATGAACAACATTAAACGTCTCCCACAAAAAGTTTTCATATATGGTACCTTTATATACTCATATTACTAAATTCCCTTCATCATAAATTTGGGAAATGAAAAATTAATAAAGGGTATACATAGATTCTTGGTAATGGGAAACATGGGATATAACCATCAATAATCACATGTGAGTATAATATAAGCGTACGGGTATAAAAATATGATCATAAATTAAGATAAAATTTCCAACAAGTCATAGAACCTAATTTATAATTTATGTCATGTGGCTTTTTAATAATAAAAGAAATGAGTCATAAGAGTTTTGAATCATCAATAATCAATCATGGGATATGGGAGCATATTATAAGCATAATACATAAGTTTTCTGCATAAGCATATGTTTAGAAATCATATTTCAAGGATTCCCACCAAGAAAATCCTCACATTATAGGCTTGGACTAACCACCCACAAACCTTGTTAATCTTGGAAAAACTATTTGTGTACCCTCTTGGGGTTGGGTTTACCGCTCATAAAATATTTCAACTAATTAGATATAAATAAAAACCCAATGAATTTCAGGGTGATATAATTTCAAGCCCACCCCTCACATAATGAAATTCATATATAATTATTCCATAAGATTATAAAAACATTAATTATTTCATAATTACTTAATTATCCAGTGGTAATGAAATGGGTTACATGAAAAATTAATTAAAACATAATCATCACAAGCCTTAAAAATAAATAAGGAATATGATATCATAAGAACCTATTCCATGTGTGACATAAGAAATGTCAAATTATGTTGACATAGATAGAAAAACAATATAAAGATTTTTGAATAAATAACTTTATAAAATAAGAAGGAATACTCATTTTATTTTAAAAACTAGTAATAAATAATATTTTTTTTAAAAAATCAAACTATAAAAGTAATATTATTAAATAATAATGGTCATAATTTAATGTGTTTGTATGGAAGGTATTAAAATGTGGTTCTCTTTACACATTTGAAAAAAAACCCAGATTAAAAATGATAAAATATTTATTTAAATTTTTCTAATGAAAATAAAATATTAAAAAACAACCTTAATCATTTATTAAAGAATGTATAATTATATTAAAAAAAATCATACAATTAATATGGATATAGAGGGGAAAAATTATAGATTGAAACTATGTAGTAGGGGTAGATTGTTTCAAAAACATAACATTGGGTAAAATTTTAACTAAGGGAAATTAAATTGAGATAAAATGTAAAAACACAATAATTAAAAGTGGAGAAAAAGTGGTTGAGGTTTTAGAGATAAATTTCACAAAAATTTACCCCATAGGGAAATACATTCATAACAATCTCGATTTGAAAATGATATTGTAAAGAAACTGTAAACTTCTTCTCTCAACTTTCATGAAATATCTTTAACCTTCGGTATAATAATAATAAATATCTTAATCAGTTATTTTAGAAATTTTTTCATATATATTACCTTATAAATACAATAAATATAATCATTTCATACACATGATAAATGTCAATTTTTATCCTTCTGTATTACTAATTGATATTATTTCACTCATGTCTTTTAATAGAAATGTAAATATGTGTTCTTTGATTCCAATATAATTGTTATAATATTATAAAATATATTTAATTCATTGATATTTAAAGAATTATTTATACCCATGTTCACTTGTATGAAGCTATGGTCATGGGTTGTGAGATTAGGATATAGGATGAACAAGTTTCAGGTAATTTACTGATATTAACATATTAACTTATAATGATAGATATTTTTTTGTGTAATCCTTCTAGAAACATATTAATGGTAAAACATATACTTAATATCATATATATATATATAAATAATATTTTATAACTCTCCATGTAAGGATATAATAAAAAATTAAACACATCACTCATGGAGGTGGTAGTCTACACATAGAATGTGTGAGGTTTTCATGTTTTAGAATGGTTGGGAGAGAGATGTATGATGGTTTTTTATTAATATAATAAAATTTCAGTGTAATAATGACAATTAGTCCAATATATTGTAATTTTTAGAATATTTTTTTTGCGGAGGGTGGCTGATAAATATGCAGAAGATAAATATATAGAGTGTGTTACACTCAAATTAAGAGTTTAAATATTCTCTTAAAGAATATTTTGGAAATGGAAAAAGGAATTATTATTGGAACAAGGTGATTAAAAACATGGAATATGAATCAAAATGAGGTTATATGGTTATAGGTTCATGATAAAATTTAATAAGAGTTGTGTATTTAAGTGAGTGAAAGTGAGCTCCTTTTAAAGGAAATAAAGAGGGATAATAACATGAAAATTAATGTTAGGTAGAGGGTAAGAATGGAATTTCATGAGAGTTAGGTTAATTATTTGAGGAAATTTAATTAATATATGTTATTAAGACTTTCCAAATATCTAGATTATTTTTATATGGTCTAATTCTCATGTAAAATTAATGAAATTTGAGCCACTTAAGTTACTTATTTTTAACCTTGTTAATCACGATTAAAAATTAATCGTAGTAATTATTTTTTTAATAAAAATATAAGATGCCCCGCATAAATTTTTTTATGATGGTTTAGAATTTGGAATCCATATATTTCAATTAAATTTCTATATATGGGAAAATTAAAATTTAAATTAAAGAAGAATATACTGTTTTTATATTAAAATTAATTTTTATATATTAATTTTGTCTTATTATTATTTACTAATAATTAAATTATTTCTAAAATATTTAAAAAATAATTTATATAAATTATAATCATTAAACTAAAATATATTTAGTTTATTGAAATAAAAATATATATTGTATAAAAAGATAATTTTAGACTGACTAAGGGTTAAATTTTATATTTTCAAAAGGACTTTTATTCTAAAAGTGGGAAACTTCACATGTTGAGGCCAAAAATAATTAGATACTATATGAAATCACAAAATAATTCCTAGGAAGTTTTATGTTATTATAAACATACACCCAATATAATATCCATTGAAATTTGGAGACCATCATATTCAGATCATCCTTGATAACATATTCAAAATGATAAGACATCTTTCCCCATGTATGGATATACTCTTCCAAACTTATCTTCCTTTAATTGAATCCTCTTTTAAAAATATGATCATTATTACTATCCCCCACAAACGTATCCTTAATAGTATAAACATTAATAATTATCTAATTCATTATATTAATATCCCCTTAGAAAACAGTAATATGGAAAGATTCATTCATCATTTATTCCTTAGAATGAATAATAATGGTTTTATAATTTTTTTTTGTTTGACACTACATGTGAAAAAAGATATTGAACACATCAACTTTATTTCTGATAAATTTATTCTAAAATATCAATGTCTTATAATATCCATTAGTGGGAAAATATAAATATTTCCCTATGATTTAGATATCAAGGGAATTTTTGGCTTTAAATAGTTATTTAGGTAATCCATCCTGCTAATTATATCATACATGACCCTTAGAGAATTTGGTGGAAAACATATTACCCAATCCATCATATGGATAAAATCAAATATATTATTATGTTATTCTGGAATTTAGGGTTTCCAAGAAATTTGTGATCCAAATAATATCCAAAATACATGCACCTAATTATATTAGAGTCAACCATAAATTTACTTCCTTGCACAAGATAATAAATGGGAACCCTAATTTTTTAAAACCTACCCAATTAAATGATCATTTACTTGATAGTTTTGGATTTGGAAGGAATTATAGATATAATATTTTAAAGTTATTAAAATATCATAATATTATGCCATATATCTAAAATATTCAATAATCTAATGATTTAGTTTTTTAATAAATACTATTTATAGAACAATAATAGTTTTGAAACCATATTGAAGTGTAACACATTACACAACTCCTCTCTTATGTCAAATACCCAAATTAAAATTCCACTATATTTACACATATCAAATGTATCTCATTCATAATTTATTTAAAACTATTAAATGTAAATTATTAGAGTCATATATGAATCATTAATCCCCATAATAGTATGTATAGAGAAGTTAGTAATCAACTCCCACTTTTCTAGATAGATCATAAGCTCATAGTCTAGTGCATAAACCAACCTAAAGTCCCTTTACCCTTTTTTTATGACTTTAGATAATTTAGTTAAATTAAAATTTTATGACATTATGTTTATAAACTATAATAAACACAAAAATTATATATCATAATCTAATACCAGAAAAATTGAAGATAGAATAAAAACAAATCACTTATGATACATAATGTGTATCTCTATAAATTTATATATGATAATTTAAAGACTAAAATTCACACATTAAAATATATAACACATCCATTCATAATATAAAACTTATTTTCACACATAATAAAGTTATTAATAATAATAAATAAATGAAAATTTTATAAATTTATAAATCATATAACCATTTATGAACAATTAATAAATAAATAAAATTATATGCAATTTATAATGTAGGGATTCTCTTATGAACATTTCATATCATAAATAAATTAGAAATATTTATATTTACTTTTATAAGAACTCATTCATATTATCCAATTACATTTCATTTAATATTAAATCCTTCATATTCAAATATATGTGATGTT
The DNA here is from genome assembly GCA_963277665.1 of Viscum album. Lineage (NCBI taxonomy): Eukaryota > Viridiplantae > Streptophyta > Magnoliopsida > Santalales > Viscaceae > Viscum > Viscum album. The sequence continues at coordinate 764,398,729 of OY728126.1, read as the reverse complement.
TATGAAAGTAGTTATAACTGTTTAAACATTTGATATTTTATGAAAACACCTTACGTAAAAAAAATTACATATTTTCTAAATAATTATTTTAAATATAATATTTTTATGAACTCATTTATAATTAATTCTTAAAATAATATAAAAACTTTTATATTTTACATTATTTAATAGATAAAACAATTTTTTTAAATTTTTCTTATAACTTTAGTTTAAACATGGATTAAATTTTCCAAAAACTTTTTCGTATGATTTAAGGCCTTGATACGACTTATTTTCATGTCTTTCACCATATAATTATCAATTAATTTTTTGTATTTTATATTAATATATTATTCTCTTAATGATTAATTAATGTTTTTGGTTAATGTATAAAATGTTTTTAAATTGATCTAAATAAAAATATTTATAATTATTTTCTCTAAAATAATTCACTTTTTATTTAATTATCTTTGACTTCCATGATTTAAATATTAAAATCCAATATTTTTTCTTTTAATTTTTTTATTTAATTTTTATCCAATACATAATGTATGCAACTTGTGATTTTGTCTTGGTGAAACACATAAATGTGTCATAAACATAACAAAGGCATGTGTGGATAATGATTAATGGAAAATAGAAAGAGGAACTATGTGGCAATTCCTAATTGAGATTTTAATGGAAACTGATACATAGGTTACAATGGAGTGCTACGTTCATGAACATAATGTACATTGATAAAAGGGAAATTATTTTCACATATGTTAGGTTCATAAAACTAACATTCATTTATTAACACTATGTTAGAATCACCCATAATAGGTTTGATAACCAAACATTTGAATTTGGTGACCAACATTACTAGAAATTATACTTATGTTTGGAAGATGGTTTCAACAATATTTAAAGTCCAACATATTAGATATAATTTACCCAAACCCACATGAGATATGATAAGTGGATCAATAAAGAGAGATTTTCTAAATGTTTCCTCTTAAACATGGTGTAGGAAATATACAAGATCTTAGATACAATGAAGTAATTGGATCAGAAAACCTCACATTGCATATGCATCTACTATGTTAGTTAAAAGGGAATTTTTTCATCATTTGACAATGAAAATATAAATTTGAAGGGCCAACCAGATATTTACACATAGAAAATCAAGTTGTTAGTTAGAGACTGAGGAATAAAACTAATTATTAAAATTAATATTACAATAAAAGGTAGGAGATGAGATTAAAGGGGGGATCAAAAAAGACTAGAGACATTCAGAGAAGGAATAAAGTACATAGAGAAAATCCATAAAATCATATAGTGGGATAAAAGAGGAGTTTTTTTATCATTCTAATAATGATAGTGATCAGAGTTCACTCTTAATGATATATCATGTTAGGATATATTTTTTATTTCTCTAACTTGTGGATTTAAATGGAAAAATATTTCAAAGTTTTTATCTCCTTTATATTTTAATTTTAATTATATATGGACTATTGAACATTAAAATGAGATTATTGATTAATTTTTTACTATTATTTCATTTCATTAATATTTTTATTCCATTATAAAAATTTAATGTAAATTCTTATATTATGTTGATATATTAATATGACTTGTATGTTCAAGATGTGTATGAGTTTAAAGTTGATTATATTTGTTTAAATTTCTCAATCCTTAATCAAAGATTCTGAGTATAAATGGATTTGACCATTTAATTTCACATGAATATCCTTTAGTGAATTAAAAAACTCTTACTAAAAGAATAATGAAAACCAAGATATAGGTTTTTAACATCAATTTAATAAATTTTATAAAATGCACGATTAGAGAATTAAATCTATGCATTGAAAGAGATATAATTATGAAGTTCTTTTAAAAAAATTAAGAGATACTGATGAATGAGAATTGGTAGTTCTAGTAACTACATATATATTCTATTAGAATAATTTATCATGAAAAATTATTCTATTTTATTTGATTCTATTTCATTTTCATTTTCATTTTTTTTGAATTTTTTTTATATTTTATTCTAGCAATGAACTTCTTCATAGATACATAAAAGTAAATATATCAAAAATCATTGATAAAAAAATACTCTTAAAAGGAACTATCATTAGAGACAACCTTTGGTTGTAATATAACAAAATATTTTTTAATAAATAATTTATGTTAGGTTAAATGATTAAAAAACTCACTATTCATTTTGTGACATTTCTTAGGAGGCTTCTAAGGAGTTTCATTTATTTTAAAAACCATATTATGCTTTCTTAAAAATTTAATAATAAAAATTGGGATTTTATGTTATAATATGACCCTAATAATTTTGATACAAAAAAATATTATAATATGAGAACCATAATAGCTAAAAAATAGAAAAAAAATATAAATTTATTTAATTTATAAATTAATAAAAAATTGCAACATTTCAAAATGAATAACTATTTTTTAGAAAACTAATTATCTTAAAAACTAATAGAAACTTACAGAACAATGAAAAATTATGGATCACTCAACTTTTTTTTTATGATAACTATTTTTTGGGCTACCTAGTGATAGCCCTAGGTTTTTGGCTAACATCATGAATGATTCACCTCTTACAAAAAATTTCATGGTTCATTAGGTTTAGACCCATATAACAATTAATAAGAATTATACATGGTACACATAACCATGAAACCCTAAAGAGTTAGTGGGGATTATATTAAGGTATGTGACTTGCCTTTTCTCTTGATTGGGTGGATAATAAGTATTAATACTACGCTTTTTAAAAATATCTTAAGAGTTGGAATCCGATCAGGAAAATATCCATAGAGAAATTTTTCCAATCCTCTAGAATGTAATCACTAAGAAAATAAATTTATCGTTTTAGGTAGTTATAAAGAGAGGATCACATGAATAACGAGAGAGGTTTAATAAGTTATATTCTAGCTTCCCTAACCCCTAAACATATTATCAATTTTTAATCCAATATTTTTATAAATTATTATTTTAAATGGATAAGAAAATGATAAATGCTTATATAAGAGGAGATTTAGTAAAAAAACCTAATTGATGCTAGAAATATCATTTCAAATATAGACCACAATTCACCAAATTTTGGTACAAGGGAAATAGTTTATCTAAAAAGTTCCATGAAATTATCTACTTCCAATTAAAATAGTGGCCTTATTGAATGTAAGTTGAGTGATCTCACAAACATTATTAGACATATTTTATCCAAATCCATATCTTAAAAAAATAAACTTAAACCATAATTTCCCATCCAGATACATGGTGGCATTTTCTTATCTTTTAATCATTTCGAAGGAAAATGTATTCAACTATAATATGAACTTAAATCCTAAAATGGAATCTTCCTAGGATATTCTTTCCATAATAATCCAAACATTCAATTTCTCAATTAAAAAAGAAAATTAAATCTTTTTCAATCCCATTATAATTTTAACCAAGGAGATAATTATCAACATTAAAAAAAATTAGTAAACCTAAAAAATATAATTTGTATTTTTAAAACCATAATTCCAATCAACATGCTGGGTATAATCAGGACTAATTCAATAACAAAGTTGTTGGGTATTTCACATCATTCTTGAATCACGATAAACTAAAATAGAAATATAATCAATGAAATTATTCACAACATAATGAAATAGTTAGAAAAAATAAATATATTAATTAATATGGTAATATGGATAGGTCAATTGGAAACTAGAATTTGTGGTCTAAAAAATCAATGAAATTTCGATTTTCCCTTAGATACAGTTGTGAACCCAATATGATGAAAAAAATTTAGTTCCATAAATATAATAATTGGAACTAAAATTCAAAATATAAAAGCTAAAATAAATGAAAAATAAACTAAAAAGTATATTCTGAGTTTTGAAATAAATGAATAAGAGAATGATTAAATCACAAAACCCTCTATTGAACCAGGAATTGAACCTGTTATCCACTAACATTTAGAGAAATACAAAAAAAATAAATAAATAATGATGTAATGACCTTCTATTTATCTTATAAATTTAATGGGATTATAAAAAGCGAGGGGAAAATTTTAATATGACCAAAAATTGTACAAAGAGCCATTGACACACTATATGGTTGTCCTCATATCATAAACAATGTTGAAATTGAAATGGAAAATTAAGTTCTTCAAACTTTTAGTAAAGTATAGTTTCACATTACATTTATTTTTTGTATGAATTTAATTTATATATATGAAAAATTTATAAAGGAAATGTTATACCACAAATGGAAGTTAAAGGGATGTGTGAAAGTCAACACAATGAGGAATATTTACTCCCTGACACTACACTCCCTCCCTATTAAATGCAAGGATCCGAGTACATTTTTATAAATTGTGTTATTGTAAATCATAAATTTGAATATGAAATTAAAGATTTAGGAGCCTCCATAAATTTTATCCCTTATTCTATACTTTCATCTTTGAAGGTTAGAGATTTTTGGAAATATGGAATAGTATTCCCACATTTTAATAGGTTTTTAGCTTAGCGTGTTGGAGTTATAATGGATATGTTGGTACAAGTTAAAGATACTATTTTCTCTATGCCCATGGGCCATGTAAGGGTTCTCTATCATCCGTTGAAAGGGGGGTTATCAAAAAATCAATAAAAAGAACGCCTTTGGGAAATTCAGGCCAAATGTGTTTGATATGGAAGATGGTCCATTTAGTACAAATGAACACTTGATTTTAGGAAGACCATTTTTTAAAACCTAGTAAGGAAACAAAATGTTCATAAAAGGACTTTATCTTTAGTGTTTCAAGGTAATATGGTTAATTTTCACATTTTGGAATCAATGAAAAACCTATTTGAAGATAGTTTTATAAAACAGGTTAACAAGATTTATTGGTTTTCTATATAGTTTTTTACTGATTTTATTCAAAATATCAAACCTATAAATTCTTTATGAAAAGAGATTTTCTTGATAATGGAGATGTTGGATCTAAAAATTCAAAAATCCACTCTAATTATTTTGAAAAAAAATCTTTATGGAGAAACTGAATACTGTATTGACATTTATAGACATAAAGAGGTTAAAATTATATGTGTTTTTATAAAAATTAGGTTTTAATGGATGATAATTTTTCTGATATTTTTGGGGCACGATATTCTTATAAAAACACTATGTTTAAATTTTAAATAAACTAGAAATTTTGAAAACTTTTTTAAATGTTTCTCAAAATAAAATAACTATGGAAGAATTTTATTTTTATGAGAATGTTTAATGTAATTTCAGTATTTTGAAATTAGTGACTACTCAAAATATTATTGAATTATCACCTAATTTATTTCAATTGAATATGAATTTTATTTTGAGGATGACACAAGTACTATGTCTAATAATAATTATAATTATGTATTAGAATGTTGTAAAACTACCCTGATTAAGAATTATTCCTTTCACGTGTATGCATAGGATACTTCTAGAGGATAATTCCAACCAGATTGTCAATTCCAAAGAATATTTAATCATAACATCATTCAAGTGTTTAAAAGGATTGAATACCATGTATATTTATGGTTATAATTTACCCCATTTATGATAGATTATGGGTAAGTCCATTGCAGATTATTCCTCTAAAAAGAGGATTCCCAATTTTTTATAATGAATTTTGGAGAATGAGTGTCTATTAGGTTTTATAATATGCTGAGGGTATGCATTTATTATAGATGGATGAACATAGTGTCTAGTGAATACCAATTTCCATTACCTTTTTAGAATAAAATCCTTGAGAGGTTAGTTATTCAATCAAATTTTTCTTCCTATATGGGTTTTGAGGGTACCATCAATTATATATTTCCCCTGTGTCCTAGGATTAATAAACATTCACATTTACTTGTGGTTCATTTTATTATTAGATATTTGCATATGTAATATGTAATACCCTTTCCACATTCCAATGATAAATGCTTAGTATTTTATACAATTTTATTGAAGAATCTATAGAGGTGTCAATGCTTAATTTTATAGTATATAGTCTATCTTTTGAATGGTTATTGAGAAGTTTAGTTATTGTTCTTAGATTGTGAATTGAAAATATCCTTGTTTTCAACTATTATAATTTCCATTTTATGGTTGATAGTTGAATTATTATTGTTCATGAAGTGTATTAGAATTTAATTTGAGTGGATAAGTATAAGGTTGGAATGATCTCTTAACTAAACTCTCCTAAGACTATGATAGTTTTATGATATTTTCATAGACATGATGGATTTTATAGTATGTTCATGAAATACTTTAGAATTATTTATTTCACATTGATGAATATTATAAAAAATATATTCTTTTTTTTATTTGATGGGAAGTGTGACGAACATTCAATGAGCGAAAATAGTAGCTAGATTCATCAAACATAGTTCAACCACATAATTTTTACTTCCCTTTTGAGTGAATGATTGATGCCTCATAATTCAATTTAGGGGATATTCTTATACATAGGATAGACTATAAAACACAGATCATTTCTCATGATTATAGTACTCTTCATACTCCTTAATCAAATTACACCACAAAAAAAAGGAATTGGTGGCCATTATTATTTCCCAATAAATGTTTAGGTGTTATACATTAGGATATAATGTTCTGGTTTTAACTAAACATTCAAATATTGGATATCTCTGAAGAAAAAAGATTCATAACCAAGGTTGGTTATGTTTATCTTGTACCTCTAGGAATTTTTCAATGAGATCCAAGATAGAAAATGAATTGAGAATATTGTGTATGATAATTTGAGTAGGATACTTGCTGAGTTATGTCAAAATAAATATTCTATAGAATCCATTAAAATGTGTTTCCCTTGGCAGAGGTTTTATTATGGTTCAGTTGATAAGAAACCATGGTATTCATACATAGATAATTACATATCCACTAATGTAACTCCTCACTAGTTTTTAAAATAGTAGGTTAAAAAATTTATTATTTAGTCAAGGAAATATATATGAGATGATACTAACTTGTGTAATAGAGGAAGTGATCATATTATTTGGAAATGTATCCTGAATTATGAAATGTCCTCATTTCTAGAAACCAACCATAATTTGTGATTTGGAGGTAAATTTGGTCTATATAGAACTGCTCTGAAGGTGTTGAATTTAGGCTTATTTTGGCCTACCATTTTCATAGATTATCATGGTTTCTATTGGACTTTTATAATTTCTAAATTATAAGATAAAAATTATGATAGAATTGAGATGAAATAATAACCATTTTTTATATATTTGAGGTTTGGGGAATCGATTTTATTAGACCTATTCCTAATTCAATTGGATATTAATACATAGTGTATTATGCAGAATATGTGTCAATGTGAATTGAAGTTGTACCGACCGTTACTTATGATGCTAGGGGTTGTCCCAATTTTTATTGATTAATATTTTATGTAGATTCAATATGCTAATGTTCAATATAATATAATAGGGAACATAATTTTTATTATGAATTTCGAAGATTTTTTAAAAATATATAGGGTTAGTCATCATGTTTGTACACCCTCTCACCCTTAATCAATTGGTATAGATGATGTGTAAAATAGTTATATCAAAAACATTATTGAGAAAATAGTTACCTTCAAGAAGAATAATTCTAGATTAAGGCCTGAATATGCCTTGCAGGTATATAAGATAACCTTGATATCTCTAATAAGGATTTCACCCTACAAGATAGTTTTTACAAGTTCCTACAATTTTCTTATGGGGATAGAACAGAATGTTTTTGGATATTATGTCATGAAATTTGAATCAGTTTTAAAATGAAAGAATTTAGATATTTTTTTAGGAATTTAATGAAATTGGAAACAATGTCTAAGAAAATTCATGGATTTTTATAGATCCACAAAGACTATTCATAAAAAATTAATTTTGTAGAAAAAATTTCAAATTGTAGATAAAGTGTTAATATAAAACTCTAAGAAGAAGCTACTCCTAGGTAAATTCTGTTTCAAATAGGAAGGTTTTTTCATTTTTAATCATGATTTCCCTTTTGAAGTCATGCATATTATTGATTTAAAAAAATATGTTTCATTCATTGTAAATAGATATATGCTCAAACTATTTCAATTACATATTAAGGAACCTTTAAGAGAGGAGTTCGTTTTTTTAGAATATCAATACCACAGAATAATATAGGTTGTATATTCCCTTGTTGTTTTTAGAATACGTGTGGGGGAATGTAATTAACATTTTTAGTGTTAAATTTTTCTTTTCATTTTCTTTGTTTTTCTACGTGAATAAATAGAGCTTCTAGTAATGATTCTATTCACTTTGTTCACCATAAAGAATAAAAATATGAACCATTAAGGTGTTTGGGACTCAATTGAGTATAAAATATTTCATCATATAGATTTAATATAAGAGACATACTAAATATACTTGGATCAACACCATTAATTATTAAATAGTGGTTATATTTTACAGGAATTGATATTTTTTACATGTAATGTAATTTTTCTAATATTTTGGAGGTTCAAGTTAACAAACTAGAAATAATTTGGTCAAAATAAATAAGGGGAGTATTTGAGTAAATACAAAGGAATATAAAACTTCTATTTTAGGGTACCTATTAGTTCTTATTTTTCTCATTTACAAGTTGTTTAATAAGATCAATTTGTAAATATTAACAATCTCGAAAATAATTGAATTTTTACTTTCATTTTATTTGTATAAAATTATAAAAATTCTAAATAACAAGATATTATTTGATAATATGTCATAATATATATTGAAAAATCACATACCCTATAGATAGTTGTTTTTTTGGAAAAATTATTTTTGAATTTCTTATGACCTTAGATCGCGATTTAGAAATTATGAGATTAAAATTGGTCAAAAAAAATAATTAAGTGTTTATTCCATATTGAATTCAATACATGGGAATATGTAGAGATTTTGTATTGGAATAGGTTTTTTATTTGACTTAACCATCGTTAAATATCAACCCTTCAAAAACAATTTAAGTTTGATTTTTTTTTGAGTTTTTAAGCATTACATAGGAATTTCATTACGGTGATTTTTTTTTCTAAAATTAAAGGCTATGATTCCACATTTAGGATATTAATCATTATTATATTATGAATTTAATTTGGTGAAATATTTTTATTATCCTATTAAAATATTTTATTTTTATGAACTATTTAGAAAATATTATATAATACTTGTTGCCTTTGAACTTTTTTATTTGGATTTAACTCATAATATATGCATGGAAATGGATTATGAAGTGAAAATACTAATAAATATTGAGCTCATTAGTCTATATCTCTTAATTTTATATTTATTTTCTATTTGACGAGTTATTTATTATACCAATAAATTATCACTCCAACTAATTATTTAGTGTGTTTATTTATTTTGAATTATTAAATTTTGTGAGTCTGTTCTCATAGATATGAGGAGAATTTTGGACATCAATTTTTTTTAGATTGATGGTTGTGAGATTATTTTTAATATTTACAATTTTAAATTGTTTTCATAAAATAGTAACTAATTTTTACCTAATATATTTCATTTTGAGAGGCTATTGAAATATTTGTTATTGAGGAAATATATTTGGTAAAACAATTAAAAAATCAATTCTTAGTGTCATTTCTACTTTTAAGACTTATGATTCATTTCCTACACCAAATTTTACTAATTTGTTTCTCTAAGATAATAAAAATATTAATGTGGTGGATTTGATGCATTATATTTTTCATGAATTTTCCCATATAATTTTAATTCTATTTTTATCATTTTAAATTATTATATTATTTTCTAACATTTAGTTTAGTTTTTGGTTAATTTAAATAAATGGTTTAAATTAATTTAGGTTAAAATATTTATTCTCATTTAATATAAACAATTTTACTTTTCATTTGATTATCATTGATTTAAGGGATTTAAATAATTAAATCCTTTTTTACTTTTCATTTACTTATTAACTTTTATTTGAATAGATAATGTATTTAATTTCTAATTTTCTCTAGGTGTGGTCAATCCATGTATTATATTTCTGGCAAATGAATTTACAGATAATTATTGATGGAAATATGAAAAATTGGTCAGCTGACTGTGCCTAGTAAAAATTTTAAATAGATTTTAATCCTTGTGTTATAGTGTATCGTTATGTTTGAGTACCTATAATTCATTGATAAACCCTATATTTGTTTCTATAACATTAGGTTCAGAAAACTAGAGTTCATTGATGATCCCTACATTATAATCCACTATTTTAGGTTCATCTATCGAATGTTTTGAATATGTAACCTACTTTGGTCGAAAGGATCCACACGTTTTAAAGATAAACTTCATACTATTTAAAGTCTGGCGTTGCTGCTTCCTTATAACTGACCAACTTGAGCAATAAACATGGGATCAAGAGGAGATATTTCCACTTTGGTTTCCTCTTGAACATAATGTGGGAACTCTATATGGGCATGAAGCCAATGAATTAGTGTGATCAGAAACCCTTGTGTTTCATGTGAATTTTTCTCATTAGTTAAAGGGGAAGTTCACCATCATGTTATTATGATTGAATCAAAGATGAAGGGACAACTATAAATATCCACATGGGAAATTTGGATGTGAGTGGGATATTTATTAATAATTTTGATTAACGAAATTTAATTTATGATAAAAGGTGAGATATCAGATTATAGGGAAGGTCGAATTCAATTAGAGACATCCAAATCAGGAAGAGATCATAAAGAGAAGAGCAGGGATATTTTCTAAAGGGCTCAAAGAAGATCTATTGATGATCATTCTGATGAAGATAAATATCAGAGTTATATTTTAAACATTTATCTTGTATACAATGATTTCTTATTACCAAAATTATTAGATTTGGATGGTTATTTATTTCTATGTTATAATCTATTTAATTTCTCAATTATGATTATCTATAAATTATTGAACATTGAAATGTGATCATTGAAGAAGTTCAATTACCATGTAATTTTGTTAATCTTTTTATTCTATTATGATAATAAAACATAAAAAATTATAGTGTATTGATCTCTTAATGATTCTTGAATATTCAAGGTGAGTATGAATTCAAATTTTATTCTCTTTTCATAAATTTATCAATCCTTGATCATGGATTGTGAGTATTAAGGGATTTGATAATTTCATTATGACCAATAATAATTTAGTTCATTAATCATATCTTACTAAAATTTTATTGATATTCAATACCATTTATGTTAAAATAAATTTAATAAAATTAATGAAACATGTGATTATAGATTTAAATCTATGCATATAGAGTTATAATTTTGATGTTCCTTTAAAATAATTAAGGGATATTAGTCTATGAAAACTATTAGTTCTATCCACTGATTCTATATTCTCTTAGAATCACATCACAAACACAATTCTTCTATATTTTTTTTAACTCTATACCATTTTAATTTTATTTAGTTTTTGAATGTTTTTTTAATCTAGTAAAAAATTCCTTATAGATAGATAAAAGTAAAAATCTCAAAAATCTCAAAAAAAGAAACTCTTAAATGGTAGTCCCATTAGAGACAGCCTTGGGTACTACATTACTGTAGTATTTAATGATAATTTTTTTTGAAAATACATAAAATAGTAGGAAAAAATTACACATCAAGCCCATATTTTTATATGGAATGGGCATATTGGGTATGTTATAGTGAATGTTTTTTAGAATTTTAACAAAAATTAAATTTTATTTAAAAATCTACTCACCAAGGATGTTTTGGGTATGGACTAAAATGTTGTGTTGCATCAAAGTAATATACATTGCATGGGTAAAATATTGTCATTTTTCATTTATCCAGGCTATTTTGGGTTATGAATATATCACAACCACAACAATCCTAGATCAATTCAGGCCAATTGTGTAGGAGTTAAACCTCTAAAACCATAGTCGTTTTACCTATAAAACATGATAAGGTTTATCCTCAGTTACTAGATAGATCACACCCATTTTTTGTCAGCAAAACTATTTATATTCAAGGTTCATATTTTAAATAATTGGTTATTGATATCCACCATGACATTGTGATCCTCATGGTAGAAATAGACCACAAAATATTGATCAATCTACGAATAAATAATGATATCAAACAATGATGATCTATTTACCATGTAACCTATCTATGACTATTTTTCATAGTCTAAGAGGTGAGATTATAACTTTAATTAGACATAAATATTTTTTATAGATATTATGATATGTTTTATAAAATATTCAATAAAAATTATTCTTTTGAAACTGTCACAACATATAATTTGGAATTAGCATTTTTCAGTTTCTTAATTCAATAAGAAATTCAATCCTATCATAATAGAATAGGATTTGATAAAGCTATATAATTTTAACAGTGATAAAACATAACCAAACACAACATCAAAATCAACTAAAACCCATAAAACTGCAAGATATATATAGTAATTTGGAATAAAATAATAAAATAGATAATATAATATCTTTTTCTATATTAACTTTGAACTTATTGAATATGCTTCATATGAGATTGATAATGATCACACAAATGAAGCCTATGGGATCCTTACTCCAAGGATATACATTTTCTGGATGAATCTATGAGTGATTCTAAAGGATCTTTTATTCCTTTAATATTTCTCAAACAATAGGTTAGAGAGATAAAGATATCATTTCAAAGAGTACATCGATATGTAGAAAATTAAAAGAATGAGTATTAGACTTGAGTCTCACAAAAATAAGAAAATATAAGATCCCTTTTATTTCTATTTTAGGATACTTCTCAAATTTAACTTTTTTGGCTACTAAATTAAATGTCTCATAAGATACAACTTATTCATGTTTTATAACTTATAAATCAGCATTATGAATCATTTGTTTAATGATTAAACAAATATTATGGGTACTCATAATCATCTATATCATCCTATAATGATAATAAAATTAACTATAATAAGAAATAGAAGCTAAAAAACAATCATTTTGATATTTGTAACAACCCATAAATTTATCAATGTAATTTACCTTCTTTTAATTATGTCAAATTTGGTAATGTAGTATAAAGCACATGAACCACAAGGAAAAACTATTTTTATTATTAATTTGAAAATTAAATTTATAAAATAAAAATGTAAAAAATAAAAGAAAGTATTGCAGTGTGATAATAAAAAGAAAACAGAAACATAATATATAAAAATATAGATATCCACGATCCACTAGAATAACCCAACCCAAGAACAAAACTGTAGAAATAAAGAAGAGTGTTAATAATCCCATATGAATTTTGAAAATGAATAAATAAATATATATACACAGATATATATACAACCATTAAATAAAATATAAGTGAATTAAGAATGAATAAAATATGAGGTATTTATAGGATATTGGGAACCCATATGACTTTTACAAATAGGACTGTTATAATAGTAATATGACCATTAGAATATTAACTTGACCAATGGAATAGTAATATGATTGTAAGAAATAGTAATATAACCATTAGAATATTAACACCACTTATGAAATTGTAAATAATGTTTAGGATTTATATAAAATGAGAATATGATATATTTAAACCAAGATACAAGTAAATAATTCATAAAAAAATGATAAATTAAGTGTTTATATTTTTATAAAAAATATTCATTTAAATTTTTATTTTATAATGAATAAAATGATATAAAATAAATTTTATAAAATTCAATTATAATTTAATATTGAGTTATATTATAATGATATTATTTCTTTTAGATAGAATTGGTAGTTTTTAAAAGTGTTAGAAAATTTATTATAATATTAAAATTTATATTTTTTGAATAAAATAATATTTTATTCAAAAATTGAATTTCTATTATTTAGAAAATTACTTTCATCAAATGGACTTATTTTTTTGGAAACCATTACTTGAAAATGGTTTGAATTTTGTGTTGGTATTTTTAAAAATAATTGATTTTTTAGTGAATAGTAGAATATTTTAAATTATAGTATTTAGCATTATAAGATAAATACATGATTTTTAGAGACATGGATGATATAAGGACCCATTTTTTAGAAATCAAATGAACAATTCACTATACATAGTCATAATAATCAATACTATTGATAGTATTGGGGAAACATAATACACTAATGGATATAATATAAAAAACCACCCATGTCCCCCCTTATAAATGCCACTCCTCACAACCCCTTCACCTCATACCTTCTATGATTTTGATATTGAAATAATTCAGCCTAAATCTCTTCCAAAACCTATCACCTATGTCCTAGTTTTGATAGCATCCCAAAAATAGCAACTACAAGTGTATTAAGGAGTATTTCTTGTAGGTGATAGTTAAGAGGTGATATTCTCAATTTACCTTAGTTTAATTCTTATATTCTTCTTCCAATAAGCATGTACCCAAGTGGTATAGGCTCATTTTTGGCATCCAAAAGACCCATGATCAAATCTGGGCATGGAAAAAATTCTGGGTACTATAATAGACCATAGCAGGGAACTATATCAGTACTGCAGTAGTGGAGGAATTGTTGAATCAATGACACTACAACGATGGTGGCACTGTCGCAGGAATTGTAGCGGTGATGGTACTTTAGTAGTATAGTAACTGTAGCATTACTATGCACTGAGAGGTCCTTTGGGCCAAAAAATGTTCTTTCAATCCTTGTATTCAGGCTACTCAGCCTTGGGACTTTGGGTTATGTAATGGGTATCCCTCTACCCAGTCTAAAAAAGATGTATATTCTTTAATAATTAATTGAGGCTTCAACCCCAACATAATTTTTTTTTCTTCTTCTACCTTCACCTAAAATAACTCCTCAAAAAATAATTAATGACTCCAAATTCATAAATTTACAAGAATTTTATTTTATTAATTTAATAATAATATTCAAGCCTCCATTTTTTGATATCTAAAATGAAATCATTATTTCCATATGGTTGGTTCATTTCCTCCATGAACACCACACTTATGTTTCCTCCAACGCCTTTATAGATTGTCATAAAATTATTAAAATAGATATATGAGATTATAATTAGTATATAATAATTTTTTTCATGTTATATATTTAAAATATACAGATAATAATTATTTAAAATTAGTCTAGTATGTGATGGTTAGTAGAACAAACTAACTGATCATACCCCATAACAATAACTTTTTACTCAATAATTTAACCTAATATAGAAGCAAAAATAGATATATGAGGACAATTAATTTTACAAAAGGTCATGAATACCATTTAATATCACTTATAGATCTATATTCTATTTTGATAAGTGCTGTAGTAATTATCTATAAGTCATCCAAAAATGGAACCATGAAACAAACTCTCCAGAAATAAATAATTTAGACAATATATGTCATTGAAATGGTAAAAAATGTACATAATAAAATATAATGAATAAAATATTGGTATAAATTGTTATGAATTATGTAATTAATGAATATATTTTGATTAAATAGGATATCATATAAAAGCACAAAATTATTTTGGAACAAAAGTTAAGGGATCTATCTAAACCACCCTTTTTCATTGGGTTATGAAATTTCACTCTCTAACTCACTTTAACTCTTTCCTTGATATTGTGAAAATCATATTAATTCTATATATATATAAATAAAACCTATCTTATTACCCCTTCCTTTTATGGGTTAATTAATGCATTAATATCATTTCTCAAATTCCTTCTTTAGGAAATATCATTGATTATGACACGAGGAAAGACTATAAAATCCATTTACTTAATGATGATGTTTATGACTAATGGTTTATTTACTTTTGTGTCATAAATAATCATGTTCATGTTATGATTTGTGTTCATAGATAGATCTCAAATTCATTGGGTAATTTGTTTTTTATGAGACATTATGTATTGTATTTGGGAGTGAACCTCATCCATGATGGGACCATGTCCACCAATTGATGTTGTGGTAGTATTTATCTATGAATTATGATTTTTATCATGTTTTATATTTCTGGAACATTCGTATGTTTCCATGATCATATGATACCATATTTATTTTGTTATTATTAAATGTGTTTATTCAAGATTCATCTCTTTTATGATATCATTTCATGTCATTACTCATACATGTCATCATTCGTTATCTTGTTTATTTTGTTACTATGATTTTTAGATCACCCCTTTTCTAATGTATTCCATGCTTATCCTATGCAGTTATAGGTTCTCAAAGTGATTTTGGTTATCATTATAAAGAATAAAATAATTTCATTTCACTTTAGTTTCACTTTGGTGTATTATGAACCTAGTCTTCCAAATACAATAGGCTTTTAAATATTCAGTTGTATTTAATATATATATATGTCAAAAATCATGTTATAATATGTGAAAAATTCTTGGGTCACAAAAGTTGGTATCATAGGATGGTTTTTTTATTTTTGGGTATTATTACTAGAATACTTTTGCCGGAATCATAGGTATAATTATTAGAATATTCAAATATCTTGGAATTTTAGTGAATTATAGAGTGAGTGGTTTATTTTAAATTAATTCCCTATCTAGATACAACAAGTGGATATAGATCTTTCATATTTTTCATAGGGTTAAAAACTAAAAATTGGTTAATTAGTAATTGAATCAATAATCACCTAGTTCACAAAAAAGGTTTTACTGCACATCTAGATTGACACTCCAAGGAAAATATGCTTTGGATATTTACAAACTCTATATGAGCCAATATCGACGACTTAAATAAATTTTCAGGTCAGGAAACCTAATAGGTAAATTACCATGAATAAACTATATTAAAGACCTAGTGACTCTTAAGTTAGGATTTACATGTCAATTATAATTTTTTTTATAAGATGATTACCTTTATAGAAAATAAGGACTACATTGTTAAGAAAAATAAACAAGGACAACAAGAGTATGGTAAAAGGATGATTACATTTATTCCTTTTAAAAAATTGGAAATGATCCAAATGAATAAGATCATATCAAACATCCCCTATTACATCATCACGATTTTTGAAATGACTATCATCCAAAACATTATCCTCCCTATAGATGTGGGTGACAATATAATCAATGAAAGAAATAAAATTCAGACAATAACTCCACCAATTAGTAAAATTCCAATGAACAAGAACAAATTTGGTTATTATAGCGTAAATAATAGTAGTGGAGTCACATTCCAGATAAATATATTTCCAACCCATTTTCCTAGCATTCTGAATAAAAATAATAAAATAAAATAGATCAGCTTAAAGAGAATAAACAAAACTATAAGAACCATGAAAACATCCTAACATATATCTATAAAAATAACTAAACACATCTTCATAGCATGAAGGATGTTGATTTCCCCTCAATTATCCATAATTATTGATTTTAATCCATCATGTAAATGGAGGATTCAAGAGGAATTCCATAGGGATGAAGGGAGGAAAAAAATTACCCTTGATTCGTTTTAATATCATAGTTTAACTTTTATATGTCTAACAATTTAAATATATTAATTCTATTTTTATTTAATTACTGTTAATGGTGGGAAATAGGAGGAACCACAACAATAAAAATTTGGAATCAAGTGTAATGATCTCTATAATTATTTTACTAAACTTATGGGATTGGGAGATTATAGATAAATGGAACTACCATCTCATCTGACTCATGTTATGAATAATAAGATGAATCTTGTGGAATTTTTACGTTCTCTTAATAATGATAAAGTTGAAACTGAATCATATATATTAAAAAATCATCCTACCTTTAGTGTATATTTTTATCCCCTCATCACATAATAGTGGAATAACTCCATTTAGAAGATTTTATTCCTCTTCTAATGTTTATAATAAATTAAAGTTGTATTTGATATAGATAATCTTGAAGGGAAAGAAAATTAGCGGTGTACAATGATCAAGAACAAAAATCCCAAAGATAGAATTGATTTCATGGAATGAGGAGAATTCTTGAAAATATTTTTCACAATTTTTTCCCTGAACAGTCCATATTAAAATATATGGGTATTTAATTATGTAAAATAAAATAAAATATGATTCTATTAGGGTATGTGGGGAAAACATTAAAAGACTTTCATGGTACACATAAATCTTTGTGATCAACAAAAAACCTTTGTAGAATATTTAAATAGTGAGTTAAATCTAACTATATAGAAATATTTAGAAATTAAAAACTTTGAATGATTTAAATATATTTTCCATTATACCCTCAAAGTTGAGATGAATATTAGATATTCTCAGTGGTCTCATGGACTAAGAGAAAAAATGTTTTTAATAGAGTTCTCTTTGTTAGGTCAACTAATGAATCTTAGGTAGTTAATAAAACCTAACTACCAGTGTGTCCAAATGTGCAACTAAGCATCCCATAAACTATCTCATGGGAATTGGGAGATGTAAATGTTTGTAAAAGAGGGACATAAATTTAATCAATGCTTAAGAGAGGTAAGGAAACCCACTAATGTGATATAAGAAAATAAGGTCTAGATTAATAGTGAGCCTATAGTCTAGTAATTCTACTATATGAAATAAGGTAAATATAAAAACAGATTCCCTATGTCATGGGTTGTTAGAGACAATTAAAAAATAACTTCTAAGGTCTAGAGGTAAAGGAAGGGAATATGATATCAATACTATTGAGGTAGATCCCAAAAATGCTTTGTTAAAAGGTATTCTAGTTATTCATTCAGTAATAGAGTATTACCTTTTTGATTATGATTCTACATATTCATATCTTTCATGTTTAGAAGAACTACTAAAACACCACTAAAAACATGGTTATTGAGCAATCTGTGGGGAAAAAAACTAGTAATTTATTTCATCCAATGTATATAACATCTTTCTTGTCAATGGTTTTTGGTAGGACCATCGATAAAATATTGTATCACTTTTTTATTGGATTTTCATGTTATATTAGGAATAGATTGGATAGACTTATATAAATCCAACATAAAATTTCTGGAGAGGGAGATAACCATTCATATATCGATCCATACTCAAATTTTTTACAAGTGTAAGGTGGAGAATGAGGAATCTATTTTGGAATTCTGTTCTAAAAAATGGATATTATTTCCTTAAGAGAGAGCATATCTATCTCAATTGTTTTATAAAAATTATATATTCTTTCTTGAAGATATACCCATTGCGAGGGATTATACTGATGTATTCCCTAAAAGACATCTTTATCTTTATCATAGTTAATAGGTGGAGTTCTCAATTAAACTTATAAATATATTTCTACCTATATACAAGTATCCACATAAAAATGAAATTGTTGATTTGGAAGTGTAACAACCCTAAAATTTATAAATTAAATTACCTTTTAAAATAAAGTAAATATTTATTATGTAATTTGGCTATAAAAAGAATATTCATTAATTTGGTTATTTTAGATTATTATAAGTTATACCCTATTGTATTTAATTGATAATTAATCATAATAACCAATGATAATATATATATTTTTACAATGATCATTATGATTTGTATATATTAAGGGTTATGATAAAGTCCAACTCACATAGACAAAAAAGATAACCTTGAATAATAGGATCATACCATACAAAACCCATTTATCAAAAATTCCTAGGAAGATAAAATCACTAGTAATTTTCCTTAACCAATCCAAATATATGATTCAACAAATAAATCCTAACCAAAGCCATTTATAGGATAATTTCAATCTTATCGAGATCACAACCTAAAACATGTTCTTCGAACCACCCTAAGAAATTTTCACTATCACACACCTTACCCTCAAGAGATATCCTGATGTAATAAATGTTTATATATCTAGAACATAACAATAAGAATTTTTATATATTTTTTAATGAAATAATGATTATATTTATCTTCTTTATTATTACATTATAAAAGATTAAATAATTATTTAGATTGATATTAGATTTTGATACAATGAAACTCAAATTTCATTTTTGGGAAATATATAGTTTCAACCAAAAAACTATTTATTATGAATTCAATATTTTTTAAAATAAAATTTATTTTAATAAAATATTCAAATTAGTGAATATATAATTAAATATAAATTACTATATAATTTAATGAAGGAAAATGTAAATTTTAAAATGGTCAAAAAACTATTATCACAATAAAAAAGTATATTTCAATAAATGATGGTTTTTATTTAAAATATTAAATTTTAATATTTATATAATTATTGTGATTAAATGAATTTTAATTTTTAAGTATAAACATCAGAATTATATGACCATGAATTTTTCATAATTTTCTGAGGTATTCCAATTTTCAGGTAAAAATAAAATACAATGTTAATATATTATGTTTATTCTAACATTATAAAATCCCAGAAAGTGATTTAATCAATAATATAAATATTATACATGAAATTTTTTTTATCCTAATTTAAAATAATATTTTTTTATTAATTTTATAAATCCTTAATGAATCCCCCACAACCTATATTATATTTTAATGTTTTAAAAGTATTTATTTATTAACATGAATAATTTTCACATTAGGAAGGGTATTATTTGATGGATTTTGGTTCTATGAATTATATAATATTGAAAAAATCTTTTTCTTTATAAAACATGGTAAAAAACCATTGTACGGTTTTTTTGTTTTGATTATTTTTTCATAGAGTCAAAAACCTATGTTATGATGTTAATAAATAATTCCCCCATTTTTTCTATAAATACCCACCAATCATCCTAGTAATCTTCATTAAAAACCCATTTAAAATAATGTTACCCTATATATACCACTCTAAATACATCTAAATGTGTCCATAATCTCTTCTAAAGATCCTATCATGTTTTTAATAGATCCCTCTCAAGCTAAGGTATCTCCTCCTCTCATCTTCATTCAATCATTCTATTTATATTATGCCATTTGATTTCTAATTTTTTCTATTGGGATATTATTTAAAAAACCCCTATTAAAATATTTTATATGTTAATGTTATTATAGACTCATTTAACTCTCATTAAATACTTTCATGAATCATTAAGTACCCCTATATTGCTTCTGAAATTGTTTGAAGATTTTCTATGGAAAACATTTATATATTGAACACCCATTTTTATTTCCACCAAAGGGTATTCAAATAGATGTTTCAATCCTTCATTTATTTTGTTATTCATATATATAACCCTAAATCCTTAATCATGATATCAAAATTGATGAAATATACACTTATGTTGTATGATCTAGGTGGCATGCTTATGAATTTATATAATCTGAATGTGATGGGTGGGCTTGAAATTATATATCCATCAAATGCATTGGTTAATATTTTAATCACATGAGACACCTTATATTGTGCATGTAAGGTTATCATAAGAACATGATGTCATGACGTCTTTAATTTTATCCTTGAATTATGCTTATGTTGTCAGGTTTTATATTGTTTCCATATTCCTATGTTTCCTTTATGTTATATCTTATATCATGATTCGATGATCATGTGTACAATTCTAACCCATTTTATGTAACCTGAATATGTCTATTTCCCAAAAAGTATTACTTTCATCATGTTATTCTTTTATTATTTCCTTACCATAATTAATACCTCACTTTTTTATTATATACATCCCAAGGTTATCGTAATAACACTATTTATATTGATATATATAAAATATATTTTCATAAATATGTTTTAAATAATACTAAATAAGTATTTATAGTTAATATGTAATATATTTAGTGAATAATGGTTTAAAAATAGTTAAAAATTAATATTAAAATAATAATTTGAATTTATTTATTGATTAATAGCCATTTAATAACAATTTCATAATATAAAAAATATAAAAATATTTTAATATAATATGATAAGTTGAAAACTGAATGTGAAATTCAAATGATCAAAACATTTGATCCACATGAGCATTTGGGATCTATCAGATATCTAATGAAAGTCTATGAAATGATATATAATTTTTAAAATAAGGGTCATTTTCCATATTTTTAGGGTCAAAAAGGTCTTTAGGGCCTCAAAAAATAATTCTTTATTTGGGATACCCTAATTTTTAAACATTTGATTCAATTTTAGCTTCTTTTAGGTGGGATTATTTTTTTTTCAATGGAGACTAAATTTATTCACCAGACATTATTTTATATAGATATTATGATATTCAAATTTTATCATTTTTCATATCATAGTGTGATTTATAAATAAATTTATATTTATATATATATATTTACATATAGAAATGTAATTATATAAATAATTTTTTTTATCAAATTTAAATGTAAAATATGTTTTTAATTAAATACACCATATGTAAATAAAAAATAATTCTTACATTTATTTAAACTAAAAATTTATAAATGTGTATATACCTTTACAAATGTGTATACAATGTTTATATATAAATGTGTGTGTGTGTCTATATTAACAAAACATATATATATTTATGTTTATATTCAAATATATATAAACAAATATAAATAAATAAATATATATATATATATATCTATATATTTGTGGGTGTGTATATATATATACACACACAAAAATACACAAATATAGACACACAAACATAATTTATAAATGTATACAAATATAATTAAATAAAAATGTATAAATATATGGGAAAATATATGAATAAAAAATTTATAAAAATTATAGAAATAAAAATTATATCCAAAAATATAGAAGTAAATAAGGTGGAGCAGTGGTAAGGGAACATGGGTAACAAGGTGAAGATCACATATTTAAATCCCGGAAGTCACACAGAAGTAGTAGGGTGGGGGAAAACACTGAAAACATAGGTTAAATGATGGGGGATAGTGCTGATAAAGGCTGTGGTAGAAAGAAGGGTGTATAAATTGATAAAGGGGGTGTGTGAGTGCTAATAAATGAGGTTATGAGGGTGGGGAGAGTTAGAAAAATATTATTAGCATCGAAAAACATTACTTTCATCTATTTTTCCTTAATAAAGGTAGATTTTATCAACACTAAAATAAAATTATGATAAATAAATAATTGATAAGGTCCCCCTTTGTCATCACTTTTTATCATTGATAAATGGTTCCTTTTAATGATATTTTAACACTGATAAATGAAATATGATTTTAATGGTGCTTCAAACATCAAACCCTTTTTAGAAATGATAAATGATCATTCTGTAGTAGTGATAGAATTTTAAAAGATGGGTTCTAATATAACTTCACACCTCAATTACTCATAGCACCATAGAAGAATGTATCTCTTCCTACCTTTAATAAAAACACTAGTAAGGTTACCTGATAACATCTACTGACATAACATCTCACCATTGGTGTATCACCATAGAGTATATTATATTAAATAGAGACAGAAAAAGATCACTAACCATCAAAATTTTACCTTAACATGTATTCATTATAACACTCTCCAATCATATAAGTACATAAAGTTGATTAGTGAACTCATTCATATATTTTACTTGGGATTTATCAATATTAAAAATATCAATATAACTGACTTCAATGAATTCTAATTTTTTAACTATCCAATATATATGATAGTTATTTACCTATTATTTCTTTTATATAAGATTCCGAGAAGGGCTAATTTTTTGATGAAAATAATTTCTATGGAATAAATCTCACACAACTCCCATAATAATCATTCAGTAATGGTAAATAACCTCATAGGGATCTATAAATCCATGTAAAAAATGGGAAGGTATCCTTTATTACAATTATATAACCAAATTATTTCCACTCTAGACCTAAGATCACACATTCTTATCTTAGTAACTCTGACAAAAATTATATATCATTTTAATTATTATAGTTAAATTTTACCTGAATTTCACACAGGGAGTCCCCTATTAATAATAATTTCACAACATTGAAATCGTATATTAATTCATTCCTATATGAAAAATACATCATAATGAATGAAGTATACTATCAATGATAAATGTATGACCTACTTCATATAAAATTTCATTCAGAAATAACCTTTCATACATTCACATTATGTATTTATAGATATTTAATCTTTTAATAAAATGTATTTCAACAAAATTAAAATATTATATAAAAGTTGAGAAAATAAATCAATTTGCATCATATCATGAGTTAATGTTGTATAATATGATGAAAATAATAAATTTCATCTACTGTTTACTATTTATTTTCAATGTTTTCATTGATGTGAGGGTTATACTGAAAAATAAAAACTCACATTTTTTTAAACCATAACAGTAGAAAAATGTGATTCCTTAATATACCCTTGGTAAGCCGTGTTATACGTCATAAATATTTCCTTATGGTTGACCCAGTTTAAAAAAAATTCATTTTAATCCTTGATGTACTATGAATCCTAATAAATACCAATGATTCTACCATCATCAATCTAGCTTCCTAAGGAGAAGTATTCATATCTAAACTCAATAGTGTTATTCCCAGGAAATTATGGATTGCAATTTTCCATTTAAATATATTTTATATAGTGGGAAGGTAGTAGGTTATCCATACTTAGTGATTCAATATCTATAATATATTTATAAAATTAAAATCCATTAAAATTTACATCACACCATATCTAATTAGAACCTCATGAAATTGTAAAATGAGATCCATATTCATTAACTATGGTTCACCCTTCTGTAATTTAATACACCATGAGTGTTTATAAATTTCAATAATGAAAAGTATTACCCCATCCATAAATCCTCCCAAATTATTCCTATATAAAATATTCTTGATTTGGCATCACATGTTGAGAGTTTTGAATTAATTGGATGCACATAATAGTAAACTTATATTTTTTCCGCCAATAATTTTTTAATTTTATTAAAATAAAATAAAGTGAAAACAATAAATAAGAGAAAAAAACATGAATAGAAGTTTATGAAAAAATATATAGGCATATAGAATAGGTGTGAAGGATAAAAATATGAGATAACTAAAATTCAATGGAATAAAAGAACAATGATTGAGGTCAAATATAGTTCACATGATAAAAAATCCCACCTCATAACATGATACACCTTGGAATACCCATGATTATCCATGAATGATATAGTTCATTGAGAGATTACCAAATTTATTACCAAATTGAGAAACCATGACTCCAAATTCAGACATGAATAAGAAGTCATAGGGACCCCAATACTAGTGATGAAACCAAATCCCACCCTCAATGGGATAAAATAACATCATATGAATATAAAACTAAGGACTCAATTAAAAATGAAGAAAAATAACAAAGGGTTTAGAAGCCTAATGAACCTAAAAATAAAGGCATAAACCATGTTGATTCACTCTATATTTCATGAAATAGCTTAGTAAGTCCTTATTCTTAGAACCCTAGCCAGCCTACAGTAAGGGTTACTCATGCTGATTCATGATAAAAATGTATCATAACATGACCATGTTATTTAAGGTGTCAGGTAGGTGAGATATAAGATTTTCAGAGCTCAGGAGGCAGGTATTGGGAGTGTTTCTGATGACCTCCTCTCATTATGAAACTAGAGTTTCTAGAGGAATTCAAGGTTTTAGTGCTGTTTTTTTAGTTTTTCATCAATTCTTCTGATGATTTTTAATTTAAATTGATTTTTTCTAGACCCTTATGAGTTTTTAAATAGTTTTTTTGGTTCTTCTAGAATTTATGAGTAGATGAGATAGGAACCAAAACTACATAGTTCTATTTTATGACATGGAGAAACATGCGACTCTTATACTCATTGTTTAATCAGTCTCTCAGTGGTGTGCCACATGTTTGGTGCATGACCATTCAAACTATGTGCCCAAATTGCACACAAATACTAGAACTTTTAAAAACATTATTTTGATTTCCTTTGTGACTTGGATTGTTTTTATATTTTGTGATGTTGTTATTTGGGGTGTAATAAGGGTGATTTAACTAGTGTCTTTGAATAATTTTACTCATTTTTTGATGATATCTAGTAATTTAAAATATGGTTTTCAAAAAGGTTTAACTGGAAAATATTAGAATTTATAATATTTTTTAAATAAAATGGGAATTTAATTTTTTTTTGAAATTACTAATTGATAGTAAAAAATGGATTTATAGTAAATGATATGTTTTGGAATTCTGAAGACTATTTTAATGAAATATTTACGACATAGTACCATAATTTTTAAGAGAAATCATAAAAAAATAAATATTATTTCAATATATAATTGAAATTAAGTATAAATTTTTTAGAAATTAAAGAACTGATTTATGTGAATGTTTTAAGTTTTATAAATAATGTGTATTGAAGGTTATTCTTTTAGAAAAAAATTTACATTGGGATTTTATATATAGTAGATATGATTTATAATTTGAGTTGTGGTTTTAATTATATTTCATGTGTATTTATGGAAGTTAAAATTAAATAATATTGATAAAGTCTATTTATTTGAGAATATTTGTTGTATTCCTCCTATAAACTACCTAAAAATTATAGAAAGCCTATATTAGGAAAGGTTCCTTAGACCAGTTAATCTGAGGTGGCTTACTGGGCCAATACTATGGGCATAATGGTTGGGTGAAGTCCTTCTTGATAATTGGAAAATACTCAAAGATTATTATTTTTACAATCAATTTTTATTTATGGACTTCATTCATAAATTTGGTTTTAGGACGTTTCCCTTGTTTTGGCCTTTCATGGTGATGTGGTCAACCAGACTGCATTGACTAAGCTAAACCCATGTTTTATTACTAGTGGGGACTTGAATGATCAATTTATATGAGTCCATTTCTTTGTGAGGTAGAAAACATTTGATATTCTTATGACATCACAAGATTAGTAATTCTAATCCATAACATTTGGGAACACTGATGAACTATCAGATTTATGAATGGAGGGTTAGTAACATGGATCAAGGTGGAAATCTGGGGAAACCCCATTTGAGGAATACCTTATTCATTTTCTTTTTATTCCTATCCTTAATTCTTATTCTTCATGTTGTTCTAAATTTTGTTGACTCATTTAAATCTTTTTTAAAACATGTCATATATTTTGTGATTTTTTATACCTTGTTCTCATTTAGAGAGGTATTTTTTTCTTCCATGAGATGATAGATGTGCCATTCACTTGGTGTTCTATTATGGTATCTTTGTACAAAATCATAGTTCTGTTTTATAATAATACTTTTTGGCTCATTCTAGAATATTGACCAACCATGTAATTTTTTTTATTATATAGTTTGGGGGTCAACTAACTATTTTGACTCCCCATCAATCATGAGAATATTTTGAGAAATATTCATATTCATTCTTTGTTTTTATACTCTAGATTAGTATTTATATATTCCTATGTATTTAGAGATGAAATCTATTGAGGATAGTTTATTTTATCTCAGTTATAAGTTATCTTCCCCCTTTCCCTATTTTAGGTTATCATGTCCCCCTAAAACTAAGTGAATTTATTTATTTATTAATATTTATTCATTTTCTTTATTTTCATGTTATTTACTTTATTTTTTGTAGAAATAATAATACTTGGAATGTTGAACTTGTAATAACCATGCGATGACTATTCATGAATATCTACAATTTTGGAAAATTAATTTTTTCTCTTGGCACATGATTTACTCAACTGCAGGGATAAATTTTACGGGTTCTTAGGTGTGTCCAGTATCAGATGTATGGTTGGGGAACAATTTGGTTAACTTTATAGTGATTTTTCTATTTACATCTCCTTAATAATTTGAAATTTAAAATTATTACCCTCTCCAATTATGAATCTCCTTGAACCCCCTACCTTCCCTCTTTCACATCAAACACACCAAAGGAGGAGCACGGTGCGACCTCCCATATCATTACCCTTTGATTCTTGACCCATATTACTTTGATTTTGAGTCGAATCATTCTATTTTAGGGATTCTTATAGTCATTCTACTTCTCTGTATTTTGTTTCTTATTTTTTTTCCTTCCTATCACTGTGGTGCTCGACTGGACAAACCCTAAGTGGGTTTTTCGAACCAATCCTTTAGGAATTTGGTTTCCTAAGACATATATCTTACTACTTAGAATATTTTATGATCATATAGGAAGGTAAATTAATTTTCATTGACAAAATTAGGTGTTTTGATATTATTCTATATTTTTCTAATAGTCTATGTAGTGCTTGGTTTCTTTTATAAATTATTTTCCTAGAAATTATATATCATAGGTGTTCATTTAAATTAAAATATATTTTTTTAAATACACTTATAATTGTAATGAATATTTTCAATTATTTTTGTTTTTTGTTTAAGGAAATTTATGGGGTTTGAGGGTTTACAATTTGGGTATTATTTTTGGTTGACTTTTAGTCAGGATTTGGAATTTTCTTTATATCATTGTGTTTTTATGTGTTTATAGTGATCTTAAAATTTTTTGTGATATTACAGATAGTTTTTATTATAGTTTACCATGTTTTATTATTTTATTGTGAGTATTTTAATTTGTTTTTAAAGAGTTTTGAAAATATAGTTGATTTAAAAATGGATTTCAATGTAATTTAAAAGAATGATTTCAAAATTTAGATTCAAGTTTCATTTGGCAACAACAAATTTATTTTTAGATAAAAATTGATTCCAAATAATTTACTAAATGGGATTTGGAAATGAAAATACTAGTTTCTAAATTCAAATGCAATTTGGATCCATCCATAAAGTGTAATTTATAAATAAATTGGACCATTAAGATATTCTCATCATCTTGGAATACAAATTGGTTATATAAATGGTATTTTTATGGTAGTTTCAATACATGTTTTTAAGTGGATATTATAAGGGGGTGTTGGGAGGAAGGATACAAGTAATTTCATAAATAACATTTACTCACCTCTTTTCACTTCCCCTAATGACCATAGGAATCTTAGTGGTAGATTAAGATGTTTTTATATAATTTTCCAAATGACATGGACTTATATCCTTTAGCATGAGACTAATAATGACTAGAGGCATTCCCATGGTGAGGATAGTTGATGGTAATATAAGAGGTTATAGACAAATAATGCTTTTATTTGGTCGATAGATGGTTCCAACCATGAAAGTTTATGATTATTGCATGGGTTGTCTCGGAATTCAATATGGTTATATATAACATCATTTTTTTCTAACCTCATAATCATGTCCATTTTTTGTATCTTATTATATATGTTTGTTTCACCACTTTTTATATTACATTATCTCATGTTTTTTATACCCTCATTTCTTGTTTTTGAATTTATAACCTGAAATACTTAAGGTTTCGGTTTATCTCACTATATGTCCCTTTAGTTTCCTATTTCATAGTCATACTAGTATTATTGATCTATTTAATAGTAGGTGATGTGTCTTACATAGTATTTTTAGATGTAGTTTTTATTTTTTTGGAAAGTATGTTTTTAAAAGTAATATATATTATAAAATAAAATATAAGTATTTGTTTTGGATTTCTATTGGTTTTATCCTAAAGGTGTGTATAATATTTTTGTTTTGTTTTATTATAAACATTTGAACACCATATTTTCAAATATTACAATTCAAAATAGCATTAATGTAATTTTTTTAAAAATGAAGTGAATTAAATGTTTGGTGAAATCATGCTATGTTTTTATGCTCAAACTCTACTCACAACACTCCATGTCAATACAAAGATTGGATCTAACAAGTTATGGATATTATTTATAAGGGTACAAATTTAGGGAATATATCTTCCATAATGTTTGGGAGATGGTTAGTTGGTGGAGTGTGACCTTAGGAAACAAAGAGATATCAATTTGTTAGTTTATTTTTATTTTATGACATAGATATTTTATATTGGTATTATTTCGTAGTAATTTCACTTTAGTTTTGTTTTATATCTATTTTTAATGCTTGATTTTTTTATTTATATTTTGAAACAATTATTTTATTTTTCATGGATATCTAAAATATATACATTTCATTTGAGATTCCATGTAGGATTATACTCTTTGTTATATATTATTTATCTCAGAATAATTATTCCAAATAAGTATTTTATAATGTCTTGCTGTATATTTACAAGCCATGGGTATCAAGAACACCCATAAATAATTATCATGGACCAACTAAAATTCTAATATTTTGGGTTCTATGGTTCAGTTCATGACAACAAAGGGGAACAAAAACCGATATGGGTACCACTTTTAGTTGGAAGTGCAAGAATATACCAAGAGTAACCACACTCATGGAGTGCTTCCCAAAATTATAAAATATATCTTTACCACCCCCACTAAATGAAATTTCCTCAACTTTTTCCCTTTCTAATTCCAAAACCAATGATACATGAGATAATGAACATTAAGCCAAACCATAAATGAAATTATGTAAATATTATATAGTATTATAAGGCTCTAATAATAAAATAAAAAAACTATTGAGGGAAGGAAAAAAACTTATTTGACTAAGGATTGATCTCCAACACTAAATGGACATTAAAAAAACCCAAAATGGGACTATAAAAGGATCAAATTTGTAAGACAATGTTGAGTTGACAATACCTATGATCTAGAAACAATTAAACAAGGAGTATAGGGATGTATAACTAATAGTTCTATCAATAAAGGATTTATAACCATGAACTAAAACATAAAATGTGAAATGTACTAATACATGTTGAAATTATTGAAGATTAAAAATGGAATAAAAAAGGAGAATACTTGTTCTAACTCATTAATGAAATTATAGGAAAAATATATACTGTGAAGACAATGATAAAATCATTTAATAGTTGGAACCCATGAATGAATCATTATTGATGAGGCACATCAACATAGTATAGTTGGATTCCCTAGAGATAAAAAATCCTTATATTCCCCCCTTGAGTAAACACATGACTAAATTCACTCATTGATCAATGGGGCCCATCAACTTATGAAATAATTTACTATAAACCTTTCAAAATATACTATTCTTCCTATAAGTTATGCCTACACCAAAATCTTAGTCGACTATGGTATTTAGGGTCATGGAATGTCACAAGTTTTCAGTCTTGTAAGTATCTACATCAGTCGCTTACCTTAGTTATATAACAGCTGGAGACCTCTTAAACATATGACCATGTGAATATATCTTTTCAACACTAAGAAAAATAAACAATGTTATTAGTTTAGTCACATGATCAAACTCCAGCAATAATTATCTCATCAAAAGAAACAATTTCAATAATAAACTACATCAAGGAGAAGCCAGAGGCATAATTTTATTCGTAGAATAATGATGTATAAAAACCCTACATAGAGGAAAGTTAGATTAACCCAACTATTTCTCAAAGAATATGTACTCTACCATGAATATGAACACACATATTCTGGGTCAAAATATTATTCGATGCATGTAACGATGTAATTTTACCCTATAACAAATTATATTACCTTTAATGTACATCATTAAACAACAAAAGTACCTATATAAGACTATATGACAATGAACCTTATAATAGATTACTATGGATGATAAAACAAAAAATATAATACCCTAAATAGTACATTTCTTGGATCCAAGACAAAACATACATTTTTCAACTCTAAACTAGGGACTTAAGGAAAAATCAGTATTATACCACTCAAAAATAAACTAACCCATTCAAAACATACTAAGATTGGTTAAAGTGATAAGTTTGAAAGAATAATCCCACCTCTAATAGGCTAGAGGATAGTGAATATCACTAAGGGTGAACTTAAATGATCTTCTGAGGCATTTTTCCTATTTTAAAATCACATGTACAATCTAATATAAATATATAATATATGAAACAAACATAAATAAATATAATTAAAAAAAATATGACATCACATCCTTCATTTATATAGAAAAATTAATAAACTAAAATTATCCATAATAATTAATAAATATAAATAATTAAAAAATATTAAAATCAACACACGGACCATCACACAAGATGAGTGAAGGGAAACATGATTTGACATAAATGTGAATATCTAAAACTAAGACCATAAATTGTATTCTATGGGGTTTGAATTTGGGGTCTGAATCCAAAATCCCTCCCACTATCTCCACAATCACTCCTAATAATAACACGCACACACACAAAAATACACACTCAAATTTTAATTACTATAAGAAATATCATCTTTACAGTCATAAGTACAACACTATACAGTTATGAATGATAGGATAATTATAATATATTTTTTAAATATAACCAATGTAATTTAAAAAAACAATCTTGGTAACATATATTCATCAAGAAAATGCATTAAAATATTAATATAATGATGTCACATAACTTCTTCAATCCATCCCAAGTAGTTATAATAATAACTCAAGCACTAATAATATCTCTCATCTCCAATGTTTGAACCAATTAATTTTAAAAAAACTCCCCAAATAATGTGGGTATGGTTTTGAGTTTTTAGATAATCAAAATATATAAAAACATTAACCTCAATGGAGCTAATAAACAACCAATGGAAAATAATTTCATGTGGAAAATTGAGGATAAAACTTCCTAGAGGACCTATTAGTATCAGTCACCATTGATATATCTCATAGCGGATAACCTTGTAATGTTTCAGTATTGACTATTAGACCCAACTCCATCTACATATCATCATACTCATAAAACTTATCAAATTAAATAGAAAACATAAATGAAATAAAAATATAATTATTTGACCATTATAATAACACCAATGGTATGCTGATTAATTTTAAACCATCATCATCTATAACCTCTATCAAATCTACTGAATGATCACAATGAAACTAATTGAAAATGATGTAATGTTTTCTACTAAAATGGTTCCAAATAAATCTAACACTTATTGAATTTTATATAATATCTCATTGGCTATATTCATAGCAATTCTGTAGATTTCCCAAAAACATTATTGGTGAACTATTACAATAATATTGATTTATTGTCAGGATGATACTCAATATCACTGATGACCATGTATGTTAATATTTCCATGAAATGATGCTATTTTATAGATAAAATAGAGTCAAAATAATATATAATCCCAACAAAAACTCAAACATTTCTTGATGACAAATAATTTATACAATTCATCCTAACCAAAAACTTTTATGGTCATACATAGATCAATATATCTTTCATGGGTCTCAAAGTACTCTAAAAAATAATCTTTTTGAAAATGTTTCTCATATAAGAAAATGTCCTATAATGGTCCCAATAATCACAAGATGGATAAAAATTACATTAGGTATGAACCCATAATATACTTAATATTACTCACTTCAGTATAGGACTAATCAAAATGAGAAGTTTCATTACGTCCCAATACAAAATCAAATCATTTGAAGAAATTTGAGGATTCATAACACCAATTTCATATATTGATGAATTTTGTATATTAAAATATTTTTGAAACAACTGATGGCTCATTAAATCTAATTTTCATGAATAAAATCACCAAATGCCCATGTTTTAATATTTTAATAGTGTGTAAGGCTCTTCATAGTTCATTTTAATTTATCATGTTTCAAAAGAAGATCCATACGTAATATGTTTTCTAAAATTATCAACTTAACATAAAAATTATTATCCATGTAATAAATATTATTTTAGTAAAATCATATTAATTGATGTTAAAAATATCCCAATTAATGATATTATTGATATCAATTTGAAAAAAAATAAAGCAAATAGTACCATCAGAATATTATGAGATTCTGTTATCATAAAACATGATTCAAAAATATTAAAAATACTAAAACCTACCTTAAACGAGATAATATAAAATAAATAATATTGAAATTATAATTTAAATTAAAAATTAAAAAAATGGGTTGTTCACATATATTTAATAGACACATAACCTATATGAAAAAAAACATACAAATTAAAATCAATTAATGATATATGTGTGTATTAAGAATACATATATTAAATGTATAACATATCATGTGGAAGATAATGAGAGTATTATTCCACCCCAAAGGTAAAATATATGTGGTTTTAATGATATTAAACAATTTAATAGGAGTTAAATTTTTTCCCCTATCATGTTTCATTCACCCACACAATTCCCATTTTAAATTTTCCTTTATTGTTTTTTATTTTTTAATCATATTATACTTTACATTATAGTTTATCATATTTAAAAAAACCCTTTCTAGTGTAAAAATCCATTATAACAACAATTTTTTTATTATCAGGATAAAGTATTGTAAAAAAGTGACTGGAAATTTTTTCCAGTAGTGTTTTTACAAGAATCTGGATGAAAAGGTATCCAAGTTAATTTTTTATAGACAGAGATTAATTCCTAGGTTACTAATACATAAAACCATGGTGAATATAAACTTATAAAATACTTTATTAGATAATTAATTATTCCTTATATATGATCTATTTCCAACAACCTTAGTTTACAACCTCACAATATATACTAACTCAGGTCACCACCACAACCTCATTGAAACTTTTCTAACTCAAACCCTTTACTATGCACCCCTCACCAGTCACATAGAGATAATTTACCTCACTCTCCATATCTATCACTAGGCCATGATGTGGAACTTTTTATTATTATTTAGTACTACCATTACCACCATGGGTGATAGTGGATCAATGTAATGTAGAGTAATTCTTGGTTATGACATAATTTTATTGAAAGCAAGTCACTTCATGTGGAATATAAAAGTAAATGATGAAAGTGGTTCTATAGAACATAGAAAATAACATATAGTAATAAGAAATTTATAACATAAATAAATAATAATAATTTTTTATTTAATAAATTTTAACATTTTCTTTAACTATATACTTACAGTGTTTTTTATTTTTCATCAAGTCATAGATTAAGATGAAAAAATTAGAGATATATATTCACACTTCATCATCTTAAGAAATATTTTTTAAATGAATTTAAAATATAATTTAATCCTACTACAATGTAAAAATAATTTAATCAAAAATATTTATATATATTTAATTTCTTATACATATATAATAATTTCACTTTTCGAATCAAAATATAAAATTTATTTGAATCATTAGTGATTTAGAGTCCTTTGTTGATGCATTATTAAAAATTCCATAAAAAACATCCAAATCCTCTCCTTTATTTTTATACCATAAATAAGGGAATAAATTTGATGTGGTATATCTATTGAAAAATATTAAACATATTCCCTTGATATAACCAAATTCTACCATAAATTTTTATCAACACTAAATAAAGAACTCTTTTATAAGAAATAATATGATGAAAAAATATAAATATGAGGGTTTTAAGAATATATCATCATTTTTAATAAAAATTATATGATTTACATGATTCATTTAAATCATTTAATAATTAAATTTAATGAAAACACCACAAACCAAAACTCTGTTGATTTATTGAAAACTTATATCCAAAGTTAAAAACTATATTCCAAAATTAATAAATACATTATAAATATTATCTAGTTTAATTTACTATATGAAAATTACATTTTTCCCTTATCCTTGGAAAATTTAAACAATTTTCATTTTCACTCCAACATTCACTTGATGATTAACTAAATTTAATTAATTAAAATAATAATATATTCAAACAAAAAATAATGTAATGGAATTGAATTATTAGAAAAATTCCTAGAATAAGCTATAACATTCTCACATCAAAATTGATGATGCTATATTTTAAAATTTTTCCATTATAATGTAGTATTTTAATTCTATATTATTTTTCATTGAGTGTTCAATTAAAATTTAATTTTCACACAATATAGTCATGTTCATATTAACATTCATATCAATATATTGATATTATTTATATCTAATATATTTTGAGTATATTTTTGAGTTACAAAAATGTATAAACCTCTTCTATATTTATTAATTTATTTTTTATTCTTAATAAAAAAATAAAATTTAATTTTCCCTAAAAAAATCTCTAGATTTTGATCTTTTTTTATAATATCCATATTCTAATCTAATTTTTTTGGTTCTGACATGTAATTTAACCACCATAAGAATACAATATATCATAGTTACGAGATCCTTTTACATTCCTATGGATAATTTTGAAAGCCATATGATTAATTACATGCCAGAAAGAATGAAATCATTATAAGAATAATAGGAAATAAAAAAGTAATTATGATGGTTTTTTATAAAAGTGTTATATTTTCTATTTGGAATGTCCACAAAAATAAATGATAATATAAAATTAAATCGGCCTAAAATATGGGGGTATACATTTGTCTATTTTAATAAGAAGAATAATTTCAATAGGTAGGGTACAAGAAAAAATCATATCATCACTTATAACTCCTTTTTTTTCAAGACCATCAATAATATAATTTTATTCCTAATAAACATGTGTGATGGTGAAGTTCCAGGAGGTGAGCATGCCTAATTATTTGGTCGTTTGTCAGTCATCCTCTAAGAGAGGTTGATGTTCCCAAATCTAACAGAATAAAAAATCACAGTGGTGTCACAATAAATCGAAAGTTGGTCCAATTATATTGGCATTAAATCCACTATGAATTAATCAAGACAATAATGTATTCTTATAAAGAAGACAATATATTCCAAGGGTCATAAAGGAAACCTAGGACATCACTGTTACAATCCCCATAAACAACCTTAAAGATGAATGGTATATTATTCTTTCTATAAGATCCATCAAATAATAATTTAATCCATATAATTAATGGAAAGTTACAAATAAATTCAAATGTTTTGGAAGGAGAAAATAAATTACCTAAAATAAAAAGATGCAATTTAAATAAAATGCCATAAATAGAATTTTCCTAGTTTCCCCATTTAAAATAATTATCATTATACCCTAGTATGAAGATTTTAACAATAGAATAAAAAATATTTAAAGTATAATACTCATGGATATTTTTATTATTTCTAATTTAGATGATATGAATAATTTCTTATACGAGTAGATTTAAATATATTCATCAGTTTTTGAGAAATTGGTAGTTTAAAACATCTTTCAAGGTGTTCAAGAATCCAGTCCACATGTGGATAGTAAAACTCAAAGATTTAGAAGATATAATTGTAAAGTGAATATGATTTTCAACATCATAAAAATACATGGTTTATATATTATCTATGCATAAAATAAAAAAACATCATGAATAGATGGAAATAGCCATAGTTTTTAGATTGGAGTCTCTGAGAATCTATGAAAAATGAAGCCTCTATAGTAGAATAAATATGGATGGTAGTATTTAGTTTTTATAAAGACATCTAATCTTGTTGGTAAAGACATGAATTGTATTTATATATAATGTTTATAGTTTATAATATCATTCACTATTGTCTACAATATCAATAGGTATTGATGGATTAAAAACATGTATAATTCTAACTAATGATCTGATTAAATCAGGAAGAAAGTCTAGGAAAGGAATTTGATCATTGATTGTGGTGATGTGGTCGACTACAATGTTAGGGGAATATAACATATAAACTATTGGAATTCCTATCCAATTATAAAACCAAAAACTATGAGAAGAATTTATGTTACCTAACAAATGGGAATGCATGGAACTTTTAATAAAAATGTGCTTGAATACAAGTCAAATAGAAGTATCAATATAATTAATGTTTATAGTTTTTAGAAAATATAGAAATATTAATCTAATGAATACCAAAGAATTAAATTTCTCAAGAACCAGCCTCATTATAAAATGATATTGAAGAGATTAATCTAAATTAAGTAGGCTTTTAATTCAAATGTATCAAAGAGAATGTGTCTTACAACACTATTTACAAGAAACCAAAAACTCCCTTTTTTTCAAGAATTCTTCCACTTTAGATGAAATTATTAATGGTGGTAATTATACTATTTAAAATATAAGATTCCCACTTATACATCAAGAATGAATAAAAAAACATTGAGACAATGATGTGCCTCAAGGGGAAAAATTTTCTAGACATTAAAATGGTTTTTCCATTCTAAGAGGCCAAGATTATTTAAACCTAGCTTAAAATATGACTAAAATGAGTATAATGAGGTGTTTTAAAAATCATGGGATCTCTCTAATAAATAAAATATAAATATTATTACCTAATTCTCAAATAACTAATAATTATTATCTTACTATGAGATAAAATGTTTTCCCCAATGTTAATAAAATATTTACTCTAAATAATATATTGACCAAAAACTTTTTGATAATTAAGTAGAAATTTTTATATGTTCTTGAGGTTTCCTTTTTCAGGATGTATAAGAAGAATATGGTAATCACTATAAAAAGATGGGTTATAGAAGATAAACCTTTTGAAGCTCTGATAGTCTTCAGATCACTGTTGTCAACCATATTGAATAGTAGCTGGAAAGGATAATCCGGATCAATGGAAAACACAATGGTAGAGAGTGGGTAACTTTATCTAACCCCTCTCGAGAAAGTCAAGTATTCTTATAGAGATCCATTAAATAGAATTGAGATCTGAGAAGATAAAAGAAAAGATTTAATCTACTGGATAAATCTTTTATCAAAATGAAAAAAGTAAATACCGTACACACAAAGACCCAATCCATAGTGTCAAAGGATTTATAAACATAAATATTAAGAGGAATCCTACCTTATTTTGTAGTCTTCATAATAGGATTCAAACATTTTGATGTATTAATGAGAAAATATTGAATGGTTATTCCGTTGATGAAACCAAATTTATTCCAATATATGATTTTTCTATAATTTTGGTATGCGTATTAGAGATGAATCCTCCCATTATTTTATGAATTATATGGAGAAGGAAAATCATCTTGAATTGAGTTATTTAATAACAATTATACTCATATGGGACAATATTATTGAAATGATCATTGAATACACATGAAAGATAACCACCCTTGAAAAAAAATGAGTGTCCAAGAAACAAATATAATTAAAAATAATATTCCAATATGTTTGGAAAAAAGATTAGTGAAGCCAGTAGGTTTAGGAGAGCTTCTAGCAATAAGGCCAAAGAAAGATTACTTTATTTCAAACTCAAGCAGAATTTAGGTGATTATAGTATTTTATTCATAACTTACCAATTTAGGTATAATAACCTATATTGTGTCTATTAACTTCGGGGAAACAGGGAAAAGATCCATTTAGAATAGAATAACATGGTAGGAAATACAATTAATGTCTTAAAATAGTCAATAACCATCCTTTATAAGATAAGAGGTATATTTTCCATTTTAATTATCTTAATAAAGTTGAATAATTTTTTGTTTCTATCACTATGATTGAGAAATTTTATTTTGAAGAGTTATTAATTGATGATTTCATTTAATTCCATATTATTTAACTAAGAACATAATATATTTTTATATATTATAAAATTTTATTAAAAATTCCATTATAACAATTTAATTTTAAAATGTTTTTCCTATTTAATATTATTCATCCATAAAATAATTTCTTATTATAGTTATTAAATACATTTCATATTTAACGTACATCACCATAGAAAACTCATGGAAATTATTAGAATATCTCACATTAAATATTATTACCTCAATTAATACAATATCCATTAATTTATCCACAAATCATATAATCATAAAAAGAATATTTTCTACACCATTACTTTAATTTCTATCACTGTTATTGTAATTTTTTTCAATATGATAAACTATAACGAAGTTAAATCATACTATGATAAACTTATTCCAATTTTATCCCCTTTCAACTATATTATATTAATAGTAACTGACTACATACTTATATTATTAACTTTGCTCATTATAATTTTCATTAAGATGGATTTTTAATATTGATATTGTTACATTATTTATTTAAAATTTTATATTTATTATTTTTCACTTACATTTCAACTCACCCATACATGGTCATAAGAACATTGGTACATAATATAAAATTTACTTCACTTAACCCCAATTTATTGGTTAATTCATGTTCCATTGATTACCCAATATTTCTGTTAAGAAATTATATAATAAATTACTAGAAAAATGGTATACGATTTGTTAAATATTATAAAGGAATAATTTACCATAAAAAAATTATGTTGAACTAACCTTTTGATTTTTAGACCCATTATCCTTATTAAAACAACTCTAAGGAATTTATAATCTATGAAATGAATACCAACAGATATTGGGAACATGAAGTATGGGGTGGGTTATAATGAAAAATTAGGTAGCTTCTTATGTCTCAAATTTTAGTAAAATATATATTTAACTAAAATATTTTTCTATTTATTTTTTTATAAGAAGGTTTTATAATATTCATAATAACTCTTCACTTCTAATTTTTTATATGTGTAATAGACATTGAGTATCTACCCTCTTGGATATTTTAGAATGTGTATTTCAATTATTAACACCATTTCCTGTAATAATCCATTACATTAATAAATGATTTAACTTATTTATCTTTTAATAGCCATAAATAATTTTTTATAATGCATAGTCAAATCATGATATTTTATGAATTTCAATTAATATTATTAATATTATATACCATAAAACTTATTCGAACAAATATATAGTAAATTATATTAGTGTTTAGTCATATCATCACTAAAATATATTAAAATTTTTTTAATTTCATTCCACATATCATTTAATCATTAATTATTATAAATTAGTACATCAATTACATAAAACACATAATTTTAATAATTTTAATTTTTTCCCAAAAGATATCAAAATAACATAATGTTTACAAAGTAGTATTCAATGATACCATAATGTTTTATCTTATAATGAAATAAAACATATCAATTTAAAATAAAATATTATAATAGATTTTTCTCCTACCCAATACTATAATTTTATTACTCTATGTGACATAAAATTAATAATTACATATCTATGTATCATATTGTTATAGCTCATTTCCTTTTATTGTGGTATTATTATTTTTCAGGCCACATTCTTTATTCCATCTCATCGAATTAAAAATCCAATTATTTCACTAATAATTTATAATTTCCCATGAAAAAAATTCGTTCCAGTATATAAAAAATATTTATTGGATATGTCATTTGTATATAATGTTTTTTTATGAATCACTTATATAACCAAAACTGTTTCATCTACTAGAATAATATAATATTCATATATTAATAAAAATTTCTTAATGTATTTCGAAAATATCTCAAAAAGATCCATTTATATATTAAAATTGTACTATATTTATATTTATAAATAAAATAAAATAAAATATAATTAAAAATAATAAAAATATCCAAGATATAATTTTATTTTCATAAGAAATATTTTGTCTCCCTTTGTGTTATAGTTATTATAAGAGACAAACATTCACTTTTTTATCATTTTTATATTATGACATATTGATATCACCAAAAATGATATTCAATAATCCTTTATAACCCTTCCACAGTCTTTCTTGATATATTTGGTGTTTTAGATGATATAGAACATATGTGATGATGTGTTTATATCTCTATGGATTGCCTTCAGTTATAAACTGTAAGTGGAATTAGTAATGATTAACATTTTTATCGAGTAAAATTATGGTGAGATCAATTTTTTGGATTTAAAAGAAGGGGATAATATAGATAATATTTTTGTGGATTTAAATTGGGTGGTTTCAAATATAAATTTTTGTATATAAGTAAATTAAAGATACTTAATATTGAAATTTATGGACTTAGAGTTCTTTTAGATGATGAAACAACCATCAGAACATCGATGACCATCCACATAAAGTTTAGTGGACTAGAATTAGATCTATATAACTGGAACTAACACTAGAAGACTAATATAAGTCTCCTGGGATTCTAGTGTGATATAAATAGAGTGATAAAACTTCCCATACTACTAGATGGTTGGTGAGAATCTATAGAGAGTCAGGTGGTCTTATAGAAATTTTCATTT
The DNA here is from genome assembly GCA_963277665.1 of Viscum album. Lineage (NCBI taxonomy): Eukaryota > Viridiplantae > Streptophyta > Magnoliopsida > Santalales > Viscaceae > Viscum > Viscum album. The sequence continues at coordinate 764,357,078 of OY728126.1, read as the reverse complement.
GGGCTATCGAGCTTCTTCTATTAAATCATAGTCCCCACTTTTTATGTAAAGGTACCTTTGGGTTTTTGTGGGTTTTATTTTCATATACCCTTATGATTTTATTTTACAATTCATTGATATTTCATTACCTACACTTTTATCCTTATTTATTGGAGATATGGGTGCCTGTGGTTCATTGATTTTGAGGTATATGCCTCTATTTACTCTCTCTCACCACATTCCATTTTCTTAATTTTTTGAAGCCAGTGATTTTATTATATAAATTCACCTGAGAATGGTACCAACATTCCCCTATTATGGGGGTTTTTATATAGTGTCCATGGGTGGCCCAATATAGATAAATGTGTGTTATTTCATTCTATTTCAATAAGGGTGAGTTTTCAGGTGTATATTCCCTAGAATTATATAAACGTTAGCTAAAAATTTCCAGTCTATCATAGAATGTGAAATAATTTATTTTACTTGTTGGGAGTTTAGGATAATTACATGATCTTTAGTCATGATGTTGATCATATCTTTTAAGTCATTACCTCATACAGTGAGTGTTCTATTAGTTGCATTGGTTATATGATTTTATTAGGAATGATTGACTTATTCAATAGATATTATATTGAAGAGATATGTACACATTAAAATTAATTATGGATGTTACTAGTGTGGGTTAATAAATTAGGAATCATAAGATATTAATTTAATTTAATCATTTATTATTATGGTGTTTCTACTTATGGTGAATTTTATAGTGGTTATTTTAAATTCTTCTATCATTATTATTATTATCATTAACATTATGATTTTTAGAAGTTTTATGATTTCATGAATTGGGATGGAATTGGGTCAAAATTTTAATCACTAAAGAATCATATATCTATGATAAATAATATTTATACTGGTGCGCTATTGGAATGAGTGCTAGTGACCAATTGTATATCTCATATAGGATGTGTGAGTTAATGATTGGAAATATTTTAAGAATTAAATAACTTTTAAATGATATTTTAATTAAAATGAATTGTTTTTATGTTAAATTTGAGAATAAAATGTTTTTTTAAAACTAATATATTTGAAATTTTATATGAAAGTCTTAAATGATGGCTTTCAAAAGAGATTTTTCATTGGATTTTAGCCATGGGAATTATCTATAAAAATTATACATGAGATTACTTTTAGTAGTTATATAGGTTAATAAAAAGTATGGTTTATAAATTGTAAAAGAAGAATTTTTGAAAATCGGTTTGGTCTAATTTAACTTATCAGGGTGGTATTGTGCATTCAATTCATTTTTTCTTGTATTTTCTATTGATTGTGTGGTAGTATTAATGATCATATTGTTGTTTGATGATGCATGACTGTGTATTTTGGTTATATAATTATTGAAACTTGAGATATACCCAATGGGATTGTTATATAGTATCATGATCTTGTTTTCCAATGAATACTTGGATATGATCCATGGTGTTATTATGAGATATTAACATAGAATCAGATGAAACTTTTGACCACATTTTTAGATTATCTTTGTGAAGATGAAAAACTATTATAATTTATTTAGTGATGGTAAATAAGTTCATAATCTACATCCTTGATAGTGATGTCCATTTTTTTCTAGACCGTATATTTTTATGATAATTTAATCGGACAAAGATCTCAGGAGAGGAGTATATAAGGTTACATACTTTATATGATCTATTTTTTTTAAGAATGTGTGAGAGTTTTATTATCTCATTTATTTCTATGTAGGGTTACTCTTTTTATGTTCCTCAACTAAAAAGATAATGTCTTTAACAATTACAAGAATTGGGATTGGAATGATTAATTTTCATATATTATTACAAGTTTATGTTCTGGAGTGATGATATGACCAGTTGGAGACAATTCTCTACATAGGGGTTAACTTCTTTGTTGGTGGATGAGTGTAGTTAAACAATGAATTAGGATATAAGAGAGTATAATACATTATTTTTTTTAAAAAAATACCCACCTTACTAGATATTTATATTTTTTTGGCAATATTGATGTAATATTATGCCTACTCTATATTATATAATGATGGTGTTGCATTATTTCCAATATCTAACATCAATGTGTGACCATAGGGATAAATTTTTTTTATTGGGTGATAGAACCTATGATTAATTTTTATTCCTAGGATTGAATAATATATACTCTATGATTTTTCAAAAATATATCTATGATTGGAATTAATAAGGTTATATTGGGATTTTTTTATGATATTGGATATATGTTATTTCTTATGATCGAGATTTAATCATTATTTTCATTTTTTATCATGCGAATTCAATTCAATTGTTTTTTTAGGGTTTAAGAATTTAATGTTTTCCATATTTTATTTTTCTAAATTACCAACTAATTATTAATGTCTCAGTCATATATGATTTCAAATTTAGTTGTCTTGAAATAATCATGATTTCCTATGATGTTTGGGTTTTGTTTATTAACGAGTAATATAATAGTTAGTATATCTTCTTGGACAATGATGAACAAAGCAAGTCAACCTATTTTTTTGTGAAATAAGATATATTAATAATGTTTTTTATGACTATATGGTATGTTATTATAATATATCATTATGGGATTTGGACATGTATGTCTTTAGGAATAGGCATATGAGATCTAAGTTATAGTTTCACAGTACTATTCAGTCTCTTTGATTGTGTTTTTATTCTAAAAATGATGGATGGTATGATGATGTTTCATATATGTATAACAGATATATATTTTTATTTAATTTTATAGAAATCACCATAAACATTAGATTAATTCACATGATCACTAGCACTCAACAAGTTGAGATTAGAAAGAGAATATTATTGGTTTATCATGCTTACCACCTACCTTTATACAAAAAATGGGTTTCAATTCACGTGGTTAGACATTTATGTTTTACTTTAAGATCAATTTTCAGCTTAGTGTTTGTGTTATGGATTTGGATGATTCGTGCTATAAAAGTTGATAAATTTTAGTTCATGGTTCTAGTATTGATTTCAATTCCAACATATTTATTTTATTGTTTTAATATATATATATATATATATATTTATATGAACATAAGGGTTAAAATGGGTTTTTATTAATTGATGATCTGTTATATACATTGTATTGATTTTTGGCATAGACGTATATCCCATTAAATATTTATTTTGATATATTATACTATAACATCAATGATTAATCACAATTTTATTTTTTTACGAGAGTGTAACACTAATATATTGATATGACATACTAAATTTTAATTATATTTATGGCTTGAAATTTATTTTTATTTTAATGGTATATCTCTCTTAATATATAATAGGTTCTTTCTAGAAGTTGGAAATTGTTATCAAATTGATAAGATTTCCTTAAGAAAAGTCATGAACTAAGATCAGATATTTAAACATGTAAATGAGTAAAGATGTAATAATGAAAAGTATATCATAGAGAGATTGATTTTTGTGATAAAATTAGTTATATATAAATATAAGATGTTTTAACATGGTACGTTTACTTTGATAATGCCTAATTAGAATGGATACAGTTGAAACATAAGTTTTTAGGGGATTTCATATTAGGAGGGTAGGCACCTAAGGTGGGAGAGAAAAATATTTTTTTTGTTATGAAATCCCAAGATAGAATAGATGGGGTTCATGACAAGTTACAAGACTCAATGAGTTTCAAGCCTCTTCATTTCTCTTTTATTATGATATTTTCAAACATAAGGTATGATATTAACTTCTATGAATAGTGTCTATAAACATAATAACTTAAAATTATTCACTATTAATTAAAAATAAATGATAATATATTAAATTTTTTATCAAATATATTATTATTTGTGAGATAAATAATTTGAACATGAGAAGTATCCTATTTATCATGATTTTTTTTACTTTCATTGTTTAACTAAATTAAAGAAATGATTGAATTGTTTCAAAAAATAGATTTATGTGATTACACATCATATGTAAAATCATTTTAAGTGTTTTTTCTGAACAATTACTAGAAATGTTAGAGAAATATATATATATTTTTTATTTTAAAAAAGGAAATAATGATTTTGAAATTTTAAATCAAAATATTATGAATTGCGTGTTTTAAATTGAAAATATTTTTTGAGAAAAATATTGTAAATTTTATATACATTATATTTTAAAATTTTAGTATAAAAAACATGGACACCCGATTACTTTTATTAAAATCCCATGAAATATTTACATTTAAAAAATATTTTGATTGGATTTCAAAATATATATTAAGTGGATACCAAAAAGTGTATGATTAGAGACATTTCTTAAGGTATGTTTTTGTTTATGTATTAGTTTCATTCTTTACTTTTGTTAAATAAGTGTTTCCCCAAACATTAAAAGAAGGATAGAGGGTGTTATTGGGGTTCAATTCATGAAAATGGAGTAAAAAGGAATTTTTGTGCATATTGCACAATTTTCACACAATTAGTAGAAACCGTGAAGATCACTTTAGGTAACCGTGTAGACCTGGATAAAGGATTGTGCATCGTTACCCTATAGTTAATCAAACCATATGGAATTCCGAGGAAACTGTGCGAATGGGGGGGGGGATTTTGGGATAGCAGCTCTCGTACGGTTTACACACAATTTAAAAAACCATGTGAGTAGATTATGCAGCCTCGTAACTTTGAAAAATTTACAAAAATTACATTATGATAATTCTTATACCAACATGGGATTTCTCCTCCTTCCCCCTTCAACCCTAGTGACGACCCAAGGTTTCCAAGAACTCCAAATGGAGTTTCTCCTTCAATCCTAGATCATTTGGAGTACCATCAGTTGTGGATTGAATATCAATGTATGTCTAATATCCTCATTCTTTATATTTTTGGTTCAGGGTTTCCATTTCTTCTCCATCTCCATATGAATATCCAATAACCTTCTTTTTCAGGGAAATATAGGGTGAAGCTTCGAAGGGGATTTTGATCAGGATCTAAGGCCTTGTTTAAGAGTGAATTCACCAAAAAATTTAATGTAAGGGGTATAAAAGTTATATCACATAGTTTCATTTGTGAATTGTGCATTCTAGGGTTTACATCTTGGTTTCCCCTTGTTTTTTTTATCTTTTGATGATATCTGGTGTTCTGGGTGTCTAAGTGATGAATGGAGTCCCTTATGGTTCCCATGAGACACATAGAGGATAACTTGGCCTTTTTAGGGCCACCCATGTGGGGCACCAATACTTTCTAGACATAGAAGATATCTATGTATGATAAAGGTTGTCTTGTAACATTATATATCCATTAATGAGCTTGTTTAAATGTTTAATGAGAGTGAAAATGAATTATTGTATTGTGCATATTCTCAGTTGTGGCACAAGGTATTGTTTGGAAAGGTAATAAAAATGGGAAAAATTAGATAAATGGGGGATGTGTCTTGTCTCTAATGAACTATATTTAAAACCCAAATAAGGTTGGTGTGTATGAATTATTGAAAATGTTAAATGTGTTATGTATAGTAATAAATGAATACGGATAATGGGGTGATACATGGGAAGTATAATTGGGCTAAAGGGTTATGTATTGTAAAATGGAATTGTGAACATGTTATGGCATAACATTGAATTCCAGGATTGATTATTGTGAATCATTATTGGTGTATTTATTGGTTGTATTGGTAATTATATGGATAAATTTTGAAATTGGATGAATAAGCATGTGCACATGTCTTGGTGGTGGGATTAAGGACTGATGCCCCTCCCATAGGTAGGGTTGGACTGATGCTCTAACCTACCCAAGAATACACAGTTTGGGGATTTAGACTCATTTTCTATTCCCCTATGGTTGTATTTAATTAAAATTCTAGGACTTAGGCTCCTAGGTAAGTGTGGTGATTACTCGATATGATCATCCCTAGTTTGTTTTAGAGTTTACTTTTTCTCTCATGATAAATGGTAAATGTCAAGAATATTGGGTGAAAAATGTAAATGTGTAACCCATGAATTACATGTTGATAAATAACTAAATGATGAGATGATTTATATTATGACCTTGGAATAATAATCCAAATAGTAATAGAAAAGTAGTGATTCTTTAATAGTAGACCCTTATTGTCAGTCACATAATTCAAATTCATCTTTACTTGAATGAACTATCTATTAGACTAGATATTTTGAAGACACCATTGGTGGTGTCTTACTAAGTTGTACTCACACCCTAATTAGGCTGCTGTTGGGTACCCAAGAAGATTTCAAGCTTGCAAGTTAGGAAAAGGGCAAGAGTCTGATGCTAGGGAGTTGAGTTGGATATGGGATAAACAGGGATGGGGTTCCCTACATGGGGTCTGGATTGTTTTTGCGATTTTTTTATTTGTCATTATTTTGGGATATGTTCACATGGCACTATAACAATACATATTTACTATTTCATGTTAATATTTCCCAGTTTCGGAGATGTTTGGCTATGCATGTTACTGGTTTATTTATATTGTTTCAGTTATTTATATTGTTATATGTTGTTTATTAATGTAATAAAGATGGTATATTATCCCCATGTGACTAATCTAGACCCTTGCTACTAGTTGGAAACATCTAGTGTATAGGGAAGCACGCATTAGGTCAGGTGGTGACCTAGCTCGGGGCACCAGTTTTGTGGAACCTGGGCCGGGGACATTACCGAGTTTCATTAGAGTGGTTATTTTCTCTTTATTACTATTCTGTGTCGGTATATAGGATATTAGGACAGTTTGAAGACTTGGTAATGAGATTGTTCCTGGGATTAAATAACCCATGTATGGGGGGAAACCCCAAGTCACCCTGGGAGGGAATTCTTATTCTTGATTATGTGTTGTTACCTTTAACGATATTTCACCATTGGGTGGTTCACATGTGGTGTAATGTGACTGTTTTATGATATTTGTTTTCTTGGATGGAATGGAACTAGGTTTTGCATTAATATATCATTCTAGGAAACTATGTATAAATGTGACATGCATCATAGTAGGCACACACACATAGGATGGGTGTGTAGGATGTAATGGGTGGGATGCATTTTACTTTCTTGAATGTAGTGAGATGTTGTCCAATGGAAAAATATAAATGTGTAAAAAGGGAAGTGAGAATGCTAAGTAATAATTAATGAATTATTCTTGATAAATACATGTAAAAAAATTGAAATGTGGTGGAATTAAATTGGGTTATGGATGTTTTTTTAAATATGTATGTTAGTTACCTCATGTTATCCATGTACATAGGAAGGATGGTTAAGGGTAGTGTTCCAGATATAATAACACCCAATGGGAAGTGTATGTCAAATGGTTTATTTATGGCTAGTGAAGATCCTTTCCTTATGTCCTGTAAACGTATCATGGTTATGTGTTAAAAAGTTCATGTTTGGAATTGTGGAGAAGTGCCACCATGATGGCGTGTATTAGTTGGGATACAAGAGGATCTTTCTGAAAATGCTCCCCTATTAGTGGAGAATGAAGAACAAGTGGTTCATTATGATAGTGAAGAGAAGTTCAATAAGTGAATTTCAATTTTTATGAAGATGATGGAATGTGTCCTAGGATGGGTCTCACCAAGTATGTTTATGTTGACCAAGGAGTTTTAGCTACAACACCCTCCAACCATTACTAAAGAGGGTGGGCCAGAGGCAGTTATGTTTTGGATAGAGTCTATCCATACAATCCTTGATGAGTTGGGGAATACCTCTAATAAGTGATTTAAGTTGGTATCCTATATATTGTGGGGATAGAAAATCATTTATGGGATATCTTAGTTCAGAATGAACAAGTAGAGGGAATTATGTGGAATAATTTTTTGGAAAATATTTTGGAGAATTACTACCCAGAAACCTTATGGAAGAAGTAGTCTATGAATATTATGAGTTTGACACACATGATGATTTCAATAATGGATTTTATAGGTTGGTTCATAGACTTAAAATATTTTTTTCCTACTTTAGTGGGGAATGAGGAAGCTATGGAAAGGTTCTTTCAAGATGGAATTAAGTATGAGATCAGATCCTAGGTAAATATGTTTCAACTATAGAGGTTTTCTATGGTTATGGATCAGGCCCTCATCTCAGACTGAAACCTAAAAGATCCCTTTGAAATAGACATGAAATTCCATTGGGGCAAACTAGTGGTGTAACTTCCGATAGTAGGAAGTGTTGTTTCAAGAACATCTACTAGGGAAATGGAGGAAAACATAGTCAAAAAAAGAAACTAGTCTCTCAAGTATGTGATTGAGTTTTCTATTATCAATGTGGAAGGTTGATACATGTGTGGATTTAGTGTTCCCAAACGCATTTTAATTGTAGGGAATATGAAAAAATGGTCCATGTGAATAGGTATTGTAGAAATCGATGATAATAAGAAAATGTTGGAGGACATAGATCACTGAAATGTGTAAGAAGGGGATCAAATTTCCCCATATCAGGTAGGTATTTAGAGCTCCACTGGCCGTATCAGTAGGGGAGGTGGATGTGGAACTTTTGGGAGAGAGCATTTGTACCGGTAGGAAAATATAGTGTAGGGTACTCAGGCTGGATCCTAGGGTAGAGGGACATGCCATCTTCACAGATTTTAGTCTACACCTAGAGGTGTACAGGCTAGACCTTCTACTAATCGATGTATTATTCCTATAGCTTCAACACTAGGAAATTATCTACTTAACGTAGGTGAAACACACCCTTTTATCTCTTAACAATTCATGGTTGTGTTGGGTTTAGTCATAAAACTTTTTGTTGGGGTTATGTAAATTGATACTCTATTAGGGGTGTGAGTTGAGGATATCATACAATGTAGAGGGTGTGATTTTGAGGTTGGTGGTTTTTGTTTTTTGTGGAACCTATTTGTTCTGGTGATTTCAGGTTTTTACCTAATCTTGGGAATGGATTAGATAGGACAGTATAAAGCCAAAATAAATTGTTATCATCTTCGGGTAATGTTTATATCTGTCGATGGACACACATATGTCCTTCGTGGTGAGGGGGATGTTCGAGCAGGCCATATATGGACATTTTGTTAGAAGTTGGGAGAGATCACGACAAATGTGGTATGCCTTTATCTTGATAATGGAGGAGTGAAACAACATGTCTTTCCTCAAGTGGTGTATTAGTCTTAGGATGTGCTTCCTGGGGATTTCTCAGGACTGCCACCCGAGAGGGATGTTGAGGTCATAATCGAGGTACTACTAGGGGAAAACTAGTTTACATACCACCATACTGAAAGGGTCCAGTAGAGTTCCAAGAACATAAGGTTCAACTGGAGGCTTTGGAGAACAAGGGGTTTATTCACCCTAGTGCATCACCCTGAGGATCTCCTATATTTTTTGATAAGAATGCTGATGAATCACTAAGGTTTTTTGATTATAAGAAGATGAACCAAATGATAATTAAGAACTGATACCCTCTTCCTAGAATTGATGACCTGTTTGACCTTCTTAGAGGTTCCTTAGTGATTTATAAGATCAATTTGAGATCAGGTTACCATCAGTTGTAGGTGATACCTTATGACGTACCCCAAACATATTTTTGATGTAAGTACATGTTTTATGAATATTTGGTGATTCCATTCGGGTTGAATAATGTGCCAGTTGTGTTTATGACACTGATGAATTAGATATTTCACCCCTATCTGGATCAGTTCATAGTTGTTTTTGTTGAGGGAATATTGGTGTAATCTTCAACTCTTGAAGATCATGCTCAATATCTTGACATCATCTTGAGTATACTAAGAGAGAATAAGATTTAATCTAAGCTATCAAAATTTCAGTTCTGGAATGATAATGTACATTTCTTGGGACACATCATTTCTAAGTCAGGTGTGTTAGTGGATCCTAATAAGGTGAAAGTTGTGTTGTTTTTGGAGTAACCCAATAGAGTTTCCTATGTACATTGTTTTCTATGTTTGGAGGGTTAATAGCGGATTTTAATAATGGATTTATACTGTTTGGAATCACCACACTAAATATTAATCGAGAAGGGTGTTAAGTATGACTGGTTAGAGGTGTGTTAAATTTCATTATGATAATTGAAGAAGTGGTTGAATATCACACTGATTGTAAAATTATTTAAACTAGGTAAGTACACTTTGTTCTGTGATGCGTTTGGTGTGGGACTTATGGTAGTGTTGATGTAGGATGATCAAGTTGTATCTTACAGGTCGAGACAGTTGAGACAACATGAACGAAACTACCCTACTCCTGATCTTGAGGTAGCTTCTATATTTTATGCCATAATGTGTTAGAGGAACTACATATTGGGATAATGATTCATTGTGTTTTGTAATCATAAAAGATTAATGTATATATAATCTTAGGTGGATTTAAATCTTCGATAATGATGGTGGGTCAAGTACCTACAATCCTTCAAGTTTGAGTTGGTTTATACACAATTGAAAGGGAATAGTGTTGCAGATGTTGTAATCTGTAAGACTCAGAATTAGGTGGTACATGAATTACACTATGAATGGATAATGATGTATTTGTTTGCGGATATGAACCTGGAGGTGTAGGATGGGCACAGGAAGATGACCCTGGCATCTTTATCATTTGAGTGTTCACTTTTGATCTGGGTTAAAGAGAGCTAGATAAAGGATCCATAGTGTTTGGCTATAGAGGAATGTCTTAAATGTGGGGAGTCACATTCTAGTTGGGCCTTGGATGGTGATGGAATCAACTCTATTAGTGTCTGTGTAGTAGTACCAGTGTGTTTGTGTGAAGTTTTGATGTTGGAGTTCAATTCATAGAAGTGGTAAGTGCATCTGAGCTTGACTAAGATGTATCATGATCTTTATAGGAAGTATTGGTGGCCAAGAATGAGGAAAGGTGTTGCGGGTTTTGTGGAATGATGCCTTACCTGGCAATATGTGAAGGCCAAGCATCAAAGTTTAAGTGATTTTTTATAGTTATTGACCATTATAAAATGGAAGTGGAATGATGTAACAATTGAATTTATAGTGGGCCTTTAGAGGATTCCTCCTAAGAATGAGGCAATCTAGGAGATTTTGGATCGGCTGACTAGTTTATCTCATTTCTTAATGATCCTGAAAACTTACATAGTTGATCAGTTGGGGAGGTTATATGTCCAAAAATTAGTGCAATTGTATGGTGGTAAGAACCGTAGTTTCATATTGGGATCTACGTTTCACATCAATCTTCTGGTAGGGATTAAAATATGTGCCTAGTGCCTAGGTTTTGTTGAGTACAGCTTATCACCCACAGACTGATGGGTCTTATGAGCATAAAATTTTGGTATTAGAGGACATGTTGAGAGCCCGTGAACAAGATTTAGGTGGTTCATTTGAAATTAATTTTTCACTTGTTGAGTTTTTATACAATAATAGTTTCCATTCTATGATTCTAAAGGAAATTTTTGAGGCACTCTATGGGAGACCGTGTTGACTTCCACTGTGTTGGTTAGAGGCATGGGAATTTGAGCTATTAGGACTAAGTATCATGCAGAAGACGTCAAAGAATGTTCATTAGATTCATAAGCATGTGATGACATCCCATAGTAGGAAGAATTTATATTTTTATTTTCATCATATACCTATTGAGTTTGAAGTGGGTGATACTATGTTTTTTTAGGTGTCTCCAAGTATGGGTCACCATCAAATCTGGAAAAGGGAAAATTTTCACCTAGGTATGTGGGGCCATTTGAGATTGTGGAGAGAATTAGACCGCTGAATTATAGATTAGATCTTCCACAATGGTATATTGGGATGCATGATGTTTTTCTTATTTCATAACTTTGGTAGTATCATCCTAATTCTTATAATGTGGTAAACATTGATGATGTTGATCTTGAGGTTGATGCGTCCTTTGAGGAGAATCTGGTTCATATTGTGAATTGTAGTGAGAAGGTTTTGAGGGGAAAGATTGTACATTTGGTTTTTGTTCTATAGAAGCATGGAAATATCCAGGAAGAAACATGTGAGTGAGAATTAGATATACAGACCCCATGGACTGATCTATATACTTCGTTAACCGAATTATTCTTAGGAAGAGTAGATCGAGGACAAGCCATCCTATGGTTGGGAGGTTGTAAGATCCTAGACATTACTTAAGGTATTTTTTCTCTTCTGTTTAAGTTTCATTATTTCCTTTTTTTAAATTAATGTTTCCCAAAAGCTCACAAGAAAGGTGGGAATGTTTTGGGGGTTCAGGACAGAAAAATAAAGTAAAAAAGAATTTTTGGGCATGTTGCACATTTTTCACATGGTTAGTGAAAACCATGCGGAGAAAATTATATTACTGTGTATCATTGGATAGAGGCTTTTACATGGTTACCACACGGTTAAGAAAACCGTGCAGAATTATTTGGAAACAATGCGAAAGGGGGGATTTTGGGACAACAACTCCTGGAGGGTTTGTGTACAGTTTGGAATATCGTGTGGGTAAACCGTGAAACCCAGTAACATTGAAAAATTTACAAATATTCCATTATGTGAATTCTTGTACCTACTCTGGATTTATCCTCCTTCATCCTTCAACCTTAGTTATGAGCCAAGGTTTCCAAGAACACCCAAGGGTGTTTCTACTTCAATCCTAGTCCGTTTGAAGTGTCTTCCATTATGGATATAAGATCATGGTAAGGCTAATCTCATCCTTAATTCTCTTTTAGGATTAGGGTTTCAATTTCTTCTAGATCTCCATCCAATGTTCTAAAACACATACTTTTCTGTGAGGCTTAGGGTGAATCTTCTAAGGGGGTTTATATTAGGATCCTAGGCCTCCTTTAAGAATGTGTTCTCAAATAGATTTAAGTTAGGTAGTCTAAAATTTATATCCCATAATATCATTTTAGATTTGTGAATGGTTGGGTTTATTTCTTGGTTTCCCCTTATTATGATTTTGATCATTTGATGATATTTTTTAGTGTGTGTATAAGTGATGAATGGATACCGTCATGGTTCCCATGGGACACATAGTCGATGGATTGACCTTTTTAGGGCCACCCATGGGGTGCACTGATACTTTCAAGACATAGAAGTTAGATATGTATGAGAAAAGTTGTCTTGTAATAATGTAGAGACCTAAAAAAGCATGTTGGAATATTGAATGACAGTGAAAATGAATTATTAAAATGTTCTTATGCTTAGTAGTGGCTTAAGTGATTGTTTGTCATGGTAATAAAAAGGGGCTAAATTTGTTAAATGGGGTTTTTTACCTTGTGGATACTGAACTATGCTGAAATAATAAAGATGATCGGTGTGTATGAAATGTTGAACATGTGTAATGGGTTATGGGTAGTTAATTTATTAATATGGATAATGGGGAGAGACATGGGAAGGAGAATTGGGATAAAGGGTTATGTATTGTAAAATTTCATTATGAACGGGTTATGGAATAACATTGAATGCCATGATTGATTGTTGTGAAACGTGATTGGTCTATTTATGGGTTGTATTGGTTGTGATATATATAATTGTGGTAAATGGATGATTAAGAATGTGCACATGTCTTGGTGGTGAAATTAAGGACTAATGCTCCTCCAATGGGTAGGATTGGACTGATCCTCTAACCTACCCAGGGATGCACAAGTTTGGGAGTCGGCTGGTGCTCTATTGTCCAATGTATGTATTCAAAGAAAATTCCTAGAATGAGGCACCAAGGTAAGAGTAGTGATTACTCAATATGTCCATAATTAGTGATTTAATGAATTGAATTAATCTCTCACAAGAAATGATAAATGTCATGAATATTGGATGAATAATGTAAATTTTTAACCCACGGATTACATGTTGATGAAGAACTAAATGCTAAGATAATGTGCATTATGAACATGGATCAATAATCCTAATAGTAATAAAAAAGTATTGATTCTTAAATAGTGATCCCTTATTATCTTTCACTTACTTAACATTCATCTAAACTTGGAAGCACTCGCACTTAGAATGGATATTTTGTAGACACTATTTTTGGTGTCCAACTAAGTTATACTCACACCCTGCTCAGGACACCATTGGGTACCCAAGTATATTTCATGATTGCAGGTCAGGAAAAGGGAAACAACCCTTTGATTGGGAGTTGAGTTGGACACAGGACATGCATGGATGGGGTTCCTAATTTGGAGTAAGTACTATTTTGGGGATTTTAATGTTTTTTCTTTTATTTTGGTTTTTTTTCACATGGCACTATAACATGACATGAAATATTTACTATTTATTGGGGATTGTGCCCAATTTTGGAGATGTTTGGCTATGAAAGTTATTGTATGTTTTATATTTCTTCCACTATTTATATTGTAATCTATTGTTTCATACTTTAATAAAGAGGGTATAGTATCCCCAAATGACTACTCTAGACCCTCACTACTATTAAATACCCCTAGCATACGGGGAGGCACATTTGAGGTCATGTGATGAATTGGATTGGGGAATTAGTTTATTGGAACCCAGGTCTTGGATGATACATAACAATGTTTCTTGATTAAAATAATAAATTATAAATGATATGGGTGATTGAGTTATGATTTATATGATTTTCAATTTATATGTTTCTCACAACTAGAAAAAGTGATCTATGTAAAAGAAGATAGAGGTGGTTGGTGTTTAACTAATACTCACGAATTGAGTATTTTGTGTGTGTTTGAAGGAGTTGGGTCTAGATTTATAGTCACATCATATTTATTATGAGAGTCACATTTTATAAGGGGTATCATATGGTGTTCATGTAAATTAAGTTAATTTGGTAGAATTTAGTTGGTATTTTGGGAGGGGAAATCCTAATACACTGGTAAATAATCCATCAGTGTTGTGTGAAAATATGGTGCATTAATTTTTCATCATAGTCTATTGTCATTAAATGATGATTAGTGCACTTTGGTATTTGGTTATCCAGATTAGAAGGATGAGAAATGTTTAGAATGAAAATAAAAAATTGAGTAAAAATACTGGTCCACTTGATGAGATAGTGATATAGATTATCAATGGCGAAGAGTATTATGATAAGGATTTTGTAATTCCCCATATTATTGGGTGTTAGTGGAATTGAAAAATAGATACATTACACAATAATTAAATTTGGGTGAGATTGAATTTTTTTATTTTAATTTTTTAGATTTATATATGTGTTTTTTAAGGATTAAAGTGAATTACTATATTTTGAAATAAACATAGGGAATATAGGATAAATATTTGGTCATGAGATATAAGTAATGATGGTTTAGTGGGATACTATTGTTTCTACCAATGACTAATGGTAGTGTAATGGTATTTCTATTGAATGGTAGTGTATTTATTCAACTTTCATATCACCTAAATAACAGTGGGATATTATTCGATGTACTATAGGATACTAATTGGGGTGTTACAACTACCCATACCACTAGGATACCAATGTTAGGTGGCTAAAATCATGATGGTATCATAAAGAGTTCATTTTGGGAGATTATAATTTTAGTGGTGAATTCTCATACCCACACTAAGTATGAGTTTTTTGGGTTTTGAACAATTTAGTTTATATATTATCCATATAGATGGGGATAATTCCCACTTACTCATCCTTCTTACTCTTTTATTTCTCCTTGATCTAGGTTATTTTGAGTGAAATTAGTCCATCTTTTAAAAAAATATGGTACCATTTATTTCCATTCAAACTTCATTTTTTTTTCTGATTTTGGTTAATAAAGTGTGGTATTTTATTATTTTTTTCATATGGTCTTGGTAAAATCACTCTGTTATGATGTGGATTTTATTTCTAACAGTATATAAGGATTGGGAAGTGTAAACACCTATAGTCTCCTAATGACTTGGAAATTTTGAGTAGCCTTCTGAATTTCTATTGTATTTTTTCTATTTTTGGTAAAACATGATGAAATAACTGGGATGATATATTTAGTATTTTTTATATAGGAGGAAAAGTAGGATTACATGGCCTATAAGAATGCCTTTGACCATGGATTCAACATTGTAATGCCACATAATCAGTTTTTCATGGGTTATGTGGATTACTTAATATTTTATGGATTTTTCATATTATATAATGGTAACTATTTTGATTAGATATGTACTCATTATAATCAAGGATGGAAATTTCTATCATTAATAAATAAATATAACATGATACAAGGTAGGTGACTTTTATCATTGAGTATTTTGATGTTTTTACTTATGATGAATTTACCACTGGTTATATAAAATTAATAATATTATTATTGTAAACATGGTTTTATGAAATTATATGACTCTCTAAAATAGGATGAACTCAGGAAAACTTATTATTTAAGAGATTATTACATAGATAGGAAAAATAGTTCATTTTGTGGAACCATAGTTTAAAGGACTTAAAAAAATTAAAATGTTCTTCCACATGAGTTGATGCTTGGATTTTTTTATTTAAATAAATTAAATAAAAATAAATTTTTTAATTTAAATAATATAAATGGTTTTAAATTTTTATTTCAATTCAAAATATAATTTAAAAATGATGTTTTTGAAAACAGAATTTAATTATAAGAATATAGAATTAACAAATATAGTTTCCAATAAATCTATTATAAGGGACTTGGATATCAAAATATAGATTATGTTGCCTTTTAGTGTGTTAGAAAGAAATATTCTGACTTATTTATAAGGATAAATTCAAAATTAGGATTTGAGATATTGTTTGGTCTAATTTTCCTCATGGGCTTGTGCCTTGTTTTTGAAATAATGTATGATTATGTGCTCTAATTATTTTTTATATTTCATGTATGCCTCATATTATTAAATAAGGATTTATAATTATTTATTTGGATTTTATATTCATGATACCATGATAGGTATCCTTTAGTATGGGGTTCATTTCAATGATTTATTATTTTACCATACTTATTAGAGATGAGACTTAAAGTTATTGTGATATCTGAATGGATAATTACACATAGTTTTAGATATATTCATGGTATTATGCATGGATAGGTATGAGGTAACAAATATTAACTAAAAAATAGTATGATACATAACCATTAAAATTTTTTGTACAGTTTTCAATTTGGTGATTTTGATCTAGGGTTTTTATGATCATTGAGTGGGTTTAGAAAAATAAGATAAGAGTGGATCAGGATTCATCCATGATGTATGTTTTGTATACATGGCATGTGAGATATAATAATTGAGTTAATTTACAACTATTTTGAAATATTTTGTGATATTAAATTTTTATGAAGTTAAAATAAAGGACAACCTAAAAATGATAAATATATTAATAAAAATGAATTATTTTTTTGAAATTCCATATGTATGTTTAATTATATTAGAAATTGATTAAATTTATTCCTTAGTTCATATCTAATACATTAGTGAATATATGTTTTGTAGTGATATATTAAGATTTTGGGGAAAATGTTTCACCCGCTAATGGATAATATACTTCCTACCATAGAGGGGGTTTATCTTCCTCTAGATTTTACCATAAAAAGAACATGTACATGACACATTAAATATTTATGGTGATTCTTGATTATTGATATATGGGAACATTATGTACTCATAGTTTTTTAAAATCCTATAATGGGAGGTAGCACTTGTGAACATAGGATAAAGGAAAATATTTTATACAGGTAGTTTAATAGATTGATCAAGTGAGGACTAGTGTTGTGAGATTGGGAGTGGAGTGATAGATTATATTTTTATTATATCTTATGGTTTATCCCTATTCTCTAGTTACCAATATTATTTTTGATAATATTATTTATTTGTATTTATTTTTTTCCCTTAGGAATTCTTTGACCACCCTTATTATTTTCATTGTAATTTAATGATTAGATATTAATGGGTGGGGATATTTGATTTCTAATTATTAGTTTCCTTATTATGATTTTTATTTTCTAATTATGTTTGTACTTCTAGTTATTTATGGGTAGAGAGATTGTGGATGGGCTATGTGGGACTCTAATGAGTTGAGTGATTGTATATATTATAGTTTTAAGATATGATCTCATGAGGATATCTAATTTGAATAGTTATTTTGGTCTTATAATATCTTGTTATGGGATATGGTTATGCGTTCCCTTGATTAGTGGAATGTTGGGAATCACCATTAATTACGAAGAACCCCTACAATTTTTGAAGGTGTTTTTCATTTTTTACCAACAATATATGAGATGTATTAGAAGTTTTTGATACTATTTTTTGAGTTAATTTGGGAATTATATATATATATATATATATTGATGGATTTATGTTTTTTATATGTTTTGAGTCCCTATATAAAATCTATGAAAATTTAAAATGAAAAAGATAGAATAAAACTAGTATTAGTTAGAAATAATGTTGTAGATATTATTCTACGATATGTAAGATTAATTTATAGTGTATAAGATTGATTTTATAGTTTATAAGATTAATTTTCCTCTAGATAAGAATAAATCCAGATTTTCAATGTGTATATAAGGTTAACTACATTTATTTTTATGAATAATTTTATGATGTGATACATTCTCTTATAGTAATAATGTTTTTATTTTAATTATATATCTATTTATTAGTATTCATCTGAATATAGAAAGGATATAGTCATCCACATTAGAGGATAATCTTGTAAAAAATATTATATGATTTTATATCCTTCTGTAATTTTATTTCAAATGGTTGAGTGTGAAATTTTAATTTTATGATTATTTTGATTTCAAAAAAAATAATAAAATTATCTATAATGAAATAAATTAAAAAATTGATACACTAATTCAAACTTCCATTCTTAGATCATCATTTTCAAGTACCTGAGAATATCATTTGGGATCAAAGAAATCCATGTTATCCTTAAAATATCTTATATTTGTTAAAGACCTAATATAGAATCTTAATTCAGATAAAAGTAAAGGCATTGAATCTTTTCATGAAAATAATTAACATGGATGAAAAAATATAATTATTTTTTATCTTCTCCCAGTTTTACTAAAAGATGTTGTGGTTTCTATAGTTAGTTTAACTAAATTGAGAAATATGATCCAATAAAACATGTTGTGAAGAGAAATTAGAAAGTTGATATAATGTGATAGAATAAAATATTAATGTAATTATCTAAAAATGTGAATACCAATGTAATCAGTCTCAAATATTTTATATAAACATGGCATAAACATGGTAATATATTCAATGGGAATACTAAATTAAAGGGGGAGAAACTCCAAATTTTGGAGGGTAATATTTGACTATTTGAGTATAGTTTACAAAGAAATAATTAATGAAGTTTCATAATATTGAAGAATATTATCATAATTATAAGGTATTTTAGAGGCACTTTTGAAGATATTATCATTTTTAGGAAATTTATTATAATTTTCCATAATATGGTTGATGCAAATATTTCTGTATAAGAATATAGAGGTTAATGGTATTTTGATGAGTTACACAATATTCACATTTCTTATAAAATGAGAAAATACAATGTTATTAAGAAGAATATCAAGTATGAGAATTATATCAAATTGAATTCAAAGAAAAATAATAAAATCATGTAAGGAAAATAATATTACTCTGATGAATAAAAATATTATAATGATATAGATAGAAATCATAAGAGAATAACTTCCCTCATTTCAATGATGTTTAGAGAAGGAAAATTTATACACAATGCTAAAATGGAACTAAGATATATCAATTGTGGTGGAATTGGAACATTTAAAATTTTAATATAGAGAAGAAAGGTGGTGAGTATGATAAAAATGATCTATGATAAATTTCTTAAAACAAAAAGAGGAAAACCTCTAGAGAAATAAAGAAAAATATTTTGATCATGAAAAATACCACAAGAAGAAAAATAAGAGGCTTGATAAGTAAATAAGGGTATGAATTCTCCACTTGGATTAGTTAAGTGTAATAAGACTCAATAGATATGTATATAAACTATATGGATCAAGGCTAATAAAGGGAAATGTCACACATGGAATAAGTTAAAAAGACCTACATGGAGGATATACTGAAAGCTAAGCGTAATAATAAACAAGAGAAAAAAACATAAAATCAAGACATAAATCATAATACTTAAGAAGGAGGCTAAAGGTAAAATTTAATTTTCTGAATAATTAATCAATAGTGTACTGATTTCATTGGAAAAATCATTATTTTAAAGGTAAAAATTGAAGAATAAGAAAATATTTCATAATATTTTGATTAGAAATATGTTCTTAAAAATAAGGGTTAATCAAGGAATTATCAAGGATTCATAATTACCATAAAAACATAAATAAGTTATGTTATGAATATAAGAATAATTAATAAATAAAATAATAATCATTTCAATTTTTAAGAAAAATCTTGTAAAAAAAATCCATTTAAAATCCATTCTTTTTGTGACAAAATATGTTAATTTTTTTCTATGTATAGGTTGTAATGTTATTTATAAGCATATTTGAGTTGAGAAAAATAATGACAATGAAAATTTTATTTCAATTGTATTTTATAATTATGTTATAAGTCATAAAACCAAAAGGAAATGAAAAAATTACTGTAGTAATAAATCTAGATATAAAATATATTTTCATTGAAAAAAAATTAATATCTTAAAAGAACAAAATTTAAATCATATTTTTGGTATTTGGTATTATTTTTGAATGTAGCTGGTGTTTATAACTACAATATGCCATTGTCTTGGAGAAATATTAGGATAAAATCAAGGCTAAATCAACATATTAATAGATGAACCAATTATGAGAGATACAATATTACATATGAAAACATTCAGGTGTGAATTTTTAAAACAAATATGATTATATAAAATTACTAAATAGGGGAGATTACTAGAATTAAAATTTTATAGAATAATTAATAAATAATCATTTAAAAATTCCTAAACTATTTATGATATAAAATCCCTATAGTCACTCATCAATGAGATATCTTGGCAAGATAGTAAGAGAAGAAACCCATGTATACTAGTCACTCATAACATAGGACACTAAAATATTTTTTACAAATATAAATGTTCAAGGAGGATCAATTATTTTTTGTAAATGAGTGTTCGATTAAAATTATAGAAGATGTTATAACTAATATAAAAGTCCAAAAATTGAATTCAAGGATATTTTATTTATTGATGTGCACAAAAAAAATTTGTTGAGTGTTTCTAAACGTTGCCAAAATGATAATTAATTCATTTTCATAAGGAATTATTTTTTTATTATATTCTTAAAAGATATATGAGTTATTACAAAGAGAGAAATATCCAATGATATCGTATTCTAAATTATAAAATTTAATGAATATTATTACTTGAGTTCAAAATATGAGAATTATATTTTGAACAGATGACATGGTAATCATGGTAAAATGATAATGAGAAACATGTAATATAGATAAGTGTTGGAAATATTTTAGTAACTAAAGAGATAAATATGTTTAATCTATTTATCTTTTCACCATGGGATTTTTTAAGGGAATCACAAAAATCTTGACATTCTATCGGCCTTTCCACTTAAATTAATAAATTCAATGTTAGGTAGTTTAATGATAAAACAATCAACTAAAATGGGACTTTATTTAAATACATTTATTGACGATTTAAACAAGATGAATAATATGATGTTTATAAGGAACATGTCATGTGCATTGGAGATGTTCAAAATATTTATAAAAGAAGTTGAGAAAGAACATGGAGTTTATATAAAGAAGTTGAAAATTGATAATTGAAGGAATATCTCTAGTAATTATTTTCAACCCCATCTTATTATAAATTGGATTTTACATTAAAATTGTCATGAAAAAATAGGATCTATCCAAACCCAAACTCGAACTCGCCCACGACATGTCCCGAATGGTGTTCCTATTCCTTGCATGCTAGAAACTAGTGTCCGGTTATCAAAACTATAGTTTCAGGAATGAATTCACCTAGGAAAAAAACCATAAACGACCAAAAAGTGTAAAACATAACCTAAAGAAACATAACCATATCCAAAATACATATAAAACATCCAAGATAATCATGTTAGAATTTTAACAGAAACCAAATTAGAAAGAATAAAATCAAACCAACTAGACCACAATCCCAAATATCAATGGACCAAGAGGTCTAACACCCCCATGACACCTCCAACAACACCAATAAAGAAAATGGAATATCTACTCAATCCACTATCGCCACTACATATCATCATTCATTTACCCAAGTCAAACATAACAAGATCAACTTTCACCCAAGAGTGTGTGTAGGGTGTGATATAATGCATTGTAGGATACCACCAAGAGAATAATTATTTCATGCCACAACATTTGAAGACAAATTAACATGGTTTTTTTAATGGGAAATTTTTAAAGGAATTTTTTTAATGAAAATATTTTAAGGAAAAACTGTCAAAAGTAACCAGATTTACAATTAAAATTCAAGGAAGGTCCATAGTTTGCTGATGACGAGCACCACATCACGAGAGAGCTCAACATGTAATCTATATAGGCACTAGCACTAGTTTGACCATAGGATCCTCATATCTTAGTGAAACTTTTATAGAACCCATGATCCAAAGAATCCTTATACATGATATAATAGATATGAATACATCCGAAGTACGAGTTGTATCTAAAGATCATCATAGTTTAGTTAGTGTTGTGTAATAAATCTCGCTAAAATAAATTGATCTTCTACCCCACCGATACAACTACTATATTGGTCCTAGTCCACCAATATAGACACCTAGGATTCCATTTGTGTTCAATATCCATCCCACATGTAACATAGATCACCAGTATCATATACACGCAATAAAAAATAAAAATTTACATGAAAAACCATGATTTTTCATAAAAAACTTCACCTTAAAATCCATACACACACGAAATCCATTTGGAAACATGTTTAATATCACATAGAGAATTTTAGGAACACATTTAATATGTTCAACAATTAATCATGTATGAAACACAACCAATGTAATTTAAAAAATCATATTTTAATCCATACACACCTTAAAACCATTTTATATCATATTTTTCACCAGACACATAATCCATGGAATTCATTAAATAGAGAATTCAAGAATACCAAATTCATATTATAATTCTAAAGCATAAAACCACCAAACTGATGCTTGGAAACTTCCTGAATCTATTGTAAAACCACAACCAAACATTAATAGGACCTTATAATGAAAATATCAATCCATAAAAAAAACTTAATTAAACCAAAAGAGCCATGATTCAAAGAATTTTATGGAAAAATACACTAGAAAAAGAAGTACTAAAAGAGGTAGGTGGACGGACCCAAGAAGAGGGATGAAACCATGGTATAAGGGATTTACATGACGATTCTTGACGATTTAAAGGAAATTTCACCTAAAATATGAAGGTATAATGGAGAAATAATAAGTGGTGGAGGAACTTAGGATTGGAAATCCTTAGTTGGGGAAGAAACAAGTGGAATTAGGGTTTAATCAGGGGACAGTATAAAGGTAGTTTTTATATTTTTAATGACCCATACAAACCACACTATTAGCGCAAACTACTTTACAAACTTTGCAGCAATAGTGTGGTTTCCTACTTCCAAGACGAAACGGGCCACATGATTTTCCTACGGTGTGCACACACCTATGTGGTAGGCCATGCAGTTTGGATAGTGCCTCTATCTATAGTGCACAATTTCTTTTAGGATAGCACATGGTTTCCCTTAACCATGCACCAACTGTGTGACACGTGGAATCAAGTCCAAAAACTCAACTTTCACTACAAAAATCCCAGAAAACTATGGAATAAATAAAATACCAATTATAAATAGAGGAATATGTAAAAATAAAATAAAGGAAGCAGAAAATATAGTTCTCCTTAACAAATATGGAAGAATGGGTTGTAGAAATGGAAAAAATAAGCATGGATCAAATTTAAATAACAATTCATATAGAATTTAAAAACTAAAAATTCTTCTAGAATGAGGTTTTAACAATAGTGTTTCATATTAAAATTATACTATTGTGAGGACTAAAAAACCCATCATTTCCTATAAATTGTGGTACATGTATAATACCATTGTAATGTATTTTTAATTTTTTATATTAATTTATTTAAAAAATAAAAAATTCATATGTGTGACTTTTTGATACAAAGTATAGAAAAATAACTATAATAAGATATTTATCCAATGAAAATGGATATAATTGGTAGAACAAGAGACTAAATAAAATGAAATACTACTATGATTTATAGAGGATCCAAATAAATACAATTTGAGTTATGTTCATGATATAAAATAATAAGATTTTTATAAAGATAACATATATAATTCAATGAAGGTTTGTGAATAATAATCTATATATTACCCAAATCCTATTTAAATTAATTCATTGATAGATGTATAATATAGAAATTCTTATTGCTGAAAAAAATATTGAACATGAAAATATCATTTGATGTCAAGAAGCACTGGTATAGACTTGAATAATTCTGATGCTTGATAATGACATAATACATATATAAAAAATGGATTCATAATATATAGTTTAGGTTTTTTGTGTATAAATAATGGATAAATTCTATGAATGGGGGAATATATCAAATTTCAAGTAACATAATTTGGGGTATTATTCCTGGACGAATAGAAAAAAATACAATTTTAATCATGTCTGTATTTAAGCATAATACCAATTTAAAATTTCTGATTATAAGAAAAAAATCCAAATTGGTTTGAAAATGCAGTTTATTTGTCAAATTTATTTTTTTGAAATGAAATTGGTACCTATTTGATGGTTTGAAGAAATAAAAATTTTCTTAAATGATACATCACAAAATAAATAAAAAATATATAAATGGATGAGAAGTTTAATTTCATGAATAGAGATATTGAAGAAGTAGTTGTTATTAGGAAAAAAAGGATTTTACATTATCAATGACGAAATAATATTTAGATAGTTGAATAAGGAACTATTTTGGTTGAAATATTCCATTATACCCTCATATTCACAGATGTAAAAATTATCGAAATAATAGAATTTGACTATAGGGATAGTGTAAAACAAACAATATATAGAGTATATGGGCATATATAATCTCATAATATTTCATTATGCTAATAATATAATTTTTTGTGATAGCGATAATGTGTTTAAGGAATTTTCAAATTAAATGATGTGGCCTTTGAGGTATCTAAACTTGGATATGTGAAATTTTTTATAGGATTTCTTATTTTCCAAAAATAGAAATATTTTTTTTATATTAGAATAAATATTACAAGGAAATGAATAAACTTTTTATATAAGAATATAATGTGTCAAAATCCATGATAGTTTTAAAATAGGTGAGAAATAAGAAAGAAGGGGCATGTGTGAAATGAAAGGGTTTAAAGAAACTTAATAGAATCATTATTTATATTACTACTTATAGAATATTTATTTTTTATGTAGTTACATTGTTTGAATCATCCTAAAGTCCTAAAAATAATCACACTTGTTGGTTATCAAGAAAACATTTAGATGAATTATGAGAACATTGAATTATGTCTTGATATATACAAGAGGTGAGAATGTGAAATTATATAGATATATTGATGTTAACCATGAAAGAGGTTGTGATGATAGAAAGTCGACAGTAATATTATGTAAAGAAATTATGTGAGTTCAAATTGTAAAATGTAACATTCCATAACATTGAAAATTCTAATGTTGTATTTATGGATGATACACATGAATTCAAAAATAATAGTTTAAATAATAACCAGAAGATATGATGTTTAAGGTTGAGAAACCACTTATAATTACCAGAGATAATCAAAGATAAATTGTTTTAACTCAAAATATAGTGAAACATTATATATTTAAACACATTAATATGAAATATCATTTTATCAAATGGAAGGTTGTTAATATAGATGTTAATATGGAAATAATTTCCTCCCTATATCATATTATTTAATTTTTCGCTAAATCTATGCCAAGGGATGGAAAAAATTATATAATAGAGAACAATCAATTTCAAATTTTCCGACTAACTAAACAATTTTTGTTTTATCCCACAATTTTATGGATATTTTTTTCAATGAGGGTGAATGTTTCAAATTACACATAATTATTACATATAAAATACCAATATTCATTTTTTCTAATGGGGTGATAAGTTGTTTAGTTGATTAATTGGGAGAGACTCAATGACCACTTTCAAATTACATCTATATAAGTGTTAGAATTAACTCATAATAATTTCTATATCCATTATTATGGTGTTAGGAAGTTTATATTTGAGAAAGGCTATGATTTTATTATATGATGATAATTGATAAGTTTTTTGAGTTGAAAAAAACCAAATGGGGATATTAAAGATCCCCTGAAATTTTTGAATATGTATTTTATTTGTTAACTACAATATATGAGAATCATTTGAGGTTTTTGATACTATGTATGAGTTTATTTGAAAATTATATTGATGAGTTCAAAATGATCTTGGTTTTTTAAAATATATATAGATTTACTATATATTATATATGAAATTATTAAATCAAATTAGTTATAATAAGATAAGTATAAGTTTGTAAAAGGACTAAAGATATTACACTATAATTTTTCAAATTAAATTCCTAGTGCAAAAAAATAATTGTCCCATGCATAAGAATAAATCATAATTTTCAAAGGGTATATAAGGGTAATAGTAGTTAAATGAAATATTAATTTAAAGATGCATAATATTAATTCATGATTCTAAATGATATATTAGATACAATTTTCGTAAAAGTAATATTAACTTCAATTTTATGTTTGAGTATCATACATTTTTTTTATTACATATAAATGTTTATAATTTTATGTAATAATAAAATAGGTTTTCTTAGAGAATATGTAATAATAATTTTGATGATTTTGTGTTGTTATTATGTGTGAAAATATTACAATTTAAATTATTAAACCATAATTCATGACGTATATTATGGTTTTGGGAATTGATTAATATTTATATTTAGAAATAATATCCAAACTATAATTTTATTATTTCATGTGGTCATTCATATGTGGAAGAAATATTTTTTTTAACATCAAATAAATTAATAATCTGGTAATTTAGTGAATTAATGACATGGTTTAAGATATTATTTTATTTTATTATTTTAGAGACTCAATTATGAATGTTTAATGAACATATGATTATAGTTGACTGAAGGATTTGATGATTATTATTTGACTAGTCAAAATAAAGATCATGATATCATAATTTTCATCAAGGTTTTGAAAATTGATATATATATAATAACTTTATAATTAATATGGGGATTAAAAAAATGGGTTAAAAATAAGAAGAGAATAAATAATTTATTTGAAGATAATAAAAAAAAGAGAAGAATTTATTTGAGGGAGATAATGATGATATTTTGTTATTAATATATGTTTTGAAAATTTATGTTCTTAAAAACCAAGTTACATATTTTATATTGAATATTTTTATGCCTTGGGAGAAGTAATTAATATTGGTTCTCAGGAATCCAATAATACTTTTAAAATAAATATTATTCTAATTTC
Organism: Viscum album; assembly: GCA_963277665.1. Classification (NCBI taxonomy): domain Eukaryota; kingdom Viridiplantae; phylum Streptophyta; class Magnoliopsida; order Santalales; family Viscaceae; genus Viscum; species Viscum album. The sequence continues at coordinate 764,329,699 of OY728126.1, read as the reverse complement.
AATAATATATTTTAAACTAGTGGGATACAATATATTGATTAGTTGGGTGACATTAAATTTTGGGAAAAATTATTGATTAAAGGAATATACTTTCCATTTTTTATAATCACTTTATGATATTAGTGACACATCTATATCTTAAACATGAAACAAACAGAACATGGAAATTATAACCCACCAAAGGGGTGAACCTTATAAAAATTTTGTTTCTATATATAATACTAATTACTTATATTTCATATTTTTTATTGTGATATTTAAGTATTGACAAGACCATGATTCCGTTAAATCATAATGGTAAATTTTTCATTAATTAAATTATAAGAGAGAAACAATTATTCAACCCCCCATCTTAGTAGTGAAACATTGATCCTGTGGGAAATACTTCATAGAACTATTTACAATAATTATTTATATGTGTGGCTTATATTATATAATGGAATTTATGTATGATTGTACTTAATGTTAATTTATGATATATATATTTTGGGTGTGATGAGTGGAGTTCACCATGTTTTTCCCATGAACCCACTTGATCACTGTAACTTGATGTGTTTTGGAAAGAAATGGATTATTGAATCATTAGACTCATATCCCACTTGGGCATATCAAATAGGTTTCAATGGATATGGATAAAAAAAATATTTTATTATAACTGTAGTTATTATGATGGAGTATGTTTTATGGATTATGATAAGTAGTGTTGTGAAGAACACAGAGTTGGTGAGTGGTAGTGTTATTGTTAAGACGGATACCCATGTATTTATTTAATTATTGTGTTGAATATGTATCAGTTATATAAAAATTCTTTTATTTATTTATGGAATCACTTTTATGAAAGATTTATTTCTATTATATATGAATTCATATCATGTAGACATTTTTTTGAATATAGTATACTATGGATACCACTATTGGATCACAATTTAATTTCAAAATAGGTTTTTATATCTGAAACATAGATGGTTACTATTGAAACATTTGGGAAGATTATACATGATTATAATGGTATATTTTATGGTTATTATCTCATAATGTTTGTATTATGACCCTATACAAGTAAATAACTTCTAGTGTATGGTGATGAAGGTCGATGGTCATGTAAGAACCTTGGATGTAGTTTCATTGCAGTTATGCTATCTAAGGGATGTTATATTAGTCATATAACACAATTTTGTTTCATTTCCTCAACCATGCTTCAATAAATATTTTTATTTATTATTATATTCCCCATATCACCACCCATGATATACTATTTATATTATACTTTTTCATTATACATTACATTTCAATGTGTTATATACCTATTTCAAATATTTTTAATTTACTTGACGATTCTTCAAAACACTACAATAATATTTTTACCTAATTTATTCATTATATGAAATATATAAAAGATATACCTTCTGTTTAGAAACAAATTATTAAAACATATTTATACTAAATAAAATAATGCATTAAAACCATGTTGCAAGTATCATAATCAAATCTATGACTTTTTTCTGAAGGATTAACACTTCATCACCATGGGAAGAGAATAAATATAACACTTAAAACTAAATGGAACAAAAAATATATTTCACATAAACACCTAATATTTAATATCATGATGTTTAGTTTTAATTTAGATAATTAGGAAGATTTGTTCCCATATATATCCTGTTCATCATAGTTAAATATAAATCTATAATGTTTTTAACATAGATTTCTTCCTTCGAGATATTATAGAGAAAAGATATCATTATATCCATTTTATAGTGTTAAAATTTTGTTTAGATACCTATATATGAGAAAATTATTGTTTATTTGAATCTTTATCTCAGCCCATATTTTTTGGTTTTATAAAATGAAAAAATATGGGTTGTGGGATACCTATTTGATTTTATAAGATCAATATGAAAAACCCATCCATTCCCAAAAAATTAAATGAAAAAATTATTCAAAATGAGATTCCACTCAAATGATCCAAAAACAAAACTACATGAGCCCAACCTAGCCCATCATGAAATATAGGTCATGGGACCCCAATAGTGAAACAAAAAATATTTTATTATCAGACATGATAGAATACAAGACACCTTATGCTCTATACTGAGACACATCACCCACATCCCACTCTTATAGATATCAAGTTAGCTTAGAATCGACATCACCTACACTAATCTAGGAACCCCTCTATAATCAGACCATCATGAGTAAACAATTGGATTAGGTAAGCCATCAAAAACAATCTTCAATAAATAACAAGTGCGTCATGGTTCTTTATAAGCTATGAACTGATCATTCAAAGCAAAAAATCCATCCATTGATGTTTCGTAGTCAACCCCTTTCCTCCCATGAATAGTATGTTCCCATTGGAAGTTATCACCTATAAGATTTTTTATGTGCACCTATAAGATAATTTTTCTACTCCTTTTCACATTTCAATAAAAATGGAACTAGGATACCACAATAAGAAGGAAGAAATAAAGTGTAAATGAAGTCACCATAAAAATATTATTATTTATACAAATATGGTAACTTTAAGAAATGTATTATCCACATCTAATAATTATGAAATAACATTATTTAAAACATATTTGGAAAATAATAATCCAAATAATTTGAATTTTTATTCTGAATAAAAATTATTATACATGAATATTATTTTTATTATTGTATAATATTTACTTATAAATATTTCATTATGATTTTTAAAAAATATGTTCTCATTTAATTTATAAAAATATTTAAATTTAAAAAGTTGTTTTCCCTTTGATTATATAGATTATTATAAATATTTAATAAACATTACTTTTTATTCATATTTTGTGAATATAGGAGTCATTATTGACCAAGATCTATTATTCAAAAATTTAAAAATTCATATTTCTTTTTAAATCATTTATAGATACATTAATTTCTAATAAAATATCTCTTTATTCATCATATCTATCAACTAAATCATCTTTATTTTCAAATTACAATTTAGGAACTCCATCTTCATCAGCCTCAAAATAATCATTAACCATCAAGGGTAAATAAATTTTATTTTATTTCATATTTACTCATGCATATATATTAATTTTCATAACCATATTATAAGTATTAATATAATTTTATTTTTGTGGATTATACCAAAAAGTACCACAATAATTTAAATTTCAAAATATTTCTTATTTATATACCTTAAATCCTTAATCATCATTTCATATTAATTTTTTATATCTTATTATACCTTATCTTATTTCCAAAAAATTCACTTTTATGGCATCTGTAAATAATATATGTTATCCTGTGAAAATTAAAATTGAATTACAGAAAAATCTCCCTTTTTGTGACCTTATTCTTTAGAAAACCAAATAATTTAGTATATATAACTTTTATAATATTTATACCTTTCTACATATAAATATCTATAATTTTTCAAAAATATTTAACCTTTTATAGTATTCCTACAAATTTTTTATTTTCATTTTAGGATTTGTGACAAAAAAATTAGTTATTAACATTTGAAAATTTTCAATGTTTTTCTAGTAAATATTATCTATCCTCATATTTCAAGAATGGTTCTCCCATATTTTCCTCAGAAAACATGTATCCACATTTTTCTACCTATGATACTTATTTTATAAGGTCTTTTACCTCAGATTATAGCTTTAAAATATGTTACCCTAATTGAAAAACCTTCTTGAGTGAAATTTATCTATTTACTATGGTCACATAATTTTCTCAATATCAAGATATTATTCCCTTATTAATAAAAAATATATAATAATTTCATTTTGGAGATAAAAAACCATTCACTCTACTAAATTAATTTTAAATATTTAATTATTTACAAATAAATAGAACCATCCACATTTTACTTCATATTTTCAATAAAAACACTAATAGAAAAGTGGCCTTTAATAGTTCTAGAATAATACTTAATCATTACTAAAATAACACTGACTATCAAAGCATGGTTAAAAGCCTTGTTCTTTTATTAGTGCTAGAAAAGTATTGATAAATGGGTCCTTCGACAACAATAAAAAGAGTATTGATAAATAACACATTTATCGATTATTTTTTTAGCATTGATAAATAGACCTTTTAAAAATGCTTTTCAGCACTATTAATGGACCTCATTAACAATTCATTTTTAGTTTTGATAAAGATCCTCATTAATAAAATTCAAAGTGGTGTTGTTAAAGAGGGGAAATTTATATTTTTTCTGACATATATGAGCCAGAACCCTTTATCAGTGCTTCCGCAACCCCTTTAATAGTGATCCACCCACCCTTATAAGAGTTGCTCACCCCACAAACCCTTTTATTAATACTTTGAAAATTACCAGCCTCTTGCTCCCACCTGGATTTCAACCCTACGCCTCCCCTTTAAATATCAAAGGTCTTCAACCCAACACCATGCTTATTTATTGTTTATTTAAGGGTATTTCATTATATATATATATATATAATTACATATATATATATATATATATATTTTACTCATATATTTATATTGTTATTTTTAAAATAAAATTTTAAAATATATATGTGTGTGTGTGTGATATATATATACTCATATTTATTAAAATTTATTATATATTCTATTCATTGACATATTATATAATACAATATAAATATATACTAGTTTCTTAATACACACATATATGTATATATGATAATTATAAATATATATGTATAATTAATTGTATGGGTATATATAAAGATATTATTTCATTTTTATAAGGTAAATTAAATGGATAATTTTTTAGTTTAAATAAAATTAATAATAAAAATTTAATTTATATATTTATTTTTCATACTTTTATATATGTATTTATACAAGTGGTTTATTATAAGTAAATATAAGAAGATATGCATATATTTAATTATAAATAATACTACATCATGAAAAATGATAAAATTTCAAAACTATAATATTAATATGAATGTAAGACCAAGGAATAAATTAAATATCCACAGAAAAAATCATTAATACTCCCTTATATGAGACTAAAAATCTATCAAATGTTAAAAAATTGGGAAACCCCAACTAAAAACACATTTTTAGAGGCCATGTGAACCTTTTTGGACCTAAAAAAGGTGATTTCCCCTATATCTAGGGAGTATATCTAATCATAGTTTTCAATTTTATATGTGGTAGAGACCAAACAGACACCAAAATCAAATATTATGGCTATTTTATGTTTGAGTTATGTTTTCAACTTAATTTAATTTTTTTTTTGATTTTTAATCCTTGAATTGTTATTAATTTACTATTTCTAGATAATCAATAGAAAATTGTTAATTAAAAATATTTTTAAATTATTTTATAAGCTATTATCACAACATATCTATTATATTATGTTTAAATTACTTTTTAACAGAATCGAAAATGTAATTTAAAAATATATATTATAATTATGTGAATAATAATATATTAATATATTAGTATATAAATTTTAAAGATTTTTTAGATATATACCATTTATCAGTTACAGTAAAAAAGTTCAGATAAAGGTGGGGCCATTATTAGTGATCCTAAAAAGATATCATAAAACCCCCTTTATCTATTCTTTATTACTAAAACTGATGAACCCCCTAATCAACAATTTTTTACTACTACTGATAAAGGGACCCCTTTATCAGTGTTTTTTCACTATCATTTCTAGGGGTTTTATCAGCACTATTTTATTAGAGCTATTAAAGAATCCCCCCTTAACAACACTTTTTTTATCACAGTTAAATACACGATTTTACAAAAAAAACATTAATACTGAAAATGGGGGTATTAAAAACATTTTTAGTGAGTGTTGTTAAATATATAGAGTTTGATAACTCAAGTTTTTTATTAGTGATACTAGATAATTTTCATTTGTTAAATGAATAATTATTCCAAGATCTAGGACACAATTTTATTTTATTAAAATCTATGTAAATTTTATGAAATTATACATATTTAATTTTTTCACTTATTTCTAAATATTTTTCAAGAGAAAATAGCTAGAACATGTATTATCACATTTTATTGTATAATAAATATTAAATGGACTAATACTATAAATATATTATATAATAGAATTTATTTATCTTTCCATAAATTATTATTTCATTTTTTGTTTTGTTTTAATCTCATTAATAATATTCATACAATTATCCTATAATGAAAAACATATTTTATTTGTGAAAATTTAAAAATATCCTTAAAAGGATAATTTTAAATTAAATTTAGATGATGGAGATCTTATATTTTTTCTTCTATCATTAATAATAATATGTTGATTGCATTTGGCACCATAGAAGAAAACACAAATAGGAAAATTTCAGTAAACATGTAGGCCTAGAGACTAAACCCCATGACCTTCCCCTAATCCCCAAACCCCCTCTAAAATCCAATATGTAGGTCATTGTATTCCATTAAAATCCAAAAAATGAATATATTTTATAGGGTTTTTTATAATGTATTTACTGGTTAAATTGCATTTATACATAAAATAAACTCCTTAAAAATTAAATATATACTATTATGGAACAAATAATTTTGATTTAAATAATAATTTATACGTTCTTATACACATTAGAAATCATCACTAATGTTTACAAATAAAATTTCTTTTTTAAATCTAAAATTGATCCTTTAATTTCCTTGAGGAATCATCACATTTTTCTCTTATCAAAATTTAAAGTCTCATAACATTATCTATTTTACTCATGAATCTTATTATTAATATAATTTATGATTATTTATAAGTGAAATAATTTGAAATTCAATCCTATGAATTATAAATATCCTATATTATATTAAACAAATTTCTATATAAATTTTCTTTTATTAATTTAATTATAATATTAATATTATAGTTTATTTGATCTTAATTTTCAATCTAGACATTTAATATGATATATTTTTCTAAAAACATTATTTTAAACAATATAACCATTGAATATTTTTTGATATATTCTTTGCATTTTAAAATTGTTTAATCTATCATCTTATATAATTCATGTTCCCAACCGAACATCAGCACAACATTTTATTTAAAATCTATAATTAAATTAATTTTAGTAGATTTAATGGTTTTTATATCTATATATATATTTATCACTACCACTATGATATGATCTAACTTTCTCTAAATTAAATAAACCATTATTCGTGTAACAATAATTTATTATCACTATCATTAATAAAAAATATACTTATATGAAACATCCTAACATTATTATTAAAAAATATTATAGGTTTCATCCAAAACATTATTTTTATCCTCTTTCATATTTTTGTAACTAGACAATTATTTTGCTCTCAATTCTGATTTTTTTAAAAAAATAATTCTTATATATCCTCCCCTATTTCATTCCTAGGTTAATTTTACATTAAAAATTTAATTTACCCTCTAATTTTAAATTATTATGATAAATTACTATTTCACATTAATCATATTTGGCTTCCATCATTTTAATTTGTTTAATGATTTGTTTTAAATTTATGCACATTACATTATCTTAGGGATATATCATCCCTACCTCTCAACTCATTATCTACATATATGTTATAAATAGTATCCAAACTAATAAAATGTAGGTTTTTACTATGGTTGAAACTTTGGGTTGTAACATTATGAAATAATTCAAAAAATTATATTCACTATAATAATTTTCATGAATTGTCAAGGATGTCTCATTTTATTAGTAACATCAGTTATTTAGTTTATTAAATATTCAAAAAATTCAATTGTATTCATAATCATGTTGTAAAACTAATTTATGAAAACTTAAATATATTCTCCATTTTAATACTACTATCCTTTATCAATATTATACTCTTTCTCTTTATAACATTGATTGATAAATTATTTATATTTTTTTTGATAATACCTGATTTATATGGATCCACATATTCCATTTTAATACTTTTAATTAGTATCAAAATTTACCATATACATTGAAATAAATGTAATTTTTTTAAAATAATTATGAATAATATTTTATATTTAAATAAATTTCAATTCCTAAAGATTTAAAATTTGTATTAGTATTATTTTCATATATATTGAAATGCTTAGATATTTTAAAATATAAACATTGACATCAATAGATTATATAACACACAAAAATCATAGAATAGAATTAATTGACTGTATACTATAAAATATATTTATTTTTAAATAAATTCAATCTATTCAATATCATCTAGTGCACACAATGCCATGTTTAAATGAAACATGATACTCTAATAAAATATTATTATTTAAACATGACCATTTTAACCTAGCTGTTATGTTAGAGGATATGAATATGACTAAATAAATTATTGAAATTAGTTTTTATTTAAAAATTTCAATATTTATTAATTTATTTTAATTAAAATAAAAATAATTTTAAATAATATTTTTTTTCTAAAAACTATATTTTTCAAAAAGATGGTTTAGTCGCGCTTTTCTCATATAATTTAAAATTAATTTTTAAAAATTTTAGAAAATTTGTTTGAAAAAATAAAATTCATTTTGAATATATAAATTTAAAAATGATCTTTTTTTGGAATTTATATAATTTTATGAAATGAATATTGTTTTAATGAATAGTGAAAAATATTGATTTTTATTAAAAAAAGTTTTTTCGTTTAAATTATTAAATAAATAAATAAATAATTTATTTTTCAAGTACAATTAGATAAATAATATTACAATTTAACTGATTTAGTAAATTTTGATAAATTTAATAATGATTTCTAATATAAAAACATTTTATACTTTTGAATGATTTTCTTTGAAAACCCTATTTTTTCAACGCACCTTTGGGTTTAATTTTAAATTGAATTCTACCAATTCTGTTAATTTAATTTGTAATAATTATTTCCATATTTTTAATCAAAATATTTTATATTATCAAACATGGTCAACTAAATTTTTGACCACAATAAATAATGAAAATAGTAAAAATAATTACGATGATTAAGGTAAAAATGGTATTACTTGGGTTTAAAATAATAAGATAATAGGTAAAATGAAATAAAATTTTTAAAAACCAATTATATATACATAGTTTGACCCTATAATCTCAAATTTTTTCTAATGATCCATTTTTTAGGCCTGTGGCATGAGAAAACCTGGGTATCACTTTAAATTTTCAAAAATTTCATATGTGTCATCTCCTCCACCTATAAAATGTCATCCCCTATCCTCCCCTATTCACACATAAAAGACCATTTTTCTTAGATAGTACCAATAAAAATAACTTCCTTACATCTTTCAAAACATCCTAAATCCCTTATTTTTATTATGAAATCCTAATAGTAGGGTATTAGGTATAAATGTAAAAAGGCTCTTTGAAGAAGAGGTAAAAATCTTAAATATGCATAATTTTTTAACTTATTCATAAAACACTATTAAATCATGTGAAATTATGGAAATAAAATAACATGAACATCCCTTATATACTAAGAAGTTATTATGTTAACTACATAACCCAGATCCATAGACACTTCAAAAAAATGTGATACAAAACCGTGAGTCATGTGTATGGCATACTACCGGTTAAATGTATATTTTTTCCATAAGCACCTTTAAAAGATGTATATATTGATGTATTTTACATTTTTATTTTATATTTATGAAATTATTATACTTATTGAACTATGATATCGCATAATCGTTATTACATTCCATTCCATGAGGATATGATAACATCGCTCATGTATATGGAGAACTATCACCCCCAAAAGAAGAGTGATTAATTTTTTACTTAAGTATTACGTGGATATATAATATTTTTTGAAATATAATATCATATCAATATTTTTACCATACAATAAGATGGAAAACAACAACTTCACCCGTGTGTACGTGTGGACTACCGCATACTTGTAGCAACGCGAAATGTTTCTCATTTTTGTTAATGATAGTAATAAGGATGAATTTTATTAATATAAATTCAATATATAACATAATAAATATTTTTTATATTTTTATTAAATATTTATTTTCCATTCCTTTTATCTATTTAGGAGAAAAATTGAATGATAGTTCAGGCTTACTTATAACCAACCACATCCATTAATTTTGTAAACCATTTTTAATCTATAATATTTATAGATTTATATAAACACAAATATAATAGATTTATAGTATATTTAAATAAATAATAATATTATTTATATGATATAAACACAAAAAAAGTAAATGGACCAAAATTAATGAACCAAAATATACATAAAAAAAGATGCAATTATCACCACAAATAGTAATTTTAAAAAAGAATTGTTGTTAAAAAGTGATAAATAAATATAGTTTAATAATATATGTTATGATATATATATGATTAAATATAATAAAAATTTTATAATAAACCTATATTTATTATATAGGATTTTCCAACACATATGAAGGAAATCATACCTAAGGTATATTTTTTTCATCTTACTTTTACATTTGTGAGACGTATGCCATATTCAACCCTTATTAAATTATGTTGTATATATAGTTACAATTTAGGTATGTTATATAATGAGTGTAATTTTATTCATGGAATTTAATGTTTCAATTTATGTTATTCCTTTCATGGGGATTATGATTCTAATGTTTCCAAAATGGTAATGGTGTATCTCACAATCTTATTATTATTCTTGATTGTTTATGTCTATGTATCCCCTGGGATAATTATTTGATATTTATTATACTCAATATTTTTTTTTATCCTATAGTTATAAATTATTTTTTTCATGCCATAGTACAATATTTCCTCTCTTTGGTACTTCAAATGATTTAATCTTTTCAATAAAATATGACTTTATTTCCCTACTTAGTCGAAAATCATTTTTTTCTAAAACCATTTTTTCATAAAATTGTTTTCAAATGTATCGTATCATTAACCTAATGAAGGTATTTACCTTATTTTAATTCATTTTCCAAATTATTTGGGTGTGTATTTGGATTCTTGAGGATGGATATCATTTGTTAGGAAAAATGAACAAAAGATATGTGGCATAAATTAATTTGAATTAATTATGTCTGGGTATAAATGTGATGAAGTATTTCTAGGTTATCCCCGAGTATAGTGAATGTTGGAGGTTGTCTGGGTGTTATAATGGGATCAGGATTTCACATAGTCTGTAGGGTATATACATGATGTGTAAAATTTACATGTCATTTAGTGGCTATCCAGAAGATGTTGTGAGTTGAGTACCTAGCATAAAAGGATTAATCAAGTTATAATGGTTAAAAACAATGTTTTTTAATAAAAAGAGATGTGTTTTTCTATGTTTTTGGTTTTTTTGGATTTTATGTTGTGTAATAGGATTACACACCATGTAATTAATGTGACTTTTGATATTATGGAACTACATGGAAGATTTACTATTTCATTCAGCCAAAACTCCTTTTCTCTCTAGATAAGATCTCTTATAGTTGATTTTGGGAATCTACACTCCTTCATGATCAATTTATTTGTAATTTGACAAGAATTTCAACTTCATTTCATCTCTCCAAGTAGTAAATCATTTTTTGTTCATTTATTTTCATTGATCAAGACAATGATATTGTGTTTCATTCATACGTCCATTTATTTTTTTGGGTTTAATCTTCTTCGTACCTTATAGATAAATCATGTGATCTTCCTCCGAAGGCTATCCCTTATGTTGGTTGTGGTGTGGTGTGTGATTTCATGAGGTATGTGTTTCTTCCTATATTTTCCAACCATTCTTCTTGTATAGTTGATTCAGAGATGTGAGGATTGATTATAGGGACTTTGTTGTCATCATTGTGTTATTCCCTGTTAGTGGAATTCTTTGTGGATTTTTGTGACCCATGTTTGAGTATGGTGGTTCCATCTTGAGCCTATAGAGGATGAACTACATGGCTCTGAATTTATAAATTTTTTATTAAATTAATTTTAATGATATTTATGTGTGTGTGGAAATGAGTTTTTGAGAAAACATGGTTTTACCAATTTTTTGGTAAAATAAACGGTATTCCCAATGAATTGTGAAATGTATTTTGAAATTATTTTCAAATCATGGGTTTTCTGAAATGGTTTTGAAAATAGAGAACATGGGAATCCTTAGGTTCTTAAGTGGAATATGGTAAAATATGTATTGTCCATTTATACTATTGGGGGTTCACTCATGTGGTATTCCTATGATACCTAGTCTTGTTGTTCTAGGGACGTGAATGAACTATTTGGGCTTTATGTTCTAGAGTGTTCTACTTATCTCATGATTCAACACATATATCTAGAATATTGATGTTTGTGATTTTCTATGTTGGGGGTATGAGTGTCTAATATATCTTGAACAAGTGTGATCCCTGGCATGATGTTACACGTGATTTGTATTGTACTACTTTATATTTTAATTCCATGGATTTGAGATGAGATTTCATACATGATTTGTTTTCACTTGACTTACTTGATGTATATGGAATTCTTTGAAACTGGTTTACCTAATTTTTAGGGAATTTTGAAATAGGGGAATTTTTTACCATGATTTTGATATAATACTATAAAACTATCTATCTGGACTAGTTATCTTTAAAATATTTCATGTTCAGATTATTGTAATGATACATGTTATGGAACACCTGGTTGAGATCCTATTAAGCCTGTACCCTCACACCCTTTACACCCCTTAGGAAGTGTGCAGACATTTTTATGTATTTTAGTAAATGGAAATTAAAGGAGACATATTGAGGTGGTGAGGATTATATCAGATATTTCTGGGTAGATTTTGGGGATATAGTAGGGGATTTCCCATGCTATCACATCGAGTAGCATTATCAGTTTCATCGTATTTTTCCATTGGATACGTCTCTTGGAGTATATGTAGCTACATTGTGAGTTATATTGCTATTTCTGTTTAATTTTTCGATGACATATATATTCTTATTTTATTTCACTGCTTCTTTCCATCGAGTATGTATATATATCGATTGTTGTCTATTTTAGGATGGGTGAAATCATTCCCCGTGGTTACTTTTATTGCTCAGTTGCTAGTCACCAGCCCGTGGGGATTGAGAATTCCCTTTGGGTCTTTCCGTATTCTAGTTCAAAGACTAGGTAGATTGGATATTTCGTTAGAGATGTGACATTATGGTATTAGGGATCCGTTTCCTATATTTTGATATGTTAATAGACTAGATATTGGATTTTTGGTATTTTAGAGGTAGGATGTGGGGAGTTTTTAGCTATCTCTTTTCCTGATGATTTTTTTTGTTACCGTGGGATATTGAGTTGTATGTCTCTTGTTTGAGTTCATAATCTTAATCGAAACTTTTTATTAAAGATTTCCTAATTTTGAATGAGATTGTTTTGTTATATGATCATTTCTTCTATTTCAGTGTGCTGTAATATTCCTCCGAGATGTCTTATATGGGTTTCTTAAGAGGGTGTAGTTGATGCTCCTGGAAGGAATCTACGTCTATATCATAATTTTATGAAGGATATCATGTGGGAAATTTTTTCCCATGACCAGAATGTACTACAAGTATAGAATGATGTTTTTATGGTTTTTATGAGAGATATAGGAGAAAGGGATCAATCATTTGAGTTCTTGTATGAGAGACCACCATCCATTAAATATATGAGTGAACCTAAAGAGGAGGAAGATTGGCTGTTCAAGATTGATCAAATATTAGAATTCATTGATACACCATAGAGTATGAAGGTGATTTGTATGATATTCATGCTTTAGAGTCCCCACCAGAGATGGTGGGATTCAATGGTATGAGCTAATTGACATAAATGATTAGACTAGAAGGGTTTGAAAATTCACTTCTTCCAATAGTTTTTCTTATGGAGTCACTAATGATGAAAAATTCTCTATAGTTTTTATCCTTGTACTAGGGAGATAATTTGGTGTTAGCATACACCAATCAGTTTATAGTGCTAGTTTTGTTTTCTCGATATATTAAATAATTACCATTTTAAGGCTCAGAAGTACCTTCAGGGTTTGAAATTCGGTTTTAGATAATATGTATCTTTTATGAATATCTCGACCTTTTTGGAGATAGTATACATGGTGTTGATGGTAGAGATGATTATGGATTGGGGGGGGGGGGGGTTATGCTACCCGTTCTAATCTAACTAGTTGTATATTTAGATACACTCATGAAATGGAGAGGATGTGGAATGATCTTAATAGCATTGGTGTGGGTGGTTCTTAGGAGTAGGAATCCACTTCATCTACATTCGTAGCTAATAATGTGACCCTGAATTTATATTTCTGTGGAATGGTTTCCCATATGCCATGTTCTTTTCTCATTCATGTGAATATGTGTACTGGTTACCTCCATTACGACTATCATCATCATTTTTGTATGGATATGTCTATGCCTCATTACGACCTGGGAGCATTAGTTCTAAAGGTTACAATAGCACGGTTAAATTCTTCAAATACTATATGGATCCATATAGATAACTCAGAAGTGAAGAACCAATATGCAGTGGATGAGTTTCCAGTGGACGTTGATGCTGGTACACTAACAATGAGATATACTAACATAATTATATATTTTGTAATGACTGTATTATTTTATATAGGTCCCCCACTCATTTATATCTAGCTATTTTATCGATATGTTTAAACATACAATAATGTTCATCCCCTTTAACATTATGTTTGTCAAACCTCATGGGAAGTGGAAACATCAGGGGTTCTAGTTTCCTTTTTCACCATCGATAGCTGATGCTAAGTTAGTCTGGGATTTTCTTCTTCTCTATCTAGATTTGGTTGGGATCATCAATAGGATGTATTAGCTTTTTTCTTATCATGACTAGGTTGAATGATATCATCAAAATGTTATTTACTATAGAAGATAGGATATCTCAAATATTTTATGGAGATTAGGATCTAAGGTCTTATCGGGTAGGAATTTCTTTCCAAAATACCAATAGTTTTTTTTCTATTTTATCAATTGAGTTTGGTGGAGTTTATTTTATTCTTGATCATGATGATTTTGTTTAATACTTTCAAGATATTTTCCCTAACAACTTCTCTAGTATTCTTTTTGAGAGGTATATATATTTTATGATTAACCAAGTTCCATGTACACATCCAATTGCAATACCTTCAATTAATATGTAACAAGTAGAGTTAAAAGATATTAAGATTCATTTGGATGACCGGATGAATAAAGCCTTTGTTCACCCTTGTGTTTTTCCTTGGGAAGCCTCTATACTATTTTCTAAGAAATAAAATGGTTCAATCTGATTGTGTTTAGACTATCTTAAGTTTAACCAGTTAATGGTTAAGAAAAAGTAAACTTTTCCATTCATGGATGATGTGTATTATTAATTAATGGGGAAATGTTGTTTTCAAAGATCGATATTTTGTCAGGTAACATCAGCTAATAGTATGGGAGTCAGATATACTGAACATGGATTCTAAGGGTAGTTATGAACATTTCTAATATCATGGGATATTGTTTTCTCTTACTAAATATTGTGAAAATTTTATGGATATGATGAATCCGATATTCCATCAGTGTCTCGACACATTTGTGGTGGTGTTTGTATATAATATTTTGGTTTATTCATGTTTTGAGAATGATCATGAGAAACATTTGAGTATGGATAAATAAATTATAAGGCCCCAGCCTTAAACCTTACTTAATCTTGAGTTATTACAAGATTACACATTGAGGATCTTTTTGGGTTTAGAGTTTTAGAGAATTAGATCATAAAACTTGCATTACATTCCACATATAAACAAATTGGTTACATAAATATAGTATTCTTCATTCCCATCAATGGAAACACATTTAAAATAAAACATGGATTATTTCGTGACACATCCTTGACTCTATCATCTTATCATGTACCTTTCCCTTGACCTGTGAAAAACATTTCAAAAACATGGGATGAGCATAAAAACTCAGTATGGGTTATAAAAAAAACATGGAAAGGAAACATGAGTTCATATATACATAAGAATGAAATCATACTTTACCCATAAAACATAGGCACTTTAACATACCTCATAAAATTATGAATAAATCATAGAAATCATAAGACATAAAGGTAACTTGAGGCATTCATAACATTCTTACGTAGGGAGTAACCCTCTTGGTTACGTTTGGAATACACATCACAGTATATTCCCTAAAATCTCTTCGGAGAAACCTTAACGTTTCACTCCTTCACGTTACCCAATGCATTGGAGAGCTATAACGGGCTCACCCGCCCTTTGTTTATCACGGAACCACCCGTCTTCATAATAATGCCCAAGAACCATAACATAATCATATCACATAAAACATGCATAAAGGAAACATATAATTTCCACATTTCAATAACGAGATATCAATACAACACATTGATATAAAAACATTATGAAAACCATTTTCAATACCAAAATAAAATAAAAGTAAAACATGGTATTTATTTTTCTTTTAAAAAGAAGGTATGGCTTGTAGAGGAAGCCGAAACTCAAATAACGGTCACGACGGCGGAGAAGTCGTTGTCGCCGCATACGTACGACAAAAACATTCCCTTTTGTAGTTTAGTAAACGCTTCGTATAAAAAAAGATTCCTTTTGAATAAACGTAAAAGTCAAAGGGGTTTATACACCGTATAAAAGAAAGTTGTGTATAAAATAAAATATGCCTCAATGAAAGGAGATTGAGACGAAGTCCCATACCTCGTATCCGACTTGACCTGACCGTTCTTTAATCTCCTGAATAATAAAATTGAGTTAATCTCTACTTGCTTATGAACCTTTTTCCAAGTTCATTATTCCTTTTATACCGTGTTATGGACATCATGTAATCATTTAAGTTAATAATGTTCATTTTGTCGGTATTTGGTTCTTAAGTCAAAAATAGACTTCTTACACTTACATGTTGTTAATTTGGTCAAAGGTTCATTATATCCAGAATGGTATTCATGATGTAGATATCATATATGTCATATATATTCAGTACATACATGCATTTATAATATTACATAATCATTTAGAGGTAAGAAATGAAATGCACCGTTCATGGAGACGGTAAGCCGTACGTACGCATGAACGCTACTTTCTTTTCTATTTCGTATTTTATAGAATGAAATCATAATGATATAAAGGTATATTATAATTACAGTATAATATCATATATAATATCATAGTTCTATCCTTTATATGTCCCACATATGGTATTTAACGAATCAAATCACTTTGAGGGGGCGGTAGTCCGCATTTCCTAAAATGAAGATATCGTGTTTAACCATAATGGAAACCATAAAGGTATGCCCAAAATGAAAAAAAACAGAAGCTTAAGGAAAACATAAACATATTATATATCATATATAAAAATAGTGACATCATAATGGCCACCTTTTAAGGTGTTAAATGAGTGTTGAACAATCATCGTTTCGGGAGGCAGAATTTCGCCATCCACGGAAACCGTATGTTCTTTAACCATTTGATGTAGTTGTGTGAGAGTGTAGCTCAAATAAATCTTATAACAACATCCTAGTATATTGAAAATACTAGTGTTGTTACAAAAGAATTAAATAAAAAGAGTTTAGGGTGTTGGAGAAGCAAAATAAAACAAATGAACATGAGAGAATGAATTACCTTAAAAAGTGTAACTCCTTTTGATTTGAGCCTAAAGGCTTCCATTGAAAGGATTCTTCCCAAAGGGAATCATATAGGATGAGGAGAGGGATGTGGAGAGAGTAAATGGGCAGGTTTTGGCCGAGCCAAAGGCTTGAGTAGTGTGTGAAATGAGGTAGAGGTGGGGGCCTTTTATAAGAGGAGAGGAGGGGCACTTTTGGAAAGTAAAGAAATATTACTTTATTTGAAAATGTGTTTCGGTTTTAAAAGGTCCCACATTGATATAATTCGTGGATAAGGTGATAAGGGTTCGAAATCCACTCATCCAATTGGTTTTGTCCATGTTTAGTTCATAGATTTTACATTGTCTTTCCATTTTATTTAAATCGTCAAATAATGATGTCATCACTGCATCATTATTATGTCATAAATAATTTAATTTATTTAATGTCTAAAGATCATAAAAAAATACTATGATGTAGGAAATTTCTTTAGCTTTCCAATTACTATTTATAATCAAAAATCTGATCTTTATGACCCCATGTAAAAATTGTTTTAGTAAAACATATTATGTTTGTGTCATTTTTACTTTTACATTAAATAAAAAGTTATTTATGTCATTTCCCAACCAAAATGTCTCCATGGGGTCCCAAAGTTGACCCATGGCTTTTCTTGGTCGGCCATGACACAACCAATAAGTTTGGGACATGTGTCTAGGTCATTTCATATTATTAAAGCATTATTTACACCTTAAACTACACTAATTACCACTAATCGCGATTAAAAACTTAATAAGTTACTATTTACCAAAAAATTATTTTAATCTCATTGAACCACATTTTACTTCTTAATGACAACCATGTATGTCGGATTTTCAAAATTCAATACACATTAGTGGTAAACTTTCATTTAACTGAAAAATCAGTTTGCTTGATTACCACTTTGTGGTTTCACTATTCATCAAAAATTGATGTTTTTCAGAAAATTACCAAAAATTCACCCTAAGCTATATTTGATATTCCGAATTCAAAAATGAAGCCTATTTTAAAAAATTCAATACATATAAGTCAAATTAATTAATTTAATAATTAATTCCCGCTGCCAGAGCAAATAGCGTGTTTTTACAAAACAATAAGTATCAAAAGATTGACACCAGTTTAAGTCTAATTTCGAAGTGAAATTGATTCCAATGACCACCATTGGATAAAATGGTAAAAATATATTCTAATTTCACTTCAAAACCAATTAAAAAAATAATCTAATCATATAAATAAATTATATTAAAAAGCAGTTTTGATGTAAAATGCAGTATTTTTCATTATTCATAAAAAAATGAACATTGTCAGAAAAATACCAAAAATTCACACAAGGTAAATTTTGATGTCCTAATCATAAAGGATAAGTTTATTTTGACAAAAATAGTTTATAAAATTGTCAAAATATAGATTCAAAAATGGTTTGCCATCAAAAGGCAGTAACACAATCTTTTAAGAATATTAGTGTATTCCATGCATAAGATTGGATTTATTTTCATTTTAAGCCTCTATAACACTATCTTATCATTAATAGACATAGATAAAAATATCTATTATTCATTACTTACTTGGGATGTTACATCCTTCCCCCCTTTTGAAAATTGCGTCCCCGCAATTTATTTACTTATCGAATAAATGGGGGTACTTATCCCTCATTGCATTTTCAGATTTCAATGTTGCCTCTTAAATCATGTGGTTTTTCCACAAAACCTTTACCTGGTGAATCACCTTATTCCGTAACACTTGCTCCTTGTGGTCAAGAATCTGGACCGGTTTTTCCTCATAAGATAGGTTCTCTTCCATCTGAACTACCTCTGGACTCAAAACATGAGATGGATCTGGAATATACTTTCTCAACATCGAAATGTGAAAAACATTGTGTACCTGAGATAAACTCAGAGGTAAAGCCACTCGGTATGCAACTGATCCAACTCTCTCCAGAATTTCGTATGGTCCAACAAACCTTGGACTCAACTTTCATTTCTTACCAAATCTCATCACGCTTTTCCAAGGAGAAACCTTTAGAAAAACATGATCACCTACCTCGAAAGATAGATCCTTCCTCCAGTTATCTGCATAACTCTTCTGCCTGCTCTGAGCTGTTCTCATGTGTTTCTGAATCAGATGAACTTTTTCTGCCATCTCTTCTACCAATTCTGGTCCCATCAACTTCCTTTCACCCACTTCATCCCAGAAAGCTGGAGTTCGACACCGCTTCCCATATAATGCCTGAAATGGTGCCATCTGTATACTGGAATGAAAACTGTTATTATATGAAAACTCAACAAAAGAAAGATGTTGGTCCCAACTTCCCTGATAATCCATAGAACAAGCTCGTAGCATATCCTCCAATGTCTGAATTGTTCGTTCTAACTACCCATCTGATTGAGGATGGAAAGCTGTACTAAAATTTAATTCAGTACCCAACGACTTCTGAAGGCCTTTCCAAAAGTTAGAAGTAAACCTGGGATCACGATCTGATACAATGGAGAGAGGAACTCCATGTAACCTGATTATATCATTAAGATACAAATGGGAAAGTTGATCAAGAGAGAAAGTATCTCGTATAGCAAGGAAATGAGCAGATTTGGTCAAGCGAACAACAATAACCCAGATTGCATTATTACCTCGAGATGTCTTCGGTAATCCAACAACAAAGTCCATGGATATATTCTCCCATTTCCACTTTGGCACTGGTAAAGGCTGAAGCATCCCTTTCGGTAGCTGCCGCTCTGCTTTAACCTGCTGACAAGTCAAACACTTCACAGTAAAATCAGCAATATCTCTTTTCATTCCATCCCACCAGTAATACTCCCGCATATCTCTATACATCTTAGTACTGCCCGGAAGAACTGAAAACGGAGAACTATGAGCTTCACATAACAACTCTCTCTTCAACTGTGAATCACAAGGCACACACAATGTCTTCCCAAATCTCAAAACACAATCATTATCAATGTTGAATTCAGGAAACTTACCTTTCTGAACCAGCTCTACCTTTTTCTGCAACTCACTGTCTTTCTTCTGTGCTTGCTTGATTCTATCTGATAGAGATGATCTCACTGATACCTGAAAAAAAAACAGAAGGAATTCCTGCACCAACAACTTCTATGCCAAAGTTCATCAAATCTTTAACCAAAGGATCACGTTCCAAACACAACATTGTTAATGAAGCATTACTTTTTCGACTCAAAGCATAAGCCACTTTATTTGCTTTTCCCAGATGGTAATGAATTGTACAATCATAATCCTTGATTAATTCCAGCCATCTCCTTTGTCTCATGTTTAGCTCTTTCTGAGTGAATATATACTTTAAACTTTTGTGATCGGTATATATTTCACACTTTACTCCATACAAATGAGGCCTCCAAATTTTTAAAGCAAAAACAACAGCAGCTAATTCCAAATCATGTGTAGGGTAATTTACCTCATGAGTTTTCATCTGTCGTGAAGCATAAACAATTACCTGATCATTCTGCATTAGGACGCAACCATGTCCTTTCAATGAAGCATCACTATATATAACAAACTCACCATTCCTGGAAGGTAGTGCCAAAACTGGAGCATTCACCAATCTTCTTTTCAATTCCTGAAAATAATCATCACATTCTTTTGTCCAGATAAACTTAACACCCTTCCGAGTTAGCTTAGTCATTGGACTAGATAACCGTGAAAAATTTATAACAAACCTTCGGTAATAGCCCGCCAAACCAAGGAAGCTACGAATATCGGTTACATTTTTGGGTCTTGGCCATTCTTCCACAACTTTTGTTTTTGCAGGATCAACAGTTATTCCATCTTTAGAAACAATGTGACCAAGGAAAGAAAATTGTTGCAACCAAAACTCACACTTGCTGAATTTCCCATACAGTTTCTTTTCTTTTAAGGTTTGCAAGATAACCCTTAAATGTTTTTCATGCTCCTCTTTAATTTTAGAAAACACCAAAATATCATCAATGAAAACCACCACAAACTTATCCAAGAACTCATGGAAAATTCTATTCATTAAGTCCATGAATACAGCAGGTTCATTGGTTAGCCCAAAAGGCATTACTACAAATTCATAATGGCCATATCTCGTACGGAACACGGTCTTCGGAATATCTGCCTCCTTTACCTTCAGCTGATGGTACCCCGATCTCAAGTCAATCTTTGAAAAAAACTGAGCTCCCTGGAGCTGATCAAACAAATCATCGATATGAGGGAAAGGATATTTGTTCTTAACAGTGATATTATTCAAGGCTCTATAATCAATGCAAAGTCTCATAGAACCATCTTTCTTTTTAACAAATAAAACAGGAGCACCCCATGGTGATGTGCTAGGTCTAATGAAACCTTTCTCTAATAAATCTTGCAATTGCTCCTTCAACTCTAAAAGTTCAATTTGTGCCATTCGATAAGGGGGTTTTGAAATTGACTTAGCATCAGGAACTAAGTCAACAGTAAACTCAACTTCCCGATCTGGTATTATTCCAGGCAACTCATCAGGAAAAACATCAGGATACTCATTTACCACTAGCACATCATTAATCTTAACAGTTCCTTTATTTTCAACGACGTGTGCAAGGTAACATTCATTTCCATATTTTACAAGTTTCTCGGCCTCTTGATATATTATCAAAAGTAAGGGTTCATTCTTGTAAACAAACTGAAAGTCTTTCTGAAAAGAAACTTCTTTAGCTCTACAGTCAATCTTAGCATGGTAAACAGAGAGCCAATCCATACCCAAGATAACATCAAACTCTACTAGAGGTAGAACAATAAGGTTTGCAAGTAGGTTTTTTCCACAGATAAGGATAGGAAGATTCTTATAAATTATTTTTGCCTCGACACTTCCCCCAGGTGTTTTTACCAAAAGTTCAGGAGTCATTTCTTGAGATGGTATTCCCATTTTACTAGAAAAGGTTTCAGAGATGAAAGAATGTGTAGACCCCGAATCAAACAACACACTGGCATAATCTGAAAAAACAAACAAAGTACCTGATACAACTTCATTTGATGGCCCGACATCTGCTGAAGTAGTTGCAAAGGATTTCACCACCCCTTTCTGCTTGTAGTCTATCTGCTTCCCATCACTCAAGCTCCTTGTCGGACACTCGTTTGCACAGTGACCCATCTCATTTCACTTATAACACTTCACTAACTGTAAATCAAATTTGTTCTTACCTTCAGCTTGATCCTTTTCAGTGCAATCATGAGCCTTATGTCCCATCTTACCACATCGGTAGCACTTTCTAGAATTCAGAAGACATTCCCCAGCATGCCTTTTTCCACATTTATCACAAACTGGAAACTTAGTTTTCTTACCATCAGACTTTTTTGAAGAATTCTTACCTTTCTCCTGCCACCTCGGTCTCTTCTTCTGCTGGTTTTTATAGAACACTTGGTCATCGGCAAACTCCATTTCCACCTTCTCAGCACATTGAACAAGATTTTCATAACTTTTAAACTCAAGAGAAGCTAATGACCTTTGATACTTTGGCTTTAATCCTGAGTAGAAATGATTGATTTTACTATCAAGGTCCCGGATAAAATTTGGAGCATACCTTGCCAATCGAGTGAACCTTTCTTCATAGGCAGCCACTGAGTCTTCCTCTTGCCTCAATTCCAAGAATTTCTTTTCTATCCTAAGTCGAACAGCCTTTGGAAAATACTTCTCAAGAAACATACCTTTGAATTCATCCCAGTCAAGAGCATCAATCTCATCGGCATCCCTGATATTTTTAACCATAGACCACCACTGATCTGCTTCACCCTCCAAACGGTAAATAGCAAGACTAACCTTTTGATTGTCTGAACACCCCATGACATCAAAAATCTTCTCCAGTGCTTTAATCCACCCTTCAGCTAGCACAGGGTCAGATGATCCTCTGAATGATGGTGGATGTTGCCTCATGAAATGTTCCACCACTGACATGTTCCTCTGCGGTTGATCTGGCTAATCTCGTGCATGGATACCACGGCCATTTATCGCTTGAGTCAACTGCGCCATTACTACAACAAACTATTCAGTTCCAATTCCGACCATTTATGGATGCTGATTCGGAAGGTTATTTTCTTCTGTATGCCTTCCTAGCACTGCTTCCCTGTTTCCTCTGCGGAAAACTATTCTGAACAAACATGTCTTAGATGAAGCAACATGGTAATCTTTAAATGCTATATCATTTCGAAAAAAAAATATTTTTGGATAATCATTTAATATAATTATAACTCCTAAAGTTATCTAAACCGACCTTTGATACCAACTATAAGTCCCCAGCCTTAAACCTTACTTAATCTTGAGTTATTACAAGATTACACATTGAGGATCTTTTCGGGTTTAGAGTTTTAGAGAATTAGATCATAAAACTTGCATTACATTCCACATATAAACAAAGTGGTTACATAAAGATAGTATTCTTCCTTCCCATCAATGGAAACGCATTTAAAATAAAACATGGATTATTTCTTGACACATCCTTGACTCTATCATCTTATCATGTACCTTTCCCTTGACCTGTGAAAAACATTTCAAAAACTTGGGATGAGCATAAAAACTCAGTATGGGTTATAAAAAAAACATGGAAAGGAAACATGAGTTCATATATACATAAGAATGAAATCATACTTTACCCATAAAACATAGGCACTTTAACATACCTCATAAAATCATGAATAAATCATAGAAATCATAAGACATAATGGTAACTTGAGGCATTCATAACATTCTTACGTAGGGAGTAACCCTCTTGGTTACGTTTGGAATACCCATCACAGTATATTCCCTAAAATCTCTTCGGAGAAACCTTAACGTTTCACTCCTTCGCGTTACCCAATGCATTGGAGAGCTATAACGAGCTCACCCGCCCTTAGTTTATCACGGAACCACCCATCTTCATAATAATGCCCAAGAACCATAACATAATCATATCACATAAAACATGCATAAAGGAAACATATAATTTCCACATTTCAATAACGAGATATCAATACATCACATTGATATAAAAACATTATGAAAACCATTTTCAATACCAAAATAAAAGAAAAGTAAAACATGGTATTTATTTTTCTTTTAAAAAGAAGGTATGGCTTGTAGAGGAAGCCGAAACTCAAATAACGGTCACGACGGCGGAGAAGTCGTTGTCGCCGCATACGTACGACAAAAACATTCCCTTTTGTCGTTTAGTAAACTCTTCGTATAAAAAAAGATTCCTTTTGAATAAACGTAAAAGTCAAAGGGGTTTATACACCGTATAAAAGAAAGTTGTGTATAAAATAAAATATGCCTCAATGAAAGGAGATTGAGACGAAGTCCCATACCTCGTATCCGACTTGACCCGACCGTTCTTTAATCTCCTGAATAATAAACTTGAGTTAATCTCTACTTGCTTATGAACCTTTTTCCAAGTTCATTATTCCTTTTATACCGTGTTATGGACATCATGTAATCATTTAAGTTAATAATGTTCATTTTGTTGGTATTTGGTTCTTAAGTCAAAAATAGACTTCTTACACTTACATGTTGTTAATTTGGTCAAAGGTTCATTATATCCAGAATGGTATTCATGATGTAGATATCATATATGTCATATATATCGAGTACATACATGCATTTATAATATTACATAATCATTTAGAGGTAAGAAATGAAATGCACCGTTCATGGAGACGGTAAGCCGTACGTACACATGAACGCTACTTTCATTTTTATTTCGTATTTTATAGAATGGAATCATAATGATATAAAGGTATATTATAATTCCAGTATAATATCATATATAATATCATAGTTCCATCCTTTATATGTCCCACATATGGTATTTAACGAATCAAATCACTTTGAGGGGGCGGTAGTCCGCACTTCCTAAAATGAAGATATCGTGTTTTTACCCATAATGGAAACCATAAAGATATGCCAAAAATGAAAAAAACAGAAGCTTAAGGAAAACATTAACATATTATATATCATATATAAAAATAGTGACATCATAATGGTCACCTTTGAAGGTGTTAAATGAGTGTTGAACAATCATCGTTTCGGGAGGCAGAATTTCGCCATCCACGGAAACCGTATGTTCTTTAACCATTTGATGTAGTTGTGTGAGAGTATAGCTCAAATAAATCTTATAACAACATCCTATTATATTGAAGATACTGTTGTTGTTACAAAAGAATTAAATAAAAAGAGTTTAGGGGGTTGGAAAGCAAAATAAAACAAATGAACATGAGAGAATGAATTACCTTAAAAAGTGTAACTCCTTTTGATTTGAGCCTAAAGGCTTCCTTTGAAAGGATTATGCCCAAAGGGAATCCTATAGGATGAGGAGAGGGATGTGGAAAGAGTAAATGGGCAGGGTTTGGCCGATCCAAAGGCTTGAGTAGTGTGTGAAATGAGGTAGAGGTGGGGGCCTTTTATAAGAGGAGAGGAGGGGCACTTTTGGAAAGTAAAGAAATATTACTTTATTTGAAAATGTGTTTCGGTTTTAAAAGGTCCCACATTGATATAATTAGTGTATAAGGTGATAAGGGTTCGAAATCCACTCATCCAATTGTTTTTTTCCATGTGTAGTTCATATATTTTACATTGTCTTTCCATTTTATTTAAATCGTCAAATAATGATGTCATCACTGCATCATTATTATGTCATAAATAATTTAATTTATTTAATGTCTAAAAATCATAAACAAAATACTATGATGTAGGAAATCTGTTTATCTTTCCAATGACTATTTATAATCAAAAATATGATCTTTATAACCCCATGTAAAAATTGTTTTCGTAAAACATATTATGTTTGTGTCATTTTTACTTTTACATTAAATAAAAAGTTATTTATGTCATTTCCCAAACAAAATGTCTCCATGGGGTCCCCAAGATGACCAATGGCTTGTCTTGGTCAGCCATGACACAAAAAATAATGTTGGGACATTTGTCTAGGTCATTTCATATTATTAAATCATTATTTATACCTTAAACTACACTAATTACCACTAATCGCGATTAAAAACTTAATAAGTTACTATTCACCCAAAAATTATTTTAATCTCATTGAACCACATTTTAATTCTTAATGACAACCATGTATGTCGTATTTTCAAAATTCAATACAAATTAGTGGTAAAATTTCATTTAACTGAAAAATCAGTTTGCTTGATTACCACTTAGTGGTTTCACTATTCATCAAAAATTGAAGTTTTTCAGAAAATTACCAAAAATTCACCCTAAGCTATATTTGATATTCCGAATTCAAAAATGAAGTCTATTTTACAAAATTCAATACATATAAGTCAAATTAATTAATTTAATAATTAATTCCCGCTGCCAGAGCAAATAGCGTGTTTTTACAAAACAATAAGTATCAAAAGATTGACACCAGTTTAAGTCTAATTTCGAAGTGAAATTGATTCCAATGACCACCATTGGATAAAATGGTAAAAATATATTCTAATTTCACTTCAAAACCAATTAAAAACATAATCTAATCATATAAATAAATTATATTAAAAAGCAGTTTTGATGTAAAATGCAGTATTTTTCATTATTCATAAAAAAATGAACATTGTCAGAAAAATACCAAAAATTCACACAAGGTAAATTTTGATGTCCTAATCATAAAGGATAAGTTTATTTTGACAAACATAGTTTATAAAATTGTCAAAATATAGATTCAAAAATGGTTTGCCATCAAAAGGCAGTAACACAATCTTTTAAGAATATTAGTGTATTCCATGAATAAGATTGTATTTATTTTAATTTTAAGCCTCTATAACACTATCTTATCATTAATAGACATAGATAAAAATATCTATTATTCATTACTTACTTGGGATGTTACATAAATCCTAAGTAGTATATTTTTTATGGAATTATTTTTAAATTAAATTTATTGATTTAAGAAGTGATGTTCTTATGGAATGTGAATTCTCAGCATGGATTATTAGTTGATCCTAAAAAGTTGAATGTTGTATTGTAATGGGAAGTCCCACAAACTGCCTTTGAAATATGGAGCTTTGGTTTTCTTGTTAGATAATATCAATGGTTCTTGAAGGATTTATTAATGTTGGAAACACATTTCAAAACTCTTACTATTAAAGAGATGAAATTAATATGTGATTAAAAGAGTCTATCCCCGTTTATTGAGATGAAATGATTTCTAACATCAGCTACTATTTTGATCTTACATAATCCTGGTATGGGCTATGTGGGTTTTTGTGATGATTTTGGTGATGTTTTCGGTTTTTGTCTTATGAATGACTATCATTGGTGGATTATGGATCTCCAAATAATCAAAATCATGATAATAATTACCCCACTAATGATTTATAGACTTATACATTTATGCCTGAACATAAGTGTCATTGTCACTTTCTTTTTTTGGTTAGAGGTTCAAAGTATTTTATAAACATAATTGTTTGAGATATATCTTTTCCCAGAAATAATTGAATATCAAAAATAGGTTGTCCGTTGAATTCTTAATAAATTTTACATAGAATTATCCTACACCTCAGGGAATGGGAATGATGTTGTAGATGATCTCTTTTGGAATGTACCATCTCATGCTATTCTAGAATCAATAGGGGAGTGGAACCATACAGATCACTTTTTTTAGTTACACCTAGATTTAATTGATTACGATTAAGGTATTATTTTGACTAGTTGTATGTTAGAACTATCTCTTATTGAGTCCATTAAGGAGAGTCTATATCATGATGATTAGTTTAGAGGAATTCTGGAAACCCTTTATTTTGGGGAGACTATTTCTGGTTAATCCATCTCTTCAAATAGTTTTATCTATTTTGGGGAACAAAATTTCATCCAAATTTTTATTTATAAACAAAATTTTGTTTGATTATAATATTTATCCATTGTTTTTACATCTGAGAACTAAAAAGATGTATTATGAATAATTATAATTATTCTTGGGGATAAGTATGAATTGTGAAATTTAAAATTATGTGTGCCACTATTACACCTATCAATAGATTAAGTTAGAGAATATGAAACCGTTATGTTTTCACCATCCTATTACATTGAAAATTTGGAAATGTGATGAGGTTTCTATGGACTTTTTTTGTTGTATTACCAAGAACTCCATAAGGGAGGAATTATTTCTAGGTGGTTATTGATTGGATGAAAAATTATGCTAACTTCATTCTGACTAGGGCCATCAGTAATGTTAAATATTTATGTAATACATATGAATGAGATCACGATCTTGGATGTCATTAGCTCATCTATTATTTTAGATGGGAAACCTACATTTACCTCAGGGTTATTTAGGAGTCTTCAAGAGGTGATAGGGACACAATTCAAGTTAAATACAACTTACTATCAACATAAAGACAACCATAAGAAGAATTAAATTATAATACTAGAAGATATCCTCCATTCATGAATATTATATTTTATTGAATTGTGAGATATAAATCAAAGACAAGGTGAATCTTCTTATAACTATAGTTGTCATTTGTTAATTAGAATATATCATTTTGAGGCATTGTATGACCACCCATGCATATCACTTATTTGGTGGGAAGAGGTGGGTGAGGTATCACTTGTTGGAAGGAGTCCCGTACAGGAGATTTCAACAATTATTCAAGACATAAATGAACTTTTTGTTACAGCTCAGGGTCAAGATAACTCATATATGGATTTTCATAATCATCCTTTTGAGATTTCCATTGGTGATAAGGTTTTATTGAAAATTTATATAACAGAAAAAACTCTTATTAATGTGAACTACCTTGTTATAATAATTTATTAAATTTTAAATAACATAATATCACATAGATAATATAATAAAAACATTATAAATTATTAGTGAATTTATTAAAAGGTTTTTCTAGAAATTAAATAACCTTTACCGATAGTATAGAAACAAGACCCTTGGAATAGTAAAATGAAAATTTGGAATATGGCCAATAGAATAGAGAAATCAACTATGAAAGTATAAATAAATTTTATGAATTTTATAAATTAAAAAATGATAAATTTATATAACGGATTATGTAAAATAAATGTTTTAAATATAATAAATTAAGTGTTGGTATTTCTGTATGTCATAAATATTAAATTAAAAATTTAATAATTAATATATTGATAAAAAAATAATTAATTTTCATAAAATTTATTCGTAAATAAATATTGAGTTTTATTAGGATTAAAAAATAATTTTTTATACCTTAGATAATTATTGAAACAATTGTGAAATCGATTATTTTATTAAAATCAGTATTTTTCGAATAAATGATTATTTTAAATAGATTTTAAATATATCTTATTAAAAAAATTAATTTTATAAAATTATTTTCAATTTATAATTATACACATAATAAATGGTTAGGGTGATTTTTTTGGATTTTTGTAAAATAGTTGAATTTTCGGTGAATAATAAAATACACAAATTTATCGTATATAACATTATAAGTTAAATAAACTATTAGAGTACTAGTTTTTGATAAAAAAACATAATATAAATATATAGTTATTTATTTACATTATTTATTGATGGGAAACCAACTATTCATCGTCTTGACCCCAAATTATATTCTGAGGAATAAAATAATCAAACCCCCACTCATCTATTATAAATAGCACCCCTCACCACCAATTATCCTCATAGAGTCAATACTTGAATCATGTCCAATTTCTACCTAATAACTTTCCCATGTCTCACCCCCACATCTTGGATCCTTTTTTCAAACAAGTTCAAAAATCAATTTCCCAAAGATGGTTCTCAAGGAGAAGAATTCAAGAGGTAAAATCCACTTTCATTTACCTTTAATTTATTTTCAAATTATTTTATTTTCTTATTCTCACCCCAAATCCCCTAATTAAAGTTTCGTGGTAACTTTTTTATATTATATATACTATAATATTATTATTATAATAGAATAATCCATTAACAAACCTCTTCTCATCCATATTTTATTCAAAAAATGAAGACGCCATCAGTGAGGCATTGATTTATCACCTTCGATGATGAAATGTTTTCATTTTCCACTACATATATCAAGGATACTCAAAAAACAATAAAAAATGTGTGAAAATTTGTAAGATGTATGCTATAAAATTTTTTATATTCTCAAAATAAAATATATACCTAATATTAATTAATAAAACAAAACGAGTTTTTTGTGACCCATACCACCCAAATTAATCTGAAGGATTATCCATAACAGTTCGTCTAATGAATCACCCTCATATATAGAAAACTAATAATATATAAAGACAATTAAAATATTTTATGTTTCTTATTGACATATAATTTCAATTCTATAAAATTATTCTCATTTTACATGATCTTTCAAACATGTATACAAGTGAACCCATCATGAAAACCAAGAAAATTAGGACTCTCAAAAGATGAAATTAAACTCTATAACTCTACATAATATTCATAAGTGTATTTATAATGTTATAATAAACAAAATAAAGGTATAAAATGTTATGTGTTTATAATTAATGAATCTAATAATAGTATCCCGGATATTAAAAAGAATAAATCATCCGAGAAAAAGGTAAAGGGATTCTCGAAGCCAATTTTTTTATTTGGGTTATTTTTATTTCACGACAAATTTATGTGTGGAAGTTTATTTAATACACCTAAAATTTAATTTAAATTTAACTACCTATGATTTTCTATGTTATAAAAGTTTCCAATTCAATTTTATGTAAAATAATATGATTTTCCAAAAGAACTCTTCTTTATAAAAGACACATATTTTAAATCTCTTGATATTTGTTCTTATACACTCAATATTTATGATTAATATACCAGTAGTCCATTCCATTTTTGTAACCCATATGTTTATTCATGAACATATATTGTATGAAATAAAACACATTCATTTCGATGGCTTATTTTATGTCTAATATTGATATTCATTCTATGTGGCATGAATTGTAATGTGAATGTTATGATGTGACAGGTGAGCCCTAAATAATATAGAGGTACAAAGAATTGGGTAATGTGATTTATCTCATTAGATAATGTGATATATTCATGAAAATGATGATATATTTTTTCACAATGATGATGTTATGATTATGCACATATGTTTTGTGTTAATGTGATGCTAGATTTGTTTACAACTATGTGTGGTATTTGACCAATATGACATGATGTTTCATTTGTATGTATTTCAACATTCCATTAATTTATCTAATGATAACTCTGATTTTTATGATTATGATCTTAATATTAGGTTATGATGATGAATATTATGGTCACTAATGATATATTTATTTATTTTCATATATGTCCTATTACTGGGCTTTTACCACCCCCTTTATTTGATGTATATCCTCAGTTTACTACTTACACTAAAAAGTACATGAGGTCAAATAAAATTTTAGAAAATAAGGACTTAAATAATTTTTATGTTTTATTATGTAAATGTTATGTTTGGTACCAATTTTTTCAAGACAATAATTTCTTTGATCATAGTTTTGGTAACACTATTTTACTATTTATCTTTATAATGATATAATAGTAATGTAGAAAAAGTAGGGTCACTATATTTGGAATCAAATAATGGTTTTGTAAATATGGGAATTAGAATTAGGGAACATTAGTTATTACAATTAGTACGAGACTAAGTGTCTTTAAGCAGGGAAGACTCATTGTTTTAAAAAATTTATAAACATAGGGATCCCACAAGATACTACTTTAGAGTCTTAATTTTACAAGGGAATAAAATATTTATTCAAAACTTATTGACTGATGTTTTTTAAAAATATTTTCTATTTTAAAAAAGGGTGGGAAATAGGAGGAACTAGTCCTACAAACCATTCGACAGAAAATGAACCAATTGATAGAACAATATCCCCAATGTCTTGGGAGGTGGAGTTCAAAATTTCACGGAGATGATTATCCCCATATCTCAGGATATGTAGAATAACATTAATAATGTGGGACATCCTCCTTCACCTAAGAGGGAGACACTGGATATCAAATCTTTTATGTAGAAACATCCACTGACATTTAGTGGTTCTTCTGATCCACTCATTATGGAATAGTGGGTTTACTCAATAGAAAATATCTTTTCTTGCTCTAATATTCTAAGAAGGGGAAGGTGACTCTATCCATCAATCGTTTATATTGATAGGTTGATCAAAGGCAGGGATTTATTAAGAACACTGAGTCAAAAGATGAAATTGAAGATATTGAGAGGGAAGACATTAAGAATATATTTCTAAACTACTATTTCCCTTGAAATATTCACAAAAATATGAAGATAAGATTTATAGAGATGAATACAAAGGAAGGTCAATCTTTCAAAGATTATGAAGAAAATTTCATAGGGATTTCAAGGGACCCCTTGGGTTTTGTTATAAAAAATTATAGAAAAATAGAGAGATTCTTTCATGGTTTTAAACCACATGATTGAAATGATATAGATATTCGATATTTTGGTAATTATAAATATGTTGTTTGATGTGGAATCAATGTGGAGATTGAGTTTTGAGAATGGTCCCATGGTTAGGGAGATAAGAAGTTAAATATGGAGTTTCAAGATAAAGGATCTATTGATAATGGTGGATAGAAAAATCAACCACTCACATGTCAAAATTATTGGAAGAAGCATCCTAGGAATTTCCTCAAAGGGATGTGGAAATTATTCAAGTTTGGGAGAGAAGGAAAAAAAGATATTGAATATTGAAGAGACATGAGGAAGCAGGACAATGTGGTGGATTAAAGGTTAGTACCACCCAAGGTTCAATGATATAACTATAGGTAGAAAGGAAGATATGAAATCCAGTGCACTAAACAATTAGTCCTTGAGGGTAATCATTGTAAGCAACCAAAAAATACAAAGGGAAAAATGAAAATCTTATTCCATAACTACTACTGAGGTGGATCCCAATAATGATAGGGTGATAGATATACTGTTTCTTCTTTCAAGAATAAGAAACATACTATTTTATTATGGTTCTATGAATTCATTCATAACATTCATGTTTATTATAACTATGAAAACACCACCTTAATATATAGATATTGAGTTATCTATGATAATTGAAAATTGGTCAATTATTGCATCCAATGTATAAAACCCATACATAGTTAATATTTTTAGATTTAACGTACCATCAAATCCTATCATACATCCATTGGTAGAGTTTTATGCTATATGGGGCATGGATATTATATCTTTTTACAAATACAACATCAATTGTAGGGAATGGGAGATCAATATTCACATACCGAGATGTCATCCAATTTCATACATGTGTAATGATTTTAAGGAATATCCATCAGAATCACCACCACTTTTGTTGATATTATTTCATTGTGAGAAATCATATCTAGTTCAAAATAAATCAAAAAATGGAGGAAACAAGCTTGAGGACATGCCCATTGTGAGGGACTATATTGATGTGTTCCTTGATTAATTTCCTAGCCATTATCCTAACCATGATGTTGAGTTCTGAATTAAACTTAATCCTGGATCACATCCTATATCAAAGACATATTATAGAATGTCCACCATTGAGTTGGTGGAACCAAAGTAGAAATTGCAACAGAATATTGACAAGGGGTTCATATACTAGAGTGATTCAACATGGGATATTCTGGTTATATTCATCAAAAAGTATGATGAATCAATGAATATATTCATTGATAATCATGAGCTCAATTAAATCTAAATAAATAGAAATTATCCTCTTACACTGATATATTACATGATCAATAAACTATGCCGGGAAATGTATTTCTCTAATGAGGACCTTCGGTTGGGATATATACAATTAATGACGAGGAAGGAATATATTCCCAAGATTCCCTATCAAAAGAAATAATGAAATTATGAGTTTATAGTGTTTCCTTTTGAACTCACTAATTATCCAACAATCTTTAGGGGATTAATAAGGATTCTTTATAGATTACATTGATAAACTTGTTATAGTCTTCATAAATGATATTCTGATATATTCAAGAGAAGGGAAAAACATGAGAAGCATTTGAATACTATGATAAAGACCATAAAATGGGTGAATATATATGAAATTTATAGTAGAAGTGAGTTATGGGTGGAGGAAATATCATTTTTGGGGAATGTTATCACCAGTAAGGGAATATACATAGACCCTTCCATGACAAATGTAATTGAAGAGTGGGCCAGGATAACATCTATAATGAAGGTCCATACTTTCCTTGGTCTAGTTGGGTATTTCCTGTGATTTGAGAATAACATATAACAATTTTCAAACTCACTAACCAAGATGACATGGAAGGGATAAAATATTTTATAGACTTTTGAATGTGAATACTACTTAAAATAATTGAAAAAGAGTCCTATC
Source organism: Viscum album (assembly GCA_963277665.1). Taxonomy (NCBI): domain Eukaryota; kingdom Viridiplantae; phylum Streptophyta; class Magnoliopsida; order Santalales; family Viscaceae; genus Viscum; species Viscum album. The sequence continues at coordinate 764,294,875 of OY728126.1, read as the reverse complement.
ACTACACTAGTACTCACACTACTGAAATAAAGAGAACTCTTTGTGGTATACAATGATTCTTCAAAGAAGGGAATAGATTGTGTATTAATTTAAAATGATATAGTGATTTCATATAATAGAAGTATGTTGAAAATTCACAAGAAAAACTATCCCATTCATGATCTGGAGTTGGTAGCTGGGATCTTTGAGTTGAAAATCTAGTAAAATTATATCTAGGGGAGGAGTCTGAAATATATAATGATCATAAGATCCTAAAATCTATAATCCCATAAAAGAATCATAATATATTCCAATGAATAAAATTATATCTCATTATGTATTATGACTTCTCAATCTAGTACCATCCTAAACAGGTGAATAAAGTGGACGATGCTCTAAGTAGAAAGGACCCATCAACAGTATCAATGATGAGAGTTGATAAGGTTGCATTATTTGTATATTTTCAAAGGATGGACATGTGAATCATTAGAGAATCAACATCACCAATCCTATCTAAAATTATTGCTCAACCACCCCTCATGGGGAGAATAATGGTTTCTCAATGAAATGATGTGGAAATTTAGAAGAAGGTGAAGGCTATCAGAAAAGGAAAATCATCAAAGTTCAAAATTAATGAGGAAGGATTTGTAAAATTTTTATCACGAATATATGTTCCTTACAATATAGAGATAAATAATGAGATTTTGAGTGACACATATAGCTCAAAATTCTCAACTCACCCAAGGAGCACAAAGATGTATCGGGATCTCCTATAGAGCTATTGGCAGGAAAATATGAAGAAGGATAATGCAAACTATACATCAAGGTTCTTAGTATGCCAACAAGTGAAGGATAAAAAGAAAAAGTCTAATGGAATGATTCAACCATTACCCATATCATCATTAAAATAGTAAAACATCACCATGGTCATTTTATCCAGACTTCTGAAGACATCTAGTGAAAATAATTCTATATGTGTTGTAGTTGGTCATCATACAAAGAAAAATCACTTTACCAAAATTTGAGAGGAAATATCACTAGATCAACATGCACAAATGTAAATTAAGGAAGTGGTAATGCCATATCGAGTACCACTATCAATTATATCTAATCATGATCTGAGATTTACCACCATGTTCTGGAGAGGTATTTAACATGCTTTAACACTAAGTTGAACTTTAATATGACTTAACATCATCAAACTGATGGTCAATCTAAATAGACTCTTCTGACCATAGAATAGATGTTGGGATCTTGTTCTATGGATTTCACATGAGGATATGACCAACATCTACCTAGGGCTGAGTTCCCTTACAAAAATAGTTTCAACTCGAGTATACCAATTGTTCCATATGATGACCTAGATGTTAAAAGATGCATCACACTAGAACGATGGGATGGAGTTAGTGAACTTAAGTTGCTAGGACCTGAAATATTTGAAGAAATGGTTGAAAATGTGGAAACCATTTAGTAAAACCTTAAGCCAGCCCAAGGTTGACCTAATATCCATGAATAAAATTATTGACAAGACCCAAAGATTATTTTTGGATATATGGTATTCCGCCTCATATCTCAATGGAAGTGGATTGTGAGATTTTGGAAGAAAAGAAACCTTATTCCCATGTATATCATCCCCTTTTCGATTCTTGATTGAATTGTATAGGTGGCCAATAGACTAACACTTCCACAAAATATATATTAAGTAAAAAATTTATTCTTTCTATCTCTCTTGAGTAAGTACATACCTGATCCCTCACATGGACTGAATCAAGAGGTGGAATTATTCGAAAATGATATCTCTTAAGAGGTGTAGACAATGAAGATCATAGAATGTATAGGTAATGTTTTATTCAATATGACTAATAACATAGAAATAGTATTATAGTAGAACCATAAGAATTAATATCCAACATGGAAACTAGAGGACGAAATGAAGGAGAAAAACCCTCAGCTTTTATGTAAAATGATATTTTGGGGGTGAAATTTTAAAATAGGGGAAGAATGCAACAACAAGAACTTTTATAAATTGGAATTATGTTATTATAATATTGTATTGAAGTATAAATAAAATAACATCACATAGATAACATAATAAAAACATTATAAATGAATAATTAATTAAATAAAATATATTTCATCAAATTAAGGAACATATACCGATGGAAGAGATACATGATCCTTGGAATAGTAACATGACCATTAGAAATAGTAATATGGACAATAGAATTGTAACCTCAACTATACAATTATAATTAAAATTTTATAATCCTATCAATGAAAATATTACATATTTATATCATGATATAATTAAATAAATGTTTTAAAAATGATAAAGTAATTATTGGTAAATTTTTAAGTCATAAATATTTAATTACATTTTTATAATTAAGATTATTATTTGAACTAATATTTATTTTCAAAAATTTTATTAATAAATTAATATTTTGTTTTCATATGATTATAAAATAATTTTATGAGACCTTATTTAATGTTTTAATGTGATCTAAAATCAATTATAATATTAGTATCAGTATTTTTCAAATAAATGATTATTTTATTTAAAAATTAAATTTCTCATATTTATAAAATTATTTTAATAAAATTATTATATTTATTGAGTTATACATATCAATAAATTGTTAGTGTTTCCTTTTTGGATTTTTCTAAAAGCGTTGAATTTTTCATGAATAATGAAATATGGTAATTTGCATCATATAAGGTCATATATTACATACACTATTCCATGATTCATTGATGATGTAAGAACCATAATCTTTAAATATACTTATATATTTAATTTATTTATTCATGGTATTTAAATAATTCATAGTCTTGTGCCAAAATAATAAACTAAGAAAATAAATAACCAAGAAACACCCTTCTCCTCCACTATAAATACCACCCCTCACCACTTCTTCTCCAAATACATTCCAAGCCTTAAAGCTATTTAAATTTCTTCTCATTCCACATACCATGTTTCTAACCCATTTCCAATGGAATTTTTTCTCAATAAAATACCAAATCTGATTTCCCTATAGAGGTTCTTAAGGATACGAATTAAATTGGTAAAATCCAATTTCGTTTACTTTTAATTTCTTTTAAATTTATTTTATTTTCTTATTATCACCCCACCTCACCTCATATATTTTTAATGATAACTATGTGCCTTATATATAATAGAATTTTATTATTTTAATATAACAATTCATCATCAAACCTCTTATCCTCTTCATTTTATTCTAAAAATGAAGACATTGTCCATGAGGGGTTGATTTATCACCTTCGAGGATTAAAAGTTTTCAATTTCCACTACCACCTTAAAGGATTTTCATAAAACAATTAAAATTAATGGAGAAGATTCTAAAATTTATGTGTTATCCTTTTTTATTTTTTGTGACTAACTTATATAGATAATATTAAATAAAAAAATGAGTTCATTGTGATCGAAAAACGCCAAAATTAATCTATATGATTATCAATAACATTTTATCTAATTAAACATATTCATATATATAAAAATAATAATATATAAGTACAATTAAAAACCTTTATGTTCATTAATAACATATAATTTCGATTATAGAAAATTATTCTCATTTTACAAGATCTTCTATAAATGTATACAAGTGAACCGATCAAGGAAACCTAGAAAATGAACACTCTGAAACAATGAAATTAAACTTTATAACACATCATAATGGCCATAAATGAACTTAAAGAATTTATAATAAATAAAATAAATTTATTATATATTCTTGATTAATTAATTAATGATTGACATTTTATTGTCCATGATATTAATGTGATGAAATAATTTAGAAAAAGGTAAAAGGATTATCAAACCCAATATACTTTCATTAGGTTATTCCTCATTACTAGAAAATTTCAGTGTGGATATTAATTTATTATTAATAAAAAATAATTTAATTTTTCATACCATTTATTTTCTTGACTAAAATTTTTTCTAATATAGTTTCATAAAAAATAAAAATATTTTCAAAAATATCTCTTCATTCTAAAAAAATATGTTACTTATCTTGAGATTATTTCTTGTTCACTCAAGATTGACGATTCCTACACAAATATGTTATTACATTTCTAGAACCCCCATGTTTATAAAGGAATTTATTTCATTTTAAAACTATCCCAATCATTTGCATGGGTTTTTTTATGACTATGATAGGTATATATTCTATGTGGAGTGCAGGATTATATTAATATTATGATGTGATAGGTGCACCCAGAATTATATTACACTCCAATGAATTGGGTAATATGATGTATCTAATGAGATAATGTAAAATATGAATGAACATGATTCTAGATTTGTTCAAAATATGGATTTTATGAGTTTGCACGTATGTTATGCATGGACACAATGATATATTTGTTCATAACTAAATGTGGTATATGACCACTAAGACATGATGTTTCATTTTTAGGAAATGCCACACTCCCTAACTTTATCTAATTATTCTTATCATGGTTATGGTGATGATATTATGCTTATGATTTGATGATGATTATTATACTCCCTACTGTTATATATATTAATATTCTTATCTATTCTCTTACCAGGATTTGAGCTCACATGTCTCTATGATGCATATCCTCAGGTAACTACTTATACTACAGAGTAAATTACAAACACTAATAATCTTGGGAATTTGTAATTAAATAATATTTACTTTTATTATTTAAATTTTATGTTTGGTCCTAGTTTTCCTAGGATACTTATCCTTTGGATCATAGTTTTATAACACTATTATATTTTTTATTGTTAAAATAATGTAATAGTAATGTGAGAAAAGATGGGTCACTATTTTTTCTCCTTATCTGGGTCACCATCAGCATGGGAAATAAGAAAAGTTGACTATGGGATATATTGGACCGTTGGAGGAAACTAATCTTCTTGGGAAGGTGGTGTATCTGTTCAGTATTATCGGATTACTTGATACATATTTATAATGTTTTCTTTATATTGGAGCTCAAGATTTACCATCATAATCTTTATCACATTTTGATATGGTAATATATTTAGTTAGAGATAAATTTTGTTATTGTAGATAAACAAGTGAAGATTATTATCTTTCATGTGAATGTCTTTCATGGGAAATTGATTCTATTAGTCAGTGTATTATGGTGATGCAATCTAGATACTCATGAGACATGGGATCATGAGTTGTTAATGTGGGAGTAATGGAACCACCATTTTATTAAACTTAATTATTCCATATGAAATCCTGGGGATGGAATATTTATGATGGGGAGTCTTTAAAATCCCATTACTATTTTCCTCGTATTTCCCTTATTTTAATTCATCTAACTATTTATTTGGGTGCTTCTATGGACTCCCATGGATGGGGAGAATTTTTTGGGGATAATAACCTAACATTCAAGTATGTATGTTTGTTTTAAGTAATAGAGTCTTGGTATAAAATTTTAATGCCTTGGTGGGTTCTCCTCGAGTTCGGAGAATGCAGGAGATTGTTTGTGTTTTCCTCCTGGAATCTGGAATTTCGATGATCTGCATGGGTATTACATTTTCTGTAACATTTACACGTCATGCAATGGTTGTAGGATAGAAGTCATGAGTTTAGTATGTAGCATGAAATTATTAAACACCGTTTAAAGGATACATATCATCTATTTGTTAAAATTAGTATTTTATTATAAAGAAATTTGTTTTTAGTGTTTTTCGGTTTTTTGGAGTAGACAACATGTAATGGGATTACACACCATGTAATTCTATACATTAGTTCTTAGAGGGAATTAAAACGATGATTTTATATTTCATTTGGCTATATCATTTTTTCTTTTGACCTAGGAACCCTCCCAAGTGATTTTTGGGATCTTTGATCCTTCCAATTGCTTTTTTTGATGGTGGATCATATTTGCGATCTCATTATGTCTATTCAGATAAGAAATAATTTCTATTTAACTATTTCCCTGTATTACAGTAACACCATTTAATTTTATTTATAGATAAAATGAATGAATCTATTGATATTTGTGTGTGAGTGGAAATGGGTTTTTATAAAAATATTATTTTCCCATTCTTTTAGTAATATAATAGGTATTATTAAAGAATGTTTTAAATGATTTGATGAATTATTTTAAAAGCATAGGTTTGATGAAATGGTTTGGAAAATAGAACACATGAGAGGCCTAGGGTTCTTATATGGAAAGTGTGAAAATATTCCTTATCCATTAATATAATTAGGGTTCAGTCTTAGGGGGTCATTATACTCCCTGGGATTTTTTAGGGGCATGATAGTGCTATTTGGGGGTTCAATTTATAGGGTGTTCTTCTACTCTCTATATTGAAAAAATATATTTATAAAATTTATGTGCATGACCATCTATATTGGGGGAAATATTGTCCTAGAAATATTGACTTATTTTTATCCTTGGTGTGATGTTACATATGCATTATGTTGTGTAGTTTTAGCTGTTAATACCATGTATTTTATATGATATGTAATAAATGATTTGTTTTGATTTTACAACCTTAATACAAAAAAAATGATTTGAAACTTTTTTTTGTTATTTATTTTGAATAATGGAAAATAGAAAATAATTTAGCTTGATTTTTATATAAGACTATTAAATGGTTTATCATACACTATTTTCTATTATATTGAGCTTGTTTGGATTATTTCAGAGATATATGTTATGGAACAACTGTATGGGATCTTATTGTTTATGTTATCCCACACACTATACACCCCATCATCGGGGTGTATAATTTTTTTAACACTAAATATTGGGAAATTCAAGGTTTTACATTGAGGCGGTGAAATTTCTGTTAGTTATTTTTGGATAGCTAGTGGCGATATGGTGGGGGATTTACCACATTATCACATAGAGTAGTTATTTCAGTTTCATAGTCATTTTTTATTTGACTTCTATCTTGAATTTTTTATCAACCTTATGAGTTATATCACTTATGTTGTCTACATTTTCTATAAAATATATATTATTGTTCTATTTGGATATTTCTTTCCATCATATATATATATATATATGTCTCTTTGTCTTCTTCATATTGGGTGAAATCAACCGCTTTTTTGTTGATATTGTTTCCTATATGATAGTCTCTAGCCGATAGGGATGGAAAATACCCTTTGGGTATTACCAAATTCCATTTTAGAGCCCTTATGGATGGGTTATTTGGCTCAGGATGTAACAAAAAAATGTTTTTAACATTATCAAAATTATTTTTTAAAGATATTTTCCCCATGTTTCTCTTTTCATAATTTTTTTGAAAGGAATCTTTCTGTCATTTTCCAAACAAGACTTATTTAGTTTTTACTTATAATGTGAAAGAAATAACTATTTTAACGTGTATAGCATATAACAAATTTCTACCATCATAACCACTCACAGTTTTAAAGAATTCTTTATAATTCTCAAATGTTAATTTCAATGAAAATAATTTTCTAAATATTTTCTAAACATTTAATTTTAAAATCTCTTCCAAACTAAAATGGTTATTTTCCTAAAGAGTGTTTTTAATGACATTTTATGGTATTTATATTCATGAATGAAATTACTACTTTATTATACTTATGACCCACTAGGGATTTATTATAATGATTCCATATTTATTATTTATAAGGATATATTATGATTAGCTTGACTATTGATATAAAATTTTGATTCCATTCTCCTTACTCTAGATGTTTTATGAATATGATTTTTGATTGGGGTGGTTTTTAACATTTCTTATGCTAGTTTCTCAATATGAATGTTTATATTTATTTTGAATCACCAATATCATATTAGTAATGAATTGGAATTAATATGTGATTAGTGAGGCCTGCTATATCCTATTAATGACTTAGTGGGTCTCACGAGAAAAACTATCTTGGGTTTTTGGCCAAGGACTTACACATTTATGTATGATGTCTTGGCATAATGCCTAGAATGTATGATTATAATGTATTTCATTGTGAATTCCCTCATTACAAGATTGTTTATTATTATTAAATGTGATTATTTTATTAGTTAACATATCAAGGGTTTTGTTTCAAGATCAGGTCTATTTGTAACATATCGTCACCTTAATCGGGTATTTTTATCCTTTTTCTATGTTCTCTTTTGGTTCAATGTCCTTAGGAGTGGTTTTCAGGAATTTCTGTAGGCTACAGAGAAGGTACACACCATGTACATAAGGTATACTTCATGTACAGGCTGTTGTGAATAAGCACACACGTGTAGGGTTTAAATATTGGATTTTTCATCCGAGACGATGGAATTTTAAACGTAACTTGTCCAGTGTGGCCTATACACCATGAACAAGGTGTACACATCCTGACTTGACCCTTGAAAAAGTTAAAGTAGTGTGCTTTTCAGCTTCACTTGTCCCTTTATTTCAATATTCCGTTTATCTTGACCTTAGGATGCTGCAAGGCGATTTTTAGAGGCACCCTTACTTTGGGATCGATCCGATCATATTAAGATCTTCATTGCATCGACGATGTGCCTCTCTAGGTAAGTTTTCTTTCCAGTCTGTCATTATGGTTGATCGTGACAGCACCCTATCCTTGAACTATCAGATCCTCTGATCAAAGTTGGATGATTCTTATTGATTCCCTCTATATATGTTGTGTGATCATGATTTAGAGTTGTTCCTTGTAATGTTGTGGTGTAGTAGAAAATATTTTTTGAGGTATGTGGATTTTCTTCTATCAATGATCCCTTGTCTTATAAATTGAATCAATCCTTTGATGCACAGGTTTGATTATAGGTCATTTATTGGATTTTTTGGGATTCTTGGATCATGGATTCTATTGTGGGAATGTGTGACTCGAGCTTTGAGGTGGGTGGTTCCGTCTCTAGACTATGATAATGAGCATGATTTATATTGCTTTATAAAATTTATTTGGTAAATTGACATGATTTTTTGTGTGTGTTGAAAAAGATTTTTGAAATAGAAATGGGTTTTACCTGGCTTTTGATAAATAGATTATGAATTGGTTTTGAATGGTTTTCAAAGCACTAAAAATTGGTTTGAGAAATTAAGCACATTGGTTACCTTGGGTACTTAGGAGGAAGGTTTATCTTGGGGAAATAATCCATTGTTTTTTGATTATGAAGGAGGTTTGTCTTTAGGATTTCCCATGTTTTCTAGGAATGTTGATCAAGGGAACCAATATTAACATTTTTGGTGGATTACTCCTGGGGTATTCCCCTACATCCTTGGCCTTTTGTTCTAGGATCAGATTTGTGCACTTGATTATTTTGGTATGAGTATTCTACTTCCTAGTCCTATAGTATTTATTTTTGTTTTTATTACTATTTTTTTATTGCTTGTCTTTTTGAGTTAGCTTTTATATTCTTGTGTATGATTGTGAAAAATGTTATAGAAAATATTCTTCAAAACTATAATACCATATTTTGTTTAGAACTATGGAAAACGTGTAATGTTTACTATGCTTTCCGAAAAACTAAATTACTATTTTTCATTTCTTTTTTTATTTTGAAATGAGAATTTATGAATTTATATATAGAGACATTTTATGAAACACCTGGGTGGGATCCTACTCATCATGTTAGCTCAAAACCTACGCTTCTCTTCAGTGGTGCACAAACCTTTTTTATCTTCCATTGTAAGGAAAGGTAAGGAATTTTTGTGAGGTGATGAGGTTCGTATAAGCTAGTTGGTTAGATTTTGGTGAGACGGTGGGAGTTCTTCCATGCCATCATTTGGAGTACCATTTTGGTTTGGGCCACTTGTAGTTGGACATGTCTTTTTAGAGTTTTTCCTACTATTTCTATTGTCTTATTTCTACAATTTTCATAAATTCATGGAATATATATCTATTAGTCATCCAATTTTTCATTCATTCTATATATATGAATTCCATGTTAATGTTTATGTTTGGAAAAATCAATCCATCAGTTTTTTAGTTTGATGCCTGAGTGCTTGTTATAAACCCATGGGGATCAGGGATGCCCATCATGTATGTGATGGATTGGGTTAGGTTCTGTGTTTGAGGTAAACTTGGTTTAGTTCATTAAAGTATTTTATCATAGGTGTTATTTACTCAAGAGTCCATGTCTTGGTACATATTTTAGACTAGTGATAAGAATGTTGGGACTTTGAGAGGTTTGTTGCAATGAGTTCCTGACTTGATCTTGTCATAACGAGAATTTAGTTAGCATGGGATGCTAGGATGGGTGTCTCTAGTCTTGATTTTAATTTTAGAAATATCATTTTATTCTAATGGGTTTTCTAGTTTGGAATGAGATTTGTATTGTTTTCTGGTCATTCTTAGGTTTTGGTGTGCATTAGTATGCCTCCAAGACGTCTTCCATGAGGTCCTTAGGAGGGTGCAGTTGATGCTCCTAAAGTGAATCCATGTATAGATTATAATCCCATTGAGATGATCACATGGTAATTCCATTCTATAGATCAAGATCTCCCAAATGTTCAAAATGCAGGGGTTGAGGTACATCCAAGAGTTGGAGGAGAGAGAGAGAGAGAGATCGCGGGATTTCTTCTATGAGAATCCACCATCCTTTAAGGGAACAACTAGACCTCAAGAGGTAGAAGATTATATGGATAGGATTGATCAAATATTTTACTTCATGGAGACAGTTGAGAATAACAGTGTAAAGTGTGAAGCGTTCAGGGTTGAGGGTTCCTATAAGAGTTGGTGGAATTATATGGTCTAGGAAGGACACACATGTGGGATTGGATTGGAAGGGTTTCTAAACCTTGTTCATTCAGTAAATTTTTCCAGATACACTGATGTTGGAATAGTCTCAAGAGTTCTTGTCATTACAGCAGGGAGATCATTTGGTGTTGGCCTACATCAAGAAATTTGCTTAACTTGCATGTTTTACTCTAGACGTTGTAAATAATGACCATATGAAGGTTTAGAAATACTTGTTGGGTTTGAAACTGGATATCAGATCACAAGTGATTATGATAAAACATTATACCTATGTGCATATAGTAGATTGAGAAATTATGCAAGAGATGAATATGGATAGAAATGTCATTGTTTCCAACTCTTCTCTTCCAACTGGTGAAGGATTTAGTGGTATTTATGGGAAGAAGAGGATGTGGCAGGACCGTCACAGAAGTGGTGGAGGTGGGTATCAGCAATGATCCTTCTCAACACTATATGTTACAGTTGAATGTGTGCCTCTAACTTTCTATTAGTGTGGTAAGAGAGGGGACACCAGACGTTCTTGTTCTATACCTGTGAATAAGTGCAATAGATTTGGATGTGTTGGTCATCTACAAAATTTCTATCAGGATATGACTACGCCTCTTTATGGCCAGTGTTTTTCGGCTCCAAAGGCTATGGTGGTGCATAGAGAATCTTCAAAGACTACATGGCTCTATACTTTGGCCTTATGAGTGAATAATTTTCACATATTAGATGATTTTCCAATGGAAGTTGATACATGTCTGTCAATAGTGATAGACACTCTTCTTCTTTCATCTTTGGTAGAAATTTCTATGTTTGATACTATTTCCTCCCAATAATTTATATCTACAAACATTTTTGATTCACTTAAACTTCCAATGGAACTTATGAATTTTCTAATAGATATAGAGACACCTCCTAGAATGTTGAAAGAGTAAGGGTCTCATTATCTTTCCTGTTCGTTAACGATAGCCGTTATGAATTCAGTCTAGGGTTTTCTCATTCTTCCTCTAGATTTGATTTACATCATCATGATTATGGATTAACATTTCACTCATTAAGCTATGCTTTATTTTTATCTTTAGTCTATTTTGTTTCTTGTTTCTAATGGGATCTCTAGTTTTTTTCAGGGAGAGTGAGATTGGAGCTTTGGTTGTATAGAACCTTCCTACACAGAGTTAATGACTTTTCTAGGTAGATATTACATTTGAGCCTGATGACACTATATCTATTAATGATCTCCCTGTCATTGTTAGAGACTTTTGTGACATTTTCTTAGATGATTTCTCCAGTCTTACTCTAGAGAAATAGGTAGAGTTTAGGATTGACCTGGTTCTAGGTACGTAGCTGATATTGATAACTTATTATCATATGGAACAAATAGGTTTGAAAGAGATCAAGATTCAGTTGAAAAAAATATTTGAAAAAGGTTTTGTTTTCCCTAGTGTCTCTTGATGGGAAGTCCCAATGCTCTTCTAAAATGAAGAGTATAGTTACCTTTTGTTATTTGTTGACTATCAGAAGTTAAATGAGGTAATAGATAAGAACAAATATCCTTTGCCTAATGTGGATGATTATTTTTATCAGTTGATGTTGGAAAATTGGTTCTCAATGATTGATCTTCGACCAGGTATTCATCATATTAGAGTTTGACTGTATGATATACTAAAGATGGCCTTCAAGAGTAGGTATAGCCATTATGAATATATTGTCATTATTTTTTCTCTGAATAATAATCTTTTAGTTTTTCCAGCATTGAAGAGTTTTATATTCTATCAATATCTTGACACTTTTTTGGTAGTGTATGTGGATGATATTTTTGTTTATTTGAAATATGAGCATGGGAATAAGCACCATCTGAGTAGGGTTTTGAAAATTATGAGAAGTCCCAATCTATATGGAATCATTCAAAATGTAGTTTTTGGACTCTATAATTAATGTTCTTGGGGAACCAAATTTATGAGCATGGATTATTAGTTGATCCAAAGAAGTTAAAATCCATTATATCTTGGAAGGAACTATAGATTTTCATTGAAATTATATACTTTTGTTGTCCTACTGGAAACTACCAATGGTTAGTCCGGGATTTCTCTATGTTGGCATCACCTTTTAATGCTCTTAATATGAAACAAGTTAAATAATCATGGGATTAAATGTGTTATACTTTGTTCGATGAACTATAATAACTGATGACATCAGCTCCTATTCTGATCTTACTAGACCCGGTAAGGGGTATGTGGTGTTTTGTGATTCATATGGTACTGTTTTGGGCTGTGTGATGATGTAGAATGATCACGTGGTAGCTTACAGTTATCATTATCTATGAATGAATGAGAATAAATACCCCAATCATTCTTTAGAGATTAATTCAATCATGAATGAACTTAAGTGTTGGAGACACCATCTCTTTTGGGAGATGTTCACGGTCTTCTATGATAATAAGAGTATGAGCTATATATTTTCTCATAAATACATGAATATCATAAATAGATGACGGATAGAATACATTTAGACGCTAGACATTGACATCGCCTACACTCTGTGGAAACGGAATATTGGTGAAGATTCTCAAAGTATGAGGGTACCATCATAGTTTATTTTGGAATCCAACGATGAGTTAAATCTTCTGAGTATTTTCACTAAGTTTCACATGGATGATCAAGAGGATGTTTTAGGTATGGTTTTTACCAGTCCTCAGTTATCATCATCTCTTCTAGTTTCTAATTTGGAAAGTTAGTAGTAGGATGATGAGTTCAGTAATGTTTGATAAAGCCTTTATGTTGGGGTGACCGTTTCTAGTTGATCTATTTCCTAGGATGGAATTAATAACTTTGGAAAGCGTGTTTTCAGACTAGAACTTGTGATAAGTAAATTCTTGTTTGATTATTATATCTCTTCATGGTCCATTTATCCAGACACTATGAAGATATATTATGTGATGAGAATAAGATTCTGGTGGTTGGGTATGAAGAATTACATTGTAGAGTTTGTGACTCACTCTTACCACCTTCCAATAGATAAAGGCAGAGCACTTGAAACCCTAGGGTTCGATTCAGCCTCTTCTAGTGCTGGTTTGGAAATGGGATGAGTTATCCATGGACTTTGATGTTGGATTGCCACATACACCTTGAGGGAGAAATTTTATCTTGGTGGTTATTGATCGGATCATGAAGTTTTCTCATTTCATTCTAATCAATGACACTACTAAAGTAAATGATATGGGTAATTCGTACATGAAGTGGATTATGAGGCTACATGGTTGTTCTTTTACTATTATTTTAGATAAGGATCATAGTTTTAGATCAATGTTCAAGATTAGTATTCAGGAGGCAATGAGAATTCAGATCATGTTGATCCTAGCTTACCATCCATGAAATGATGGTCATATGGATCATGTAATTAAAATCCTAGAGGATATGCTTCACACCTGCATCTTAGATTTCAGTGGATCATGGGATCTCCATCAGGGACTGTTTGGGTTTTTTTACAAAAACTGTTATCATTTTTCGATAATAATGGATCCCTTAAAGGTGTTGTATGGTCGCTTGTGAAGATAACCCCTTTTCTGGGTAGAGGTTGGAAAACTAGATTTGGTTTGAACAAGTCTGGATTAGGATAAGTTGATGAAGAATCAAGATTTTTGATGATGTCTAGTTACATCTAAGATTTAAAATAAATCTTATGGAGATTTTCAACATCGACCATTGAAGTTTTCCATAGGTTACTGGGTCCTCATGAATGTATCTCCTCGTTTGGGTCACTGTTGTATTGGAAAATAGGGAATGCTGGTCTATGAAATATTAGACCATTTGAGATCATCGAATGGATAGAACATTCTTTTTATCGATTTTCACTACCAGTTCAGTTAACAAACTGTGAAAATGTTTTCCACATATTTTATCTCAGAAATTATCACCCTAACCAACTCATGTTCTATGTTGGAAGAAAATTGAGTTAGAGCTAGATGCTTCTGTTTTGGAGGAACTAGTTGAGACCATTGTCTCTCAGACAAAAGTATAGCATGGGAATTCAATTACATTGATCAGAGTTCTATGGGAATAAGGATTACATTTTTAGGATACATGGGAACGTGGGTAGTTGATGTGGGAGCAGTGGCCTCATTTTTTCCAGGAATAACATATTCTACATAACCTCCCATGAATGAAATGTATTTATGGTGGGATATTTTTAACATCTTATTACCTTAATTGAGTATATTTTTTCCCTTATTCAATGTTCTATTTTGGTTTAATGTCTTTATATGTGGTTTTATGGACTTTTTGTATGTTTCAAAGTAGGTACACACTGTGTACCTAAGGTACAAGTCTTGTACTAGGTGCTGTGAATACATACATGTTGTGTACCGAAGATACACATTTTTAAGGGTGTAAATATCATTTTTTTCATCTATAAAGATGAGTATTTTGTGTAATTTATCCAATGTGGCCTACATTCCATGACCATGGAGTACATGTCATGACATGGACCACACCCATGTTAAAGTCACGTATTTGGAAATTTTTCTCAGACCTTTATTTATAGTATGTGTTCCTCTCAAACCTATGCTACTCCTAACTGATTTTCAGATGTTCCCTTCCGTCAGGATCAATTCGATCAACTTGAGATCTTTGTTGCAGATGTAGTGTGCCTCTCCGAGTATGTTTTATTTCTGGTCCTTCATTGTAGTTGATCATGATATCACCCTAGGCTTGCATTATCAGATCCACTAATTTATGTTGAATGCTTATTTCCTTCTTCCGCTAGATCTATTGTGAGATCTTATTTCAGAGGCCATTCCTTGGATAGTTGTGGTGCGGTAGACATATATTCTTATGGAATTTAGGTTTTATTCAATCTACGTACCCCTTATCTTATAAATTGAATAAATAATTTGATGTGTCGGTCTGATTCTAGGTCATTCTTTGGCATTTTGGGGTTTTTTTGATTTGGGATTTCGTTGCGGGCATGTGCGACCTGAGCTTTGAGGGAGGTGGTTCTGTCTTCATCCCATGACAATGAGATTAATTTCTATTTCTTTATGAAATTAATTTGATAAAATGGCATGATTGTTTATGAGTGTTTAAAAAGGGTTTTGAAATTGAAATGGTTTTCCCTATATTTTGATAATTGTATTGTAAAAATGGTTTTGAATGGTTTTAAATGAATTAGAATTGGTTTGTGAAATTGAACACATGGGTTACCTTGGGTACTTAGGTGTAAGGTTTTTCTTTAGGCCAACTTCCATTGTTTTGGTATTATCAAGGAGTTTTGTCTTGAGGATTTCCTATTTTTTCTAGGCCTGTTTTTTAGGGGAATGATATTGATATATTGGGGGTTTACTCGTGGGGTATTCCATTTATTACAAGGACCATTATTCTAGGATTAGATTAGTGCACATGATTATTTTGGTATGAGTAATTTTCTTCCTTGTCCTGTAGTATTCCTTGGTGTTGTGATATCTATGATTTTGTTTTGTATTGCTTGGATTTATGAGTTAGCCTTGATATGCATGTATATTCTTGTGAAAATTTTATTTAAAATATTATTCGAAAATATTATACCTTCTTTTGTTTAGAACTGTTAAAAAGGAAAATTTTTACCATGTTTTCTATAAAACTTCTTTACTTATTACCATGGCATGTTATATTTTAAAATGAGCATACATGATTTTTTTATATAGATAATTGTTATGGAACACTTGGGTTGGATCTTGTGGATCCTATTATCTCACACCCTATACACATATTTGGTTGTGCATAGACCATTGTTTGTATTTCAATGCAGGGAAATGTAAGGCTCTATACTGAGGCATCAAGGTTTGTATCATCTGGTTGGGTAGCTTGTGGTGACATTTTTGGAGTTTGTATATTCCATCATTTAGAGTAGTAGTATAGTTTGGGTCCCTTGTAGTTAGAATTCTATTTTTAGAGTTTTTGTTGTTGTTACTATTATATAATTACTAATTTTTATTACAGTTATAGAATATATATCCTTTAGTGTTTATATATTTATTTCTTTATAATTATATGTAATCCATACGGTTGTTTTGGTTGGAAAAAGTCATTCCCGTAGTTTTGTCATTTAATGCTCGGGTGTTTATCGCCAGCCCATGGGGATTGGGAACACCGTTTTGGTATATGACAGATCGGGTTAGGTGTCAGGTTTGAGGGAAACCCAGGTCAGTTCGTTACAATATTTATATGTATTTATTTTATCACAATTTATTCCAACCATATTATCCTCAAGTAATTGATTGAATGAATTTTTTGTCATTTTTTCCATGCTATATTGACTATGATTATTTATTAATGATATATTTTACTATATGAATACCCTTATAGTGTGTTATATCTCACCCAATTCTTATGTTTATTTCCCCAAGATTCCAAGATGTGTATTATGATTGATATATAGGGTTTTAATAGAGGAAATAATGATTAAATCAATGAAAATACTGTATTTTATTTTATTATTCCAATTATAATGCAATATTTATGTATGAATATAGTTTACCAAGACTAGTATAGTGTATGGTATTTTGGGATTCAATTCCATGTACCTTATTTCAATATAATCAATTAACCACATGCTATGGAATACCAGGGTCAGGGTATTTACAGTTTGTTTTAGAGGATGTTTAGTATAATCCTTGTGAACTAGATTATGGAAAACCTTGATTAGGGAATATAACCCTAGGATATAAATTTAGAATAAGTATAGAATAATATCCTACTATTATGGTAAAGAATATATTACTTGGGTTTTTCTAGAAATATATCCCTGACCTGATACAACAGGTGGATGTGGTTCTAGAACAACTATACCTAGGGGTAATAACTCTAAAAAATGAATGTTGGGATTAACTAGAGCATTACCAGGTACATCATAAAAAACCTTATTGTGCACCTATTTAAAAACTCATTGGAGATATTCTTTGGTCAATTTTTATTTCATTTATAAACTATTCTGAAGGATATGAATATATTTTTATGAATTGAAAAATTTCCAAATAAATGATGTTTATCATTTTAAGATTATCTAGGATAAAATTTTAAATTTTTATTAAGATCCTTAATAGTTTTTTCATTATAAACTATATTTTATAATTTATTAATCTAGTATATTTTTTCCATTATTTATAAAAGGAACCTATAAGAATGAATGGGAACTGTATCAATTGACGTACACCATGGGGGGATTCCCCTCTTGAGAAAGACAACAAAATAACAGATTGAGTTTATATTGGAACTAATAAAATTATAACCATATTATGGTAGATGACTCATGTTATGAGAAATAATGGTCCCTGTATAGAGAATCCTACTGATCCACCCTATGGTGTAACATTTTCAGACTTCTTCATGCATTAACAACCCTCGTCATTCAATGGGATTACAAATCAACTTATAGCTGAAAAATGGATAAGTTCCTTAGAGAAGATATTTATCACCCAATATAGTGATGAAAGGGAGAATTATTTCATGGAATATAATCATATCTTATGGGATGTTGATTATTGGTGGCAATTGATTCAAAATACAATGTATGAGGAGGGAATAATGATCACATAATGGAAGGATTATAAGGAACAATTATTTGAGAAATATTTTCCTTGCAATTAACAAAAGGATATGGAGAGAAAACTCTTGAGTCTATGTAAAATTGAAGATTATTAAGTTACCAAGTATGAATCTATCTTTAAAAAGATATCAAGGCATGATACATATTATATACATAATCCAAATAGTAATATTTCAATTTATTTGTTTGTCTTAACCCAATACATCAAAGGAAACTAGTCTCCCAAACTTCCCATAATATGAGGACATTGTATCTTGTGATGTATGGAAAGGTAAATAATTCTCTAAGTATTATGGATTATAAGAGAAATAAGATAATAACAATATTCCTGATAAAATTATGATATGGGTAAGAAGGTAAAGTAGGATTTTTCCATATGTGATTATTGTTGAAAGAATCTCCCTTGTACTTGCTTTAAGGGAATGTGTGTTTGCTACAAATATGAAGATAAAGGAAACTATAATCATGATTAAAAGGGAAAATATATATTTCCAATATTCAATGATTTAATTTTAAGTAGATGTGGTACTATAAAAATAATTCCCCAACCTCTAAGAGAATATAACTAAAAGAAGATATAAGATCAAGGTAAATATTATTCTATTACTATACATTATGTGGAATGATTAAAATTCATGTTCCTTTTGATTCAATAATTTTATTATTTAAATATTTAATGAATGATATTATTGTTATAAAAAAAAATATGTATTATATTGTGTTTTTTCTTCTATAAGAATTTTAAGACACATGTATAATGGTTTGAAGAAAAGTGATTCAGTGGATAGATGATCATTTTCAAAAAAATGATTGGTGGAAGGAAAATTTTAACGTGCTATTTATTTAGAGATAATAATGATAAATATATGATTATGGGATAGTATTGGTGACCATAAAATTGGTTAGATATTTGATTGGTTTTGTTATATTTTTTTGTGTTTACTATGTGTTTGGATGTATGGAATATATTAAATATCCTAAGATTTTAATTTTTAAAGATTGAATGTTTTCAAAAAATTGTATAGTGTTCAAGGTATTAAATTTTTTTTATTTGACTTTAAGATCTAATTTATTTTTTTGGAAAATATTATGTTACACAGATTTTATAAATTTAGTTACCTTCCTTATACATTTTTTCTAAATTGAATTAGGTTAGAAATATTTTGGAGGAGTAACTATTTATGAAATGTATTATGTTTAACCTTAGGTATAAGGCCTCGGCCTTAAAACTTACTTAATATTGAATTAAATGAATAATTCACATTGAGGATCTTTTCAGGTTTAGAGTTTTAGATAATTAGGTCATAACTATTACATCTCGAAAGATTACATAGTAGACACTTCTACTATGTTTCCATAAAGTAAAAAAACTCTTAAAAAGAAACATGTATAGTTCCATGTATTAGATATCATGACTTTCCCTTACTCCCATCCTTGAACCTGTTCCACATTAAGTCCTATGAAAAACATTTCAAAAAAACTTGGGGTGAGCATAAAAAGATCCACAAGGGATACACACAGAATGAAAACTGTTATTTTTTCAAAGCAACAAGTAAACCATGTATACTTTATCAAAGTAATACCTTTCACCTTTAGGAATTAGTAAAAACTCTTTACCGAATAAAATATCATTACTTACCCCTTTTGTAACCAAAAGGTTACCATAAGACCTATATAAATAAGACATAACATATAAAGGTAACATGGGACATAAACATACATAAATAGAATAACCAAACGGTCTACTTCTACACATACTTAATGGAATAGCCATATGGCTGACTTCCATACCCAATGCATTGGAGGTTATAACGTAACCACCCGTCCTGGTATTCACGGCACCACCCATCATATGGTTTATTACGTAACCACCCGTAAAATGTCCAAGTACCATCATTACACATAAAATATTGAAAATATAAACATTTCAATAATAACATTTCATTTGCAATCACAATAAGTAATTCCAAGATATTGAATTAATCAATCCATTTTCAAAAATCATTTAAAAGATATTTTTGAATCAAAGTGTCCCATACCACTTTGAAGATTTTATTGGAATTATAAATTTAAAACATTAATGTCCATATAAATAAATACTGAAAACCATTTTGATAACATGGACATTAAAGTTAAAGATTTATAATAATAAATCTTTAAGACATTTAAAACGATATTTTTGTTAAAGAGTTTTTAACAAAATGAGAGACTCTTGAATAAAAATAATTGCAGAATAACATTTAATAAGAATGTTATAATATCATGAGAATAAATGGATTCATGATATAATATGTCAAACTACAGTATACACACCATATAAGAGTTAATTGGTGCATAACAACAATGAAGTCTCAAAAGAAATGTAAAATTAGATGAAATCCATTATAAAGAAGGTATCCTTAAATTAAGGATAAGTCAATCTCATAATTATGTGTGACAAATATAAATACACCCAATATAAGTAGATATTAAGTGTAAAACAATCAAAGTTCATTCACACATATTCCAAGGATGACATATTCAATAACTACATGTTGAACCCAAAGAAATCAAAATTGTGTTAAGAAGTTCCCTTGGTTAAACTCGACAACCTAACGTCATCACATAAAATTTTACAAAAAGGGTTGATGAGAGAGATAAAGGGGATCTCATCACTTGGACATAAAATTTTCATAAATAAGGATATAGAAGAACATATCCCAACATAATATTATGTGAATTAAAAGACTTAACAAAAGAAGTCTTTTAAAAAAATGAGGATGAAAGGTCCCCTTACCGAGTTGGGTAACTTTTGAAAAGTACACCCCATGGAATAAGGGTGATACAATGAATATGTAAATACCCATAAATAAAATTATACTACAAAAATTTTATAATAATGTGCAGTATATACACCACTCAAAGGAAATAGTGGCAAATGTAGCATAAATGTCACGGGAATAAAAGTGAGATGAAAAATCTCTTACGAAAACTCGGCAGCCTAACGACACCACTTAAAACTTCCAAAAATGGATTTATGAGATCAAATAGGGTCTCACAAAATACTAACATAAAAAATAAAGTACGAGGAATATAAAATAACATCCCCAAACATAAGAAATATGGGATTAAAAGAAATGTCATAAAAGAGAGAGTACATAAAAAGAAAGAGAGAGGTTGGATCCCTTACCTCGGGTCCGATTTGACTGGATCATTCTTTAACATCCTGAATAATAAACTTTAGTTAATTAATACATTCCTAAGAACCTTTTTCAAGTAAATTCTTCCTTTTATATTACTTATTTCCATGTTATAAACATTATTTAATCATTTAAGTTAATAATGTTTGTTTTGTCGATATTTGGTTCTTAAGTCAAAAGTGGACTTCTTGCAATTACATGTTGTTCGTGTGGTCAAAGGTTCATTAAATCCAGAATGATATTCATTATTTGGATATTATATATATCATATATATCCCTAATATACAAGTATTTATAATATTACATACTCATTTAGAGGTAATAAATGAAATGCACCGTTCATGGAGACGGTAAGCCGTACGTACGCATGAATGCTACTTTCATTTCTATGTCATATTAATGGAATTAAAACCAAATGAGAGGTATGTATATTTTAATTCCAGAATTATATTAATCATTTATATGTAACATACATCATATATAATAACTTTAAATCCATCCTTTATACATCCCACATGTGGCATTAACGAATCAAATCACTTTGAGGGGGCGGTAGTCCGCACTTCCTAAAATGAAATTATCGTGTTTTACCTACAATGGAAACCATAAAAGTATGCCAAAAAAGAAAAATACAGAAGCTTAATTAAAACATAAACATATTATATATCATATATAAATATAGTGACATCTTAATGTCCACCTTTGAAGGTGTTATATGAGTGTTGAACAATCATCGTTTCGTGAGGCAGAAATTCACCATCCACAGAAACAGTATATTCTTTTACCATTAGATGTAGGTGTGTGTAAGTGTAGCTCGAATTATTCTTATAACAACATCATAGTATATTTAAGATACTGTATTTGTTACAAAATAAAAGAATAAAAAGAGTTTAGGGGGTTGGAAAAGCAAAATAAAACAAAAGAACACAAGAGAAGACACTACCTTTAAATCGAGTAACTCTTTTTTATTTGAGCTCAAAGGCTTCCATGGGAAGACTTCTGCCCAATGTGAGGCTTCTAGGAGAAATATAGGGATGTGGAGAGACAAAATGGGCAGTGGTTGGCCGAGAAAAATGCTTGAGAGGTGTGGGTAATGGGGTAGAGGTGGGTGCCTTTTATAAGAGGAGAGTAGGGGCACTCTTGGAAAGTAAGGAAATGTTACTTTATTTTAGAATGCGTTTCGGATTTTAAAGTTCCAAAATTTATGTGTTTCTAGGATAAGGTGATAAGGGTTATAAATACACTCATCCAATAGGTTTTGGACATGTTTAGGGCTTAGAGTTTACATTATCGTTCCATTTTATTTAAATCATTAAATAATGAGGTAATCGCTGCATCATCATGTTGTCATAAATAATTTAATTTAGTTAATGTCTAAAAATTATAAAAAAAATACTATGATCTAGGAAATCTTTTTATCTTTACAATTAATATTTATAGTCAAAAATATTACTTGTATAACCCCATATAAAAATTGTTTTAGTAAAATAATACATGTTTGTGACATTTTAATTTTAAAATTAAATAAAAATGTATTAATTTAATTTTCATACCAAAGTGGCTCTATGGGGTCCCCAAGTTGACCCATGGATTTTTGTGCTCGGCCATGACACATCCAATGAGGGTAGGACATGTTTATAGGTCATTTAATATTATTAAAACATTATTTTTATCTTAAATTACACTAATTACCTCTAATCGCGATTAATAAACTTAAAAGTAAGTATTCACAAAAATATTATTTTAATCCCATTGAACCACATTTTACTTTTTAATGACAACCATGTATGTCATATTTTTAAAATTGCAATCACAGAAGTGGTAAAGTTTCATTTAAATGAAAAAATCAGTTTCTTTAACTACCACTTAGTGGTTTCACTATTCATCAAAAATTGATGTTTTTCAGAAAATTACCAAAAATTTACCCTAGGCTATATTTGATATTCCGAATTCAAAAATGATTTCTATTTTACAAAATTCAAAACATATAAGTTACATTAATTAATTTAATAACTAATTCCCGCTGTTAGAGCAAATAGTGTGTTTTTATGAAACAATAAGTATCGTAAGTGGACCTTTAGTGAAAATTAGAGTATATATGCCAAAAATTGAATTCTTTTCATATTTCAAGCCTTTATCCTTTATTGGATAAATGTAAAAACATTTAACAAACATATATAATCATATATTAGTTATTTCTATTCATTCCTGCCAATACAACGGCTATGTGTTAACTAAAATTTAAAACAATTTTATTTTACTATTAGAGTGCAATGTAAGATTTCAAAGGGACTCGTTGTTGCGTATTGGGTAATCCATCAAGCATAGAGTTCCCTTTAAATTAATATTAACATTTTATTCAAAAAACGGATAAATATAAGAATGTCATATTCTTTATTTACCTGGGGTGTTACATTCTTCCCCCCTGTTGGGAATTGCGTCCTCTCAATTTTAAAATTGGGCTTGGAAACATTATTGAAAATCCCACATCGGAACAAGAGTCAGTAAAAAAATCACTTTAAAATAATGAAAGAGAAGTACAAAGGTCACCCGAGTTAACCCATACTAGGATTCCGTGTATCAAAATATGGACATGGAGGAAAAAAACAAAGGGTCATGTTCTGATGGAGAGTGATAGTAAACTTGTCTAGGAGAAAGTTAACCATAATAAAATTACAAACTTGTGATAGGTTAAACGGTATTCGATTCCCCAGTAGGAAAAGTTAACAGAAAACATTTTTAGTTTTAAGTTACTCTTCATTGAGGAATTTATTTTTTGGGATTAACTAAATTATAATGAAACATACTTACTTGTCACGTAGACTTTCAACTTTTACTAGATTCCTTAATCAAACTCATATTTTCTCCAAAAGACGAGTATTTAGGAGGACATGTTCGCATTAAGAGTATCATAATCAACTTCTTGAGAATCAACTAATCCATAATAGAAAACTATATACTTCCCATGTCTTTAGACTTTAACCAAAACCAAAACCAAAAAGGTTAGTACAAGATCAGATAATCTAGAGAAGGATAACCCTTTATAAAAAGAAAATCGATTCTTAATCTCCAAAACTTGTCCAACAAAACCCAAAGTTCAACGAGGACCATTCGATAAAAAATTTGTCTATAAAAGCATTCAATGTAATACAAACTATGATTGAAACTCAAATATTTGAAGGATTTAGTCACATAGTCTTCCAAGTTAAATCGTAACATTTATCTCCAAACAACATCAGTTTCTCTTAAAGTTTCGTATTGAAAAGCAATTAACCTAATCACATATCCTCCATGATAGGTTAATAAATTTCCATATATAACCCAAAATCAACTTACTCTTAATTCATAAAATCATCTGACTAAAAAGATTCAGTCAAACTAACCAGGGACTTCACGTAGTCCAGTGGTAGGCAATAAATACTAGTCGCACTTTGGTTGTGGGGTCAATTCCTACAGCTTTGACCGACGCGACGAGTTGTCACACGGTCTGCGTGTTGTCCATTTTCCAAAATATATAATTCTAAAATCATTCCCCAAAAAGAGATATGATCATCAAAAATAACCATAACATAATTTATCCTCAATTTTATCTCATGCCTTTCACTTTCCATCATAACATGTAGTAACCCATAATTACCTCAAAAGTAAGGATCATATAAACCCATATGGTTCTTTATAACTATGTACACAAAAGAACAGATAACTATTCCTTGAATAAAATTTTCATATATCAAATATCAGGGTTTCACATACTATAAAAAGTCTTCTAATGTAACCCCATCATCAAAAGAGACTTAATAATCTTAAGAATTTCACCATAACTCTTGAAGCCATTGTATGTTGACTTCTAACTCATTCAACATTCTTCATGATCCATTAACCATTCCTTTACAACTTATTCTGAAATACTCCTTTCCTACAAACAAAATCATGAATCATATCCTAAGATTCCAAAATAGGAAAACAAATGTTATGAAATAATCCATACCTTTGATTGGTCATTGTCGGTTTCTTCATCCTCAATACGAATGGCATTAGGTATTGGTAAACGAATATTTGTACGATCTTGGTGATCCCATTCCCAAAACTTCTTCATAGGACATGTGTTTGCATAATCTCTATGCACTCCACATTTAAAACATTCGATTGATCCCTCAGAAAGAAATTCTTTCCCTTTACTCGAGTCAACTGGATGCTTCCTTTTTCCAAGGCAGGTTCTTGCTTTATGACCTTCATTTCCACATCTGTAGCATATTTCTGTCCCTTTGAAACATTTTCCTAGGTGTTTCTTTCCACATCTTTGACACATAGGTTTTTGAACACACTTACCTTTATGAATATTACCTGTAGTTCCGTAGGGATTTGTTTTTCTCATATATGATGCCTTATAGAAATCACTAAGGTTTAGGTGGTCAATCATGACTCCAGATAGTTGGTTGAGGATAAACACAAGAGTTCTCATTGCAGCTCCCATATCATTTAGTTGCTCGCTCAGAAAACTGTCACAGTTTCCTTCACATCCACTGTTACTTTGGTGACTGCTAGATCCAGCCATTTACTAAAACCAAAAAGGTCAGTGTGAGTATATCAACAAAACCATCATGTACTAATGAGGAAGATAAACACTAAGATATACTTACTCATTAACTTTATCTAAAACTAGGACTCTTTCTGAAATCCTAACCATTATGGTAATGTCACTTATGCTTAGAGAATACCCTAACCCCTAAAGATATCTAAACCGACCTCTGATACCAACTATAAGGTCTCGGACTTAAACTTTACTTAATATTGAATTAAATGAATAATTCACATTGAGGATATTTTCAGGTTTAGAGTTTTAGAGAATTAGTTTATAACTATTACATCTCAAAAGATTACATAGTAGACACTTCTACTATGTTTCCATAAAATAAAAAAAAAACTCTTAAAAAGAAACATGTCTAGTTCCATATATTAGATAGAATGACTTTCCCTTGATACCATCCTTGACCCTATTCCACATTAAGTCCAGTGAAAAACATTTCAAAAAAAACTTAGGGTGAGCATAAAAAGATCAGCAAGGGATACACAAGGAATGAAAACTGTTAGTTTTTCAAAGCAACAAGTAAACCATGTATACTTTATCAAAGTAATACCTTTCACCTTTAGGAAGTAGTAAAATCTCTTTACTGAATAAAATATCATTACTTACCCCTTTTGTAACCAAAAGGTTACCATAAAACCCATATAAAGAACACATAACATATAAAGGTAACTTGGGACATAAACATACTTAAATGGAATAACCATACAGTCGACTTCCACACATACTTAATGGAATAGCCATAAGGCCGACTTCCATACCCAATGCATTGGAGGTTATAACGTAACCACCCGTCCTGGTATTCACGACACCACCCGTCATATGGTTTATCACGTAACCACCCGTAAAATGTCCAAGTACCATCATTGCACATAAAATATTGAAAATATAAACATTTCAATAACAAAATTTCATTTCCAATCACAATAAGTAATTCCAAGATATTGAATTAATCAATCAATTTTCAAAAATCATTTAAAAGAGATTTTTGAATCAAAGTGTCCCATACCACTTTGAAGCTTTTATAGGAATTATAATTTTAAAACATTAATGTCTATATAAATAAATACTGAAAACCATTTTGAAAACATGGACATTAAATTTAAAGATTTAGAATAATAAATATTTAAAACATTTAAAATGATATTTTTGTTAAAGAGTTTTTAACAAAATGAGAGACTCTTGAATACAAATAATTGCGGAATAACATTTAATCCGAATGTTATAATATCATGAGAATAAAGGGATTCATGATATAATATGTCAAAGGACAGTATACAAAACATATAAGAGTGAATTTGTGCATAACAACAATGAAGCCTCAAAAGAAATGTAAAATGAGATGAAATCCATTATAAAAAAGGTATCCTTAAATTAAGGATAAATTAATCTCATAATTATGTGTGGAAAATATAAATACACCCCATATAAGTATATATTAAGTGTAAAAAAATCAATGTTCATTCACACATATTCAATGGATGAAATATTCAATAACTACAAGATGAACCTAATGAAATCGAAATTGGGTTAAGAAGTTCCCTTGGTTAAATTCGACAGCCTAACAACGTCACATAAAAGTTTACAAAAAGGGTTGATGAGAGAGATAAAGGGGATCTAATCACTTGGACATAAAATTTACATAAATAAGGATATAGAAGAACATATACCATCATAATATTTTGTAAATTAAAAGACATAACAAAAGAAGTATTTTAAAAAAAAGGAGGGTGAAAGGTCCCCTTACTGAGTTGGGTAAATTTAAAAAAAGTACACCCCATGGAAGAAGGGTGATACAATGAAGATGTAAATACCCATAAATGAAATTATACTACAAAATGTGTATAATAATGTGTAGTACATACACCACTCAAAGGAAATAGTTGCAAACGTAGCATAAATGTCATGGGAATAAAAGTGAGATGAAAAATCTCTTACGAAAACTCGGCCACATAACAACGCCACTTAAAACTTCCAAAAATGGATTTATGAGATCAAATAGGGTCTCCCATAATATGAACATAAAATTTAAAGTATGAGGAATATAAAATAACATCCCCAAACATAAGAAATATTGGCTTAAAAGAAATGACATAAAATAGAGAGTACATAAAAAGAAAGAGAGAGGTTGGATCCCTTACCTCGGGTCTGACTTGACTCGATCATTCTTTAACATCCTGAATAATAAACATTAGTTAATTTATACTTGATTAAGAACCTTTTTCAAGTTCATTATTCCTTTTATATTACTTATTTCCATGTTATAAACATTTTGTAATCATTTAAGTTAATAATGTTTGTTTTGTCGATATTTGGTTTTTAAGTCGAAAGTGGACTTCTTACAATTACATGTTGTTCGTGTGGTCAAAGGATCATTATATCCAGAATGATATTCATGATTTGGATATCATTTATATTATATATATCAAGAATATACAAGTATTTATAATATTACATAATCATTTAGAGGTATGAAATGAAATTCACTGTTCATGGAGATGGTACGCCGTACGTACGCATGAACTCTACTTTCATTTCTATTTCATATTAATGGAATTAAAACCAAATGATAGGTATGTATATATTTTAATTCCAGAATTCTATCTATCATTTATATGTAACATAAATCATATATAATAACTTAAAATGCATCCTTTATACAACCCACATATGGCATTAACGAATCAAATCACTTTGAGGGGGCGGTAGTCCGCACTTCCTAAAATGAAATTATCGTGTTTTACCCACAATGGAAACCATAAAGTTATGCCAAAAAATAAAAATACAGAATCTTAAGTAAAACATAAACATATTATATATCACATATAAATATAGTGACATCTTAATGTCCACCTTTGAAAGTGTTATATGAGTGTTGAACAATCATCATTTTGTGAGGCATAAATTCGCCATCAACAGAAACAGTATGTTCTTTAACCATTAGATGTAGGTATGTGTAATTGTAGCTCGAATGCTTCATATAACAATATCCTAGTATATTGATGATATTGGAGTTGTTACAAAAGAAAAGAATAAAAAGAGTTTAGGGGGTTGGTGAAGCAAAATAAAACAAAAGAACACAAGAGAAGACACTACCTTTAAATCAGGTAACTCTTTTTGATTTGAGCTCAAAGGATTCTTTGGGAAGACTTCTGCCCAAAGTGACTCTTCTAGGAGTAATAGAGGGATGTGTAGAGACAGAATGGGTAGGGTTTGGATGATCCAAAGGCTTGATAGGTGTGGGTAGGGGGGTAGAGGTGGAGGACTTTTATAAGAGAAGAGGAGGGGCACTCTTGGAAAGTAAGGAAATATTACTTTATTTTAGAATGAGTGTCAGATTTTAAAGGTCCCACATTGATTTGTTTCGAGGATAAGGTGATAAGGGTTCGAAGTAAACTCATAAAATAGGTTTTGGACATGTGTAGGTATTATATGTTACATTATCTTTCCATTTTATTTAAATCATTAAATAATTAGGTAATCACTGCATCATCATGGTTTCATAAATAATTTAATTTAGTTAATATCTAAAAATTATAAAAAACTAATATGATGTAGAAAATCCTTTTAGCTTTCCAATTAATATTTATAGTAAAAAATTTGACTTGTATAACCCCATATAAAAATTATTTTAGTAAAACAACACATGTTTGTGACATTTTAATTTTAACATTAAATAAAAATGTATTAATGTCATTTTCCTACCAAAGTGGCTCCATGGGGTCCCAACGTTGACCTATGGATTGTCTTGGTAGTCCATGACACATCCAATTAGGGTAGGACATGTGTCTAGGTCATTTCATATTATTAAAACATTATTTTTACCTTAAATTACACTAATTACCTGTAATCGCAATTAGTAAACTTAAAAGTTACTATTCACCAAAAAAATAATTTTAATCCCATTGAACCACATTTTACTTCTTAATGACAACCATGTATGTCAGATTTTTGAAATTCAAATCACAGAAGTGGTAAAGTTTCATTTAAACGAAAAAATCAGTTTCTTTAACTACCACTTAGTGGTTTCACTATTCATAAAAAATTGATGTTTTTCAGAAAATTACCAAAAAATTACCCTAGGCTATATATTATATTACGAATTCAAAAATGATGTCTATTTTACTCAATTCTAAACATATAAATTAAATTAATTAATTTAATAATTAATTCCCGCTGTCAGAGAAAATAGCGTGTTTTTATGAAACAATAAGTATCAAAATATTGACACTAGTTTAAGTCCAATTTCGAGATGAAATTAATTCCAACGACCAATATTGGATTGAATGGTAACAATATATTCTAATTTCACTTTGAAACCAATTCAATAGATAATCTAATCATATAAATAAATTATATTAAAAAGAGGTTTTGAATTAAAATACAACATTTTTCACTATTCATTAAAAAAATGATCTTTATCGAAAAATACCAAAAATTTACACAAAGGGAATTTTAATGTCCCGATTCTAAAGAAGAGATTTATTTGGTCCAATAGAATGTATATGAGTGACCAAAACTATATTTAATGACGGTTCTCCATCAAAAGTTGATAAGTGTACCTTTAGTGAAAATTAGAGTATATATGCCTAAAATTGAATTCTTTTCGTATTTTAAGCCTTTATACTTTATTGGATAAATGTAAAAACATCTAAAAAAACATATATAATCATATTTTAGTTATTTCTATTCATTCCCACCAATAAAACGGCTATGTGTTAACTAACATTTAAAATAATTTTATTTTACTATTAGAGTACAACGTAAGATTTCAAAGGAACTCGTTGTTACGTATTGGGTAATCCATCAAGCATAGCATTCCCTTTAAATTAATATTAACATTTTATGCAAAAAAAAGGATAAATATATGAATGTCATATTATTTATTTACCTGGGGTGTTACATCAGGTGTAACAATTTTTATAGATTAATGAATTATATTCTATGAATTATTCTATCCATTTTGGTTTTGTTAAACATATAGAGACATATAGAAATAATTATCACTCTTTAATGGATCTTATAATTTATGAAATGTTAATTTTAGTGATTTAGATATAATATTTTTTAATATATTCATTTCGTAGTGTTAGAGATAAAGTAGAAATTGATTGAAGCACAACCAAATGATGAAAATTTTATTATAATGATATCAAGTAAGTATATTTTCTTATATTCATAAATATTAAAACAATTCATCAACATTATGAAAATTTATATTGAAAAAAATATAACAATATCACCATTATATACAGTGAATAAAATTATATTTTTAATGATCAAATATTTATTGTTTTGTGGTGCTTAAATTTATATTGATCATTCATTTCTTTTATCAAAGATCCCTATCAATCTCTAAAATTATTTATACTTTTCTTCCATATATATAACATTAGTTCCCTTTAATATTATCCTACTCTGAAACACAGTTATGTGTTATTATAGATGAAATATACAAATCCATTTATTTATTATAAAGTTTTTTATTAACTTATTTCTTATGATGTTTGTTTTCAATAATGGTATTTAAAAATTTCAAAATCTAAATTTCTGAGCTCAAAACTAAATTACGAGGAGTTAATTTATTTAAAGTGGATAGAATACAGCTCCCCACGATTTTAAAATATGAGAATCATGTTTTATTGAATATTGGAAATGAAACATCTATATTATAAGATAATTCAACACCATGAGAATTTATAATATATTTCTTTAAAAATAAATTCAATCTCTTCTATTTCTTTCCATGCACGCAACATTGGGTTTAAAAGAAACATGATACTATATTAAAATATAATTATTTAATGTTGATCATTATAACCTATATTTTATGTTGGAGGGAATAAATATTAATAACAAAATTATCAAAATTATTTTGTATAAAATAAATTCAATGTTTATCAATTTATTTTAAATGGAATAAACATTAATGGAAGGAAAAATAATAATTTTCTAAAAACTATAATTTTCTAAAAGGATGTTTAGTCATATTTTACGAACATAATTGAGAATAAACTTATAAATTTTTTATGATATTTATTTGAAAAATTTCATTTTTTAAATATATAAGTAAATATTATCCTTGGATGAATTTTGAGAAATTTATGAAATGATTAATTTTTTGAGTAGTGAAAAAATAATGTTTTTTTAAATACCATTTAGATTAAATTAGTTAAAAATTTATGTTATATTTGAAAGTTATTTGAATGAAAATTTAGTTCAATGATATTACAACTTAAAAAATTTATTTAATTATAATAAATTTATTTTGAATTCTAATATAAAAATTGTAATCTTTTGAATTTTTTCTTTTGAAAAACCAATTTTTCATTGCACCTATTTTTTTAATTTTTAATTTAATTATCCAAAATGTGTGAATGTAAATTGAAATAATGTATTATATAATCAGGATAAAAATAATTTAAATTATATGACAAGGTCAACTAAATTGTTTACTATAAATAAGAGTAAAAATACTTAAAACTATTTACCATAGTCAAGGTTAAAATGGGATTATAAGTGGTTAAACTAAGATGATTTGTGATAAAATTGAACTAGAACTTATCCCAAAATGATTTTATAAAAAACATTAGACCATATAATATCTAATTCTCTAGAATGATCAATTCGTGTGGATTATGTTTAGGAAAAAATATGGGTATCACATTATCTTTTCAAAAATTCTATATGTTTCCTCTCCCCCACTTATAAACGAACACCCTCTCCTCCCCTCCTTATACATCAGACTCCTTTTGGTTTTAAAAATACCTAATAATATTATTTACATGAATTAAAAAAACCCTAATATATACATTATATTTATTTTTAAACCATCTTAATAAGTATTTAGGTATAAATTAAAGATGCTCACCAAATAAGAGGTAAAATACTTAAACATGTGTATTAATTTTATTTCTTCTTACACCTCCTAAAAATCAACTTAAAATAAGTTAATATAATAGAAAAATTATCCCATATATAATTATATGGTATTTTGTTAATGAAATAAACAACATCCATCTCCACGCCTCTCAAATGGGAAATGAAACCATCGATCGTGTTTTTTGACGAACTACCACCTCACAAACTGATTAAAATAATTTTTAATCACACATTTGAAGGCTGGATATAATAATATATTTAATTTTCTTATATTTTATTTGTGAAATTATTATAATAATATATTAATTATCTAAAACATACCTTATTACCTTCGATTCCATTGGGGATTCAGCATCGTCACTCGTGTGTATGGCAGACTACCACCTCACGAAGCGTAGTGATTCATTTTTCACTCACAATTTACGTGGAAGATTGTTAGGATAAAATTAATTAATACATATATTATATTTATGATATTTATTACCTAAAAATACTTCTTGAAATAAAATATTACATCAAACTTCTTACCATCAAATCAATTGGAGAATCAATAATGTCTCTGTCGCCTCTATGACGCAATGTGAAATGTTTTTAATTTTATTCTTACATGAATGGAAGTAAGTATGTATTTGATTAATATAAATCATATATATATAAAAATAATTATTCTTTAAAGTTTACTTAAAATTAATTTTCCTTTCATTTGATCCATTGATGGGAAAAAATGGAAACAATGTTCTTGGATATGTACGACCACCCATCTCCATGAAATGTGCAACATATTATATGTATATAACATATATAGATTAATATAAATACATATATAATTAATATATACGATATTTATAGAATTATTAAAATTCTGTTTATGATTTATCCATTATAAATGTAAAAGGACCAAAATTTCCATACCAAAAGTAAAAAGAAAAATGATGAAATCATCACCCAAAATAGTGACTTCAACAAAGAATTATTATTAAAAGGGTGATAAAAGAATATAAGCAAATAATATATGATATTATATATATGGGTATTTTTATTACATATATTTATAATAAATCTATATTTATTATACTAGATGTTCAAACACGTAAAAAGGAAATCGGACCTCATGTAATAGTTTCTCGTCTTACTCTTAATTTCAGGGGATATATGTCATACTCACCACATAATCCATTATATGGTGTATATAGTACCCATTTATATATTTTATATCATGAACATATTTATATTAATGGTATTTAAATTCTAATATTTATTTATTTATTACATTGGTCTTATGATTCAAATGTAACAACAATATTAAGGGTGTATTTCAAAATCTCATCATTATTTTGGGATTGTTTATATTCATGACTCTCATGGGGTAACTATTTGATATTACTAAAACTCAATAATTTTTATTCTTATATGGTTATTCATGAGTTTTCTCAAGAAATATTACCATTTTCCTTCTCTTTGGTACTTGAAATGAAAGAGAAACATTTTTACCAAAATCTGATATTATTTTTCTCATTAGAAAATCCCATTTTCCATAAAAAAAATTTCTAAAAAAAATTTCAAATTTATTTTAACAATATAAAGAAGATTTATTAAAAAATTTCTCACATGTTTGATTTTTAATTTTTTTCAAATAGTCTTCATGTCTTTTCCAGACAAGTCTCATTTGGTTTCTTTAAAAAATGTGAAAGGAATATTTTTGTTAAATGTGTTACATGTACGAAATTTCCACCATCATAACAAATATATGTTTTAAATATTACTATATTTGTTTCAAAAGTAATATTCAGAGAAAGTTATTGTCAAAATAATTTGTTAACTTTTTTTATTGAAAATATTTTCAAATTAAAATGGTTATTTTACTTAAGAATGTTTTAATGATGTTTTTATTTTATTTATATACATCAAAATAAATAAACCCTTTATTTTAGTTATTCCATATTAGGGATAATATTTTAATTATACCATAATTATTAATAATTTATATTGATTATGATCAGTTTAACTATGGATATCCATATTGATTCAATTTATATTACTCTAGATGTTTTGTGATTATGTTTATCAATTGGGGTAATTATTAACATTTCATATTCCACGATTTTAATATGATGGTTTATGTTTATTATGTTTCACCTATTTCATATGAGGAATGAATTAGACTTAATAAATTAATGATGATTTTCTCTATAAACCCTTGATTCATCTATAAGTGTCATGAGAAACACTATCTTGGGCTTTTGTCTAAGGCCTTACCCATTTATGTAAGATTAACTTGCATGATTCCTTGATGGTATGGTAATTATATTAAACATTAGGGACTCCAAAATTACAAGATTAGTTATTTATGTTCCAAGTGATTATTCAATTAGTTAGAATATCCAGGGTTATATTTCTCGATTATGTTATTTTGTATATATCATTATATTATCATCATTTATTCCTTCAATATTATTATTATTATGTAATTTATTAAATGGAACATGTTTCAGTTATTTACCTTTCCATATTGATTATTCTTATTTATTCAATATTCATTCCACTATAATAATACCATGTCTAAGCATTTGAAATCACACATTTATTATGTTTCCTTCCATATGAGGCCAACATGTTTATTATAAATGATATATCAGGTTATTATAGAGGAAATAATTATCCAATTGAATAAAATAAAATGATTTTTTTAGTTTTCAATTAAAATGTGAGATTAATGTATTTATCTACTTTACAGAGAATACTAAACTCTATGGTCTTTTTGTGTAAAGAACCAAACTTTTATCAACATAATTTTTATCCACTTATTATAATTATATTATATCGTATCAATTAAACACATAGCATAGAGAAAGCAATAAAACATTGTTTACAAAAATAAATAATGAAATAAGTCATTTTAATGGAAATTAAGAAACATATACTAATGAAATAGTATCCTAACTATTTGAATAGTAATATGTCAATTAGGAATAGTAATCCAGATAATTGAATAGTAACCTCTACTATGAAGGTATAAAAAAATCTAGGTGTCATGTAAATGAAAATAAGATATAATTATATCATAGTATATTTAAATAAATGTTTTAAAAATGACAAATTATGTATTGGTATTTTGTTAAAGGTGAATAATTATTTAGAACATTATAATTAATATAATTATTTAAAATAAAATTTATTTTCATAAAATATATTAATTAAATATATTCATAGATTAATATTTTAATGTATAATTAATATAAGATAATTTTATGCGACTTTAATTAATTTGTCAAGTGTCAAAAAATCAGTTATAATGTTAAAATCATTATTCTTCAAATAAATAATTATTTTAATTAGAAATGAAATTTATAATATTTAGAAAAATAATTTCAAAAAATGGATTCCATGTTTGAATTATGCACATCAAAAAACATTTAGGTTTAATTTTTGATGTTGTTCTAAAATAGGTCAATTTTAGTGAATAATGAAATGTGATAATTTACTATATAAGTTAAATACATGAATTATTGGGTCATGGATGTTGTATGGATGAGGTAATAAAAAATTGGTTATAGTTATATTAGATGTTTTACTTTATTTAGTCCCAACAATGAACACTAATGATAGTTTAGATCCAGAATAATTAAATAAGGAATAAAACAATCAAAACACACAACTTGCCTCCCCTATAAATATCACCCCACACAACTCATTACCATAACACATTAAAATTATTTTTATCGTCTCAAAATTATTACCAATTATCTTTTTAATCTTATTCCTCTGGTCATGGAGCTTCTGGTATAAAAAAATTCCAAACCCTAGTTCCTTAAGGAGGTTCTCAAGGAGACAACATTTAAGAGTTAAAGTCCCCAATAATTATTTGTTAATTTCATTTAATTTCATATCCTGTACTATATTATCATATAACAATGTTTAATAATAACCCTAGTATCGTATAAATAATGGATGTTTTTAGTATAATATACATCATCAAATATATTTACGTCTTTTTCGTTCTATATATGAAAACATTGTTCATGACCTGTCGAATCATAGCCTTCACGGATGAAAAATTTCCATTTTCATTTACCACATTCAAGGATGTACATAAATACAATATTTTTGTGAAATAATATTTTATTATACATATTTGAAGTTATATAGTGATTGTAAACAAATATATATACATTATATTAAATAAAATTATATAAGACTGTGATGGCCGTAAAAACTGCTAATATAAATTAAATCATTTTTGTTAAGATTTCATTTAATTAATAATACTATTAACATATAAATGAATCATATATAAAAATATTTAAAAAACAATAGTTCATTAATAATATATATTTTTAATTGAAGATAATTATCCTCATTTGACATGAATTTCCATACTTTTATACAAGTGAACCGATCATGAAAACCAGGAAAATGAACACTCCCAAAATGATAAACTTGACCTTTATAACTCAGAATTGTTTCCATAAACTAACTAAATAATATTTTAATAAATAAAATATCTTTATAAGAGGTTATGTATTTAGTAATTAATGAATATAATTTTATTATCTGGGATATTAAAGTGATCAAATAATTCTGACATAAGGTAAATAGATTCTTGAACAAAACACTTTTTCTCTAGGTTATTCATCTTTTATACTAAATTTATATGTGGATTTTCTTTTAATATTACTAAAATATAATTAAAATTTCCTTACTTTTTCATTTCTATGATAAGAAAGTCTTCAAACTTTTATTATGACAAATGTAAATATTTTCCAAAATAAATCTTCTTTACAAAACACATTTTGACTTTTATTGAGTTATTTCTTTCTTCACTCAAGAATGAAGAATATTATACAATATAATTTATTGTCTCTTATTTTAGAAATCCCAATTTTATTAATGACTAATAAAATACTTATGAAACCCAGTTCGTTAAATGGGTTACATAATTAATTTGATTGATATACATTCTATGTTTCATGGATGATTATGTAAATATTATGATGTGATAGGTGATCCATAATTATATAGCACTCCAATGTGATTGTTAGTGTGATATATCTCATGAAATAATTTTCAATATATGTGAACATGATGAAATATTTTTTCATGAGGTTTATGTCACTATTATAATCATATGTTATTCATTAACATGATGGAACCTTGATTTACAACTATGTCAGGTATTTGACCACTAAGACATGATGTTTTATTTTTATTCATTTCCACATTCTATGGATTTCAATAATTATACTTTAAATGTTTATGATGATAGTAATATGCTTATGATATGATGAGGATTATTATTGTGAATCCCAAAAAAACTAATCTAAGAACCTTATATTTGGTAGCTCGTATGACACGGGACAACAAGAGCATAAGTTAATATAATATACAGACACTTTATAATATATTTAATAATTACAATATATTCTATATATTTCAATGAACAAAAAAAGAGTTAGTGTAAATCATATTCAACAACTAACTTCCTCTATAGATTTCGTTACATGCATAAGTTACCTTCTCTGACAGCTTGTACTATACATAATACCGAGTCATATTGAGAAACAATTTGTTATTAAAACATTATTATTTAATATAATAAGTGATAAAATAGTAGTTATGAATATTATTAACTATATTATTAAAATATAAGGTCTATAAAAATAAATTTTTGGTCACAAATAAATTAAAAATTAATACAAGAAGAAATTGAATATATAAAGAAATTTTTATAGAAAACTATTTTTATGATCACAACGCTATTTTACACTAAAAGATTAAATTATTTACTATTAGTGAGTGATATTGATGTAATATTTATGTTTTTTTAAAAAACCAATGCACTAAAATATAAAAAAATTAAAACGTTCAAAAGTCAAAAGGTGGTGGTTTTATTAAAATAATTATAGTACAGAGGGGTGAGATAAACATGAATATTCTCCATGTACATAATATTTCTATCAACGCCCTTATTAAAGAGACCATCTGCCACCTTATTTGACTCTCTATAGGTGTGAATGATGATATGTTTGAGTGATGATATGTAATGTATGAAGATGATCCATTTAGCATTGAGGGTCCATGCCAAGTGAAATATTCCATGTCTAAGAGCCTGAACGATGGTAGTTGAATCACTTTAAATCCAAACATGGTTCTATCCTTTTTGCCTTATCAAATAAATTGAATTAATGATGCTATAAATATATTATTCAATAGAGGAGGCATGACCACATGAATGATAGAAGCATCCAAGAATGTCATCATTGTGTTTTCTATATATGATGCCATAGATAGTAGGCACGAGGATTCCTTTTGAAGCACCAACCACATTAATTTTAATCCAGCAGGGAATATGTGGTTTTTAGAATATTTCTAATAAAACTCTCATCGAGATATATCTTCCTTTGATCCCAATCTATCTCATGATATAAAAATCCTTTACTGAATTGTGAAAAGTCCCAATTTACATGATTCTAGCCTCCCTGATCAGAGTGTGGATTTTTATTTTAGCAGCACGAAAATTAAAGGTTTTACATTTGTTCTTAACTGAATTTATTTCATACCAAATAATATGAATGAGTTCCACAATATTAGTAATGAAGAGATGATGAATTTTGGGAGAGGCATCTATAGTAGTGTATCTTTGAATATATAATTTGATAGAGTACAACCCTTCCACCTGAGATAAAAAAATTTAAAAATGTATTTCCATAAATCAGAAGAAGTAGCATTTCATAAAAACATGTGATCAGTATCCTCTATGTGTTGGTTAAAATTGAATCATTTATAACAAAGTTGTACATCACACATCTGAAAATTGTAATATGGGGGAATTATATTGTGAGTAACTCTCCAACCTAGAGTGAGTCAGGAGGGTCTAGTATAGTTTTTTGAAGAAATTATATAACCAAGAAAAATTATTTAACCAGGAGAAATTATTATTATTGGTAGTGAAATTATGACTATAGTAATGTTTAGAGGTTATAACACAATTATGAGCTGGCTCCTAAAATAATAAATCATTAGTGTTAAAAAAAGTGTAGTTGTTGATAATAAAAGAGATTTTACCGTGTAGATCCAAATCAGGAGAGTTCACACAATCATTGATGGTGATGTCAGAAATGTTGGACAAAGGGATTGGGCCTACCACATTATAGAGAGTCATTCCATTCTAGTTATCTAACCAAAAGAGAAGAGAAGAAATCCTATTGACTATCCATCAAGAGTTAGACAAGATGTTTGAAAAAAATATATTTGATGGAAGGCCATATTGATGAGTCCATATATGTGTTATTGCCTTTCCTACAGTTATTTTAAAATATATCATAAAAGAAATCATATGTATGATAGTTTTTTATAACAATATTCCAAGTATGTTTAGCTTGAAGCGCATCATTGAAATGATTTAGGTTTATAATACCAAGCCCTCCATTATCATTGATAGTGAAACATGTTCTCCATGAAATAATGAAAAATTTTCTTTCAAGTGTACTTCTGCTCTAAAGAAAAAAGTTTACTCTTCTATTGATATTTTTAAGGAAATTAATGGTCCATTTGTACAGCATTATAGAGTATACCATTTTATAATCAATGGTGTGTTTGACCAGAAAAATTTGGCCTTCCATTGATAGAGTTTTTCCTTTATATGGGGATAGTTGGTTACTGATCTGATCAAAGATGTTTAAGAAGTATGTTTTCTTGGGATTTCACCAAAATATGGGTACCCCATTATAGTTAAAAGGGAATAATTCTTCTTTTATCCACATTTCATTTATCACATCAATTTTTCTAGTGGATTTAAAATGATTACTAGTAAAGATGAGAGACTTAATCCAATATATAGATTGACCAGAGACATCTTCGTATTGGGATAGGATATCTTTGAGTTTTTTAATATTTTTCATTATCTCCTTGAAAGAATAAAATTTTATCATAATAACATACATGTTGAAAGGGAACAGTTAGAGTTCTAGAAGAAAAAAATGGGCTTTATTGTACCCTAATTAATCGAATCAGTGATGATTCTGCTGAGGTAGCCTTCAAAAATAACAAAAAGGATGGTAGAAACGGGGTCACCTTATCTAACACCCACTGTATAAGTGAAATATCCCATTGGGGAACCATTGATTAGAACTGAGTTGTGAGTGGAGTTAAAAAGGGCTTATAATAATCTTACAAGATTATCATTAA
This sequence comes from Viscum album, assembly GCA_963277665.1. Lineage (NCBI taxonomy): Eukaryota > Viridiplantae > Streptophyta > Magnoliopsida > Santalales > Viscaceae > Viscum > Viscum album. The sequence continues at coordinate 764,253,818 of OY728126.1, read as the reverse complement.
ATCCAAATCTATAAAGAATTTTGATGCTAAAATTAAAATTAAAATTATCAAAAGAATTACTAATATCCCCTTTGATGGAAACAATTCCCCCTCTTTGATTATTTTTTAACAGGTTAGTACTTTAATAGGTAATTCATTTACAATCTTGGATATTCCTCCCCTTAAAGATGCTAAATTGGTTCCAAGATATAATTCTATTAGTAATGTGGGTCATTATCATAGATAATAGATTGGAAATAATTATATCCACAGTGTTAGTAAGGGAAATAGGCCTAAAAAGATGTATTTCCGAAGCATTGTCCACTTTAGGAATGAGGTTATGAAATTGAGCATTAATACCATAAGGGATGAATCCATTAGTGAAAAAGTATCTAACCAGGAGGCCAACATCATTACAAACAATGCCCCAATGATGTCGGAAAAAAGAATTAGGGAAGCCATTAGGGCCAGGGGAACTATCAGGTTTCAAACTATAAACCAAAACATTAATTTCATGTTCAATTGGAATGGTATACAAGAGGTAATTATAATTATCCCCCACTAGGAGGGTAATGATGTCCGGCTTGATATACTTATTTTGAGTAGGACCATTGAAAATGATACTAAAGAAGGTTGTGCCATGATTGGTCAACAATTATTCATTATAAATAATATTATCCCTATATTTAAATAAAGAAAGATTTATTCTATCCTTTCTATCCCTGTTTATATAGTTAAATAATTTAGTGTCTCTGTCACCATATTTAAGCCTGCTGATTTTAAAAGTTTTTTCCTAAGATTTTCCTTCAAGGCCCGAAGAGAGTTAAGTTTATTTGTAATCTTTATTTCTTGAGTTGGATCCATAGTAATATAATTTTGGGATAAATCAATTTGAATTTGATTAAGGTCATGTTTTAAGGAGTTAATTTCATTATCAGTTTGTTGGAATTTGTCTTTTCACCAGAGCTTTAATTTTGGCTTCTGGAGTTTTATATTCGTAATGCATGTAAAGGAATCATTTGAGTTAATTGAATTCCTAGAATCTTTTACAATTTTATTACAATCTAGACTAGTGTTATAGGTATTATTGAACCTAAAAGGAAGAATAGGAATGTTATCTATATTATTGAGGCTCGCCAATATTGGATGATGATCAAAATTTAGCTTAGGAAAGGTAATATTTCATATGGCATTCCATTTATCAAGAGCCTGATAATTTTTGAAGGCTATATCCAGCTTACTTACTAATAATCTATTATAGTGTTTTCTATACCAAGTGCATTTTCACCAACAAGACTAATCTCCACTTGGTTGTTAACATCAATACAATGCTTAAAGTCTTTAGTGGATATATTAGAATGTAAGTGTCCAAGATATTCACTTGGTCCAAGAATAGAATTAAAGTCAGAAATAATGAACTAAGGTGCTTGAATGTTGTTGTTAAAAGAGGATGTATTGTGCCAAAGAGTTATTCTATCCAAATATCTATTTCATCCATACATGAAATTACAGAAGAAGGTGGCGTCATATAGTTTCTCTTCACATGTCAAGGATTGAGAATCTGTATTATAAATATGTGAATTACTTATAGATATTTGAGCAAAGACATAAAAGGAATCACAATTTATATTGTTAGAAGTGGAACCTATAAAATAATAACTATATTTATCAAAACTATTAAAACCAGAAGAAATTGTGATTTTAGGATCATATATAACAAATAACATAAGTTTATGCATAAATAAAAAGTTTTTAAAATTTTAGTGGTGTTAGGGTTGGAAATACCCTGACAATTCCAGTAGAAAATATTCATTTATACTTATTCTTGGTGATAGGCCCCTTATTCTTTTACCTTTATAGTTCATTCCCCATTTTTATTTTCTCAATGGATTATTATAGTCCTTATTTTCCATTGTATTTTTTCTGGCATTTTCATTGAAGAGTTAGAAGAGATATTATTATTTTTCATACCTATCGAGCCCTCTTCCTAATGAACTTTCTGGATTTCATCATCATTATTTAACTCCATCTTCAATTTTTCACATTTATTGGAGTTTCCGATTAGAGTGAAGACCCAAGTTATAGGAATAGGATCCTATGCATGTCCAGTGCACTGCCTTCAAAAGCATGCATCAGTTTTCTATCTCTCCTAGAATCCTGTAGACTCTAGGAAGCAGGAGATGTAACTGTCTTGTGATTAGGGTCGCACAACTATTATTCTTTAGAGTTAGTTGTATCTCCCTACCCAACTGTGCAGTGAGATGCTCTAATCTCGGTAGGTGCCCAAATCCCCTCAACATTAGTCACTTCTCGGTTGTAGCATTTGGATCCCCAGGTGTTATCAACCGAATGATCAGATATCACCAAATGGTTGCTTTGGCAATTCAGTTCCTTGGAATCAGTTTTTTAATAGACTGAGAATTATCAGAGAAAGTGTTCAACATATTAAGTGTAATTGAGAATTCTTAATCAGTATATAAACCATTCAGCTTAGGATCAAGTGACTTTTCATCCCAAGGGTGAGTATTGTTTTCATCAAGCATATAAAAATTTGGAGATGCATATATTGTCACGTCTATTCATTTCCTAGAATTTAGTTGTAACATCCCAGGTAAATAAAGAATAAAGAATTTTCATATTTATTAATATTTAAGAATTAAATATTAATTTTAATTAAAAGGGGTTTCTACGTTCGATAGTGTACTCGGTACGCAACGATGAGTTTCTTTGAAAACTTACGTTGCACACAAGTAATAAAATAATAAATGTTAGTTAACGAGTACCCGTTGTAATGGAGGGAATGGATAGAAATAACTAAAATATGATTATATATGTTTTTAAATGTTTTTACATTTACCCAATAAAAGATAAAGGCTTAAAATACGGAAAGAGTTCAATTTTAGGCATTTATACCCTAATTTTCACGAAAGGTCCACTTATCACCATTTGACGGAGAACCATCATTAAATATAGTTTTGATCGATCTTATAAATTCTATTGGACCAAATATAACTCTTCTTTAGAATTGGGACATCAAAATTTACTTTGTGTAAATTTTTGGTACCTTTCTGATAAAGTTCATTTTTTTAATGAATAGTGTAAAATGTTGTATTTTAATTCAAAACCTGGTTTTAATCTAATTTATTTATATGATTAGATTATCTTTTGAATTGGTTTTAAAGTGAAATTAGAATATATTTTTACCATTTAATCCAATGGTGGTCATTGGAATTAATTTCACTTTAAAATTGGACTTAAACTGGTCACAATCTTTTGAAACTTATTGTTTCATAAAAACACGCTATTTCCTCTGACAGCGGGAATTAATTATTAAATTAATTAATGTGACTTATATGTTTTTAATTTTGTAAAATATACTTCATTTTTTAATTCAGAATATCAAATATATCTTAGGGTGATTTTTTGGTAATTTTCTGAAAAACTCAAATTTTTGATGAATAGTGAAACCACTAAGTGGTAATCAAGCAAACTGATTTTTCAGTTAAATGAAAGTTTACCACTAATGTGTATTGAATTTTAAAAATCTTACATACATGGTTGTCATTAAGATGTAAAATGTGGTTCATTTAGATTAAAATATTTTTTTTTGGTGAATAGTAACTTATTAAGTTTTTAATCGCGATTAGTGGTAATTAGTGTAGTTTAAGGTAAAAATAATTCTTTAATAAAATAAGATGAGCTTGAAACATGTGCTACCCTCATTGGTTGTGTCATGGCCGACCAAGACAAGCCATGGGTCAACTTGGGGACCCCATGGAGACACTTTGGTTGGGAAATGACATAAATTACTTTTTATTTAATGTAAAAGTAAAAATGACACAAACATAATATGTTTTACGAAAACAATTTTTACATGGGGTCATAAAGAACATATTTTTTATAATAAATAGTAATTGGAAAGATAAAAAGATTTCCTACATCATATTAGTTTTTATATAATTTTTAGACATTAAATAAATTAAATTATTTATGACATAATGATGATGCAACGATGACATCATTATTTGACGATTTAAATAAAATGGAAAGATAATGTAAAATCTATAAACTACACATGTCAAAAACTTATTGGATGGGTGGATATAGAACCCCTATCACCTTATCCACGAATTATTTCAATGTTGGACATTTTAAAACCGAAAAACATTTTCAAATAAAGTAATATTTATTTACTTTCCAAAAGTGCCCCTCCTCTCCTCTTATAAAAGGCCCCCAACTCTACCACCTTACACACACTCCTCAAGCATTTGGCTCGGACAACCCCTGCCCAATTACTCTGTCCACATCCCTCACCTCATCCTAGAGGATTCCCTTTGGGAAGAATCCTTTCAAAGGAAGCCTTTAGGCTCAAATCAAAAGGAGTTACACTTTTAAAGTTAATTCATTCTCTCTTGTTCATTTGTTTTATTTTGCTTCTCCAACCCTCTAAACTCTTTTTATTTACTTATTTTGTAACAACACCAGTATCTTCAATATACTAGGATGTTGTTATAAGATTTATTTGAGCTAAAATCTCACACAGCTACATCAAATGGTTAAAGAACATACGGTTTCCGTGGATGGCGAAATTCTGCCTCCCGAAACGATGATTGTTCAATACTCATTTAACACCTTCAAAGGTGGCCATTATGATGTCACTATTTTTATATATGATATATAATATGTTTTTTTTTCTTTAAGATTATGTATTTTTCATTTTGGGCATACCTTTATGGTTTCCATTATGGGTAAACACGATATCTTCATTTAAGGAAGTGCGGTCTACCGCCCCTCAAAGTGATGTGATTCGTTAATGCCATATGTGGGATGTGTAAAGGATGGATTTAAAGTTATTATATATGATGTTATACTGGAATTATAATATACCTCTATATCATTATTATTTCTTTCCATTAAAGTATGAGATAGAAATGAAAGTAGCGTTCATGCATACGTACGGCTTACCATCTCCATGAACGGTGCATTTCATTTCTTATCCCCAAATGTAATGTACTATTAGAAGTACATGTATATAATGGATATATATAATTAATGATAAATCTAAATGATGAATATAATTCTGGAATTAAAATATACATACCTATCATTTAGTTTTAATTCCATTAATATGATAAAGAAGTGAAAGTAGCGTTCATGCGTACGTACGGATTACCGTCTACATGAACGGTGCATTTCATTTCTTACCTCTAAATGATTATGTAATATTATAAATACATGTATATTCTGGATATATATGATACATATTATATCCAAATCGGGAATTTTATTCTGGATATAAAGAACCTTTGACCACACGAACAACATGTAATTGTAAGAAGTCCACTTTCGACTTAAGAACCAAATATTGACGAAACAAACATTATTAACATAAATGGTTACATAATGTTTATAACATGGAAATAAGTGATATAAAAGGAATAATGAACTTTAAAAAGGTTCTTAATCAAGTATAAATTAACTAAAGTTTATTATTCAGGACGTTAAAGAACGATCGAGTCAAGTCGGACCCGAGGTAAGGGACTTCATCTCAATCTCCTTTCATTGAGACATATTTGATTTTATACACAACTTTATTTTATAAGGTGTATAAACCCCTTTGAATTTTACTTTTATACAAAAGGAATCTTTTTCTACGAAGTGTTTTACAAAATGACAAAAAAGAATGTCTCTTTTAACGTGCGCGATGACAACGACCTTTTCCGCTGCCGCGAGTATTATTTTGGTCTTTGGCTTTCTCAACAAGCCATAATGTTTTTAGAATAAAATAAATACCATATACTCATTTTTGTATTTTGGTATTGAAAATGGTTTTGAAAAAGGATTCTATTATGTCAATATATTTATGATATATTGTGGTTGAAATGTGGAAATGTTATCATTCCTTTATATTGGTTCTATGTTTTATGATTTTATATTGGTACTTGGACATTTTAACGGGTGGTTACGTTATAAACCATATGACGGGTGGTGCCGTGAATACCAGGATGGGTGGTTACGTTATAACCTCTAATGCATTGGGTATGGAAGACGACCGTATGGCTATTCCATTAAGTATGTATGGAAATTGGCTGTATGGCTATTCCATTAAGTGATATGTGTGGAAGTCGAACGTATGGTTATTCCAGTTAAGTATGTTTATGTCCCAAGTTACCTTTATATATGTTATGTGTTCTTTTTATGGGTTTTATGGTAATCCTTTGGTTAAAAAAAGGTAAGTAATGATACTTTATTCAGTGAAGAGTTTTTACTACTTCATGAAGGTGAAGTTATTACTTTGATAGAGTATATATGGTTTACTTGATGTTTGAAAAACTAACAGTTTTCATTCTTTCTGTATCCCTTACTGAGCTTTTTATGCTCACCCCAAGTTTTTTTTGAAATGTTCTCACAGGACTTAATGTGGAATAAGGTCAAGGATGGGATCAAGGGAATGTCATCCTATATAAAACATGGAACTAGACACGTTTCTTTTTAAGAGTTTTTTTTATTATGGAAACTTAGTAGAAGTGACTACTTTGTAATCTTTTGAGATGTAATAATTATGTTCTAATTCTCTAAAACTCTAAACCTGAAAAGATCCTCGACGTGAATTATTCATTTAATTCAATATTAAGTAAGGTTTAAGGCTGGGTCCATATAGTTGGTATCATAGGTCGGTTTAGACAACTTTAGGAGTTAGAAATGTGTTAAATTATAATTTGATTGAAATGATATAGCATTTACGGATTACCATGTTGCTTTGCCTAAGATATATCTGTGTTCAGAATGGTTTTCCACAGAGGAAACAAAGCAGCTATGTTGGGACGACATCAGGAGGAAGATAACCTTCCAAATCAGCAACCTGAGATGGTCGGAATTGGAACTGAATAGTTTGTTGCAGTGATGGCGTTGTTGACTCAGGCTATAAATGGTGGTGGTATCCATGCACGAGATCAGCCAGATCAACCGCAGAGGAACATGTTAGTGGTGGAACATTTCATGAGGCTATATCCGCCATCATTCAGAAGATCATCTGACCCTGTGCAATCTGAAGGGTGGATTAAAGCACTGGAGACGATTTTTGATGTCATGGGGTGTTCAGAACATCAAAAGGTTAGTCTTGCTATTTACTGTTTTGAAGGTGAAGCTGATCAGTGGTGGTCGATGGTAAAAAATATAAGGGATAGTGATGAGATTGAGGATCTTCACTGGGACGAATTCAAAGGTATGTTTCTTGAGAAATATTTTCCTAAGGTGGTTCGTCTTAGGATAGAGAAATAGTTCCTAGAATTGAGGCAGGAGGATGATTCAGTGGCTGCTTATGAAGAAAAGTTCACTCGATTGGCAAGGTATGCTCCAAACTTCATACGAGATCTTGATAGTAAAATAAACCATTTTTACTCAGGTTTGAAGCCAAAGTATCGAAGGGCTTTAGCTTCTCGTGAGATCAAAAGTTATGAAAAACTTGTTCGATGTGCGGAGAAGGCGGAAATGGAGTTTGCCGATGATCATGTGTTCTATGACAAACAACAGAATAAGAGGTCTAGTTGGCAGGGAAAGGGGAAGAATTCATCAAAGAAGCAAGGAGGTAAGAAAACCAAATATCCATCCTGTGAGAAGTGTGGTAAAATGCATCCTGGAGAATGTTTATCCAAGTCTAGTAAGTGCTTTCGGTGTGGTATGTCTAGTCATATTGCTCGTAACTGTAAGGAAGATGATTAAGCAGGAAATGAAAAGCCAATGGTAAGATGTTTTAAGTGTAATGTAATGGTTCATTATGAAAACGAGTGTACAACGAAGAACTCAATTGGGGGAATACACATAGACTACAAGTAGAAAGGGGTGGTGAAATCCTTTGCAACAACTTCAGCATATGTTGGGCCATCGAATGAAGTGGTATCAGCTCCAGGGAGATCAGTATTTTTCGAAAATTGACTTGAGGTCAGGGCACCATCAGTTGAAAGTAAAAGAAGAAGACGTTCTTAAGACTGCGTTCCGTACTAGATATGGCCATTATGAATTTGTAGTTATGCCTTTTGGGTTAACCAATGCACCTGCTGTATTCATGGACCTTATGAATAAAATTTTCCATGAGTTCTTGGATAAGTTTGTGTTTATGTTTTGAGGTTTGGGAAGAGGTTATGTGTGCCTTGTGATTCTTAGTTGAAGAATGAGTTGTTATGTGAGGCTCATAGTTCCCCATTTTCAGTTCATCCTGGTGGTACTAAGATGTACAGAGATCTGCGGGAGTATTACTGGTGGGATGGAATGAAAAGAGATATTGTTGATTTTACTGTGAAGTGTTTGACATGTCAACAGGTTAAAGCAGAGCGGCAGTTACCGAAAGGGATGCTTCAGCCTTTACCAGTGCCAGAGTGGAAATGGGAAAACATATCCATGGACTTTGTTGTGGGATTACCGATGGCATCTTGAGGTAATAATGCAATCTGGGTTATTGTTGATCGCTTGACCAAATCTGCTCATTTCCTTTCTATACGAGATACTTTCTCTCTAGATCAACTTTCCCGTCTGTATCTTAAAGAGATAGTCAGGTTACATGGAGTTCCTCTCTCCATTGTATCTGATCATGATACCAGGTTCACATCTAACCTTTGGAAAGGCCTTCAGAAGTCGTTGGGTACGGAATTAAATTTTAGAACAGCTTTTCATCCTCAATCAGATGTGCAGTCAGAACGAACAATTCAGACCTTGGAGGATATGCTATGAGCTTGTTCGATGGATTATCAGGGATGTTAGGACCAACATCTTTCTTTGGTTGAGTTTTCTTATAATAACAGTTTTCATTCCAATATACAGATGGCACCATTTGAGGCATTATATGGGAAGCAGTGTCGAACTCCAGCATTTTGGGATGAAGTGGGTGAAAGGAAGCTGATGGGACCAGAATTGGTAGAAGAGATGGCAGAAAAGGTTCAGTTGATTCAGAAGCACATGAGAACAGATCAGAGCAGGCAGAAGAGTTATGCGGATAACCGGAGGAAGGATCTATCTTTCGAGGTTGGTGATCATGTTTTTCTCAAGGTTTCTCCTTGGAAAAGTGTGATGAGATTTGGTAAGAAAGGAAAGCTGAGTCCAAGTTTTATTGGGCCATATGAAATTCTGGAGAGAGTTGGATCAGTTGCATACCGGGTGGCTTTACCTCCGAGTTTATCTCAGGTACACAATGTTTTTCATGTTTCAATTTTTAGGAAATATATGCCAGATCCATCTCATGTTTGAGTCCAGAGGTAGTTCAGCTGGAAGAGAACCTATCTTATGAAGAACAACCAGTCCAGATTCTTGACCACAGGGAGCAGGTGTTACGGAATAAGGTGATTCATCAGGTAAAGGTTTTGTGGAAAAACCATGTGATTGAAGAGGCAACGTGGCAATCTGAAAATGCTATGAGGGATAAATACCCCCACTTATTTTGATAAATGAATAAAATTGCGAGGATGAAATTCCAGAAGGGGGGAAGGATGTAACATCCCAGGTAAATAAAGAATAAAGAATTTTCATATTTATTAATATTTATGAATTAAATATTAATTTTAATTAAAAGGGGTTTCTACGTTTGATAGCATACTCGGTACGCAATGATGAGTTTCTTTGAAAACTTACGTTGCACACAAGTAATAAAATAATAAATGTTAGTTAACAAGTAGCCGTTGTACTGGCGGGAATGGATAGAAATAACTAAAATATGATTATATATGTTTTTAAATGTTTTTACATTTACCCAATAAAAGATAAAGGCTTAAAATACGGAAAGAGTTCAATTTTAGGCATTTATACCCTAATTTTCACGAAAGGTCCACTTATCACCTTTTGATGGAGAATCGTCATTAAATATAGTTTTGATCGATCTTATAAATTCTATTGGACCAAATATAACTCTTCTTTAGAATCGGGACATCAAAATTTACTTTGTGTAAATTTTTGGTACCTTTCTGATAAAGTTCATTTTTTCAATGTATAGTGTAAAATGTTGTATTTTAATTCAAAACCTCTTTTTAATCTAATTTATTTATATGATTAGATTATCTTTTGAATTGGTTTTAATGTGAAATTAGAATATATTTTTACAATTTAATCCAATGGTGGTCATTGGAATCAATTTCACTTTGAAATTGGACTAAAACTGGTGTCAATCTTTTGATACTTATTGTTTCATAAAAACACGCTATTTGCTCTGACAATGGGAATTAATTATTAAATTAATTAATGTTACTTACATGTTTTGAATTTTGTCAAATAGACTTCATTTTTGAATTCAGAATATCAAATATAGCTTAGGGTGAATTTTTGGTAATTTTCTGAAATACTCCAATTTTTGATGAATAGTGAAACCACTAAGTGGTAATCAAGCAAACTGATTTTTCAGTTAAATGAAAGTTTACCACTAATGTGTATTGAATTTAAAAAATCCTACATACATGGTTGTCATTAAGATGTAAAATGTGGTTCAATGAGATTAAAATAATTTTTTGGTGAATAGTAACTTATTAAGTTTTTAATCGCGATTAGTGGTAATTAGTGTAGTTTAAGGTAAAAATAATGCTTTAATAAAATAATATGAGATTTACACATGTCCTACCCTCATTGGTTGTGTCATGGCCGACCAATACAAGCCATGGGTCAACTTGGGGACCCCATGGAGACACTTTGGTTGGGAAATGACATAAATTACTTTTTATTTAAAGTAAAAGTAAAAATGACACAAACATAATATGTTTTACAAAAACAATTATTACATGGGGTTATAAAGATCATATTTTTGATTATAAATAGTCATTGGAAAGTTAAAAAGATTTCCTACATGATAGTATTTTTTTATAATTTTTAGACATTAAATAAATTAAATTATTTATGACATAATGATGATGCAGTGATGACATCATTATTTGACGATTTAAATAAAATGGAATGATAATGTAAAATCTATAAACTACACATTTCCAAAAATTATTGGATGGGTGGATTTAGAACCCTTATCACCTTATCCACGAATTATTTCAATGTGGGACCTTTTAAAACCGAAAAAACATTTTCAAATAAAGTAATATTTCTTTACTTTCCAAAAGTGCCCCTCCTCTTCTCTTATAAAAGGCCCCCACCTCTACCACCTTACACACACTCCTCAAGCCTTTGGCTCGGCCAACCCCTGCCCAATTACTCTCTCCAAATCCCTCTCCTCATCCTAGAGGATTCCCTTTGGGAATAATCCTTTTAAAGGAAGCCTTTAGGCTCAAATAAAAAGGAGTTACACTTTTAAAGGAAATTCATTCTCTCTTGTTCATTTGTTTTATTTTGATTCTCCAACCCTCTAAAATCTTTTTATTTACTTCTTTTGTAACAAAACCAGTATCTTCAATATAATAGGATGTTTTTATAAGATTTATTTGAGATACACTCTCACACAACTACATCAAATGGTTAAAGAACATACGGTTTCTGTGGATGGTGAAATTCTGCCTCCTGAAACGATGATTGTTCAATACTCATTTAACACCTTCAAAGGTGGCCATTATGATGTCACTATTTTTATATATGATATATAATATGTTTATATTTTCTTTAATCTTCTCTATTTTTCATTTTGGGTATACCTTTATGGTTTCCATTATGGGTAAACACGATATCTTTATTTAAGGAAGTGCGGACTACCGCCCCCTCAAAGTGATGTGATTCGTTAATGCCATATGTGGGACGTGTAAAGGATGGATTTAAAGTTATTATATATGTTGTTATACTAGAATTATAATATACCTCTATATCATTATTATTTCTTTCCATTAAAGTATGAGATAGAAATGAAAGTAGCGTTCATGCGTACGTACGGCTTACCGTCTCCATGAACGGTGCATTTCATTTCTTATCCCCAAATGTAATGTACTATTAAAAGTACATGTATATAATGGATATATATATAATTAATGATATATCTAAATGATGAATATAATTCTGGAATTAAAATATACATACCTATTATTTAGTTTTAATTCCATTAATATGACAAAGAAGTGAAAGTAGCGTTCATGCGTACGTACGGATTACCGTCTCCATGAACGGTGCATTTCATTTCTTACCTCTAAATGATTATGTAATATTATAAATACATGTATATTTAGGATATATATGATACATATTATATCCAAATCGGGAATTTCATTCTGGATATAAAGAACCATTGACCACACGAACAACATGTAATTGTAAGAAGTCCACTTTCGACTTAAGAACCCAATATTGACAAAACAAACATTATTAATGGTTACATAATGTTTATAACATGGAAATAAGTGATATAAAAGGAATAATGAACTTTAAAAAGGTTCTTAACCAAGTATAAATTAACTTAAGCTTATTATTCAGGACTTTAAAGAATGATCGAGTCAAGTCGGACCCGAGGTAAGGGACTTCGTCTCAATCTCCTTTCATTGAGGCATATTTCATTTTATACACAACTTTCTTTTATACGGTGTATAAACCCCTTTGACTTTTACTTTTATACAAAAGGAATATTTTTATATGAAGCGTTTTACAAAACGACAAAAAGGAATGTTTCTTTTAACGTATGTGGTGACAATGACCTTTTCCACCGCCGCGATTATTATTTTGGTCTTTGGATTTCTCAACAAGCCGTAATGTTTTTAGAATAAAATAAATACCATATACTCTTTTATGTATTTTGGTATTGAAAATGGTTTTGAAAAAGGATTCTATTATGTCAATATATTTATGATATATTGTGGTTGAAATGTGGAAATGTTATCATTCCTTTATATTGGTTTTATGTTTTCTGATTTTATATTGGTACTTGGACATTTTAACGGGTGGTTACGTTATAAACCATATGACGGGTGGTGGCGTGAATACCAGGACGGGTGGTTACATTATAACCTCCAATGCATTGGGTATAGAAGTCGGCCGTATGGATATTCCATTAAGTATGTATGGAAATTGGTTGTATGGATATTCCATTAAGTGATATGTGTGGAAGTCGACCGTATTGTTATTCCACTTAAGTATGTTTATGTCCCAAGTTACCTTTATATATGTTATGTGTTATTTTTATGGGTTTTATGGTAATCCTTTGGTTACAAAAAGGTAAGTAATGATACTTTATTCAGTGAAGAGTTTTTACTACTTCATGAAGGTGAAGGTATTACTTTGATAGAGTATATATGGTTTACTTGATGTTTGAAAAACTAACAGTTTTCATTCTTTCTGTATCCCTTACTGAGCTTTTTATGCCCACCCCATGTTTTTTTTGAAATGTTTTCACAGGACTTAATGTGGAAAAGTTCAAGGATGGGATCAAGGGAATGCCATCCTATATAAAACATGGAACTAGACACGTTTCTTTTTAAGAGTTTTTTTATTATGGAAACTTAGTAGAAGTAACTATTTTGTAATATTTTGAGATTTAATAGTTATGTTCTAATTCTCTAAAACTCTAAACCTGAAAAGATCCTCGACGTGAATTATTCATTTAATTCAATATTAAGTAAGGTTTAAGGCCGGGGCCTTATATTAGTTCTATCCAAATATTAGAAGTATGCATAACTTAATTGATAGTGTCTAAAATTATGGATTCTATTTCATTAAAAATAAACCTCTCTTACTTCTTATTTTCCTTCAAATCAACCATATTTTCCTATGACTATTTGGGAGTGGATTTTGAGGAAGATGTTCCATCACCCTTCCTAATCAATTTCTCCTTTTTCTTCATATGTAGCTCAACATTTTCTAATTAAGTACTATAACCCCTCTTTTTCCTCGTGACTTCAGTCCAGCCCTTCTCATTAGTGAGGTGTGCTTGCTTTTTTATCACTCGACAATTGATAACAACATGACCTATGATTCTGCAGTAGTCACAGAAAGGGATCCTATGTTCATACTCAATCCCAACCTCAATCATATATTCCTTCGCATTGAAAGTAATGAAATGAGGTAGTTTTGACTCAAGGTTAACTTCCACCATGACTCTTTAATATTTCCCCAGTTATTCTTTCAGTGTTCTTTGACCAATATTCAATGGGAATCCTATACAAGAGTTGAGGACATTTAAAATTCAGGGGTTCCAAAAGTACTAGTGTAATCCATATAATAGAACCCATATATGGGCTATGGAGTTACTATGAGTAAAAGGATTGAAATCATAATCCCAAGTGGAAAATTGACAGATACCTGGTTATAGATGTATATTTCCATGTTTCTAGACTCAGTCTAATTCCTCTTACGAGAGAATGATAATATGAAAATAGCCTCTCCTAAGTAGAAATAGTTTCAAATTGGTTAATCCCCAGCAATGGGCAATCATATGTTTTATCTTGTTAGCTAACCACAATGTATCACCTTGAAGGTAAGAAATATGACTGAGAATAGAAAACATAAACATTTATTCCATATGTTGTAGTGCATAAGAGTATGCTTCAAATAGAAATTATGCATCATTACATTTTTTAATCCTTGAGGGTGTCTTCCAGGATGTATTTTGAAGATCCAAGCCCATTAGGACTTCAAAAAAATAAATCTCTTTGATTATATGATACAAATAACGAATAGAATCTTCAGAGGGAGTTCTGACCACCTTTATAACCTACACATCATGTTCAAAGGATCTTTCCCAATCTAGATCGAAGGAACCCATTGGAGTTCAGATTTTTCAATCCCAATAGTAGTCATCTCGAAGATCCTCAATGTAGGGTTTTCAAAAAAGTTGTTCATGAGATCCTCTCTCAATAATCCTATCAGTCATTATTCCCTCCATTAGAATATTTAATAATGAAAATGTAACATTTATATTACATATTTGATAAATTACTTTTGATATTCATCCAATTTATTTGATAAGAATATGATAAGATAAAAGTTACTATTTCATATAAAAATCTATTTTTTATTAAGGTATTTTTACCGGCTTTTAATGGTAAACCAATTTTAAATATTAATTTTGACATTTTAATCAATTTAATTTGATAAAACAAAAGAATTTTTTAAATTCATAATTTCAATATTATATTTGGGTGAATTTTTTATATTTTTGCAAGAAACATCATTTTTTACTGAATAGTGAAAAATAATGTGTTTTGGTTAAAAATTTCCATGTCATTTAAATAATTATTAATATTAAATTATTTTATTAATTGTTTTAAAGTCACACATGATAAATTATACATCTATTAATACAATTTATTTTTTTAATCAATTTTACTTTTAAATTGAATATAAAAACAAAAACAATCTTTTGATCATTTTTTTTACTAAAACTAGTTAATCTGTCTGTCTGCAAGATTAGAATTAATCATTATTATTCCTCTTTTATGATTTGAATTTTTAATATACTACATACACCATAATAATCCAGATAATATTTTTGTTCTAATGAGATAAACTTATTTTTTTTTAAAAAAATGATTAGTGAAAGTGATATAAATTAACTACAATGATTAAGGTGTAATTAGGCTATAAAATAGACTAAAACCCTATTTTTATGGTCCCAAATGACCTCTAAAAATGTCCAAAAGCTATTTTATAGACTTATCACGGACATTAAACTTCTATTAAAGAGTTTTGGTGGTTATTTATGAAAATATTTATATAATAACGTGTGTACAACTTACTTATTTTCAAGAATACCAACTAAGTCCTTTTCCTTTCCTATAGAAGGCCACTAACTCTACCCATTCATGAAACCTCTTCTACCTATTAATATCAGCCAATACCTACAAAAATGGTCTCCCAAAATCCATACCCTATACCTAGAAGCCATTATGTGGTAATAATACCTTCCATGGATTTCTTTTTGTTCGAACCAAAAGAAGTTACCCGATTAAGAGGTAACACCTTCTCTTATGCTTTTTAGTTTCATTTCCATTATCCACTACCTATACTTTTCTTATTATATTATTACATAAAAAATAAAATTATCCTAAATATAATAGGATATTGTTATGATATGTTTTCAACCGAAAATTACACACATCTTCATATAATGGTTAACGAACAAACTGTTTCTTTGAACGAAGAATTAATATCTCATGAAACCATGATTGTTTAAATATCTGTTACTATCTCTTATAGTGGCCATTGTGATGGAAAATACATTTATAATATATATATATGTGTGTGTGTGTGTTATTTATAATGATTTTTAATTTTTTAATTTTTATTTTTAACATACATTTATGCTTTCCATGTTGTGTAAATACGATAACATCTTTGAGGAAGTATGGACTACCTCCACCTCAAAGCGATACGATTCGGGCTCACGATACATGGAATTTATAAATGAAAGACATTATTAAACATATTTTACATAAAAAAATAAATAATATATCAATTAAATAATTATATTTCTTAATATATATAGATATATATTTATATCATCTACTTTATTACCCCATCACACACATTAAAAGATAAAACATCGTTCGTAGACATGTGGACTACAGCCTCCTTAGCATGATGATATTAATTTTACATCACATAATTATATATATATATATATAAGTATATATGAATAAATGATATTATATTTATAATATAATTATCATTATGGAGATATTTTAGTTACTTATCTTTTTTCCATAATTATCATTTAAAAATGGGAATGTTACTCATGAGTAAGTATGCCATACCGTCTCCATGATTGTAACATTAATTAATTTTTCATAACAATATTTAATGATTTATTTTAAAAATATTATTGATTTATAAAAATGAATATCATTTCACGTTTATTATTATGTATATTCAATATAAAGATCTCTTTGACTATAGTTGACCTACGAATGTTGTTTTTGACACCTAAACTGAATTTGGTCAAAACAACCAATGTAGAAACACTTGTTGTATTAGTTGTAAAAAACATGGTAATAAGTGAATGAAAAGTAATTATAATGATGAGAAATATTCTGAATAAATTATAAAACTAACATAAGTTTATCATATATGAATTTAAGGACGTTCAGCCGAAAGGAAACACATGGTAAGAAATTGTTGTCTAAATTTTCATTCTGTGAGGCATAATTTATTGTTGTGAACCTAATTTATTATATATATATATGGATTACATACTTTCACATTGACATATAATATCATGAATCCTATTATATTTATGGTATTAAGATGTAAAAGTTTGTTATAATCACTTTTGGGGTTTTTTCATTCATATGTAATGGATTTCGTCTCAATTTCATTTCATTGAGGCACAATATATTGTTAGTCACATGGTTTAATTTATATGGTGAATATATGTCCATTAAAATTAAATATCATGAGTATATTCAATATCATCATATTATTACTTTCATTAAATTTTACTCTTTCATGAGGTTTATGATTTAAATTTTTTTAATGTCGAGTGGGACACTATAGATTGTTTAATTATTATTTTCCTCAAGACCACTCCTACAGATGTTTTAGTGGAATTTCCATTCGAGGAAATTATAAAATTTCTTTTAATGAAACCTTTAATTATAAAATAGTTATTCACCATTTTAATGTATAATTACCATTTTTCTACTCTTTGGAAATCACCGTGTTTTAAAAATGTTTTAAAGAAAGCCCGACTTCACTTCCCTCTTTAGACTGAGAACATGTTTTCTTCTAAAACCGATGTTTTATTAAAAGGGTTTCAAAAATGTTTTTAAATTATTTTTAAAGGCATTTTTCCATTTTTTTCATTTACCAATGTTTTAAATAAATATTCTTGTCTCTTTCCCAATGAGGAAATTTCTAACCTTTTTATATAAAATGAATAATATTTTTACCTTATACAACATGTATGGATTCATCCACTATTTTTTATTTGAAGCCTCATTTTCAATGTTAAAAGGATTATTTTTAATTAAATATATTATCAAAAGGTTTTCCAAAAGAAGATGATATTTTCCTCAAGAATATTTTTAAAACATAATCTTTTATTACATCAATGACAACAACTCTCTATTTTACTCAACATGGGTTTTTGTTATTGATACCATAATTATTATTTCCTTGGATGGTTTATTATTTATTTGGCCTTGTATTCTCATTAACTTACTTGATTTATATGTTAGTCACCTTGAAGTATTAAATTTTCTTTGATAATTGAGCATTGAATTTCCCCTTATTATCCATTTATTTTTTTAATGGATATTACTATTTCATATACTATATACCATTTTACATATGTTTCTTATATTGTTTGTTATTTTATTAATTGCGGAATTATTAATAGATCAATATATTTGATCCAATACAGTTATTTTATAATGCATTTTAATTTTTTATTCAATATGAGTAATGATTTGGGCTAGAAAAGATGGGTGGATCCCAGACATTATATACCACATCAATGCATCGACAGGTTCTCATGAGATGAATAATTGTGAAAATGATTTTCTACCCATAGTTTTAAACTGTCTAGTGTGAGGTATTAACTATAGTGGGTCTTCATGTCCCTTAGACATAACATTCATTATGAAACAATTTCCCTTATAGTAGTTTCAGTTATTATTCATCCATGAGATTTTGTGTCGACATATCTATGGATACATTTCGATTGATTTCATTGATTAAGGGAATGTGTTTTAGTTTCATACCTTTCCATATTTATTTTTCCTTTTCTTGTTATTTAAATTGATTGTGTTTCTAGTTATGTACCTTTATATATTGTCTATACGCATTGACTCATTATTTATTTTACTATATTTATTCCCTTACCAAGAATTTGAGCTTTCCCTTATTGTGTTTCTCTCCCCAGGAATCTATGAAGCATACTATGAAAGAAATTTGGGAATATAGTATATGGATTAGAGTTACCCTCAAAGCAATAGATTCGTTTAGAGGAAAAAAATATTGTGTTGTAATTAGTGTATCCATTTGTAATGCGATACTCATTTATGTATCTAGTTTAACAATACTACTAAACTAATCAATACTTCAGGGCTTGATTCCTTATAATCATGCTAATGTAATTGATAGCAGACACCAGCTATATGCTCTCTGGGGATGGGTCTCTATAGTCGGTATCAAAGGAATTTTAGTAGAATCCTTGGGAACTATATTTAGAAAAACCTATATTAGAGAACATAAGCCCATGATATAATATTAGGATTATTATAGATGAAAACCCTAGAATTTTGTTAATGTATAGATTATGTTGGTCTTTATAGAAATACTTACCTATCTGGATACTACAAGTGGATGTGGTTCTGGAATAGATGTACCTTGGAGTAACAAATTTGACCAGGTGTTCCAATCTTGACTTGTGGTAACCTGGTACATGCCATTGGGCCTTACTATAGACCTGGATTGATTGTCCTGGGGGATATACATTGGATAATCAAATTTTTCATTATAAAATATTATGAATGATTTGGATACATAATAAGTAACCTAGGATAACCCTTAAGAGTTTTATATTGAATATAAGGTGTGATGATTTAGAAATCCATCTAATGATATTTTAGATATTCTCTAGAGCAAGGAAGGACCTATATGGAAATAAACAGATTAATTACTTGTGTATTATTGTTGTATTTAAAACCATTATTAAAAATATATTTATATATTAACATAATTTTAAGGATTTCCATCATATTTATATTTGGAAATTATATTGCTTGTGTTTAATAAAAAGAAAACCTATAAACTATGTGTCAACAAATCAAATCCAACAAGGTTGTAGGACATGAACCCATGGTTGAAGAATGATAAGGGTTTCATGCCAACCACTGACCTATGAAATTTCCTGGTTAATTTTTCATTTTTTTTAGTTAAAAAATTTGACAAATAAATTTTAAGGATGATCCAATAAAGTCACTATTTAGGATTTGGGATAAATTTATTAACCATATTAGTTTTTAATGATAGTTATGGAAAAATAGTTAGACATTTCACTATTTTATAGGTCTTATGACTCATTAGTAGTTACTTTTAGATATTTAGGCACAAAAAAATGCATTGTGGGTAATTAATTTTTGGGAGAAAAAGGATGAATTATAATTTGATCGAAGAAAACCCAAACGT
Source organism: Viscum album (assembly GCA_963277665.1). Classification (NCBI taxonomy): domain Eukaryota; kingdom Viridiplantae; phylum Streptophyta; class Magnoliopsida; order Santalales; family Viscaceae; genus Viscum; species Viscum album. The sequence goes on along the minus strand of OY728126.1, from coordinate 764,233,817 downwards.
TTTAATTGTTCACATGAAATTGCAATCAACCCTGAATTAATGTTTCCTTATATTCTTAGTCTTAATTTCCCAGCATTAGGAAAATGAATTATAAATAAAATGTTGTCATAATATCTTAATTATGGTCAAGCAATTGTCTTCTAAATCATTAATGATTTTTGGATTTGAGGACCTTAACATTCCATTGATCATTTACTTGTTTATGATTAATGACCTCATTCACTCTTTATAAATATTTATTATTTTCCTCCAATTACATATCTCTACAATATAATAATGTTCTCATACTTAGAAACATTGTTATATGGTAGTCCATGTGACCTTTGTACCTTCCGTTCTATCTCTTATAGAGGATGACTTATGAAACCTTCTCACGATGTGGGGTTTCAAAAATAATAATTATCAAACCATCCATCACCATGATTGATTTTAAATTATGAGAACACAATTTAAATAAGGTGGGGAGAATGTGATGCCTCAAAAAAATCAAATAAAAAACCTTGTATTCAATACTGTATATGACATGTAACAATAAGCACGTAATGTAATATGATATATGGATACATTATAATACATTATAATATTTAAAATATATTCTATATATTTGAACACATGAAACAATGAGTGAAATAAAAGAAATTATAAAAATGTTAATGGTTTCGAATAAATTATAAAATTAACATAATTTTATTATACAATAATTTAAAAGATGTTTAGATGAAAGGAAACACAGGGTAAGGATTTATTGACTCACATTTCCTTCCATGAGGCATAATTTATTATTGTGAAACTAATTTATTATATATATATATGTTTTACAAACAGCCACATTGAAATATAATGTCACAAAACTTATTATATTAATTATATTTATATTTCTCATTTGATGGTTATCACTTTTGGGTTTTACGATTCATATATAATGGATTTTGTCTCAATTTAATTTCATTGAGGTGCATAATATGATTATGCACTGACTTTATTTTATATATTGTATATATTCCCATTTATATTCTATATCATGAATCTCCTTAATCTCATGATATTATTTTTTATATTGAATTTTAATCTTTTATGAGTTTTATAATTTAATTTTTTATGTGTTATGGGACACTTTGGAATGTTTGAAGATTATTTTCCTTAAGACCAATCCTATCGATATTTAAATGGAATTTCCACTCGATGAAATTATATAATCATTGTTTAACAAACCCTTTCAATATACTCTGGTAATTCATGACAATCTTCAGGTATTATTATAATTTTTCCACTCTTTAGTACTCAAATATTTTTAAAAATAATTTAATGAAAACCCAACATCACATCTCTCTTTAGTTGGAGAGCCTCTTTTCTTCTGAAAAACATTTTTTATTAAATGGTTTTCAAAGGGTTTTTAAAATTATTTGGTAAATAATATTTTACCTTTTTGTCTTTTAACAATGTTTTAAATGAATATTTTTGTCTCTTTATTAAGGATGAATTTTCTAACCTTTTTTCATACAAAAGGAATATTCTTTTTACCCTTTACAACACGTACAGATTCACCCAACATCATTTATTTGAATCCTCCTGTTCATATTAAAAAGGTTTATTTTTAATTTAAAATATTATCAAAAAGTTTTTCAAATGAAAATGGTATTTTACTCAAGAATCATTTTTAAAACTTAATCTTTTATTTCATCAATGCAATAACCCTTTATTTTACTCAACTTGGGTTAATTGTATTGATATCATCCTTATTATTCTTCTAGTTGGTAAATTATTTATTTGGCTAAGGATAGTACTCACATTCATGTATACAATTTATCTGTTAGCCACCATGAGGTATTAAATTTCCTATGATCATTTAACATTGAATTTCCCCTTATTATCCATTTTATTTTTAATGGATATTACTATTCCCTAAACCATATGCCATTTTTCAAACAGTGCCCACTTTGAAAGTTATTTTATTAATTGGGGAATTATTTATAGATCTTTATTTCTCATAAAATTTTGTTATTTGATAAGTCACATTATTTATTTTCATTATTAAATATTATTAATACTTTTTAAAGGAAATTATGGGTGGTTCCCAGACATTTTATAGCTCTTCGATGCATCGACAAGTTCTTACGAGATTAATAATTACGCAAATGGGTTTCTACCATTAGTTTTAAACCATCTTGTGAATGGCCTTGATTATAATAGGCCCTCGTGTTCCCTAGACATGGATTACATTAAGAAGGAATTTACCTCATTGTAGATTTAGTTATTATTCAACCATGAGATTTTGGGACGACATATCTATGGATACATATCATTTAAATTCATTGATTAATGGAATATATTTCAATGTCACACCTTAAAATATTTATTTTTCCTTATCTAGTTATTTTAATGGCATTTATTTTTAGTTATATGCCTTTCCATATTAAATATTTCCATTGATTAATTATTTAATCCATTATATTTTTCCCTTTTTAAGTATTTGAGCTCACCCTTATTATGTTTCTTCCCCCCATGAATCCAAGAAGAAAACTATTAAATAAATTTATGAATATACAAGAAGGATTAGAGTTATCCTTGAAGATGTTTATTTGTTTATAAGGAAGAAACATAATATATTTTAATTAGTGTATACATTTGTAATGAAATACTCATTTATGTATCTCATTTACTAGTACTACTAAACTGATCAGTCCTTCAAGGGATGATTCCTTGTAGTCGTGCCAATGTAATTGATAGTAGACACCAACTATAATTAATTTGGGGTGGGATTGAAACAATTATGCTCAGCCATGTTGTATTGATTCATTTACACATCTATCATCTTACAAGGATTATAGATCACCCATTTATTTAAGTTATATCCATAGGTGATTACTTGTAATAAGATAACATGAATTACATTAAAAAGGTAGATAATATGGAATCAAATAATGTTTATTTTTTAATACGTAAAAGTTATGTATTATCCAAATTTTCCAATTATACTATACATAAGGATTATGATTTTTTAATGATTTTATGATTATATATCATAAAAAAGAAATAATAGTTATGTTAAAAAAATAGGGATGGTGTAGTTTTTTAGAGTACATTTGAGTTAATTTTGGAATTGGGATTAGGTAACATTAGTTAAAAACCATAGTATGAGAATAGTTATATAATATCATCCAAGAAGATTTTTTTGTGAAATATGATAAACAGAGGGATTCCATAAGATATGACTTTATTTTTAATTTCACAAAGGAATAAATTATTCTCTAATCCTTGACTTATGTTTTTTTCAAACCTTTTCTATTTTAAAAAATTATGGGAACTAGGAGAAACTCAAGAAACAAACTGTGTGAGGGACAATTTAAAGATTACCCTGAGTGACATTCCTAATTCCTTGAGAAGTGGAGTTCAAAATTTCATGGAAATTATTACCCAACTATCTCAGGATATGAAAAATAACCTAAATAATGTGGTACTTTTTCATTTACCTAAGAGAGTTAGACTGTATATCGAATAAATTAGGCAGAAAAAAACCTTCGACATTTAGAGGATCATCTAATACACTTGTTTTGGATTAGTGGGATGAATTATTTTAGATGACCATATTGGTGATCCACTAATTTTAAAAAGAGAAGGTGAATCCAATCATATATCACTAATATGGAGGGACTGGTCTATGGTGGATAATGATTAAGAACACAAACACAAAGGTTGAAATTGGAGATATAGAGTGGGAAGACATTAATAAAATATTTATTAACAATTATTTACTTAGAAATCTTCATAATTATATCGATATATAATTTATTTAGATGAATATAAAGGAAGGTGAATAATAGAAAAATATAATTATCCATTAGTTTTTTTAAACCACACCATCAAAGGCATCTCTTTATTAGAGACTTTAGGAGTTATGAAGAAGTTGTTAGATGTGATCTTATAGTTGATATGGTGTTTTGATAATGGTCCCATGGATCTAGAGACATGAAACAAAATATTTAGTTTCATGCTGTTGGATCTAAGGTCAATGGTGGAATGAAATATCAACCACTCACATGTCAAAATTTTTTAAAGAAGCATCATGGGAACTACCTCAAAGTGATAGATAAATGAAATAGTATGATAGATAAGGCCACCAAGATCATTAATATCAAAGAGTCATGAATACTATAGATAATGTGATGGGGGAAAAGAGTTAAACACCCATAGTTCAATGATTAAATTGTATGAAGCAAGGGAAATATGCGATCCGGTTTGCTAAACCTCAACTCCTTGAGGGTAATCAACATCAACAACCACCAAATAAAAAAGATTAAGAAAAACCTTATGTGATCACTAATAGTAAAGTGTAAAATATAATTAAGTCACAAAAGGTAAACTTAATATTCACTTAAGAATGGAAAAAGTATTATTTGATTCTTTTTCAACACATTTCTTTATATCATGTAGGTTTTCTAGAACCAATGAATCAAAGACCCAATAACTTGAAGTAGAGATATCTGTAAAATCACATAGCATTAAAACCATTGTAATCTAAATGTTGGAATCTTATTCTATTGGTGTACCAAGAAAAATGAAATATATTTACATATTCCTAACAATCCCATGATCTTCTAAAAATGAATGAAACATCAAGAATATACTTTGGAAATTCCATTAATTTTGTGGTTGTTGATACACTATAAGAACCACACCTCCCTCAAATGGTTGAGTCAAAAAAGATATCAACCTTGGAGAAATGATCACTGTGAAGGAATGCAATTAAATATTTCTTTATGAGCTACCTATGCTTCCCCCAGATCATGAGGAAGAGTTCTTAATAGAACTCATACCCATAATTACTCTTATACCAAAGTTCCCAAAAAATATTGCCTCGATAAAACTATAGGAATTAACGAAAAAGCAACAATAGCATTTGGAAAAAGGGTTCATACACCCAAGTGAATCACATTGGGGTTTTCCAGTACTCTACTTAAAGGATAATGATGGATCAATGTGGCTGTGTATAAATTATTTGGAACTCAACATGATCACTATAAAGAAAAAGTATCCTCTTCAAATGATTGATGACTTTTTAGATCAACAATGAGGATCTCAATACTTCTTAAATGTGGATCTTAGTTATTGATATCATCAATTGAAGGTGAAAAAATAATATATTTAAAAGATTTATTTTCATTGAAGGTATGGGCTCTATGAGTTTCTACTGATACCATTCAGACATACTAATTCCCCTTCAATCTTTATGGTGTTGATGAATTGAGTCTTTAGATAGTACCAATAAACATTTGGGGTATTTTTTATCAGTGATATTCTCATATACTCCATGACTATAGAGGAACAGAAAAAAATATCTAAGGATTTTACTAGATACAATAAGAAAGGAGAAATTGTATTCCATGTTCAACAAGTGTGACATTTGGATGTAGCAATTCTCATTCTTGTGACATTTGATCATAAGTGATGGAATTTCTGTGGACCCTTAAAAATAAAATGAAATTGAGGCACAATCCAGACCCACTAGTGTCATGGAAGTCCACAGATTTCATTTATTATCAAGGTACCACCATTGTTTTGTGAGAAATTTCTCACGATTTTATCCCACTAACTAAGTTAACAATAAAATATTTAAAGTATGTCTTGGTGGAAGAATGTGAGGAAAACATCAAGGAGATATAGAAGAGGATGATCACTACACATTTACTAAATCTATATACAAGTAGAATTTATTTTGAAATAATGTGATACATCAACGAATATCTTGGGATGTGTACTCATATAGAATGATAAAGTGATAGCCTACGCCTCAATGTAGTTGTATATCTCTAATATGAAATACCCAATACTTAATCTAGAGCTACCATCTATTATTTTTTCCTTAAAAAACTTTTGGCACTACCTCTATTGTGAGAAGTGTGATAGATATACCAATAAAACTAGTATTAAGTATACACTCACACCAAATGAGATCAAAATACATAAAATGATATGGTTAGGGCTAATCATGTATAATGATTTATCTATTCACAACCATATGTGAAAGGTAAACAAGGTAGCAGATTCTCTTACTAGAAATGAACCTTCTACAATATATATGATATGGATTTAAAAAGACCCTATCTTCATGGATACGAAAAGGATGGATTTGGATATATTAACAATATAGAATCCATCCTAACTTTCCAAAATAATTTTCCAACCATCTTTCTAAGAGAAGACTAAAGAGACACAAAAGGATGATATGGAGTTTTAAATGATTTTGAATGAAGTAAAGGAAGGAAAAATAAATGAGTTGCACACATTGATGATGATGTGATATGTTTTGGAATGAGACATTGTGTTCCATTATCACATAAGATAAAGAAGGATCTATTGGATAATGTACATAGCTTACCTTGCTCAATCCATCCTACAAGCACCAAGATTTACCATGATCATTAAGAACACTACAGGTTGGAAGACATAAACAAGGACATTGTAGAGTATATATAAAAGAGATTGGTATGTCAAAAATGTAATGTAGAGTGTCCGAAGAACAAAGGGAGGAAGTAATTATTTATTATACTCACATGGAAATGGTAGAATATCAATATAGACTTTATCACGGGTCTTATAAATACATACAAAGGAAATAATGTGATATGGGTTTTGGTGGATAGACTCACCATAATATCCCAAATTATTCTCTTTTAAAAGATTTATTGCTTGATCAACTTTCCATTATATATGTAAATAAATATTTTAGGATGCATGGGGTTTTTATTTCATTTATATTTTATCATGATCCATGCTTCAAATATAAATTCTAGAGATGTATTCAATATGATTTCAATAATAAATTGAATTTCCCCACAGACTATCAGCCCAAAACTATTGGACAATCTAAAAGGTCTATTTAAATGCTCATGGACATTGAAATAGACTTCTAAATGTAATTAAACGGTTGATGGGATCAAAATACCTCATTGGTTGAGTTCTCATACAACAATATATTTCACTCAAGAATTCATATGGATCTATATGAAGCTATATGTGGTAAGTGTTGTATAACTTCAACATGTTGGGATGATGTTGGTGAAAAAATGATACTTGAACCCGGTGTGGTGCCATAGATGTCAGGGACGGTTCAGGACATCCATAAACACATTGAATATCATTAGAGTCAGAAAAAGAGATATGCTAAAAACCATCAAAGTGAATTAGAGTATGATTTCAGAGACAAATACTTCCTTATAATATCACTATGTAAAATCTTCCTGCTATTTTGAAAGAAAGTGAAGCTTAACCCAAGGTACATTGGCCACTTTGAGATCCTAGATTGCATAGGAGAAGTGGTGTATCACCTTGATCTTCCGCCAAATAAATCTCATGTTCATGATGTGTTGCATGTATATCTCTAGAAGAAGTACATACATAAATCATTATATGTACTGAATCTAGTTGTGGCACATTTGGAGAACATTCTATCTTATAGAGAGCTGTCAGTGAAGATCATGGACCATAGATACAATCTCCAACACAAACTAAAAAATCACCTTGTAAAAGTTTTTTTGGAGGAATCATATGAATCAATAGGCAACCTGAGAGCCAGAGGAAGCAACATAGGAGAAGTACCCTCACATGTTCTTTCATAAAAACCTATTAATTAAAATTTCAATGTGTTATAAAATAATTAGTAATATTAAAATAATTATTTTTAGTGTAAATGATTATTTTAATTTAAAGAATATTTTTATTTCAAAACTAATTTTAAAAAAATGGAGTCCATTTTTGATTTATAGATGTGTAATTTTTTAGTGATTTTTTATATTTTTATAAAATTGTTGATATTTTGGTGAATTGTGAAATACGGAAATTTATGATATAAGACAAATACCTGAATTACTGAGTCACGTATGACGTATGGATGAGGTAATAACCAAATGGATTGAAATATCTCAAACCTGTTAATATATTTACCCAAAATAATTAACATTTTTGAGAGTCTTGATCCAATATAATAAAATAATTAATAAATTAACCAAAAAACAACCCTCCCCTCCCCTATAAATACCACCCCTCATTACCCCTTCTCCTATTATTATTATATAATTATAGAATTTATCAATTATTCTTAATTCCTTTTACAAACCTCTTCCCCATGTCTCAGTGATGTTGGTCTCAAAAAAATACCAAAATCAAGTTCCTTAAGGAGGTTCTCAAGGAGACAACATTCATGAGGTAAAACCCTCAATTCTATTCCATCAATTTCATTTCTCTTATTATCCTATCATAAAATACCCTATCCCAATGTGTCGTGATAACTCTAATATATTATATTTATATATACTATAATATTATTATGTTAATGGAATATCCATCATCAAATATTTTCTCCTTTATTTTGTTTTATAAAATGAAAACATTATTCGTGACATGTCGCTTCACCGACTTCATGGATGAACAATTCGCATTATACGTTATCACATCCAATTCTAGAAATAAAACCATTATCATGGTTAAATATTATTTTATTAAACCTATTATAAGTTATATAATATTATGGATAAAATATATAATCATGATATAAAATAAAATGTTACAAGTTTGTGATGGTTGTAAAAGCTGCCAAAATAAATTAAGTTATTATAATAAATGTTTTATCTAATTCATCATGCACATACCATATAAATAAATGATATATAAGTACACTTAAGCTTATATAAGATCATTAGTAACATATAACATCAATTCTATAGAATATTTCTCTTTTCACATGAACTTCTATATATATATATATATTTACAAGAGAACTGATCATGAAAACAAAGAAAACAAACACTCCCAGAACGATAAAAGTAAACTCTATAACTCATAAATATGTCCATAAAATAAATAATTTTTTTCAATAAATATAATACATGTATAAGTTTTTTATTTAGTAATTAATTAATTAAATTTGATTGACTATAATATTAATGTGAATAAAACATTAAGACATAAGGTAAAGGGATTCTCAAACAAAACTCATTTTCTTGGTTTTATTCCTACTTCAATAAAAATTTATGTATATATATTATTTTAAAATTCCTAAAATATAATTTAATTATCCATAATATTTCATTTAAGGGATTTACTTGTTTTTATCCGATTTTATGACAAACACAATCAATTTATAAAGGAACTTATTTTTCCAAAACACATGTTGACAACTCTTGAGTTTTTTTTCTTTGCTCAAGAATGATAAATCCTATACGAGATATGTTTTCCCCCTTTCCTTAGTATACCCAAATTTTATTCATGATTAATGAAATTATTTTGAAACCCGTTATTTTATATGGGTTACATCATGAATTTTATTAACATATATTTTATGTGGCATACATAATTATTCAAATGTTATGATATAACGTATGCACCTATAATTATATAGATATCCGATCAAATCGGTAATGTGTTGTATTTCATGACTGAATTTGAAATATTAATGGATTTTATGGAGGTATTTTTACAATTTTGATTTTATTATATTTAATATATTTTTTACGTGAACGTGATGCTAGATTTTTTCACAACAATATGTGGTATTTGACTACTAAGACATTATGTTTCATTTTTATGAATTGCCACATTACATGAATTCAAAAAATTAGTACTATAATGATTATAATGATAATAAAATAATATTTTTATGATGGTTATTATTATTTTCACCCATGTTATATTGATTCATATATTTATCTATCCTCTTAATTTGATTTTAGCTCAAGTCTTTCTTCGATATATTTCATTAAGTGATTTTTTGTACTAATGATAATTTGAAGGAAAATAAGAAGATATAGAATATAGGATTGAATAATTTTAATTTTTTAATATGTAAATGTTATGAATTTTACTAATTTTACCAATATACTAAACCTTTTGGATCCTAGGTGTATAACACTTTTATGAATTTTTATCGTAAAAATGATTTAATAATTATGTAAGAAGAAGAAGGGTATATATATTAGGGATTTAATTATTTGTATCTTATGTGAATGAAATAATGTAACCATTGAATCTTGGCTACTAGGGTCTGGGTCTTTACATATAGTAAATATTTTTGTGAAATATAGGTACACCTAGTTTCTATCTAAAAAAACTAAATATAGAACATCCTTTTAAAATTTAAAATTTTAAAAAAAACATCCTCGAATAAAAAATTATTAATATCGAGAAACAAAAATATTTAGATATAATACAAATTTATGGGGCGTCTCATCCATGTGAATGACACTAGGAGGAGGTGACTAAAATTCTTGAATCTCATTAAAAATAAATATTACGTGGTTTATAACTATAAATTTTTTCTAAATTTAATCTATCCCTTGCTAAAGAATAAATCCATGGTATATTAACTGAATTTATGGGTAATAAAATTAAAAATAATGAATAAAATTAATAAATAACACTAATAATTTAAATACTTTAACACCTACAATAAGTATTATATACATGTAATCCATATATTGTTTTTGTACTTATAATAAAATATTTTCAATTATATACATTAAACAAAATATTGGTAAGTTATATAATAATAACAAGTATTAGTTCCTCATATTGTATATTTTTAAAAAGGTTTAGGCTCTGATTTTAATGAATATGCCCATTATGACAAGTAACGTGATGGGAAGGGAATATGGTACTTTGTTTTATTGAGGTGTGGTTTTGAATCCACCTCTCTTTTTGTATTACATATTTATATTTCAATATTGAAACCATTTTTATATAAATTTAATAGATTATATCTTATAATTTTATTTTATTTACCTTTCCTTAAAAGGTCTATGATCATTTTTAGCCTCAAACATTATAATATAGAATAAAATACATGGATATTAATAATTAAGATTTAATATAATTTTCAATTATAACTATAAATGTTTTATTCATTATAATCCATTATCTTATGAAATTACACGAATTTTAATGAATTAATAAAATAATTATTTCCATTTAAAAGATCACTGAATTCATATTTGAGTTATGAACATGATCTACAATAAATAGATGATGTGAATAGACTATTCCTTATTTTTTTCTACATTTTTAAAAAAATATGATCATATCATGTTAATTTACTAAAATATAATTACAAAATACAATGCCGATATCGATAAAAACTAATGAGATATTTATACATCTCTTTAAATTTTTCCATAAGTAATTTTATTTTCTATAAAGGTCATTTTATTTCATCCATTAATAAAAAACATTATCTAAAGATATTAAATCCCTATCTCAACGTTTTATATAGATTTTGTTGAGGATATTTGGAGATAAATAATATTAATCATTTTAGAATGTTCCTAAATTATTTTTGATTAATTTTCTTGCAACTTAAATGATGATGATTGAGTAATATAGGTGATAATGTTGTTGGAAAAAATGTATAAATATTAAAATGACATGATGTTCTACTAGGGGTTTTTATACCTATTATAAGATAAATTCTAGAATCAAAATATTTTTAAAATACCTAATTACTTTTATTTTTTAATTATTTTGGGTAATCTGGAGAAGAATTATTGTTTTCTTATGTATGACAACCCTGCTTTTTATTACAAACTTAAACATGATTTATTACATAAAATCATTACTTTATTAGTCATATAAGATCGGGAGGTCTAGTGTATTTGGGGCATAGGAACATTTCATAACAGCTTAGAACACAAAGCACACACCATATTTATTGAAAACCTCTTTTACATGACCACTACATTCTATCGTACTTAGCACTGCAAGGGATAACCTGAGGACATACATAAGAAAAGGGTGAGCTATAAAGCCCAGTAAGGGAATTAAACATGGAATAACATGATAAATTCAATACATGTTAGACATTAGGAATACCAATGGATCACAAGAGAAACATGAAAATAATGTCATGATAAAGCATGATAATCATAACAGGGAAATATGGCAACAACACTTAACTTGGAATTCGCATGAGCCAAGGCTCACATAACATGAATCATGAGTAAACCATAATTGCATATGAAGCACGAGTAAAACTTCATTTCACTTGAATTAGGATGATTCAACACCCATTTCACATAAAATATCATGTTACAATAATTTACCCAATGCATTGGAGATCTATTAGGGTGAACCCTTCTTAAACATTTCATTTAATGCACAAGTGTGCCCCATGGATCATATAACATGGAATCAATCAACATAATAAGTTAATAAATGATTAAGTAATATGAAATAAATACATGAAAGTACCATTCAATAGGTATATGTGCATAAAATTGAATTCCCTTGATAGAGACATTGATATGTTATTCAGTACACAATGATCTTGGCTTGGAAAAATGCGGTGCAATTCCGACAACATCTCGACGTGACATAAGAATTCATGAAAATGGTTGATGAGATTGGAAAGGGTGTATCAACATATGTACATGAAATGGATAGTAACGGGGTAATATAGATACATGTACAATGAAGGTAATGGAATTCAGATGCATAATACAAAATAATTACTTGAATGTAAAAGAGGAGAGAGAAATCCCTCACGAAATTTCATCATCGTAACAGGTGTACATGGGAGGCTTTAATGAAACAGAAATGTGTCTCCAATCATCCAAACATAATGAGGATTGTGTGGGGGAGTTTAGAAATCATACCCCAACAATTTTAATTAAAAAAAAGGGCATAACAACTTAAAGAAAACTGGAAAAAATGATAAAGGAAGAAATACCTTACTTGGATGTGTGATCCCAAAGGCTTGGGAGAGGGTTGAGAGAGGCTTTTTCAGAGATTAGGGCACAGTAATAGTATTATAGGTATAGAAGGATAGGGTTTGGTCGAACTACAAAGGCTTTTAGTGAAGAGGAAGTGGGACCTTGGGTGTGTTTATATAGGAAAGGAGACAGAATTTTTTTTAATATTTAGATTTGGGTCACCATACATTAAATAAATGAATACGACAATCCAGCCCATGATTTTTGAAAAAGTAATGTGGAAAAGAAATATTTTATACGTCTAATGGAAAATATTCTTAAAATATTGAGGGTGCTTTTTTGGAGGTGAGTCACACTCTCAAGGAAATTCATTTAAAAAGTGAAAATGTATTATAAATCTTGGATGGTCCACTAAAGTTTTGTGAAATAAATAAAACAAACCTAAAATAAAATTATTTTAATTGAAAAACCTATATTGTCTGAACAAATCATTTATATTATTTGATTACATCACTATTGGGTCATTATGAAGTCCTAAAACACATTATATATTAAAACGATATTTCATTTTTACCCCAAAATTCGACTATCAAAGAAAGTTATGAAAAAATAACCCTTGGATAATTTTTACATCCTGATTCCAAAAATAATATTCATTTTTTCTAAATAATTTTCTATATATGTGAATTTTTACTTATAAAATAAAAACTGACATTTATCAAAAATTCATGGGTTTTAACAAAAATGGATTTCAAACTTGAATAAAAATTGCAATTACATTCATAAAATTATATGATAATTTATATTTAATAAAAATTAATTTAGTAATAATAATATTTTATGAAAATATCATTTTGTTCAAAAATCCAATAATTCAACAAAATAGATTTCTTAGTTGAATATTAACTAAAAACACTATTTGTGCTTTAAAAACTATTTACAAAGCAACAATAATAAAATGAATGCACATTCTTTATACAAAATAATGTACATAGTCATAGTACTAGGGTCTTGTTACATAACCCCTTATAAAACCCACATAAGACCAGAGGTTAAGGTGTGCGATGGTGATAGACTCTTGGGTTGGATCAGATAACATCACTCGGGACGTAATCTCTATTAACATTCATTTGTCCCCTAGTTGGTTCCGCTCAAGCTTAATGTGTTCATGATTGGCTTGGTCTTGGTCAAGAGCGAAGCCCAATGATGCCAACACCATTCCGAGCTCCAATAAATGGGTTTCGTATGGGTAAAGTCTACTGGATGAGGCCATCACTTCCTTTGTCTGCGTAAATCAGATTTTTTAAAGCCCTATATTTATTTTAAACATGTGATCACTATTCAATAAATATATTTGTAATGGTAAAATTTTTTAATAGTATATTAAAAATACAAAACATAAAACCAATGAAGCTCAATGTTTTTTACATAATGGGACATTTAATTAAATCAATAGGGTTTTCCATTAATGAATGTTTGGGTTGTTACAATCTTCCCCCCCTTAAGAAATTTCTCCCTCAAAATTTTCATTTTCCCACACTAAAATAGTTGTGGGTAACTCGACTTCATTACTTCCTCCGATTCCCACATCACTTCTTCAAACTTGTTGTTTTACCACAACACCTTGATGAGGGGCATTGTCTTATTTCGTAGAACTTTCTCTCTATGATCTAAAACATTCAATGGTTTCTCCTCGTAAGAATGATAATCCTGCAACTATACCACCTCTGAAGAGAGTACACGTGAAGGATCTGGTATGAACATACATAATAGGGATACATGAGAGACATCATGTACTTTGGCCATGGTAGGTGGATGTGTTAGTTGATAGGCCACAACACTGACACGATTAGGAATCCTGAAGGGGGTGATGTACCTAGGACTTAACTTCCCTTAATTTCAAAAACTCATGACCTTATTCCACTGATATATGAATAAAAATACCATATCTAAAACATTAAACTCAATTTCTCATTGACGGATATCTACATAACTCTTCTATCGACTCTGGGTACATTGATATGCTGCTGAATGGTTTTCAGCTTCTCCACCATCCATTCGACCATTTCTTGTCCTAGTAGCTTACACTCACTGACTTCATCCCAACACGCTGGTGATCTTCACCTTTTCCTATAAAGGGCTTCATATGGTGCCATTTGGATTCTCGATTGGAAACTGTTATTGTAAGATAATTCAACTAGTGGAAGATGTTGGTCCCATCCTCATTTGTAGTCCATTGAGAAAGCTCTCAACATGTCCTCAAGTGTTTGGATTGTCTGCTCGGATTGACCATCGATTTGAGGATGATAGGCCATACTGATGTTCATTTCAGTATGCAGAGTATGTTGAAGACTCTTCCAAAATTTAGAGGTGAACCTTGGATCTCAATCAGATACAATAGATAGTGGTACCCCATGAAGCATTAATATTTCCCTGATATATATCTGTTCTGGTTGATACAGTGAGAGATCCTCCCGAATAGAAATAAAGTGTGTAGACATTTTAAGACCATCCACAACAACCCAGATTTCATTGTTTCCTTTGGATGCCTTCAAATGCTGAGTGAAAAATTCCATGGTGATGTTCTTCCATTTCCCTGCTGGTATGGGTAATGGTTTCATCATCCCCTTAGACTTTTGCCTCTCTGCCTTCACTTGCTGATACACTAAGAACTTGGATGTAAAGTACACAATCTCCCTTTTCATATTGTCCCAACAAATGTTTTCTCAGAGATCTTTATACATCATTGGGATCCTCAGGTGAATAGAGAAGGTTGAGCTATGTGAGTCATCCATAAGATCCTTATTTATCTCTGGATTAGATGGTACATATAATTGTGACCCAAATCTCAAAATTCCATCCTTGTCAACCATAAACTATGAGGTTTTTCCATTTCTGATTGCTTCCACCCTTTTCATAATTTCCACATCCTTTCATTAAGAATCCTTTATTTATGATTCCCATGTCCATCTTCATAAAATATATGAAGATAGAATTCTTTTCAATTCTCATCAATAATAGAATCATTGGATCCTTTATACTTAGATCATACACCACATTGTTCGCTTTCCCAAGGTGGTAATGGATTGAGCAGTCATAGTCTTTGATCAGCTCTAACCATTTTTGTTAGCGCATGTTCAACTCCTTCTATGGGAGTATTTACTTGAGGATTTTTTGGTCCATATATATTTCACACTTCTCCCCAAAGAGATAATGCTGAAAAAGTTTTAAAGTGAATATCAACGCAGCCAACTCTAGATCACGTGTCGTATAATTCTGCTCATTAACATTTAATTGTGTTGAAGTATAGGCAATGAATTTGTCATTTTTCAACAACAGACATCCCAGGCCATTCTATGAAGCATCACTAAATACCACAAAATTTCTCCACTTGTGGGTAAAGTGAGAACATTTTTAGTGATAAGCCTCCTTTTCAACTCCGTGAAGCTTTCTTCACATTCATCACTCCAAGTAAACTTTACTCCCTTCCAAGTTATCTTGGTAAGAGGGTTGGATAGTCATGAGAAATTTTCACAAATCATCGATTATAACCAGTTAATCCCAAAAAGCTACAGATATCTATTATCTATGTTGGCCTTGACCATCTCTATATTATAAATGTCTTGGAGGGATCCACAGATATCCCATTACTTATGATGATATGGCCCCAAAATGAGTCCTCCTTCAACCAGAACACACACATGCTGTACTTTTCATAGTGCTTCTCCTTCCGAAATGTCTCTAGTATAGTTCTTAGATTATCCTCATGATTATCCTTGGTTTTGGAGTATATTAGAATATTATCTATAAAGACTAGAAATTTTTTTTTGAGGTAATTTCTAAAGACTCTATTCATCAAGTTGATGAAGATTTAAGGAGAATTTGTCAGTCCGAAAGGCATTACTATGAATTTATAGTTCCCGTATCTTGTACGAAAAGAAGTATTGGGGATATCTTCCTTCTTCACCTTTACTTGATAAAATCCCAACCACAAATTCCCCTTGAAAAATTATTGTGCTCCATGATGCTGATCGAACAAGTCATCAGTCTAAAGGAGAGGATACTTTTTATTTATCATTATTTTGTTATGCTCATGATAATTGATGCAAAGGCGCATTGATCCATCCTTCTTCTTGACAAAGAGGATTGGTGAACCCCATAGTGAAACACATGGGCATATAAACCCTTTATCCAGATTTTCTTATAGTTGTTTCCTCAGCTTCTCCTGCCCTAAAAAACCATTCTATACAAAGTCTTGGATATTGGAAACTCCCCACGTATAAGATCAATTGAGAATTCAACATCTCTTCCTAGAGGAAGACCAGACAATTACTCGGGAAACACTTCAGCGAATTCCCTCACAATAGGCATGTCTTCCAGGATGGTTGCTTCCATGGACTCAATCATCTGAGCCAGATATGCATGCTCATAGGGCAGTAATATCCATGCTTGAGATGACATGTCTAAAGAAGATTAATCATCCCCCATGGACTTGTACAGAATCAGAGGTCAATTATCCATATGAAGAGTGATTTCCCTCTCATGGAAATTTATGTTGGATCTATATAGGAAAAGCCAATCCATGCCAAGAATTGCATCAAATTCCACCGAAGGGAGTATGAAGAGGTTCACCAGGAAGTTCAATCCACAAAATAGGACAAGGGAGGAGTTATATTCATGGGATTCAATGATTTCCCCATTTTCCGTACTCACCAACATATTTACTTACATGATTTGTGGTGGTGTTGAGATTTTTGTACTAAACGTTTAGGATATAAAAGAATGTGGAGAACCTAAATCAAAAAGTAAATTCTCTATTCTTGAGTGAATAATTATTTTACCTATCACCACTTTGTTTTCATGGTTCACTTCGGTGGTAGTGATGGAAAAAGATCCCCCTTGCATCCCTGGAGGTTGTGGGTTGCCTCCGAAAACCCTTGGCTTAGGGCACTAATGTGTAAAGTGACCCGATTCTTTGCAGTTGATGAAATGAACAATGTGTTGAGGGTTGAGTAGAGTGTTCGTCTCCTCTTTAATAGTTGTGGGTTTTTATTGCCGATAGTTAACATCTAGGTTCCCTTCTCTTCCACACCTAAATCATTTCCTCACCCCCTTCAGGAAATTTCCGGGGTGCTTCTTTTCGAACCTTTGGCATGTGGGATGCTAAATCCTCTTAGCACCATTGGATTTATCCATCAGATCGCCAATGATGAAGTCCACCTTATGCTTCTTATACCCATAATACCCATGAGATTCTCTAATATGCATTTAGACTTGGTGGGCACATCAGACAATTTCCTCATAGTTGTCGAAGTCACGGATTTCTAGCGCTTTTGGAAGGCTAGGTTTCATCACACCAATGAAGCGGTCAACCTTGAATTCGGGGGTAACAACATATTTGGAGGCATATCATGCAATCATTTTGTAGTTTTCCTCATATAATCCAATAGATTCTTCATATTTTTTTTGGAGGGAAATGAATTCCCTTTCAATCTTATGTCATAGGGTGCGTGAAAAATATTAATTAAAAAACATCTAATGGAAATCCTTCCATTAAAACACCTCCATCTCCTCCTATAGCTTTGTATTTTTGATCAATGCCCACCAATGATCAGATTCACCCTTCATATCATAAGAATCTAGGAGAACATTATCTTTTTCAGAACATTAAAGGATGGAGAAGATCTTTTCAATGGAGTTGATCCATTGTTCGACGATTGAGGGATCAGATGATCCATTAAAAGTAAGAGGTTGTCATCTCACGAAGCTCTCACTAGTGACTTGTTATTTATTAGGGGGGTTTAACATTCCTCTTGACCCATGTTTCTAGTCAAATCATGAGTAAACTGAGAGAGAATCATGACAAAGTTCATGATTCCCGCTCCGATCAGATTGGGCATCTCATTAGTACAATCATCACATTGATCTTCACATCGGTTGTAAGCCTGAGTCCTCCTATTACCATCCATTACCAGAATAAAAGTAAAGCTAGGGGTAACACATAAATGGTATTCCAAAGAAAAAATAGATGATATATACAATACTTTTATTTCCATAACTTATAAATCTATAGGCTTAAATCTATGTTATCCATGATCTACATTCCAACATATATTCTTAGGGGAATTTTTTCCCTTAATAATGGTTCATACTAAGCTTGTTAATTTACCAAAGCATTTCCCCTGGGAGTTTCATAATCAAGAGTGAAACAAGGCCCATTATCGTGCACCAGTTCTTGTTTGAGTCTAGCACAATGTGGTGTTTTTGGGTTTTACCCCTAGAATACATCGGTGCCGGAGCTGCCTCTACCTGCTCGTATCCAGACAGAGATGTATTTTATTGATAAACCACTTACTAAACACTCACCAATACATAGGTATGTTTTTATTATACTTATTAGTGTCTTTATTTATTCACTTGAGTTTTCTAATCCTAATCCCAAACATAAAAAATCCTTTCCTTTGATACCTACTATGACAACCCTGCTTTTTATTACACACTTAAACCTGATTTTTTATATAAAATATTCACTTGATACAACCTAGAAGATTGAGATGTATAGTTTATTTGGGGATTGGTAACATTACATAACACCATAGAACATAAAACAAACATCATCATTATTGAAAACTTCCTTTACATGACTACTACATTACCTCATACTTAGCATTGCATGGGATTACCTAAGTACATACATAAGAAAATGGGGATCTATAAGGCCCAGTAAAGGAATAAATATGGAATAAAATGAGGAATAAAATACATGTTAGATAGTAGGAATATAAATATATAACACAAGAAACATTTACAAAAAGGCATGCTAAATCATGATAATCATAACATGGAAATGTGGCAACAACACTTAACATGGAATTAGCGTGATCCAAGGCTCATTGCACATAGGGCATGATTAAACACTCGTTGAAAATGAATAATGAGTAAAACCTTGTTGTACTAGAATTATCATGATTCAACACCCATTTTACATGGAGTAACATGATAATATACTTTACCAAATGCATTGAAACGCTCTTAGGGCACACCCTTCTTAAACATTTTATTTCATGCATAAGTGTGACACATGGATCACATAACATATAATCAATCAACGTAATATGTAATTCCATGATTAATTAATGTGGAATAAATACACGACATTACCATTGAATAGGTATATGTGCCTAAAAGTGAATATCCTTGATAGAGACATTGGTATATTATTCACTTCACAATGATCTTGTCTTGGAAAAACGCGGTGCAATTTTGATAGAATAACGGCATGACATAATGATTAATGAAAATATTTTATGAGATAAAAAGGGTGTCTCATCATATGTACATGAAATGGAAAATATGGGGGTCAAATGGATACAGGTCCTAATGAACTTAATGGAATTTCTATGCATAATACATAAGAATTACTCGGATGTAAAAGAGGAGAGAGAAATCCCTCATAGAATTTCGGCATGGTAATGGGTGAACATGGGAGGATTTAATGATAGAGAAAAGGGAATCCCATCATACAAACATAAATAGGATAGTTTGGGGGAGGTGAGGAATCATACCCCAATATTTTTAATTGCAAAGAAAAACAACTTAAAGAAAATTGGACAAAAAATGAGAAAGGAACAAATCCCTTACTGGGATGTGTGATCCCAAAGGCTTGGGAAAGGCATGAGAGAGGATTATTGGGAGATTGGGGAACATTGGGAGGATTATAGAGAGTTGAGGTCAGGGGTTTGTAGAACTAAAAATGCTTTTAGTGAAGAGGAAGTTGGATCTTGGGTTGGTTTATATAAGATAGGAGAGGGAATTCTTTAATATTTAGGTTTGGGTCACCACACATTAAACTAGTCAATAACACAAACCAGAACACGGTTTTTGCTCATGGTTTTTTCCAAAGTGGAGTGGAAAAAAATTATTTTATAACTTCAGTGGCCAAAATTCTTAAAATATTGAGGGTGCTTATGTGGATGTGAGTCACACTCTCAAGGATATTCATTTAAAAAGTGAAAACATCTTATAACTCATGGAGGGTCCACTAAAGTTTTGTAAATTAAATAAAACAAACCTAAAATCACATTATTTTAATGGTAAAACATATGTTTTCTGAACATATGATTTATTGTATTTTATTAAATCACTATTTGGTCATTACGATGTCATAAAACACATTATATATTTAAACAGTATTTAATTTTCACTGAATAATTTGACTATCTCAGAAAATTATGAAAAATTCACTGTTGGATAATTTCGACATCCTGATTCCAAAAATAATACTCATTTTATATAAAGAATTCCATAAATATGTTAATTTTACTTGTACAATAAAAACTGACATTTATCAAAAATTCATCGGTTTTGACAAAAACAGCTTCCAAACAATAATAAAAATTACAACGACATTCATAAAGTTATATGATAATTTATATTAAATAAAAATTAATTTAATATTAATAATATTTTATTAAAAAATTATTTAATTAAAAAATCCATTAATTCATCAAAATAGATTTCTTAGTCGAATATTAACTAAAAACACTATTTGTGCTTTAAAAACTATTTAAAAAGTAAAAATAATAAAATGAATGCACATTATTTATAAAAAATAATGTATATAGTCATAGTTTTTGGGTCTTGTTACATAACCCCTTATAACACCCGCATAAGACAGAAGGGTCAGGTGTGCGATGGTGATAGACTCTTGGGGTGGCTCATATAACATCGCTCGGGTTGTAATCTCTATTAACTTGCATTTCTCCCATTGTCAGCTCCGTTCAAGATTAATGTGTTCATGCTCTGCTAGGGATTGGTCCAGACTGAAGCCCAATGAAACCACCTCCTTTTAGAGAATTGAAAAATGCGCTTCGTATGGGGAAAGTCTTCTAGATGAGGTCATCTCTTCCTTTTTCGGAGTAAATTGTATTTTTGAAGCGCTATATTTATACTAATCATGTGATCAATGTTCAACGACTATATTAGCAAAGATCACATTTCTTAAAGATATTCAAAAAATCGAAAACATAAAACCAAATAATTTCACAAAAATTTTTACATAATGAGACATTTAATTAGATCAAGATTTATTTCCATTAATGAAAGTTTTAGTCGTTACAATATGTTTTAAAGGTAATGATGTAAATCAGAGCAAAAACCATGAATCCTTAGTTTCAATGTCATGTTTTGTAACATCCCAGGTAAATAAAGAATATGAATTTTTCATATTTATTAATATTTATGAATTAAATATTAATTTTTCATTAAAGGGGGTGATATGTTTGATGGATACATGATAAGAAACAATGGTTTTCTTTGAAATCTTATGTTTCACACAACGTTGAGTTATACTGAAAAATAATAATATATTATTATTATTTTAAATGGTAGTTAACACATAGTCATTGTATTGGAGGGAATGAGAATAACTAACAAAAATATGATTATATATGTTTGTTAAATGTTTTTACATTTATCCAATAAAATTTAGTGTCTTAAAATGTGAATGAATCCAGTTTTAGGCATAAATACTCTAACATTCCTTAAAATGTTGATTTACCACCTTTTGATGGAGAACCATTTTTAAATTAGGTTTTTGTCACTTTTATATATACTATTTAAAAACATAAAATTCTTCCTTATAATTGAGACATTAAAATTTACTTTGGATTAAATTATGATATTTTTCTGACAAAGTTCATTTTTTAATGAATAGTAAAAAATACTGCATTTTAATTCAAAACTGCAATTTAATCTAATTTATTTACATGGTTAGGTTATATTTTTAAATGGGTTTAAAGTGTAATTAGATTATATTTTTACCATTTAATCCAATTTTTGTCATTTTAAGTAATTTCACTTTGAAATTCGACACAAAAAATTGTCAATATTTTTATTGTTATTATTTCTTAAAAACACTTTTTTTTGTTTTGACTACAGGAATTAATTTTAAATTAATTTCATCCAATTATGTGTTTTGAATTTTGAAAAATCAATTCTATATTTGGAATCAGGTGGTCCAAATTGTGTAAATAAGTAACTTTTATTATAAGAAATTATGAATATTTACATTAGTAAATATTTTATTTAACATGGTTAAAGGGTAAATTTGGTAAATAACAGTGAAAAATAATATTATAATAACTTTAAAGTAAACATAAACATGTACAACCATATTTAATGAGATATTTCTAACCAATGGAATCACTGGGTCGATTAAGGGACCACATGGAGCCACTTGGGAGTGATAGTGACACTTCATGTTAATTAATTTAATATTAAAGAAAATATAACATAAACATATTTATCTTAGTAAATTTTTTTTATAATTAGTTATATTAGGGATATTTTGAAATATAAATATTAATTATAAACATAAAACTTTTTATTACATCATTATATTTTATTTATAATTTTAAGTCATTATATAAATAAATTTATTTGTGACACAATGACGATGTAATGATTACGTCATTATTGAATGTTTTAAATAAATGAGAATACAAATACAAAAATAATTTTTTTTGAAAATTTTTTATGACATACAATATTTTTAGAGATAATAATGACTTTTTATCTTTTAATTAATGATGTGTTTTTGAAATAATCATGTTTTTATAGATTTTTTAAATGTCAGGATTTGAATATTTTATAAATTGACATAAATGAGTTTTTAAAACAACTAATATTTTATTAAATGTTAAAATAATACTAAAAAACTATGATTAGTCCAAATGAAATATATGATGTTAAAAATTTCATTAATGATACAATTTTTGTCTCTTGGAGTTTTATATAAAATATATTAACCTTCTAGTATGAATATGGTAAATGTAAAATAAGTTTACCAAAGGGTAAATAAAAATGATAAGGATTAAAAAAATATCCAAAACCTATCCAATTCATATTATATTATTTTATTTAGACTTATATACACCTTATATTATAATTAAATATGTTTTTTATCTTTTTAAACATAAATTCATTTTATAATAAAATAATACTTTCATACTTTACTAAAGAGCCCCTCCTCCCCGTTATAAAAAGGCATCACCTCTAACCATTAGTCACATTTATTGAGCCCCCTAGTCTCATCCAAACACTTCCCAAATAAGTTTCCAACATCCCTATATTCCACCTAGAAGCCTTACCTTAGGCATAAGTCACTTCAAGAAATCATTTTGGTTTAAACCAAAGGGAGTTATCCAATTTAAATGTAACATCTTCTCTTAAGTTTATTTCATTTATTTTACTTCTCCAAACCACTAAAATAAATTTATCACATTATTTTATAACAAAAACAGTATCATAAAAATATAATAGGTTTTTTTATAAGAAATATTCTAACTAAACAAACACACACCTCAATATAATGGATACGAACATACTGTTTCTGTGGAAGGCAAACTACTACCTCACAAAACGATGATTGTTCAATTATCTCATACCACCTCTCAGGGTGAAAATTATGATGGAACTGTATTTATATGTGATATATATTATATTTATATTGTATCTATTTTAATATATTTTACATTTATATAATACCTTTATAGTTTCCATAATGGGTAAATACGATAATTTCATTTGAGGAAGTTTAGAGTACCGCCCCCCCCCCCCCAAATGATATGACTCGTTCATGCCATACGTGGAACATACAAAATATAGTGTGACTAAAATTATGTAACATATATAAATTATGATATTATAATGGAATAATAATATACCTATGTATTATCATGTTTTCATTACATTAAATTTGAAATATAAATGAAAGTAGTATTCATGCGTACGTGCGACTTACCGTCTCCATGAACGGTGCATTTCATTTCCTATATCCAAATGATATGTACTAATAAAAATACATATATATACTATATATATCTGATATATAAGATATATAAATCATAAATATAATTCTTTATATAATGGAGTTTTTACCACATTGACAATTTGTAATTTTAGCAAGTTTATTTTTTACTCAAGTACCCAGTATCGACAAACAGACCGATATTAACTTAAATAATTATGTAATTTTTATAACATTGTAATAAGTGATATTAAAGGAATAATAAACATGAAAAATGTTCTTAAACAAGTACAAATTAACTAATGTTTATTATTTAGGATGAACAGGGAATATACAAGATGAGTCAGACTAAAAGTAAGGCATTTTCATCTCACTTTTTATTCCCATGAGATTCATGCTATATTTGCCACTATTTCATTTTGTGTGGTATAAATACTAATCATGAATGTATTATTTTATTAATATAATTTAATTTATGGGTATTTATAGCTTCATTTTATGACCCTTATTGCATGTGGTGTATGTTTTATAAGTGACCAAAATGGCAAGGGAACCTTTAACCCTCATCTTCTAATCAAAGACTTCTTTTATGTTATGTATTTAAATTTAAATTATCATATGTTGGGATATGGTATTATATATCCTTATTTCTGTACATTTTATTTCCATGTGATGAGTTACCCTTTTATCTCTCATCAACTCATTTTTGGAATTTTAAAGCGACATTGTTTGGCTGTCGAATTTTTGTAAGAGAACTTCTTAACCCAATTTCAAATATTTAGGTTGAAGTTATACTTCATGATTATGTGGTTCTATGAATATGTGTGAATGAACTATTATTATTATGCACATAAGATCCACTTATATTGTCTGTATTTCTATTTTTCACACATAATTATGTCATTGATTGGTCGTTAATATAAAGATATGATCTTTGCAAGGGACTTTGTTTCAATTTATATTCCATCGAGAGTTATTTGTTGTTATACACCTATTCACTTTTTTGACATATTATATCATGAATATCTTTATTCTAATGATATTATATTCTTTGATTAATGTTATTCCTCAATTATTTTTATTCAAGTGTCTCTCATTTGGTTAGTGTCTCTCAATTATATCATGAATATCTTTTTTATTAATGTTTTCCAGGTTTTAAAAATGGTTTTATGGATTAATTTATATGGACATGAATGTTTTGAATTTTTTTTGAAATGCTTTAAAGTGGTGTGGTACACTTTGATTCAAAAATATTTTTATTAAATGTTTTAAATGATTTTGAAAATGGTTTGATAAAGCATTTATTATGTCAATATCTTGAAATGATATATTGTGATTACAATGTGGAGATGGTATCTTTACTTTATGCTTGATTTATGTGTTTTGAATATGTTATGTTTATTGGGAATTTTTTACATTTACGAGTTGTTCCGTGATAATCCTAGGACAGGTGAGCCCAGGATAACTCGCAAATGCACTGGGTAACGTGACGGAGGAAAACGTTAATGTTTATACAAAGAGATTTAGGGAATATACTATGATGGGTATTCCAAATATAACTCCCTATTTAGTTGTGAAAGCTACAATTTATGTTTGTTATAGATGCCAAAAGTTACATTTATGATTTAATATTTCATTATGTCATTCATAAATCTTATGATTTTGTGAGGTATGTTAAGAGCTTTATTTTATGATTGAAAAGTATGATTTCATTGATTTGTTTGTATTGATGCACTATTGTTTTCTTTCTCTATTTTAAAACCCTTAATGAGATTTTTATGCTCATCCCATGTTTTTGAAATGTTTTTTCCTAGGGTACAAGGAAGGTTAAGGGAATGGAATAATTCAAGAAGATTTATTTCAAGAAAATAATTCTGGTTTTATTTTAAGAGTTATTATTTTGTGAAAAAAAAATTGTTTAGAGTAGTAGTGTCTACTTAGTAATATTTTGATATGTAATGTAATAGTTATGACATAATCCTATAGAACCATAAACATGAAAAGATCATCAATGTGAATTATTAACTTAATTAAATATTACATAATGTTTAGGTCAGTTCATTACAGTTTGTGTCAGAGGTTGGTTTAGATAACTTTAGCACTTAGGGTGTTATTTAAGAATAAGTGAAATAACCATAATGGTTAGTATATAAAAAATAGTCATATTTATTTTAGATAAATTGAATGGGTTTAAGAAAACATGATTAAGTATATCATAGTTTTTACCCTACTTATATGGTATTATATTTTGATTTTGATGATATACTCACACTGACCATTTTGGTTTTAGTAAATGGATGGATCTAGCAGGAACCAAAATAACAATAGATGTGAAGAAAAACTATGGTGATTTTCTTAATGAGACACCAAATGAAATGGGAGTTTCAATGATAATTTGTGTGGTTAAAATATATTATGGTTATTTTTGATTAATGTTTCTCATTTTGGGAATGTTATAAAATTATATAGTTTCTATTAAAAAAATGACATCACATAGACTGTGTGTGTAACACCCCGAGATTTTATGAAAAATATTATTTTAATTTCACTAATGTCTTGTGTTGTATTCTACACCAAGATTACCTTGCGCTATACGCAACACCGTATTAGCTTACAGTATACACAACACTATTCTTGGACCGTGTTACACACAATTTTGATAATAGTTATTCAACACAACATTGAGTATATATATATATATATATATTCAATGTATAAATGAAATATGGTTGGATTATGTTATACGAAACAACTAAGGATTCATTCACAACACGCAACCCTGACATGGCTTGCATTACACGCAATCGCGACCTTCATCAATAGCGTGTGTTGTACGCAATACTGGGTTTTAATAAACAATGATATATTATTATAATATTGTCATGAACTAGCCGTTATGAATAGTGTTAACTAAATTTTGAATTTTATAACATTATTATTCATCTTACACATTTCTAGAACATGGTATAAGAACAAAATAAATTTTTCGGGTAAAATAAGTATTTTTCAAAAAATGCAGTTTTGCCGCCTTTTGATGGCGCACCCACTTTAAATCTAGTTTTTGACATGTTTATAAGGTAAATTTGACAAAATAAAATTCTTATTTTGAATCAGGATATAAAAATTTACATTAGATAAAGTTTTTATATTTTTCCGATAACTTTTATATTTTAATGAATAGTAAAAACACGCTATATTCTAATTAAAAACAACTTTTTTCATCGTAATATCTTATGTGGTTAAAATATAATATTGAAGGGTTTTAAAGTATAAATAGAATATATTTTTACCATTTAATATAATGTATGACATTAGAATTGATTTTACCTTGAATTCGTAGGTTAAATCAATTCAATCTTTTGCAATGTTTTAAAGAAAACCCGTTTTCTTTCGACAATGGGATTAATTTTAATTTAATTTATGCAACTTTTGTGTATTGAATTTGGAAAAATGGATTCCATATTTGGAATCAGTGGATCCAAATTATGTTAATAAGCTACTTTTTATTTTTGGGAATTATGAATAGTAACTACGGTAAATTTTATTTACCATAGTTAAAGGTAAATCGGGTAATTAAGGGTAAATATAATATTTTAAAATTACCATAAAAAATGTCAAAATCCTATTTGATGACTAAAAGTCGACCCATATCACCTAAGGGTCGGATTAGATTCATTTAATTAAATTTTGTCAATGAAAACAATTTAATTATTATTAAAACCAAAGAATGTGACAACATATCACTTTCTTAAATCCTATAAGTATAATAATTTTAATCTAGTGATAAACTTTATGAAACATCGAACATGAATAGTTTAAAGAAATCTAATACATTTATCTACATTATAAAAATTTATTTACAATTTTTAGGGATTAAATAATTGTCATTTATTATGACACAAATATGATGCAGTAATTGTCTTATTAATGAAATATTGCCATAATTGATGTTATAAATGCCCAAATAAAAGTAATTTAAGACTTTTTATGACTTAAACTAATTTTCTAGGTTAATATTACATTTTATTGTTGATTTAAGTAACTTGGATCGAACTTAGCATTCTTTTATTAATTTCATAAAAATCATGTACCAAATAGTGTCAAAATTGACATAAAATAGTTTTTAAAACAAATATTATATTATTAATTGTTATTTTATTCCTAAAAATCTAAGGTTCGGCCAAATGACTTAGATAATATTATATATATTAATAATAAACAACTTGGGGTTCTATTGGTTTGATATAGTAAATTTATTAACCATATAGTGTAAGAAAATAAAATGACACGGTAAAAGTTAAATTATTTAACTTAGAGTTAAATCTAATTGATAAGGTTAAAACAATAACCTAAACTTTTATAAATCCTATTGGATGATATTATTTCGACCCATCCCCACCTTAGCCTCGAAATAAATCAATTTTGAGCTATTTAAAACCTAACTTGACTTTATAATAAAATAATATTTTTAGTTATTCCAAAGGGGCCCCTCTCCTCCCTTATAAAAGGGCACCTCCTACCTCTCTTCCTCACACAACTTTGAGCCTTAAAGCTCGGCCAACCCCTGCCAAATTCTCTTATAAACTTCCCTAGAAACATCCTAGGGGTTCTGGTCTTCCTCAAAGACCAATTTTAGTGCCCTAAGAGGAGGTCTCAAAGAGGCGCTTCAAAGAAGAGGTAATTTCCATTACCGATTATTTCACCTTTATTTCTTCTTCCACTTCTTCTTATTAGGTTGTTTCATTATGAAGTAATAACATCAGTATCACTCATATAATGATATGTTATTATAAGTATGAAACAGTCCTATTTCACCATCTATCCATCCTACGGAAAATGAAATCATTGCGCGTGCGTACGTACGGAATACCGTCTCCACGCCGTGGTGAAATCTATTTTCCACCACCACCTTACATGGATGGGTATAATGGTGTAAATAATAACTATATAGTATTATTTTAAAGTGATATTGATTCTGAAATAGTATACATACACTCCAATTCAGTCCCACGATCATGAGAATGATATCATCGCTCGTGCGTACGTACGGACTACCGTCTCCACGACGCGATGACATTCATTCTCCACATTAACCATTCATGAATGATTATAAAGTATATATAATGAATAATAATGAAATATATTACATGTTAAATCTACTGGATTTATGTATATATATATATATGTATTTCATCTACTTACTTCCATTCAAGACAATAAGGAAAGGAAAACAGCGTTCATGCGTACGTACGGACTACCGTCTCCATGAACGGTGTGTTTCATTTCATTTATCTATCTATTATATATATATATATATTGAATATATATGATATATAAATCATGTTTTATATTCTTGAAGTAAGTAAATCATGATATAAAAAATAAAAATTTCAAGAACAACAAGTCCAAACACCTACGATAAATGAAACGATTTTACCCAAAACGCTTCTTTAACATGGAATTTACAAAAGAACGGGTAATATAAAGTCATAAGTGAACCATATATGATATCATAACAATGAATATGATTCTGTAATAATTTAATGACATTATTTAAATAATTATACAGGAGGTTCGGATACGTACAAAGCATATCGGACATAAGGTAAGGTAAATATCACAATCTCATTTTTATCCAAGATTGTTTATACTTTAGTATTTACTGGGGTGTATTTTATCATCCACATCCATGTTTCCTAAATATGTAATATTATTTCCATTCTCCTACAATTTTTTAAATCCAATTTTACCCTTCGGTGAGTTTTTACTAAAATTTATGAAATGAATCTTTTGCATTTTTTCGTACGAGGTACTTTTTGACTTTTCCGACAAAAGTACGAGAAGAATGTTTTTTTTAACTTATATGGCATGAATGGATTTTTAAAACATTATTTCCAAGAAGCTCCCTTTACAAGTTTTCAAGTTTATTTTTAAATCAACTTCTTTTAGTTTATAATTGTACGACATGTTATGAAAGGAAAAGTGATTTTGAAGCAGAAAGGATATTTTCCTCAAGAATGGAGTTCAAGTGTTTTATCAAAATTATTTTCCATCTAAGATAATATAGGGTTCTGTTTCTATCCCTATTTTTACATGGATTTGATTTTGTTGTGATGGAAATATTTTTATGAATTCCTTTATCTTATATTAATTGTTTTATGATGTCATGTTGTTTCAGAATCCCATTTTTATTACATGGGTTATGCAATGATGTATGATTTATGAATTTGTGGCACACATAAGAATGGTATCATTATGAGTTGGTTGGGACCTATATCTCCCTCCAATTCATTGGGTAAAGATTTTATAACTCATGAGATAGACATGGCTGGAATGGTATGTTATACCGGTTCAATGAAACAGGACTGAAACGAGGGTGACTCAGTTCAGAAAGGGACTTTGTCCACTAAGATAGTCTTGGAAATGAGTCTTGACTAACAAGAAATGATTCTCTATGATTATGTGTGTATGCCACAAAGTTTCATGTTTTATGTTATGATTATTGGGATTTCATTTCACTACTATTATTTATCCCATGTTATGAAATTATGCTCTCTTTTGCAGGTTAAGATTTCCAAAATATTATGTTCTTATGAATATGATGTGATTGATATTTCTTTTGTTTACCCTTACTGAGAATTTTAGCTCACCCTTTTATGTTTTCTTTTCCCCAGGATATAAACAAAGGTTTTCGGTAAAAAAGGGGAAGATCTTTATGGGAGATGTTGAAGATCTTTCACCACATTTAGAAGATTATATTCCGAGTTTCCAAAGACACTAAACTATTACGGTCCTTGTGTGTATGTTTTTGTTACGTATTACGTATTACGCAAAAGTAATGTAATGTCCATGTACGTTAAGCTTCGGGTCTCTACAGTTGGTATCAGAGGAAAGGTTTAGTCAACCTTTGGAAACTAGGATGCGAAAATGTTAGTGAGATCCCTAGAGATATTTCTAAGGTATGTCTAGGGATGTCCCTAAGGTTAAGTATACATATAGGTTATAGTACTAGAATTACGCTAACGATTATAGAATTAAACCTAAGATGTTAGATATTGAAGGTAATCCCCCATTATTATGTTGTTTTACCTAGCATGATTTTTGCATCTCACACTATTCTTTTTGGGTTTTAGAAAATGGCTGGAAACAAGATGATTCACGATAATGGAGGATATGATGGACAATGGAATGATATAATTCATGAGCAATCAAATGAAATAGGATTTGGAAGTCCAAACATAATTATTATGCCTAATCAGCAATCTCATAATATGATCAATAAAGTAAAATTTGGAAAGTTTCCTGACTCGACTAATAAGAGAAAGATGGAGTTTCATGATGATCATAGAGGAAAGAAAGTTCAATTTCCCCTATGTAAATCATGTGGGAAGAGGCATCAAGGAGAATGTTTCAAAGGAACTGGAAGATGCTTTGGGTGTGGAAAAGGACACAAAGCCAGTAAGTGCAAAGGAAAATGGTTCAGTTAACACCAGGGATGAGGATAATGGTATTGATACGACATCAACAATGGTTAAATGTTTTAAATGTGGAATGTACGGGAATTATGAAAACCAATGTCCTAAGGGAAAGTCTCATGTAGAGAATCAGTATGGTCGTATGGGTAGTATTTATGTGGATGATGATAAAGAGACTACAAATGATATGTGAGATGAAAGAATTGTTGAAGCTCAGTCAATGGTTTAAAAAGGTAGTGGAATGATTAAATGTTTATCAAGTGTAATGTTGTACTATAGAATAAAAAGACATCTAAGGATTGTTACACTGTTGTCTTTCCTTAAGTTTTGAAAGTTTATGGTGAATGGTATGAGTAACAATGAATGGTTATTCAGATATTTTTGGGAATATAGATGATATGCGCAAAATGAAGGGATAAGGGGAAAATTAAATGTTTGATAGCATTCATGAGCTCATGACTGATATAAGGAGAAGGTTATATAATGGAATATGTATATAGAATTTTTGGATTTTGGTATGTGGAAAGAGTTAACTTTTAACAGCATTCATGTTTTCACTAAGGTTCAATGGGTATTCAAGAGAATACCTGATTAAGGCATTTGAATGTTTAGAATGTGACCAACAAGACATATCTTATGATATATGGGGATCAATGATGGAATTAAATCTTGGGTAATCGTTTTCACTATATTATGAGAGTGGACTACAGTATTATAGATAAGCGTAAAGATTGGAATGGATTATGTTGGACATAAGTTATTATTGTTTAAGGATAGAAGTTTTTTCGATATTATTGATAGGATTTTATAGTAATATAGTTTTAGAAAAAGGAAAACCTGCAGGACGGGCGACAACCCATCACGTCGGACAAGGCTGTGGGAATCGAACCCACAACCGAAGTGCGACTGGCCTTTATCGCCTACCACTAGCCTACAGGAAGTCCATATTTAGTAGAAACTAGTTTTATTATATTAAGTAGTATGATATATGAAGTATAAGTCCATTTTAGGAACCAAATATGATTAATCTCACTATAGAATGACTTATGTATAACTTTTGCTAACCTTTTGTTTGAGACAGATGGAATGACCCGTCATTCTATCACATGATCTGCTACCACTTCACGAATAACAAATTCTACTTCATTTATTTAAGAGATGATGTAGAAATTGTTCAAGGAACGAACAACAGTGAGATTGTACCAAAATAAAGTAAGTATATATTCTAATTCAAATTCTTCAACTTTAGGGAAACGATCTTGAAAACCAAAAATGTTATCCTAGTTCTCTTATATCTGATTAATCAGATGGTACCTTAGATCGTCACAAATGTATGGATTTGTGATTTTTGGCTTTTCCATAGCCATGTTCTCTACCACTCTCCATCAGAACATGATGGTTAGATATTTCTTCCATATCCATGTTTTCACCTATGTGGAAACCCAGTGATTAGTTTATTTGGGTATCCATTACGTTTCATAATTTTGTTTTTAAAGATTGGTTTTGGTATTCCTTTTTACGATGTGGGTTTCTATTAAAGAATCTTTCAAGTAGCAAACCATTTATAACCCCGACGAATTTCGAGGGCGAAATTCATTTTAAGGGGGGTAGAATGTAACACCCCGAGATTTTATGAAAAATATTATTTTAATTTCATTAATGTCGTGTGTTGTATTCTACACCAATATTACCTTGCTCTATACGCAACACCGTATTAGCTTGGAGTATGCACAACACTATTCTTGGACCGTGTTACACACAATTTTGATAATAGTTATTCTACGCAACATTGAGTATATATATATATATATATTCAATGTATAAATGAAATATGGTTGGATTCTGTTATACAAAACAACGAAGGATTCATTCACAACACGCAACCCTGACATGGCTTGCATTACACGCAATCACGACCTTCCTCGATAGCGTGTGTTGTACGCAATACTGGGTTTTAATAAACAACGATATATTATTATAATATTGTCATGAACTAGCCGTTATGAATAGTGTTAACTAAATTTTGAATTTTATAACATTATTATTCATTTTACACATTTCTAGAACATGGTATAAGAACAAAATAATTTTTTCGCGTAAAATAAGTATTTTTCAAAAAATGCAGTTTTGCTGCCTTTTGATGGCACACCCACTTTAAATCTAGTTTTTGACATGTTTATAAGTTCAATTTGACAAAATAAAATTCTTATTTTGAATCAGGATATAAAAATTTACATTAGATAAATTTTTGATATTTTTCCGATAACTTTCATATTTTAATGAATAGTAAAAACACGCTATATTTTAATTAAAAACAACTTTTTCCATCGTAATATCTTATGTGGTTAAACTGTAATATTTAAGGGTTTTAAAGTATAAATATAATATATTTTTACCATTTAATATAATGTATGACATTAGCGTTGATTTTACATTGAATTCGTAGGTTAAATCAATTCAATATTTTGCAATGTTTTAAAGAAAACCCGTTTTCTTTCTACAACGGGATTAATTTTAATTTAATTTATGAAACTTTTGTGTATTTAATTTGGAAAAATGGATTCCATATTTGAAATCAGTGGATCCAAATTATGTTAATAAGCTACTTTTTATTTTTGGGAATTATGAATAGTAACTACGGTAAATTTTATTTACCATAGTTAAAGGTAAATCGGGTAATTAAGGGTAAATATTATATTTTAAAATTACCCTAACAAATGTAAAAATCCTATTGGATGACTACAATTCAACCCATATCACCTAAGGGTCGGATTAGATTCATTTAATTAAATTTTTTCAATGAAAATAATTTAATTATTATTAAAACCAAAGAATGTGACAACATGTCACTTTCTTAAATCTTATAAGTATAATAATTTTAATCTAGTGATAAACTTCATGAAACTTCAAACATGAATAGTCTCCAGAAATCTAATACAATTATCTACATCATAAGAATTTATTTATAATTTTTAGGGATTAAATAATTATCATTTATTATGACACAAAGATGATGCGGTAATTGTCTTATTAATGAAATATTGACATAATTGATGTTATAAATGCCCAAATAAAAGTAATTTGAGACTTTTTATGACTTACAATAATTTTCTAGGTTAATATGACATGTTAGTATTTATTTAAGTATTTTGGTTTTAACTTATCATTCTTTTATGAATTTCATAAAAATCATGAACCAAATAGTGTCAAAATTGACATAAAATAGTTTTTAAAACAAGTATTATATTATTAATTGTTATTTTATTCCTAAAAATCTAAGGTTCGGCCAAATTACTTAGATAAGATTATATATATTAATAATAAACAACTTGGGGTTCTTTGGGCTTGATATAGTAAATTTATTAACCATATTGTGTAAGAAAACAAAAAGACACGGTAAAAGTTAAATTATTTAACTTATAGTTAAATCTAATTGATAAGGTTAAAATAATAACATAAACTTTTATAAATCCTTTTGGATGAGTGGATTTCGACCCATCCCCACCTTATCATCGAAATAAATCAATTTTGAGCTATTTAAAACCGAACTTGACTTTATAATAAAATAATATTTTTAGTTATTCCAAAGGTGCCCCTCTCCTCCCTTATAAAAGGGCACCTCCTCCCTCTCTTCCTCACACAACATTGAGCTTCATGCTCGAAAAAACCCTGACAAATTATCTTCTACACTTCCCTAGAAACATTCTAGAGGTTCTGGTCTTCATCAAAGACCAATTTTAGTTCTCTAAGAGAAGGTCTCAAAGAGGCGCTTCAAAGAAGAGGTAATTTCCATTACCGATTCTTTCACCTTTATTTCTTATTCCACTTATTCTTCTTAGGTTGTTTCATTATGAAGTAATAACATCAGTATCACTCATATACTGATATTATTTATAAGTATGAAACAACATTATTTCACCATCTATCCATCATACGGAAAACGAAATCACCGCACGTGCGTACGTACGGAATACCGTCTCCACGCCGTGGTGAAATCTATTTTCCACCACCACCTTACATGGATGGGTATAATGGTGTAAATAATAACTATATATTATTATTTTAAAGTGATATTGATTCTGAAATAGTATACATACACTCCAATTCAGTCCCACGATCATGAGAATGATATCATCGCTCGTGCGTACGTACGGACTACCGTCTCCACGACGCGATTAGATTCATTCTCCACATTAACCATCCATGAATGATTATAAAGTATATATAATGAATAATAATGAAATATATTACATTTTAAATCTACTGGATTTATGTATATATATATATGTATTTCATCTACTTACTTCCATTCAAGACAATAAGGAAAGGAAAACAGCATTCATGCGTACGTACGGACTACCGTCTCCATGAACGGTGTGTTTCATTTCATTTATCTATCTATTATATATATATATATATATATTGAATATATATGATATATAAATCATGTTTTATATTCTTTATGTAAGTAAATCATGATATAAGTAATAATAATTTCAAGAACAACAAGTCTAAACACCTACGATAAATGAAACGATTTTACCCAAAACGCTTCTTTAACATGGAATTTACAAAAGAACGGGTAATATAAAGTCATAAGTGAACCATATATGATATCATAACAATGCATATGATTCTTTAATAAGTTAATGACATTATTTAAATCATTATACAGGAGGTTCAGATACGTACAAATCATATCGTACATAAGGTAAGGGAAATATCACAATCTCATTTTTATCCGAGATTGTTTATACTTTAGTATTTACTGGGGTGTATTTTATCATCCACATCCATGTTTCCAAAATATATAATATTATTTCCATTCTCCTAAAATTTTTTAAATCCAATTTTACCCTTCGGTGAGTTTTTAGTAAAATATATGAAAAGAATCTTTTGTCATTTTTTCGTACGAGGTAGTTTTTGACTTTTCCGACAAAAGTACGAGAAGAATGTTTTTTTAACTTATATGGCATGAATGGATTTTTAAAACATTATTTCCAAGAATCTCCCTTTACAAGTTTTCAAGTTTATTTTTAAATCAACTTCTTTTAGTTTATAATTGTACGACATGTTATGAAAGGAAAAGTGTTTTTGAAGTAGAAAGGATATTTTCCTCATGAATGGAGTTCAAGTGTTTTATCAAAATTATTTTGCATCTAAGATAATATAGGTTTCTATTTCTATCCCTATTTTTACATGGATTTTATTATGTTGTGATGGGAATATTTTTATGAATTCTTTTATCTTATATTAATTGTTTTATGATGTCATGTTGTTTAAGAATCCCATTTTTATTACATGGGTTATGCAATGATGTATGATTTATGAATTTCTGGCACAAATAAGAATGGTATAATTATAAGGTGGTTGGGACCTATATCTCCCTCTAATTCATTGGGTAAAGATTTTATATCTCATGAGATAGACATGGCTGGAACCGTAGGTTATACCGGTTTAGTGAAACAGGACTGAAACGAGGGTGACTCGGTTCAGAAAGGGACTTTGTCCACTAAGATAGTCTTGGAAATCAGTCTTGACTAATAAGAAATGATTATCTTTGATTATGTGTGTATGACACAAAGTTTCATGTTTTAAGTTATGATTATTGGGATTTCATTTCAATACTATGATTTATCCCATGTTATAAAATTATGCTCTCTTTTGCAGGTTAAGATTTCCAAAATGTTATTTTCTTATGAATATGATGTGATTGATATTTCTTTTGTTTACCCTTACTGAGCAATTGAGCTCACCCTTTTATGTTTTCTTTTCCCCAGGATATAAAGAAATGTTTTAGGTAAAAAAAGGGGAAGATCTTTATGGGAGATGTTGAAGATCTTTCACCACGTTTTGAAGATTATATTCCAAGTTTCCAAAGACACTAAACTATTACGGTCCTTGTGTGTCTGTTTTTGTTATGTATTACGTATTCCGAAAAAGTAATGTAATGTCCATGTATGTTAAGCTTCGGGTCTCTATAGTGTGACAACCCGTCACATCGGAAAAAGATGTTGTAATCGAACCCACAATTAAATCACGATTGGGATTAATCACTAACCACTGAACTAGGTGATGTCCTTGGATAATATTCCTTATTCATTTAAGTTAAATGATTTTATTGATCATGAATAGATTGATTCAGGATCGAATGTTTTATCAAATATATATCCTTAGTATAGGAAAAGGATTTGGAGATTAAGTGATAAAGGTTATTTGGGAATACGTTTGCACTTTTTGGAAACTATATGCCAAAGGAAAATAGAATACTTTGGGATTTCAATTGAGGAGTAATGGTGAAATTTTATTTTAGAATAGTATATGTATTTATTATAGACATATGATTATTTGATTTATTTATGGGAATAATTAACCTATCATAGAGAATATGTGATTTGGTTAATTACACTTCATTATGAGAATTTAAGAGTAGTCGATGTTATTTGGAGATAAATTCTAAGATTTAATATGGAAGGATATGTGACCAAATCATTCTGAATTTTGGGTTTCAAACATAATTTGGATTACTTTGAAGAATTTTAAAGACAACTGTTTATTGAATGGTCCTTGTTGATCTTTGGGTACTCTTTGTTCAATTTTAGATATTAAGAGTAGTATTTCTTTTTTATAAAAGACTATAATTTTTGGGGATTATTTGATCTTTTACTAACCATTTAGGTTTCAGTTAATATATAAATATGGGGGATAAATATGGTTCATCTTTTTTGGGTTATGTGATTCTCTAGAATTTTATTCTGGTGCTTCAGGTGTGACCAAGTCATCTTGAATACTCATTATTTGGGGAAAAGATGAGTTTTTGGTAGAAACATACTAAGGGATGAAACTCTACTTGAAAATTAATTATATTTCATTATATCGTTAGTCAATATCATAAATAAATTATACAACTTTTTGAAATGGAACTTATAACAAAAATGTAGTCTGTTAACATTTCCTACTGGTAAACCAATGACCATTTAACTCATCACTGGTTTGTGGTTTTCTTATTGTTAACATTCTCCTGATCATGTTTTCTATCACTCTTCATCAGAACGTTATGGTTTTCTTCTCTTCCATATACATGTTTTCCAACACGGAATACTAGTATGGGTTATCTCGGATGATCTTTTTACTTTTATTTCTTTCTTTTAAAGTGATAGTTTTACTGACTCTTTTTCCGATGATGGACTTTTAATGAAATTTCCATGCCCAATTTTAAAATTGCGAGGATGTAGTTTACCAAAGGGGGTATGGATGTAACATCCCAAGTAAATAAAGAATATGAAATTTGAATATTAATTTATATTTTTTAATTAAATATTAATTTTACATTAAAAGGGATGCTATGTTTTTTGGTGTACTCGATACGAAACAACATGTTTCTTTGAAATCTTACATTACACCCAACGTTGAGTTATACTAAAAAATAATATTATAATATTATTATTATAAATGTTAGTTAATTCCTAGTCATTGTATTAATGGGAATGAACAGATTTAACAACAATATGATTACATATGTTTGTTAATTTTTTTAAATTTATCCAATAAAATTTAGAGGCTTAAAATGTGAATGATTCCAATTTTAAGCATAAATACTCTAACATTCCTTAAAATATCGATTTACTATCTTTTGATGGTGAAACATTTTTAAATCTATTTTCTCTCTCTCTTATATATTTTCTATTTGAAAAATTTAGTTTTTTTATAATGGGGACATCAAAATTTACTTTAAATGAAATTTTGGTATTTTTTTTGATAAAGTTCATTTTTTTAATGAATAGTGGAAATACTACTTTTTAATTCAAAACTTCATTTTAATATAATTTATTTATGTGGTTAGATTATTTTTTCAAATCATTTTAAAGTGTAATTGGATTATATTTTTACTATTTAATAAATTTTTAGTCATTGGAATTAATTTCACTTTAAAATTACACATAAACAAATTTTAATCTTTGGATAGTTATTATTTCTTAAAAACAGGTGTTTTGTTTTGACAACGAAAAATAATTTTAAAGTAATTTATTCCACTTCTGTATTTCAAATTATGAAAAATGGATTCCATATTTGGATTTAGGAGGTAAAAATTCATTTTATATGTGACTTTTATTTTTAGAAAATATGATTAATTACTTCAGTAAATATTTTATTTACCATTGTTAAAGGGTAAATTTGGTAAATAATGGTAAAAAATAATATTATATAATATTAAAATTACCCTACACATGTCTTAACCCTATTGGATGATATACTTCCGTCCAAGTGCATCCTTGGGTCGATTTGGGGACCCCAAGGGGCCAAATGGGAGTAGTAATGACACATTATTTTAATTAATTTAATGTTAAAGAAAATATAACATAAACATATATCCATTAGTAAAAAAAATTTAAAATTATTTATATAAGGGATAAATTTGACTATAAATAGTAATTATAAATATAAAAATATTTCCTACATTAAGATATTTTATTTATAAATTTTATACATCATATAAATAAATTTATTTATGACACAATGATGATGTGATGATTACCTCATTATTGAATGTTTTAAATAAATAAAATTATAAATTTTAAAATAAATTTGTTTTTAAAATTTTTTAGACTAAAACAATTTTTATAGATAATAATGACTTTTTATATTTGAATTAATGAAGTTTTTTTGAAATAAGAAAGTGGTTATAGATTTTTTAAAAGTCTTGATATGAATAGTTTATAAATTGACATAAATAAGTTTTAAAAAAATTAATATTTTATTAAATATTAAAATATTACCTAAAAATATAAGATTCTTCCAAATGGAATATATGATGTTAAAATTTTCATTACTGATCCAATTTGGGTCGCTTGACATATAAAGTAAATATATTGACCATCTAGTATTAATATGGTAAAATTTAAATAACATAACAAAAGGTTAAATTATAATGACAATGATTAAAACAATATTCAAAACCAATGAAATTATTATTGAATGATATTATTTAGAATTATATTCACCGTATATTATAATTAAATATGTTTTATATTTTTTAAACTGAAATTCATTTTGTAATAAAATAATACTTTCATACTTTACTAAAGAGCCCCTCCTCCCCCTTATAAAAAGCCATCACTTCTAACCATTACTCACACCTCCCGAGACCCCTTGGAACGTCCAAAATCTTCCCAACTAATCTCCCAACATACCTCCCTTACAACTAGAATCCTTACCTTAGGCATAAGGCACTTCACGAAATCCATTTGGTTAAAACCAAAGGGAGTTACATGATTTAAAGGTTACATCTTCTCTTAAGTTCTGTTATTTTATTTTAGTTCTCCAACCCCCTAAAATCTCATTATTAATTTATTTAATAAAAACAATATTATCATCAATATACAATGTTGTTGTTATGATAATTATTTGAAATAATGTTACAGACACCTTCGTCTAATGGATATGAACATACTTTTTCTATGGATGACGAATTACTTCCACACGAAACAATGATTGCTCAGTTATCTCCTATTGCCTCAAATAGTGGCCATTATGATGTAAAATTATTTATATGAGAGATATATAAAATTTATGTTGTCTATATTCTTATAAATGTTTCATTTATGTCATACCTTTATGGATTCCATAATAGTTAAATAAGATAGTTTCATTTGAGGAAGTGCGGACAATCGCCCCCTCAAAGTTATATGACTCGTTCATGACATACGTGGAAAGTATAAAGGATTGTGTTAATGAAATTATGTAATGTATATAAAATATTTTATTATAATATAATAATAATATACCTATGTATCATTATGTTTTCATTCCATTAAATATTAAATAGAAATGAAAGTAGCATTCAGACATACGTACGGCTAACCATCTCCATGAACAGTGCATTTCATTTCTTTTCTACAAAGGTTATGTATTAATATAAATACATATATACTGTAAATATATGATATATAAGATATCTTAATCATTAATATCATTCTGTAGATATGGAATTTTTACCACATGGACAATTTGTAATTATTACAAGTTCACTTTTGACTCAAGTACCCAATATCGACTAACCGACTGATATTAACGTAAATAATTATGTAATTTTTATAACATTATAATAAGTGATATAAAAGGAATAATAAACTTGAAAATTTTTCTTAATCAAGTATAAATTAACTTAATTTTATTATTCAGGATGAACAAGGAACATACAAGACAATTCGGACATGTGGTAAGGGGATTTCATCTCAATTTTTATTCCCGTGAGATTCATGAAATATTTTCGAATATTTTATGTTTTGTGGTCTATTTTCTTCCCAAGATTTTATTCTTCGAGTAATATAAATTATTTTATGCGTATTTACATCTTCATTGTATGGAAATTCTTTCATGTGGTGTATGTTTCGTAAGTTACCAAATTAGTAATGGAACTTTTCACCCTCCTCTATTAGTCAATGACTTCTTTTATGTTATATATTTAAATTTTAATTATGAAATTTTGGGATATGTATTTAAATATATATATATTTATATAAATTTTTTTCCCATGTGATGAGAGACCCATTTCTCTCTCATCAAATCATTTTCTAAATTTTAAAGTGACGTTGTTAGGCTGTCGAATTTTTGTAAGAGAACTTCTTAACACAATTTCAATTCATTGTGTTAAACTTCTACTTCTTGATTATGTCATGAAATGAATATGTGTGAATGAAATATAATTGTTTTACACTTAATATTCAGTTATATTTTTTGTATTCTTATTTTATACACATAATTATGTCATTGATTTGTTCTTAATCTAAGGATAGACTTATTTGTTGTTATACATCAATTAACTTTTATATGGTGTATATACTACCATTTGACATATTATATCATGAATCAAATTATTCTCAT
Organism: Viscum album; assembly: GCA_963277665.1. Classification (NCBI taxonomy): domain Eukaryota; kingdom Viridiplantae; phylum Streptophyta; class Magnoliopsida; order Santalales; family Viscaceae; genus Viscum; species Viscum album. The sequence continues at coordinate 764,190,954 of OY728126.1, read as the reverse complement.
GATATTATAAGCTTTCATTAAATTTATTCTTCAATTATTTGTATTCAAGAGTCTCTCATTTGGTTAGGAACTCTTTTACTAAAATATTTTTTTAAGCATTTTGAAGAATTATTCTTATAATTCTTTCACAATAATGTCCATGGTTTAAAAATTTATTTATGGATATATTTTAATGGACATGAATTTTTTGAAATTAAAATTTCTTTCACAGGATTTAATGTGATATGGGACACTTTGGTTCAAAAATCTCTTTACTTAATGTATTAAATGATTTTGGAAATGGTATGATAAATCATTTATTATGTCAATATCATGAAATGATATATTGTGATTACAATTTGGAAATGTTATCTTTACATTATGCTTGTTTTATGTGTTTTGAATTTTTTTTGGGAATTGTTTTTATTTATGGGTGGTTTCGTGATAATCCTTGGGCGGGTGAGCCCGAGATAGCTCTCCAATGCATTGGGTAACACGACGGAGGTAAACGTTAATGTTTCTACTACAATATTTAGGGAATATACTCTGATGGGTATTCCAAATGTAAATCCCTATGTAGTTGTGAAAGCTACAATGTATGTATATTTTTTATGTCAAAATATACATTTATGATCTAATATTTCTTTTTGTTATACATAAATCTTATGATTTTGTGTGGTATATTAAGATCTTATGTTTATGATTTAAAATTATTATTTCATTGATATGTTTGTATTGATGAACTAATGTGTTATTTCCATGTTTTATAACCCTTACTGATATTTTTATGCTCATACCAAGTTTTTGAAATGTTTTTCACTGGGTATAAGAAAGGTTAACTTAATGGAAGAATTCAAGAATATTTATATCAAGAAAATAATTCTTGTTTTATTTTAAGAGAATTTTTTTTGTGAAACAAATTGGATAGAGTATAAGTGTCTACTTTGTAATAGTTTCCAATGTAAAGTAATAGTTATGACCGAATTCTCTAAAACACTAAACATGAAACAATATTCAATGTGAATTATTAACTTAATTCAATATTATGTAATGTTTAAAGCCAGGTCCTTACAGTTGGTATCAGAGGTTAATTTAGATAAATTTAGAGGTTAGAGTATTATTTAAGAATATGTGACATAACCATAATGGTTAACATATTAGAAAGAGCCATAGTTATTTTAGATAAATTTAATGGGTTTAGGATAACAAGAATAAGTATATATTAGTGTTTACCCTCCTAATAAGATATTATATCTTGATTTTACTAAAATACTCACACTTGACTTTTTGGTTTTAGTAAATGGATGGATCCAGCAGGAACCAACATAACAATGGATGTGAAGGAAAACTATTGTCATTTTCTTAATGAGAAACCGAATGAAATGGGTGTTTCATGGATAAAGTTTGTGGTTAAAATATGTTATGGTTATTTTTGATGAATTTATCTCATTTTTTGGAATCGTATAAAATTATGTAGTTTTTGAATACAAAGGACAACACAAAAGGATTAAAACAATATCCAAAACCTGTAAAATTATTATTGGATGATATTATTTCATCTTATATGCACCTTATATTATAATTAAATAAGTTTTCGTTCTTTTTAAATCAAAATTCATTTTATAATAAAACAATACTTTAATACTTTACTAAAGAGCCCCTCCTCCCCCTTATAAAAATCCCTCACTTATAACCATTAATCACACCTCTCACACCCCCTTGGATCCTCCAAACTCTACCCAAATAATCTCACAACATTACTATCTTCCTCATAGATGACTTACCATAGGAAGAAGTCACTTCAAGAAATCTTTTTGGTTCCAACCCAAGGGAGTTACCCTATTTAAAGGTATCATCTTCAATTAAGTTATTTTATTTTAGTTTACTTCTCCAACCACCGAAAATCACTTTATTACTTTATTTTATAAAAAAATAGTATTCTAAAAATAATAGGTTTTTATGGGAATTATTTTTACTACACTTACACATACCTTCATCGAATGGATACAGACATACTGTTTCTATAGAAGGTGAACTACTGCCTCACAAAATGACGATTGTTCATTTATCTTATACATCCTCTCATAGTGTCCATTATGATGTAAATTTATTTAAATGTTATATATATTATATATATTTTGTATCTATTAGTCTTTATTTTCCATTTATATCATACCTTTATTGTTTTCATAATGGGTAAATATGATAATTTCATTTGAGGAAGTGCGGAATGCCGCCCCCTCAAAGTGATATGACTCATCCATGCCATACATGTAATGTATAAAGGATGGTGTTAATGAAATTAAGTAACATATATAAAATATGATATTAAATTGGAATAACAATATACCTTTGTATTATCATGCTTTCATTCCATTAAATATGAAATAGAAATAAAAATAGTGTTCATGCATACGTACGGAATAACATCTCCAAGATGGGTAAATTTCATTTCCTATCTCCAATGTTTATGTAATAAAATAAATTCATATAAATATAATGTATATATATTATATATAAGATATCTAAATCATAATTATAATTCTGGGGATAATGGAATTTTTACCCTATGGACAATTTGTAATTATAACATGTTCATTTTCGACTCATGTACACAATATCAACAAACTGACTGATATGGACTTAAATAATTATGTAATTTTAATAAGGTTGTAATAAGTTATATAAAATTTATAATAAAAAATAAAAAGGGTTTTGATCAAGTATAAATAAACTTAATTTTATTATTCAGGATGAACAGGGAACATACAAGAGAATTCGGACATTAGGTAAGGGGTTTTCATCTCACTTTTTATTCCCTTGAAATTCATGTTATATTATCCACTATTTCCTTTTATGTGGTTTATGTACGGCCTATTATAGTTTTATTTGAGTAATATACTTTAATATATGGGTATTTACATCTTCATTGTATGACCCTTCCTTCATGTGGTGTATGTTTCGTAAGTTACCAAATCGGTAGGGGAACCTTTCACCCTCTTCTTCTTGTAAAAGACTTCTTTTATGTTATGTATTTAAATTTCCATTGTAAAATATTTGGATATGTTATTATATATCCTTATTTCTCTAAATTTCATGTTCATGTGATGAGAGCCCTTTTCTCTCTCATAAACTCATTTCATGAATTTTAAAGCGATGTTTTTGGGGTGTTGAATTTCTTTAAGAGAACTTCTTCACCCAAATTCAATTATTTGGGTTAAACTTCTACTTCTTGATTATGTATTTCTAGGAATACGTTTGAATGACCTATGATTCTTTTATACATAATATATACTTATGTTTTGTGTATTTGTATTTTTTTACACATAATTATGTCATTTATTTGTCCTTAAACTAAGGATATGATATCTGCAAGGGACTTTGTTTCAATTTATATTCCATTGAGACATTTTTTTTACACACCAATTCACTTTTATATAGTTTATATACTACCCTTTGAAATATTATATCATTAATATCCTTATTCTCATGATATTATATGCTTTGATTAATTTTATTCCTCAATTATTTATATTCAATCATCTCTCATTTAGTTAGGAACTCTTTTACTAAAATAGCTTTTTAAATTTTATAAATATAAATTGTTCTAAATATTTAACATTAATTTCCTTGTTTTAAAAATGGTTTTATGGATTTATTTATATCGACATGATTGTTTTGGAATTAAAAGTTATTTCAAAAGCTTCAAATTTCTATGTGAAACTTTGTTGTACCCCTGGTTTCTGGTATGTAACACTTACTTGATGCTTTTCATGGTTTTAATGTTAAGGGTGTTGAATGGGAGAGTCAGGAGGACTTGGAATTATGTTTTGAGGCAAAGGGGAAGTCACACGGGAGGCGCATAGTTTGTCTAAACTGTACATCCAAACCGTGCGTGGCTGTTTGAGGAGGCAGTGGCTTCTTCACGGTCGGCGCATGGTTTGTCTAACCGTGCGGCCAAACCATGCGAGAAGGGTGACCGAGGCAAAAGCTAATGCACAGTTAGCGCACATTTTGTCAAACTGTGCAGACTAACCATGCAGTCACATAAAATCAGATCCTTAAATTGTGGATCTAACTCTTTATACCTCTAATTGCCTCATTAAAGCTTCTAAGCGGCCCTAACTTGGGATTTTGGTTCTTCTAAGGTCAAAGAGGGTTCTCCCATCATTCTGAAGGTGATCTGAAGGCTTCTCTTGGTGAATCGAAGCCGAATTCTTGAGGTATGTGATTGTTCTCCTTTGTTCTTTAATGGTTTCTTAGATATACTTAAATCTACTTCTCCCTTCCTCTTGGTTTCATGGATCTATGCCCGTTATGGGTATATCTAAGTGTGTGGAGCCAAATATGTTGAGATTTGGTCTTGGTTGTATTAAGAGAAGATATCTAAGGTGGGTTTTTGGAGATTTGACCCGGTTTTCTTGAGCGTTCTTCATCTGTTGCTTGGTTTCTCCTTTTTGTTGATGTAGGTGGCTTCAATCTCATCTCCTCTAGTTAGAATTGGTTGGCATAGTTTAAAATTGTTTATTTGAATGGAATTGATTGTGAAAAGAATTGAATAAATCTTCTTTAGTTATGATTTATGGTTTTGACAAAATTGTGAAATCATTGTGAATTGTTTTGCAAAGTGATTTGGATTCTTGAATTTAGAATGTTGATTTTAAATTATGGATTTTCTGGAATGGTAATTGGTTTGATGAGAATTGGGTTTTCAATAAAAAAGGGTGTTTTATTGAAACAGTTTTGAGGGATTTGGTTCTCAAAAAAAGGAAGCCTTATTGAAATGGTTTGAATAGTTTGAACACACTTGGTTTGGATGGAAAATGGTTTTCAATAAAAGGTGTTTTATTGAAAGGATGGTTTGGCATGGTTGTTGGGATTGTGTGGTGTGTGTTCATATTGCATGTACGGGGCTTGGTTGAAATAGGACCATGTGCTCAGTGCCAAATGTTTAATGGCATGTGGTAACTATATGTACGAGGCTTGGTTGAAATATGACGTTGTGCTCGGTGCCAAAGGTGTAATGGAACATGGGAAGTAATTACCTTGTGATGACTTGGTAGATCGACGAGAAACCGCTCATCAGTATGGAACTGTCATAAAGAAGTATGTATGGTTGATGTCACGGGTTTATGAAAAGGTTGGGAATGCCAAAATGAGATGCTCGTGAAATGGTTTGGAAATTTGATTGGTTATATTTTTTAGAAAAATAACGTGTTGGAAAATCTGGTTTAAATATCACTTTGACGCTTTTGAGCATGGATGCTTTTGGAAATCTTGTTTATTTTTAGTTATAAACTTCTATGGGGAAAATGTTTTATATAAACTGTTTTTATATAAATGTGGATAACTCTTCTATCCTAGTGGCATAAGTAGGGAAGTCATTGGGAAAACCTACTGAGTTTTATACTCACCCCTGCTTTGGAAATTTGGTGATTTTGAAGATGTTATATTCCGAGACATAGGTAAAGGTAAAGAATCTCATTAATAATGTCTCATGGTGATGTGTAGGGGATGCTGTGGAGCTTGTAGCTTGTGGACCACAGAGTTGTGGTGCCCTTTGAGAGTTTCGTGTTGTTCTTCCTCTCTGTACCTTGATGTTTGGTTTGGTCTTCCGCTGTTTTGTACTCTGATGAGGTTTAATATAAATGAAGTAATTGTTTGGTCTTTCATTTTTTCATGCATCATATAGTAAATGGTTGATGGATGGGTTTATTTATTTAATGGTAAATTGTCCCCCACTTGTATTTGAAACCCTTTGGCATTTATTGCCAGCCTTTGGCGTCTTGGGGATGTCGCTTAAGGCCTAGTAATGACTTGTTGCACTCTCAAGCCAATGAGAATTGGCGGGTCATTACAAATGGTATCATCTTGTTCGGTCCATTCCAAACAAGTATTCATCGATGTTCTTGGTCTTGGCATTGAAATTCCTTCTTGTCTATTCCTTGGGTTAAAATCTTCGACAGGAGTATGATTGTAGGAACTTTAATGGTATAGCATAAAAGGATGTAGCTAACCCATTTATGCTGAACTTCAAGTTACCAGGGTGTTGGGTACATAAGTGTTTTGGATACACTTCTAGAATGTTGGAAATCTCATTGTCATGGGTATAGCCAATGAGAGGAGAATTACATTCATTGTAGAGGAATGACTTCCCACTAGGATTGCATATCTCATTGTGAGGAATGAGTAAGGATTTTGTGCATGGTGCCAATTTTTGAAAAAATGCAGAAATGGTTTTCAAGTGGAAACTTTTGAAAACAGGGTATTTGGAATATTTTGGAAATGGATTGATTTTCAAAATCTATGTTGAATGTTTTCAAAAATAGTTCAACATGGAAGAAGGTTATTTTGAGAAGAATTTTGTGATAGTTGAAGTGATATAATTAGAAATTCTAATCCAACAGTTACTATAGAGTGAGATTGACAGTGTTTGTTGTTGGTTTAGAAAATGGCACCTGGTAGGCGTCATCTAAACCAACCCGATGAAGCTGCGGAGAATGTGGTTGCACCTAAACCATGTGTGAACCAAGATCTGGTTCAGAGTGTTGTCCATGCTTTTCAATCTGTGGATACAGGGAAATGGAGGAATGAGCCACTACATGTTGATCATACCATCCAGTTCATGATGAAAATCCACCGAATGTTAGGGGTGATGCTGAACCCGAGAGGGCGGAGGTGTGGCTAAGTAGGATGAATCGTATATTCGATTTCATCGGCACACCAGTGGAGCTAAAAGTAAAGCTGGCGACGTATATTATCGAGTATCTTGCATGTTAGTGGTGGGATTTAGCGGTTCATGATAAATCGGATGAATTCCTTACATGGGAGTATTTTGAAGAATTGTTTAACAAAAAATTCTATCCTCAAATGTTCAAGATCTAGAAGTAGACTGACTTCATCAAATTGAAATAGGAGAGCCTCTCTGTCACAGAGTATGCAGCTAAGTTCATGAATTTAGTCTATTTTTCACTAGAGGTTGCGGAAAGCACTTCTTTGAAGGAATGAATCTTAGAATCGGGGCTATGACAGGAGATTCGATCAAAGATTGTGGTGCTCTGTATTACGGATTATACAGAGATGGTGAACAAAGCAATAGTTTCTAAACGTGATATCTCGGGATCGATAGGAGGAGGCATGATGATACCCATAGGAATGGGTGGGAACTACAATGCTGGGAACAAGTGGAAGAGGGACACCAACTTCCAAGGTGGGGGTGCGAATCAGAACCAGATAGCAGGATCAATCAACCATCCTCCACATCCCTAGAGCAAAGAAGGTTGCTTTCAATGTGGTTCAACTGATCACATGAAATGAGAATATATAACACCACCGAGAGCATGCCACAATTGCAACAAGATGGGGTATCTCCCGTGATATTGGCACAGTGCTCCACAATCGGGTGTTCGGGACACTTCTCAGGCGTCGAAAGCATTGTATGCTTCGACAGCGCGAGGACAGCAAAATCAGTCTCTCCAGTAGAACAGATCTAGTTATGGTGATTCCAGGAAAACCATGACTCCTCATGTAAGGAATTATCAATAAGAAAATAAGGAGCAAAGTGTAGCAATAAAGAAACTATATGGATCTGAACAGATGATGGTCGATGATTAGGCCGAACCTTCTACAGCGAGACATACAATTCGTTTGAATTCTACCCTCATGCAAGTGTTGTTCATTACTAGTACATCACATTCCATTCTTGCTTATCGTATTTCTAATTTTTTTGAAATTGGAAATGATGCCTTATATCATGAAACTCCAAACTCCTCTTGGTGAAAGGGAATGTCATGCCTTCATTTGTAGAGCATGTGCTATAACTATTGATGGAACTGAGATGAAATGGGATTTCTCTGCACTACAGATGGATGTCTATGATATAATCCTAGGTAAGGATTGGTTGATAAGGTTTAAGGATCACATCTACTGTTATAGGAGAATGGTTAGTTTCATGACTGAGGACGGCATCGACCATCTCTTTAGAGGAGAGGGAATGGTAATGAAAGGTGCAAAGAGCATGTTGGCACCAATGGTGGGAACGATCTCTTACTAATTGGCAGCGTTGACTTTGGCATCATTGGAAGAGAGGGAGGAAAATAGTTTTCCAGCTATGGTGGATCAATTTACTGATGTTTTTCTTGAAAACTTCTCAGGATTAACACCTATAAGAGAAGTGGAGTTTACGATTTATATCCTTCCGAGGACCAATACTATCTGACTTCAATCTTATAGGATGTCAAAAACAGAGTTAAAGGTATTGAAAGTGTAGTTAGAGGAGTAGTAAAGCAAGGGTTTCATTCGGCCAAGCGTGTCTCCATGGTCAGTACCAGTTTTTTTGTAAATAAAGCAGATGGAACTCTTCGATTGTGTGTTGATTATCGTAAAATTAACAAAGTTATGATAAAAAATAGATATCCACTTCCACACATTGATGATCTATTCGATCAATTAAGGAGAGTTCAGTGGTTCTCCAAGATTGACTTGCGATCAGGATATCACCAATTGCAAGTTCAAAAGGGGGATATTCCAAAGATAGATTTCAGAAGTAGCTATGGACACTAGGAATATGTAGTCATGCCTTTTGGTTTTACGAATGCACCAGTGGTATTCATGGATTTGATGAATCGGATATTTCAGAAATATCTGGATTCTTTTGTTGTGGTGTTTGTGGATGACATATTGGTGTATTCAAGAACAAGGGATAACCATGAGAAACACTTGGCGATAGAGTTGGAAATGTTGAGAGAAAATCAGTTGTATGCCAAATTATCAATGTGTGATTTTTGGATACAAGAGGTATGCTTTCTCGGCCATGTTGTTTCTGAGAAAGTTGTTTTAGTGGATCAAAAAAGATAGAAGCTGTTCTTTCTTAGAAACCGCTGAAGAATGGATTTAAAATACCGAGTTTTCTTGGTCTAGCTGGTTATTACCGACGCTTTTTATGTGACTTCTCATGACTGTCTTCGCCCATGACAACATTGACCTAGAATAACAGTGCATTTCAATGGACTGAGAAATGTCAGAGATCTTTTCAAGAGTTGAATGATCTCCTTACATTAGCACCTATCTTAATATTTCCATAATCAGGGCAAGGATACGTGGTGTATTGTGATGCTTCGGGAACAGGGTTGGGTTGTGTTCTCATGCAAGGAGACCATGTGGATTTTTATGGCTCAAGGCAATTGAGGGTGCATGGGAAAAATTACCCAACACATGAAATGAAGTTGGCCGCAGTCTTCTATGCCATGAAAACATCGAGACATTATCTATTTGGTGAGAAATTTACTATATTTATGGATCAAAAAAGCTTGAAACACATTTTCTCACAGCGAGATTTGAATCTGAGGCAGATTAAGTGGATTGATTATCTTCAAATGTTCGAGTTTGACTTAATTTATACAATGTGTAAGGGCAATTCAGTGTCCGATGCATTAAGCAGGGAGTCGTATGCTCAGTTGTGAAAGGAAGCTTCAGACGAATGGCAATTGATGTCAGTCATAGCTGACATGCATGTAGAATGTGAAAAACGAGGTGATGTTGTGGTTTTCTTTTTATCTATGCTTTTTCCTGATCTGGTAAAAGTGATCAAAGAGGCACAAACAGTTGATACGGAATGTCAGGTAATGAGTTCAAAACTCAGTGGTGGGGAGACCATTGGTGGCTGGAAACTGGAAGCATGTTCAATTTTGAGTTTCAGAGATCGGATGGTTGTACCTATAGTTTGTCAAGAACAAATCCTTAATGCTTACCACCATTCAATATGGGTTGTACATCTGGGTACATAGAAGATGTATAAGGCACTAAATGTGCATTTTTGGTGGAGCGGCATGAAAAGGAAGGTGGCAAAGTTCATCTCGCAATGCATAACATATCAGCAGGTTAAAGCAGAGCATCAAAGACCATCTTGTATGTTACAGTCTTTACCTATCCCAGTGTGGAAATGGGAGCAGATAGCAATGGATTTTGCTACAGGTCTTCCTAGAACAGTTCAGAAACACGATGCCATTTGGGTGATCGTGGATCGCCTAACCAAGTCAGCCCATTTCATCCCTATTCGTGAAACCCATACTATGGAAGATCTTACAAAAATCTATATCTGAGAAGTGTTAAAGAGAAATGGTGTACCAGTGTCTATAGTCTTAGATAGAGATCTGAGGTTCACATCTCGTTTATGGAAATCCTTAAAACAAGCCCTTGGGACTCAGTTGTCAATGAGTACGACATATGATCCCCAGACAGATGGACAATCCGAAAGGATGATAAAGACATTGGAAGACATGTTGCAGGCTTGTGTAAGGGATTTTGGTGGCCCATGGGAGAAGCATATACCCTTAGAGGAGTTCTCATACAATAACAGTTATCAGGCCTCGATACACATGCCTCCGTTTGAAGCATTGTATGGGCGTCCTTGTCGTTTTCCACTATGTTGGGTGGAAACTGGTGAAACATCACTAGTCGGGCTAAGCCTTGTCCAAGAAACAATGGAAAAGATTTAGTTGATTAGAAAGAGGATGTAGACGGCTCAAAGTCGTCAGAAATTTTATGCATATCACCGTCAAAGACCATTATCGTTCATAGTGGGTGATCATGTATTTTTTAGAATCTCTCCAAGGCTTAGACATCATCATTTTGGGAATCAAAGAAAATTATCTCCTCGATATATAGGCCCTTTTGAGATACTAGAATGGGTTGGAGAGTTGGCATATCGGTTGGCATTACCACCATGGTTTTGTTCGGTGCATAATGTGTTCCATGTATCTTAGTTGAAGAAGTATCAGCCCGATCCTGACCATGTGATCAGATGGGATCACGTTGACCTAGAGCCGGATGATTCATTGGTACATATCCTAGTGTGGATTGTGGATAGGCAGGATAATTCTTGCATGGAAAAATAATCGGTCTAGTGCAGGATTTGTGGCAACATGGTCAGATTCAGGAAGAGACTTCGGAACGTGAGAAAGAATTGAATGAGTAGTGGCCAAAACTCTTTTAGGAAAGCGATGGTTTTCTACTTTTCGGGGAAGGAAATACCAATGGTGGGGTGAATGTAGTACCTCCGGTTTCTGGTATGTAACCCATTCATGATTCTTTTCACGGTTTTAAAGTTAAGGGTGTTGAATGGAAGAGTCGGGAGGACTTAGAATGATGTTTTGAGGCATGGGGAAGTTGCACGGGAGGCGCACAGTTTGTCTAAACCGTGCAGCCAAACTGTGCATGGCTATGTGAGGAGGCAGTGGCTTCTGCACGGTCGGCGCACAATTTGTCTAACCATGTGGCCAAATCGTGTGAGAAGGGTGACCGAGGAAGTAGCTAACAAACAGTTAGAACACGGTTTGTCAAACCGTGCAGACTAACCGTGCGATCACTTAAAATTAGATCCTTAAATTGTGGGTCTAAATCATTTTGCCTCTAATTGCCTCATTAATGCTCTTAAGCGGCCCTAACTTGGGATTTTGGTTCTCCTAAGCTTTAAGAGGGTTCTCCCATCGTTCTGAAGGCGATCCAAAGAATTCTCTTGTTGAATCGAAGCCGGATTCTTGAGGTATGTGATCGTTCTCCTTCGTTCTCGAATGGTTTCTTAGATCTACTTAGATCTACTTCTCCCTTTCTCTTGGTTTCTTATATCTATGCCCGTTATGGGTATATATAAGTGTGTGAATGCCAAATATATTGTGATTTGGTCTTAGTTGTGTTAGGATAAGATATCTAAGGCGGGTTTTTGGATATTTGACCTGGTGTTCTTGATCGTTCTTCGTCTGTTGCTTGGTTTCGCCTTTTTGTTGAGGTAGGTCTCTTCACTCTCAACTCATATTGTTAAAATTGGTCGGATTAGTTTCAAATTGGTTATTTGAATGGAATTGATTGTGAAAAGCATGGAATAAATATTATTTAGTGATGATTTATGGTTTTGATGAAATTGTGAAATCATTGTGAATTATTGTGCAAGGTGATTTGGCTTCTTGAATATAAAATGTTGATTTTAAATTATGGATTTTCTGGAATGGTAAATGGTTTAATGAGAAATGGGTTTTCAAAAAAAAAGGGTGTTTTATTGAAATGGTTATCATTGATTTGGTTTTCAATAAAAAGGCAGGTTTATTGAAATGGTTTGAATTGTTTGAACACACTTGGTTTGGATGGAAAATGGTTTTCAATAAAAGGTGTTTTATTGAAAGGAAGGTTTGGCATGGTTGTTGTGATTGTGTGTTGTGTGTTCATATTGCATGTATGGGGCTTGGTCGAAATAGTACCTTATGCTCGGTGCCAAAGGTTTAATGGCACGTGGTAACTATATGTATGAGGCTTGGTGGAAATATGCCCTTGTTCTCGGTGCCAAAGGTGTAATTGAATATGGGAAGTAATTACCTTGTGATGACTTGGTAGATCTATGAGAAACCGCTCATGAGTATGGAACTGTCATAACAATGCATGCATGGATGATTTCACGGGTTTGTGAAATGGTTGGGAATGCCAAAATGGGATGTTCATGAAATGGTTTGGAAATTTGTTTCGTTATTTTTCTGAAAAAATAATGTGATGGGAAAGCTGGTTTAAAATTCACTTTGATGCTTTTGAGAATGGATGGTTTTAGAAAACTTGTTTATATTTAGTTATAAACTGCATTGGTGAAAATGTATTATATAAACTATTTTTATATAAATTTGGATAACTCTTCTATCCAGTGGCATGAGTAGGGAAGTCATTGGAAAACCCTACTGAGTTTTATACTCACCTCTGCTTTGGCACTATGGTGCTTTTGCAGATTTTGTATTCCAAGACACAGGTAAAGTTAAAGCATCTCATTACTAATGGCTTGTGGTGATGTTTGGGAGATGCTGTGGGGCTTGGAGTTTGTGGACCACAGAGTTGGGGTGTTTTTTGAGAGTTTCATGTTGTTCTTCCACTGTGTACCTTGATGTTTGGTTTGGTCTTCCATTGTTGTGTACTCTGATGAGGTTTAATATAAATAATGTTTTTTGTCTTTCATTTGTTCATACATCATATAGTAAATGTTTGATGGACGGGTTTATTTCATTAAGGGTAAATCGTCCCACACTTTTATTTGAAACCCTTCCGCATTTATTTCCAGCCTTTTGCATCTTGGGGATGTCTCTTAAGTCCTAGTAATGACTCATTGCACTTTCAAGCCAATGAGAATTTGCGGGTCATTACACACTTTGATTCAAAAATACATTTATTAAATGTTTTAAATGATTTTGAAAATGGTTTGATAAAGTATTTATAATGTGAATATCTTGAAATGATATATTATGATTACAATGTGGAAATGCTTTCTTTACTTTCTGCTTATTTTATGTGGTATGATTATGTTATGGTTATTGGGCATTGTTTACATTTACAGGTGGTTCTGTGATAAACCTAAGGCGGGTGAGCCTGAGATAGCTTTCCAAATGCATTGGGTAACGTGACGAGGTAAACGTTGTGGTTTCTTCTAAGAGATTTAGGGAATATACTGTGATGGTTATTCCAAATTTAACTCCTTATATAGTTGTAAAAGATCCAATGTAATTTTGTTATGGATGTCACAAGTTACCTTTATGATTTATGATTTCTGTATCTTATTCATAAATCTTATGATTTTTTGAGGTATGTTAGGATCTTATGTTTATGACTGAAAAGTTTGATTTCATTGATTTGTTTATATTGATGCACTAATATTTTCTTTCCTGGTTTTATAACACATAATGTGGATTTTATTCTCATCCCTAGTTTTTGAAATGTTTTTCACAGGGTTTAAGGAAGTTTAAAAGAATGTAAGAATTCAATATGATTTATATCAGGAAAATAATTATGGTTTTCTTTTAAGATTTTCTATTTTTGGAAAAAAAATTAGATTGAGTAAAAGTGTCTACTTTATAATATTTTGAGATGTAATGTAATAGTTATGAACTAATTCTCTAAAACCTTAAACCTAAAAAGATCATCAATGTGAATTATTAACTTAATTCAAGATTATGTAATGATTAAGGCCGAGTCCGTACAAGGTTTTTCTTGGAAAATGACATTGATGAAAATAATTTGTTAAAATTCCCAACACATGGATACATCTAAATAAATGTAATTTGATTTTTTCGTAATGAACAATATAATGGGATGGAATTTATTTCATTTCAGTAATTATATATAGTTGATATTTTAATGCATTATTTTTCATGTCCTTAACCCTAAAATAGATCGATTGTTTGGTGAAATAATAGAAAAATTCAAAAATAAAAAACCAATTAGTAAAATGTTTTGTTGATTTTCCCATGAAGTACTTAATCTAGAGTGTAATGTGGCCTCTTTCAAGTCTCACTGTATCTTTGAGTAGGCCGATTAGTGGATATGGTATAAAAAATTACAAGGAGACTATTAATTATTAATAATCCTATAAGGTTCATTATAAAATATCAATAAAACTCAAAATTTCTCATCTGTACATTTGGAATACTAAAAAATCATTGATATTAAATTAAATTCCATATTTAAAAATAGCCTAGTTTATAAAAATTAAACAATATTATGTATGATGCAGTAATAATATAGGATAAAAGTATAAAATATATATGTCAGTTCTCAAAAAATATGAAATAGGTTATCCCTTTGGTTAGCACATATGTTTCAAAAATTACAAATGACAGTACACTGTGCTCTAGCATAAATCACACAAAAATATCTTATTAAATATTTTTATTTTTACCACTACTTTTCTTAATCCATAATTCTATCTCAAATATGATGCCTATAATGTTAAGGAAATATAAGACCTACCAACATACATTGATGCCCTTATTATTTATGCACGAAAATTTTGAGTCTAATGACCCAGTAGTATTCCCTTAATTTCATTAACTAATTAAGTAATAATAATCAAGAGTGTGTATGTGAAATTACTTTTGGAGTCACTCAACTCATCTTTAAACAAACCCCATTAATGATAAAGAAATATCATACCTATGGAAAAAATGGGTATGAATACACATGAACCCTAATGACTTGTATTATACTACATATTTAAGTTTATGTCTTCCTAACAAATAACTAATATCTACAAGACCTTCATATCCTTTTTATTTATACACCATATCATCTCTCATCATTATATTTCATCATTAATTGGTTTCACCTATTTTCACAATAACCACACCTTAACC
Organism: Viscum album; assembly: GCA_963277665.1. NCBI lineage: Eukaryota > Viridiplantae > Streptophyta > Magnoliopsida > Santalales > Viscaceae > Viscum > Viscum album. The sequence goes on along the minus strand of OY728126.1, from coordinate 764,175,820 downwards.
ATTCATAATATTCTTGGATATTGAAAACAAAAACCAAAATATAATGGGAAATAATTATTGTGTAAAGAGAACAAAAAATGATCGTCAAATATGGTCTTCTGATTAACAAAAAATAAAAGATGACATTAAAAACAATATGGGCAGTGAAATAACCTCTAAAGGAGTTAATATTATCCTTATCATAATACCATTATAAAAAAATATGAAAACAAAAAATGAAGATGAAGTTTATGATACAAAAAGGAAATCTCTCAAACCATTCCCCATATTACTCAATTGGTCCTTGTACTACTATCCATACTACACATATAGAAGCACCTAAACTATGCCAATAATGAAAATTTATCATTTTGGGTAATCCTACTATATGATAATATAACTCGACATCTATAGACTACACCAATTTATTGAATTGAAAAAACAAAAAAAAATATCTTTTTCCTAGGGTAATGGACTTACTCTGATGATTTATAAAGGAAAAAAGAAGATCCTCTAAACTCAGTACTACACCTTCCACAATGAAATAACTATTCTCATCTATACACTAATCCAGAAATTCATTATGTAATGTTTCTATTGGTGAATAACCCCAATAGTGAATTCACTATCATTAATTTTGATAATCATCATCCATGTATATTACCATAGAAAGAAATATATTCTAGTTTACTCAAGCATGGTTAGGATCATTGTGGGAATTTTTAACATCATGTATTCCTTTAGTTCATATTGTGATCCAAAATCTCATACAATATACTATATATTTTACTTAGGCATTTCAGTATACTAAAATATTTCTCTTACTCTATCTTCCCACCTATTCTTATATACAATAGAAAAATATACACATGACAAGGTTTCTCAATCACCACCATGGATTTTATCCACCTAGGGATTATCTATAAAATTATACCAATAACCATCCAATGAATCATCATTTTCTCTAATAAAGAAACAATAAACCCCTTTCTTAAAGTTTTACAGTTAACTCATTCACTATATCTTGAAAAAAGGTATTGTACACTATTCCCAATTAATCTAATGAATTTATCCAGAAAAGTTAATGATCACTCACAATTATCATATGCTCCCTCAACATAGGTCCATGTATGTTGAGATTTAATGAATTCATTGATTTTAACATTTCTTTACTGGTACCTCTTAAGTTCCCACTAGTATTTTTAAGAAAAACTTTTCTTTACATTTCATCTCAGTATAACTATTTGATTAGTCAAAGAAGGGTTTATTTACAAACCCTATACTATAATGTACAAAAATAAATAAATAAAATAACACTAATAAATAATAAATCATTCAAAATAACACATAATTTTGGAATGAAATTATCTTCCAAATTAATTTTATAAAAAAAATCAAAAAAACATCTATATATATAATTACATTAAAATAGAAATCAAATATAACTTTTGAAACTGTTATAAAATAAATATCCTTATCATATAACTTTCATGAAATTTGAGGTGAAATCAATTGGAAATACCATTTTGACATTTAATTTAAAATTTAATCAACACAATTTTTATTTATTATATGTCAATTTTCAAAACATACTCACTTTTAAAATATAATTTTAAATGGCTGAGAAAATTCCTTTAAAAAAATTAGTTAAATTTTAACCCATGCCTCTATTAAATTCATAAGATGTTCCAATGATACATATTTTACCAAGGAATCACAAAATAAACTATTTAGAAATATATGTGTAACTTTTTTGAATATTTGGATGACACAATACCATCCCATTTATAGAGTAAAATCAATTAATGTCACGTAATAATTCTCACTATAATAATAATACCACATGTGTATAACAAACTAGCAGTAAGGTCCATGAATGTTATGATATAAAAATACTCAATATTTAGAGGGTAACAGCATAAATTATCGATCCATTTATAAAGATAATCATATATCAATATTCCTTGACTATATGAACATTTTTCCCTTTAAGAATCACTAATGTATTTATGATCTAGTGGGATACAACCAGTCACCTCAACAAAATAAGTCTAATGACCCCATCTGAAACCTCGACTCACAATAATTCATCATGTTCAAGATATTAATTGAATGAATTTTTATGTCTTATGTAACTATAATTCAACCCTCCATGAAACATAGACCTTGTATAGCCACGAATTATCATACATTAATTCAATCATTCAAAAGAATTCAAAAAAATACTGATGAATCAAATGGTATTTTTCAATTCAGGATAAATCCCTCCTACTTGTTATCAATGATTAATATACCCTCATATAACCATGAGGTATAATATAACATCACTCTTATCATAAAATATAATAATAAACTGTTATACCTTGCATCTATAATGACTCAATCAATTTAGTCTCATCTAATCTATCAACTATAAAAGTTCTCATAAATAACCAAACATAAAATATGATGGTAAATAAAAATAAATTATTGAAATGAAAAATGGTTAAAAAAATTAGTCATATTCATCCATGTGAACTATGAAACAATAATGAAAACAAGAAGGGGATACATGTAGGTTATAAAGAAACAAGTAGAATAAAATCAATAACCCCCTAATAAAAAATTTGAAAACAATGAATGATTATTAACTTTATGAAATTCCATTTCCATATCTCACACCATAAAACACATCACCTCTAAAATATTCTCTATAACTACTTTCATAACTACCTAGAGAGTAACATTTAATATGTACCATGTATCTCATGCCATTCTAGATGGTGGGTACCAATTCAATATTTTGGTGAGGCTAAAAATCATAGGGTTATTATTGAGACTAAGTGTGTTGAAAAAAATTATTAAACATTATGAATAGGTTACCTTGAAGGAAAATTTTATTGGAGGGAAGTGAAATAATGTGTATGTGATATGTATAGTATTTTTATCAATACATTGACATAATTGTTAAATGAATGAATCATAATAAAAATCTAGTAATACATGGTGTTTCAATTTTGGGGAACTTATATTAATGTATTATGAGTTTCTGAATGATTTTTAGATGTTTTTAGAAATTTTTATGAGGATACAAAATCAAACACACTGTAATGGAAGTTTTCACATAGTAATATATTGTGTGTAAGATTAAAAATATGTAGATACAGAGTAAATCAAAAACCATAATGGTTATTCTATTGGAATAATTGAAGTATATAATCTAACAATGTTTAAACTAATACTTCATGACTAAAGGATCAAATAATAATGTATAAACTATGATTTATAATGATTACACTATTTTGTGTGGTCTACTATATTATTCCTAATGGGAAACATTTTATTCTATAAAGTAAAAATATTACTATATGGATTATGAAATAGGGTTGATAAAGCTGCAATATTCCTTGATGAAGAAGAGTAGTAAGTAAATTGAAAATCATTTATATAGTAGAGGTGATTATTGTTCCATGGAAGACACAAATCATGTCATGGGATTGAGGCGATGAGTATTTGGTTAATCACTATAATGGAAGTAGAAATTGGTCATGAAAAAACTGATAAGGTCCTAATGAAAGACCCATATAGGATTAAATTGAATTTTTATATATTTTTATAAAATTTTATCGAGTATGATTTGAATAACACAACCATTTTACAATTCTAACAAACCAAAATGGGTTGACCCGATACATCATTGAACATAACCCACTACTAGTCTTTAAGATATTTATTGATCACCATGGGTTGTCCAATAGTGTTAGGTAATGCTAAAAGATTCCATTGGTAATAATTTTTCTATAAAATAATACATAAAAATTTATCAAAAAACATATATATAACCAGACATAGTACATATATACCCTGTAATACCATGAATGGGAAAAAAAATTAAATTAATTAACCAAAATAATACATTTCATAATAATTTTTTTTCTACAATCATCTATAAAAAATTATTTATATAGAGTTACTGATAAATATAGTTACAAAATAAATGAAAAGGGAAATATATATAATGGGATAACTTGGATGATGGTCAACATTATATAAGAAATTAAAAACAAACTCGAAAAATAACCATCCTGCTACTTATAACCCAGGGTCACACATCCCATGAATTAAAATAATCATCTTCATACCAACAAAAACATTATTAAAGAAAACATCATAACATGTGACCTAAAAATATATATAAGATCTCTATAAATCAATTAGTTTATTCAGGGTGTGAGAGAAACAGGCCTCAGTAAGATTTCACAAAAGAATTTGTGTGATTTATTTCAAAATACTTCTCATCAACTCAAGGTGATTATTTTAAAGAATAAGTTTTCCATGTGTTCCCACCAAAACAAGTATCATTCCAAATGAAATTTCTTCAGAGAAAATTTATTTAGGTATATAATCATTGAAGAAATTATATTTAAATATCCATTTTTAAACATAAAATTGGAATCCATAAGGTTTTCCAAAAAAATCTACTGGATTTTTTTTCTTAAAAGATGATATATAATACTAAAGACATATTATTACCTTTAAAAAATACACCTTAATAAACTTTATAAAACACTAATTTTTACGAAAACCTTAAAAAATATGATAATTCACAAGAAAAGAGTAAAATTAAATTTGAAACTACATAATCAATTGAATGAAAGTGAACAAGAAACCATGACCACACAATGGTTCCAGAAATGTAAAATAATAAATAGATTAAATAAATAATTTAAAATATACTATAAAATATTATTATGATAAGTATATATCATGGGAATCTCCCTAGGTTCATTGTTGGGATTCTCCTAGGTATCGCTATAACATGGTACAAAATGCGAACCAATATTTTGTCAAAAACTAACATTATCAACATAAAATTCATGTACCTGCCCCCATAAAGGAAATTCCCTAGCTATAGAAAAGAAAAAAATAATGAGACACTATCTATAATGTGAGCTAAAAAGTGTATCATAAATACAGACCTCTCTTTTAGTTCATATGGTTCCCTTGGATGAAATCCATTAAAGTTAAGAAAAAAGATAAATAGAAATAATAATATATCTATAAATCACACCTACCTCAAACATATTCACAAGATATAACCCCCTCCCAAAATATCCATATCATGAAATACATACATAAATATATATATATATAAAATAGTACTTGTGTCCACAACACGTAATAAGAACTACACAAAAATATGTCCTAAATTTAATGTTTCACATTTTTCATAAAAACAATTTTATGAATCCCCAAATTGGCCATTTTGAAAAAAAATCAAGATAATAATCCATTTTTATCTACTTGAAATAAAATAGAATGATTTTTAATTTATAAAACCCATATAATACAACTCTTGAAATAATTTAAATAATTATTTCTATTTAACCATTTAAATTATTTTTAAAACAATACTTAATACCCATTTCACTCATTTAAGGCACACTTCACCCATTTCGGGACCCTAACATAGCCAAATATATTTTCCATTGAAATTTGTTTTTAAAACCCATGTAATAATTTTTATAAACACGTGGAACAATAATATCACTATATAAATTAATAAACAACCAGAACACTATTTATTCTATGTTTAGATCCTATAAAAACATGTTTAAATTTTACTATAGATACCACTTAGATGATTAAATTAATAAAAAAATATGTTGAAATAATTGATAATAAAATTACATGTCAATTAATGGAAATTAATAGAAAAAACTATATCAATTTTTGTAGAATAATGTCTCAACATGTTTCCTTCCTTAGTAACCACCCCAAAAAGAAAGGAAACAACTTCTACAAACATTAGATAACAAAAATAACAAGGATAGGTGACCCTAAACAAATAGTTCCTCCAAGACATGGATTAATATATATATTAGCATGGAAAACCAAAGATAAATTGAAGAATATAGTGGAATGACTGTATAAAAATTAAGGAGGAATTTCCATTATAAAATTGACCTAAAATACAAGGAGTGGAATCCGAAAATTAATAAGATAAGGGTAGCGTGATCTCTAAAATTCTCACATGGGTCATCCAAGTAAAATTAGAGGAGGGAGGATGTTAAAACCATGAAATTATAAGACCATAATTCTTGGAATATAGTATTTTTATAATACTTGGTTAGTTGTATGGTTAGGTTTCATAGTTTGACAAAATGTATAATCAATGTTCAGTTTCTACTGAATCAAGAAATGCTATTTGCATTTTTGGGCCACATAGTCCTGACTAATTTTCCACTAATCAGAATGTATACCCTAAAATCCATGATATTATACGTAGTTTCTTAGATACCCCACATGGTCAAGAGTCTCATGTTCAAAACTTAAGAAAGAAAACTAGAGTCCATCTACACACCCCTGTGTAGTTTCCTTATAAAACACATGGTTTTATGTATTCATGTGATAACCGTGTTATACAAAAAAAACTCCAAAAAATTAAATTAATTCAAATAACCCAATAAAATGTTATATATCATAAAATAGATAATATAGTACACTAGTGGAACTGGTGTGTTGCAATTCTCCTCACCTAGCCATTTTCGTTCCCTAGAATTTTTATTTAAAAGTATAAGGGAACAAAAGAAGAACCACAAACCCACCACTTGTTAAGAGGTGGTTAGGAGGGGTACCAAATAAAGAAGGAAAATGGGATAACATAAACCATAAATAAGATAATATATATACTAATAGAATAAATCGATTCATATCATTGAATGTATCTAAGAGTAATTCCTTCAATATTAGATGATAATGGTCTTATGAAGAATGGAGACCTATCATAGGTATTCCACTATTTATAATTCATACAATATGATGAATGAAAAGAAAATAAACCTCTATGAAAAGCCTCACTATAACCTAAAGAGATGATATTTCTCCACCACACATAACCATTTACCCCAAAATGTAGTCCTACATCCCAAAGGAATGGAATATCCATATGAGTATCCAAACGATAAAAAAATCATATCTACCATCAAATTCATAAACATATTTATATAAAAAGACAAACAATCCTTAATAAGGAATAACACGGGTTACTACCATAGATAAAAATATATAAATGGATAATCGAGGACCATATTCAAGGAACATTGAATCTTGTTAGTCCCATGAAAATCAAACATACACCAACAAGTGTACAACTTAAACTAATGCAAGGCCTATCTTATCACTCAAGTCACACACCCATGGTTTCAACCATTCCCACTTACGAATAATAAGTCATCAACATATCTAATATCATTCAAATTACTACCAATAGGAATAGAAAATTAATGTTTTTTGTAATCCACTAAAAAAATGAAGAACTTATAGAGAAGGAGAAAAACGAAATCTATGGAACTCTTCAAGAGAGAATCCACCCAAAACTCAAATATTTTCTCTAATAATAGAAAATGAATCCCAAAAATAACCATTAACATCCTCATTCACGTCCATATCACACTCAACACTCCTTTTGACAGATTAAATCAAAAAATTCTAATTGATATCCATGAAATATATTATAAAGACAAATACTCAAATGAACCAAATTCCCTTATATTATTAAATCAAACGTTGAAAGGGTTATAAATGGATTCTTGAAGAGAAAAAAGGATAATTCTAGGAAATAATCTCATAATGAATTCTACTATGGTAGTTTAGTATTTTCCAATGAATTAATGTTTTCCTCTCCATCACTGCCTCAGATATTGACCACCATGGAATATAAGTGTTGATGTTATAGAGATCAAAAAGATCACTATGTTTTTACTGTATGATTTTTTGAGAGGATTCGTAGGGAAAAAAGGGATTAAATTCACCTATGAATTAGAGGAAGCTTCTTAATGGAAAAAATTCCACTTTCCATGATCAATTTTCTATGAAGAATACTCTAATTCCAACATATAGTTAACTTATTCATTTAATATATCACAACTCATATCAAATAGTTACAAAAAATACCAACAACTAATTAGTAATTTTATAAACTAATTTTCCAATGTAATATTATTGAAAAATCCACCCAATTTTTAAAACAAATGAATACCTTTAATAAAGCACCCTATATTTGGAAAGAAATTTTAAATTACATTAGTAATTAATTGTAAATGATATTTATTATTTTATAAACAATTATTTTTAAACCATTATGTAACATGGATTTGAAAACATTTTCTAAATTCCTCGATGAAATTGACCATGTAACAAAAAAATTAATGAGAAAAAAATAAATTCATTTCAAACAACCCACAAAACCTATTTTTTCATAAATAAATCATTTTATGAAATTCCACTTTTTCCACCCAAAATAATTTTAAAACATTAAACATAAAAAAACATAGCACCACAGAACACACTAAATTTACTCCATTAATATTTATGCATTACAAAATACCCTATTAGACTTAGATTCCATATATGGGAACCACATTTGGGATAATATTGATTCTAAGTGGTAAAAAAATTCCATGAAAAATGTATATATTTTCATGGTTTGGTCACACAACTTTTCCTTTAATGTGCCAACCAAGAAACATAATCCATGGATTACTTAGGACTAGAAACATTAGCTCCATGTGTGTAGAGACCCAAAGCTTGACATACATGGACATTACATTACTTTTTCGAAATAATTAATACATAAAAAAACAAACATCGAAGTACCATAATAGTTTAGTGTCTTTGGAAACTTGGAACATATTCTTCTAATCATGGGGAAAGATCTTTAACATATCCCAGAAAGATCTTACCCTTTTGTTTTCTTACCTAAAACCTTTCTTTATATCCTGGGGAAAAGAAAACATAAAAAGGGTGAGCACAAATGCTCAGTAAGGGTAAGCATGGAGAAAATAAAACAAACCATATACATTGGAACATAAAAACATGAACATAATGTTTAAAAATCAAAATCTTGACCAATGACATAAAACATGGTAGTACGTAAGGCATAGATCATAATGAAACATTAATCATGATTATATATCATGGTTATAAAACATGTAGTTGTGGAAAACCATTAAGCACATGATATGATTTCCATAGTAGCCAAATCATTGTTGCCAAGACCATCACAGTGGAAAATGTCCCTTTCTAGATCGAGTTCACTCCTCGTTCCAGTCCTGTATCACTGAACCGGATTAACTTACCATTTCAGCCATGTATATATCATGAGTAAATATCTTTACCAATGAATTGGAGGGAGATATAGGTACCACCCATCTCATAATGAAATTATTCTTACTTGTTCCACAACATAAACAAAATCATTCATCATAACCCAAAGAATAAAATGGGTTTCATAAACATCATCCCTTCATAAAATAATCCATATAAAATAAATTGATATCATTTCATAATAAGAAAATTGAAACCATGTAAATCATAGAGACATTATACTTGAAACATACACATATGAAATAATGTCATCTTAGATGGAATATGATTTTGATAAAACACTTGAAATGGATTATTGAGGAAAATATCCTTTCTTATTCACAATCGTTTTCTTTTAAAAAAATGCCACAGAATTTTAAAAGAAAAGTATTTCGATGAAAATAGTCATGAAATCTTTTAGATTACGCTTCATTAAAATAATGCGTTAAAAATCCATTCATTCCATATAAGTTAAATAAAACATTCTCCTCTTACTTTTAACGGAAAAGTAAAAAAGTACCATGTATGGTAAACAAAAGAAAGATACCTTCCATAACAAAAAGTAAAATTCAATATGGGTAAAAATAACTTTAAACATACATGGAATAATATTAAACAATTTATGAAAACATTTTTATTGACATCGATGAAAAATATAACCTCGGTGAATACTTACGAATAAACAATCTCGGATAAAAACGAGATTGGAAAATTATCACCTGCCTTAGGTCTGATATGCTTCGTACCTATCCGAACCTCCTATATAATGATTTAAATAATGTAATTTACTTTTTAAATAATCATATTCATTGTTATTATATCATATATGGTTCTCTTATGACTTTATATTACCCATTCTTTTGTAAATACCCTATTAAAGTAGCGTTTTGGGTAAAATCGTTTTATTTATCATACTTGTTTGGACTTGTTGTTCTTGATATTATTATTAATTATATCATTATTAAATTTTTTATATGATTTAAATAATGATTTATATATCATATATATTCAAAATATATATATATATAATCGATAGTTGAATGAAATGGAATACACCGTTCATGGAGACGGTAGGCCGTACGTACGCGTGAACGCTGTTTTCCTTTCCTTATTGACTTGAATGGAAGTAAGTAGATGAAATATATATATATATATATTCAGTACCTTAATTATGTCATATATTTCATTACTATTCATTATATATACTTTATAATCATTCTTGAATGTTTAACATGGAGAATGAATCTCATCGCTCCATGGAGAAGGTAATCCATATGTACGCACGAGTGATGATATCGTTACCATAATTATTGAGTGTAATTTTAGTGGATGATATAATACCTCAGAATTATTATGACGTTATAATAACCATATATATTTATTCTTTACACCATTATACCCAACCAAGTAAAGTGTTGGTGAAAAAACTGATTACACCACGGCGTGGAGACAATATTCCGTACGTACGCACGCGCGGTGATTTCATTTTCCATAGGATGGATAGTAGGTGAAATGGGGTTTTTTCATATATATAATAACATATAAGTATATTAGTGATACTGATTTTATTACCGCAAAATGAAACAACTAAAGAAGAGGATGTAGAAGAAGAATGAAACTTGAAAGAGTCGGCAGAAGAGATTACCTCTTCTTCAACACACCTCCTTTAAACTCTTTCTTTGGGCACTAGAGTTAGAGTTTTGAGAAGAACAGAACCTCTATGATATAACTAGAGAGTTTGAAAAGAGTAATTGGTAGGGGTTGGATGATCTTCATGGATGAAAAGGGTGTGAAGAGAAGAGGGATGGGATGGTCTTTTTATAAGGGAGGAGAGGGGTACCTTAGGAAAAACTTAAAATATTATTTTATAATAAAGTCATATTCGGTTTTTAATAGCTCAAAACTGATTTTTTTTCAAATCTAAGGTGGGTATGGGTCGAAATCCGCTCAACCAATAGGTTTTAGACAAGTTTAGGTTACTATTTTATCCTTATAATTTAGATTTAACTCTAAGTTAAATAATTTAACTTTTACCATGTCATTATGTTTTCTTACACTATATGGTTAATAATCTTACTATAACAAGACAAAATAACCCCAAGTAGTTCATTATATATATATATATATCCTTATATAAGTCATTTGGAAGAACCTTATATTTTTAGGAATAAAATAAAAATTAATAATATAATATTTTTTTAAAAACTATTTTATGTCAATTTTGACACTATTTGGTACTTCATTTTTCTAAGAATCATAACAGCATGATTAGTTTGAACAAAGTTAATTAAATAAATACTAACATGTCATATTAAACAAGAAAATTATTTGAATTCATAAAAAGTTTAAAATTACATCTATTTGGGTATTTATAACATGAATTATGTTAATATTTCATTAATAAGGTAATTACTGCATCCTCATTGTGTCATAAATAAATTAAATTATTTAATGTCTAAAAATTATAAATAAAATAAAATTATGTATGAAATATTTTTATCTTTCTAATTAATATTTATAGTTGAATTTATATTAGGTATAACCCTATATTAAAAATGTTTTCGTTATTAATCATTGATTTTAACTATTTTAATTCTTCTTTAAATAAAATAATAATAAACGTCCTAATCTATTCCAAGTGGAACTAAAGGGAAATATTTTATCCCTAAGGTTTTTTTGGTCGAACTAAACATATCCAATAGAATTAGGACATGTGTTGGTGTAATAATAATATCATCATTACCGTTAATTACCATATTTACTTTTAACCATGGTAAATAAAAGTAAAACGTTACTATTTACCAAAAATCATTTTTATCTTATTGAATAACATTTTACCCCTTCATATTAACCGTTTCTCTTGTATTTTCAATATTCCACTCACAGAAGCGGTAAAATTAAGTTTTATGTCAATTTTCAAATTCTCCTAGGAGGTGGGTAAAAGACGGTGAAAAGTTCAATAAAATTTTTATATATTTAAAATTATTATAAAATGACTCAAATGAATTAAATTGAACTTATATAGGTATTATGTATCAATTTTTACCTAAAATAAATTTAAATAAAATAAATAATTATTTTAATAAAAAGTCGGGTTTTAAATAGTAACCTAGTGTTTTCATTATTCATCATAAATTGAATGTTTTTATAAAAATAAAAAAAATTCATCCTAGGATAATTTCGATATTCTGAATCCAAAAATGAAGTCCATTTCTAATGATAAAATTTATAAAATTTCAAAAAGTGGGTATTACTATTCATAACGACTAGTTTATATAATATATCATTGTTTAGTGAAACTCAGTATTGCGTACAACAAACGCTATCGTGGAAGGTCACGATTGTGTGTAATGCAAGCTAAGTCAGAGATGCGTGTAGTGAAAGATACTTTTGGTGTAGCGTACAACACATGACATCAATGAAATTAAAAAGAATATTTTTCATAAAATCTAGGGGTGTTACATTCTACCCCACTTAGAATGAATTTCGCCCTCAAAATTCTTCGGGGTTATAAATGCTTTACTAATCGAAAGTTTCTTTAATAGAAACCCAAATCATAAAAAGGAATACCAGAACATATCTTTGAAAACTAAAGTATGAAATGTAACGGTTACCCAAATTAACTAATCACTGGGTTTCCACATAGGAGAACATAAGAGATAATATGGATATAGAAGTGAAATATAACCATCAAGTTCTGATGAAGAGTGGCAGATAACATGGATATGAAAAAGACAACAATCACAAAGACATAAATTTGTGATGATCAAAGGTACCATCTGATTCATTGGATATAAGGGCACTAGGACAACATTTTTGGTTTTCAAGATCATTTCCCTAAACATGATGAATTTGAATTAGAAGAAATACTTAAATTATTTTGGTATAATCTCACAGTTGTTCATGACTTGAAAATTTTTCACATCATCTATTAAAGAAATGAAGTTGAATTTGTCTTTCGTGAACTGTTAGCAGATCATGTGATAGAAAGATGGGTCATTCCATATGTCTCAAACAAAAGGATAGAAAAAGTAATCAAATATACATAAGTCCATCTATGGTGAGGTTAATCGTATATGATTCCAAAAATGGACATATAATTCATCTATCATAGAGCTTAATAAAACTATTTTCTACTAACCAGGGACTTCATATAGGCTAGTGGTAGGAAATAATGGCATGTCGCACTTCAGTTGGGGGTTCGATTCCCATAGCCTTGTCCGACGCGATGGGTTGTCACCCATCCTACAGGTTGTCCTTTTTCTAAAACTACATTTTTATAACATTCCATCAATAATATCGAAAAAAGTTCTAGACTTGAACAATAATAACTTATGTCCAACATAATCCATTCCAATCTTTAGGTTTATCCAATATTCTTCTGTCCAATCTCATAGTATAAAGAAAACAATAACTAGAAATGTAATCTACTGAGCATGTGAATACCATCATTTATCCCCCATATATCATATGATATATCTTGTTGGTCACATTCCAAACATTTAAATATATTAATCATGTATTCTCTTGAACCATAGTGAAAACATGAATTCTATCACAAGGTAACTTTTTCCATATAATAAAATCCAAAAAATTATATACACTCAAACCATGATATAAATTTTTCCTTATATTAGTCATGAGCTCATTAATACTATCAAACATTTCATTATCTCCTAATCCCTTTATTATGCTCATATTAGGTGCTTTCTAAAAATATCTGAATAAACTTTCATGGTTACAGGTACCATTCAACATATACTTTCAAAAATCAAGTAAAGCTAACAGAGTAACAATCCTTAGATTTTTATTTATTCCATAGTACCATACATTATTCTTGATTACACTACCTTCTTAAACGACTAAATGAGCTTCATCATTTCATCCATCTCATATATAATTTGTAGTCTCTTCATCATCATCCACATAAATGCTACCCATATGACTATGCTGATTCTCTTTATGAGATTTTCCTTTAGGGCATTGGTTTTCATAATGCCTGTATATTCCACATTTAAAATACTTAACCATTGTTTATGTCTTAGAAATACCATTATCCTTGTCCATTGTGTTAACTGAACATTTTCCTTTACAATTACTAGCTTTGTGTCCTTCTTTTCCACACCCAAATCATCATCTAGTTCCTTTGAAACATTCTCCCTGATGCCTCTTCCCACAGGATTTACATGACGGAAATTGAACTTTCTTTCCTCTATGATAATCACAAAACTCCATCTTTCTCTTATTAGCTGAGTCAGGAAACTTACCAAAGTTGAGATTATTGATCATATTATGAGATTTATGATTAGGAATAATACCGATATGTGGACTTCCAGATCTAATTTCATTTGGTTGATAATGAAGAATATCATTCCATTGTCCATCATACCCTCCATTATCGTGAATCTTCCTGTTTCAATCCATTTTCTAAAACCCCAAAAGAATAGTGTGAGAGGCCAAAATCAAAATCAAGGGGGTGTAACTTCAATATCTAAAATATTAGGTTTAATTATAAGATTTTTACCATAATTCTAGGACTATAAACTATAATTATACATAACCTTAGGGACTTCCCTAGACATACATTAGAAATATCTCTCGGGATCTCACTATTGTTTTTGCATCCTAGTTTCCAAAGGTTAACTAAACAATTCCTCTGATTCCAACTGTAGAGACCCAAAACATGACATATATGGACATTACATTAATTTTGAGTAATACTTAATATATAAAAAAAAGAAACATCGAAGGTCTGTTATAGTTTAGTGTCTTTGGAAACTTAGAGCATAATCTTCTAATCATGGTGAAAGATCTTCAACATCTCCCATAAATTTCTTCCCCTTTTGTTTTCTTACCTAAAAAATTTATTTATATCCTGGGGAAAAGAAAACATATAAAGGGTGAGAAAAAATTCTCAGTAAGGGTAATCTTGGTGAAAATAAAACAAACCATATACATTTGAACATAAAAACATGAACATAATGTTTTAACATCAAAATCTTTCCAATGACATAAAACATGGCAGTACGTAAGGAATAGATCATAATGAAACATTAATCATGATAATATAGCATGGGAATAAAACATGTAGTTGTGGAAAACCATTAAGCACATGATATGATTTCCATATTAGCCAAGGAATTGTTTCCAAGACCATCTTAGTGGACAAAGCCCATTTTCTGGTTCGAGTTCACTCTACATTCTAGTCCTGTATCACTGAACATGATTAACTTATAGTTTCATCCATGTCTATCTCATGAGATATAAATCTTTACCCAATGAATTGGAGGGATATATGTGTCCCACCCATCTCATAATGAAATCATTCTTACTTGCGCCACAACATAAACATAAATTATTCATTATAACCCAAAGAATAAAAAGAGTTTCATAAACATCATCCCATCATAACATAATCCATATAAAACAAATGGATTTCATTTCATCATAAGAAAAGTGAAACCATGTAAATCATAGAGACATTATACTTGAAAAATACACATATGAAATAATTTCATCTTATATGGAAAATGATTTTGATAAAACACTTGAAATGAATTCTAGAGGAAAATATCCTTTCTTATTCAAAATCATTTTCTTTTCACAAAATACCATGAAATTTTAAAAGAAAATTATTTTGTTGAATATAGTCATGAAATATTGTAGATTAAGCTTCATGAAAAAATGCGTTAAAAATCTATTCAATCCATATAAGTTAAAGGAAACAGTCTCCTCTTACTTTTAACAGAAAAGTCAAAAAGTACCACGTATGGTAAACAAAAGCAAGAGTCGTTCCATAACACAAATTAAAAGTCAATATGGGTAAAATGTCTTTAAACATATATGGAAGAATATTAAACACTTTATGAAAACATTTTTATTGACATGGATGAAAAATATTACCCCAGTGAATACTTACGAATAATCAATCTCGGATAAAAACGAGATTGGAAAGTTATCCCTTACCTTAGGTCTGATATGCTTCATACATATCCGAACATCCTATATAATGATTTAAATAATGTAATTTAAATTTTGTAGAATCATATTCATTGTTATTATATCATATATGGTTCGTTTATGACTTTATATTACCAGTTCTTTTGTAAATTCCATGTTAAAGAATCGTTTTGGGTTAAATCGTCTTGTTTATCGTACTTGTTTGGACTTGTTGTTCTTGATATTATTATTACTTATAAAATTGTTTACTTACTTACAAAATGTAAATTATGATTTATATATCATATATATTCAGTATATATATATATAACAGATAGATGAATGAAATGAAATACACCGTTCATGGAGGCGATAGGTCGTACGTACGCTTGAACGTTGTTTTCCTTTCTTTATTGACTTAAATGGAAGTAAGTAGATGACATATATATATATATATATACATAAAATTAGTAGCTTAATTATTTCATATATTTTATTTTTATTCATTATATATACTTTATAATCATTCTTGAATGGTTAACATGGAGAATGAATCTCATCGCATCGTGGAGACGGTAATCCATACGTACACACGAGCGATGATATCGTTCCCATAATTATTGAATGGAATTGGAGTGGAAGATATAATACATAATAATCAGTATGATGTTATAATAACCATATAAAGTTATTATTTATACCATTATAACCATCCAAGTAAGGTGGTGGTGGAAAAACTGATTACACCACGATGTGGAGACGGTATTCCGTACGTATGCACGTGCAGTGATTTCATTTTCCGTAGGATGAATCGAAGGTGAAATGGGGTTGTTTAATAATTAAAATAACATAGAAGTATATGAGTGATACTGCTTTAATTACTTCAAAATTAAACAACTAAATAAGATTAAGTATAGGAAGAAAGAAACTTGAAAGAGTCGGTAGAAGAGATTACCACTTCCTCAATGCACCTCCTTTAAACTCCTTCTTAGGGAACTAGAGTTGGTCTTCTGAGAAGACCAGAACATCTATGATATAAATAAATAGGTTGATAAGAGTAATTTTCAGGGATTGGCAGAGCTTCAAGGCTCAAAAAGGTGTGAAAAGAAGAGTGAAGGGGTGCTCTTTTTATAAGGGAGGAGAGAGGCACCTTAGGAAAAACTTAAAATATTATTTTGTAATAAAGTAATATTCTGTTTTTAATAGCTCCAAAATTATTTATTTCAAATCTAAGGTGGGGATGGGTCTAAATCCTCTCAAAAAATAGGTTTTAGACAAGTTTAGTTTAATATTTTATCCTTATCATTTAGATTTAACTCTAAGTTAAATAATTTAACTTGTACCGTGTCTTTATGTTTTCTTACCCTATATAGTTAATAAACATCATATAACAAGAAAAAAGAACCCCAAGTGGTTCATTATTAATATATACATCCTTATCTAAGTAATTTGGCCTAACCTTATATTTTTAGGAAGAAAGTAACAATTAATAATATAATATTTGTTTTGAAAACTATTTTATTTCAATTTTGACACTATTTGGTACATGATTTTTGTAAAAATCATAACAGCATGATTAGTTCTAAAAAATTTAATTAAATCAATAATAACATGTAATATTATCCTAGAAAATTAGTTTAATTCATAAAAAGTCTAAAATTACATTTATGTTGGTATTTATAACATGAATTATGTTAATATTTCATTAATATGGTAATTACTGCATCATCCTTGTCTCATTAATAAATTAAATTATTTAATGTAAAAAAATTATAAATAAACTAACATTATGTAGGAAATATTTTTACCTTTCTAATTAATATTTATAGTCGAATTTATATTATGCATAACCCTATATTAAAAATGTTTTTAATTATTAAACATTGATTTTAACTATTTTAATTCTTCTTTAAATAAAATAATAATAAATGTCCAAATCTATTCCAAGTGGACCTAAAGGGTAATATTTTATCCCTAAGGTTGTTTTTGGTCTAACTACACTTATCCAATAGAATTAGGACATGTGTTGGGGTAATAATAATATCATTTTTACACTTAATTACCCTATTTACTTTTAACCGTGGTAAATAAAAGAAAAAAGTTACTATTCACCAAAAATTATTTTTATCTTATTGAATCACATTTTACTCCTTGATATTAACCTTTTCTCTTGGATTTCCGAAATTCCACTCACAGAAGAGGTAAAATTATGTTTTATGTAAATTTTTAAATTCTCCTAGTAGGTGGGTAAAAGACGGTGAAAAGTTCAATAAAATTTTTATATATCTAAAATTATTAGAAAATGACTCAAATGAATTACATTGAACTTATATAGGTATTATGTATCAATTTTTACCTAAAATAAATTTAAATAAAATAAATAATTATTTAAATAAAAATTCGATTTTTAAATAGTAACCTAGTGTTTTCACTATTCATTAAAAATTGAATGTTTTCAAAAAAACACCAAAAATTCACTCTAGGGTAATTTTTATATTCCAAATCCAAAAATAAAGTCCATTTCAAAAGATAAAATTTATAAAATTTCCAAAAATGGGTATTACTATTCATAACGACTAGTTTATATAACATATCGTTGTTTAGTGAAACTCGTTATTGCGTACAACACACGTTATCGTGGAAGGTCGATATTGCGTGTAATGAAAGACAAGCCAGGGATCCATGTAGTGCAAGATCCTTTTGTTTTAGAATACAACACAAGACATCAATGAAATTAAAAATAATATTATTCATAAAATTTCGGGGTGTTACAACGTGGTTTTCCAGATCATGTGGGGAAACCTTAAAGATCCATTTCAATATCTAATTTACATATAAAAACATAATAAATCTATAATATGATTCATTAAACAATAATAAAATCTAAACATAATCAATTTAAATTAGTAATAATAAATTAAAAACTAAAAATGAAGCATAGAATCAAAATTAAAATCCTGACTACACTTGGAAACTGAAATCCCATTTCTAAAGTTTGTGATTTGGAAGCTTCTAATGACCTATCCCTCAACTTCCAAATATATTATTTTATATTGTACGAAACTAACCCAATATTGGGTGGGATATATGAAAACCTATGTATTTTAAAATCCAGGATTTTATACTATTTTTAATGAACAATCATGGGTTTACCAAGAATGTCAACTGACCCATCCCACTACTTGGATCAAAGATCATTATTGATATTTATGTGTTGGAAACTAGTTCCCAAGAATCAAGAAAGATGTTATTGGTAATAATTTACCCTCTAAATGTAAATTAATAGGAGGCTAAGACATATCAACAATCCAATATGGTATGTCCTTACCGTTGAATACCGTGCATGAAAAATAAATAGTTTCACGAAAAAAATGGAATATTTAAAATGTACAAACACACTAATCTATAAATATGGAATTATAAAATGTATGTAGAAAATAAGAATATAATTGAAACTAAAACAGATATAAATACAATACGTGAAATAGGTTAATGGTCAATATCCTAGAATATACAAAAAACTATCCCAAACAGCTACTCACTGAAAAATTGTGACCTAGTGGCACTCATGACAAGAACTTAACCGATCCTTAATTGATGAACTCTAATATAAATTGAAAAATGAAAATGATATAGTTTCATAATCTAAATTATAATATCTTTGTATAGGTATTGATGTATACAAGGTGTGAACAAAACCATGCCTAGTAGAATTTTACTATGGATTTTGTGAAGTTACATTCAAAATACATTCCATAAATACTAAATTGAAATGTATTTATAGATTTTTTTGAGAGTTTACACAAAAAAATGTATCATGGAAAATTACATTAAATAATAGAACACCCTTTTTGTGATGTAAAGTGTGGAATGAATCCTTTTTATATGAAATTTTTAAACATAAAATTGGAATCTATAAGGTTATCCAAAAAAACCAACCCATTTCCTTCTCTCAAAGGATGAAATTTAACAAGAAATCCTCATTATTTTTTTTGAAAAACACAAATTTCCAATCCAATTTTGGAAAATACTAAGTAAAATATTCCAATTAACATGATAAAATATTTAATTAAATGGGGCCGCACATACTCAATGAAATGAATGAAAAAAAGAAACAACAACCACACAATAGTTCCAAACATTCCATCTAAACATGGAGATGAAATAAATAATGAGGGAATAACATATGAATTAATAATATTAAAATTTATGATCATGGATAACAAACTAGGTCCTATTGTGATATGGTCCTTGATGAAAATATAATGCAAGAACAATTTCTAGCCATTTCTCATCCAAAACTAACATAATCCACCCAATTTACAAACACAAAAATCTTAGGGGACCCCAATAGTGAGAGGAAAAAATAAAAATAGGGTAAAATATTAAGTGTTAGAGATAACTAGTGAAAAATAAATCCAATCATATATCCTAGTTCATTGGGTTCCCATGGAAGAAATGAGCTAGAGGTGAGAAAATAAAGTAACACATGATTAATTAAACTAAAATAAAATTAAATCACACCTCATATATAACACAATCATAATAATACACTATCCATTACAACTAAACCATAGAATATATATATATATATATATATATATATTTAATTCTTTTGGGGGTTATAACATAAAATTATCATAACACATAATGGGGGTATAATTTGAGGGTTCTGTATTTATTTTAAAAACAATTTTAGAAAGTTCCAAATAGACCATTTTAAAAATTGAATTGGTATTCCATATCATTTAACACTACATGAAATATATTTTTAAAATATTATGTTTTTATATAATTCATGTTAAGACAGTCTTGAAATCATTTTAAGGATGATGTACATTTTTGTATCCAATCAAATTAAAAATCGGTGTCACCCCTTCACACTTTAATGTCATAATTTACAAATTCCATGAGCAAAACATGTCCAAATTCATTTACTAATTTAAATTCAATTGAAATAAACCATTTAATTATTTTTATAAACAATTAGCACAGTGAAATCAGTTTAGAAATTTGAAAATATCTCAACCATCTTTTTTGGTAATTGTCGAATATATACAAAACACTTATAAAATTTTACATTGATTTAGAAATATAAGTTTAATTTAATTATAAAACCATTAAAAATCAATTTCCTCATAATGAAATGTCATTTAATAAAAATTCAAAAAACAACCTACAAAAATACAATAAAGTCAAGTCATTACATATTTTATTACATTGGGAATACCCAAACAAGTAAGGAAACAATTTCTACCAACCATATATAATAAAAAATCCATCTTAAAATGAACCTAAACACTAAATTAAACCACTATATGTACAAGGGTTCATATAAAAATATTATATATAATTTAAATGGAAGAATTCATAGGAATTAGTGGAGATTAGTGAAGAGGGGGGTTTATCTTGAGAATATCACTTAAATCAATTGTTTGGATGCTTAAAACCTACACAATAAGGAATGAGAGATTCTGAGGTCATACCCCTAATAATTATGAGATAAATTAGAGTTTAAGTGAATGTAATGCCCCTAAATTTTACAACGATAATTCATGGAATTTTGAATTTTATGAAACTCGCCTGGGAACAATGTTAGAACCATGGTTTGAAAAACTATACGACAACCTTGATGTTTCTACTAAATCTATATTGGTTATTCACACAGTTTGGGTTTATATTTTCCACTAAAAATGAACCAACCTTGAATATTACCCATAAGAACCAATATAATACACAAAGTTACCTAGATACTCATTAAATTAAGGGAAACAATTCACGAACCTGAAAAAACTCCAATATAGTCTATATACACCCCCTATTATATTTTCCTCTAAATTATGCACAGTTTTATGAAATCGTGTGATTAATATGAATCAGCCCAAAAAAATCAAAACAAGAAAATGAATATTAAAAAAACTAAAAAGTTATAATAATAAAAAATAAAATAAGACACAACATTGATGTCAGGTTGAAACAACAATTCACATGGTCACAACATAATTTTTATGGGAACTTCATGATTTCTATTTATTCCTAGTTTTAGGTTATGTTTTTTATGTGCATTAATTTTTGGCTCATGGGATTATCCAAAATGAAGATTCTAGTAACCAAATCACATTTATGGATTACTAGAAGGTTGATTTTAATTCAATGGTTCAAAATAATGTTAGGGAATTTAAAGGAAGGTTTTCTTTAGAATTTTAATTTCACATTAAAATTTTTATTTAAAGAGTAATTTTAAATTCCATGCAATGTGTATCAAAGATAATATAGAGATAATAAGAGGATAATGATGAATAATAAAATAAAATAATAAATAAGGATTCCACTGAACAAACCAATGGTGATTATGTTTGAGTGTGGGAATTGGAAATTAGAAGAACAAAAAACAATTAATCGAATTATAATATAGTTAATGGCTATTATAATTCACTTGTCATATTATCATATCATTTTTATGTGGGATAAATATACAAAATATTAAATGGATCATTTTGTATCATTTGCACAATGGTGAGACATTGTAATTGTTTCCAACATATTGAATCAAGGGAATGATGTGATCATAGGTTTTTTTGATTAATTCCATTGCTATATCAACTTATTTTGATTGGCATTCCTTTTAAATTCATTTTCCACTTTATGTTCATGATGATTAAAATCTTTGATGAATTGTGATGCCCTTATAATAATTAAACCTACTAAGTTATAATTCTTATTCCTATGTGTAATAGGAAAAGGAGAAAAAATACTTACTAAAGAACCCCTACTCTCAATGATTTCATACTTTTTGTGAGATATTTCAATTAATATTTGAGCATTTGTTCTTGTACCCAGGAAGACAGATTATGTTTCAGGATTTAATTGAAAATGGGATCGTATTTCTTATTGATGAGTTGATTATAAATTTATATATTTATTATGAAACATATTAATTTATTAATTTAAAAGGATTTTATAATGATAAATGAGAAGAATTATTTAATATATAAATATAGAATTTTGTTACACTAAATATCCATTAGGTTGGATTTTCATGAAGTGATAAAAAAAGGTGTGTCCCTAAAGAATAAAATTACTAGACGATAAAAGATGATAAAATTAATATTAGGAATGATGTACAATATCATAATGAAATTATATAATCACTTTTATATAAGGATTTCATAAAATTCAATGTTATTTTGGAATTAAATTTTTTTACGAAAAGTTTAACAAAATATATGAAGGAAATGTGGTAGTAAAAAAAGGAAAAATATACATTTGGAGATTTAAGTATGAATAAATATTAATGTATGAATTTGAATATATTAATGAATTCTTTACAAGATTCAATGATGTAGTTATCACTATTAGAGGATTTGTTAAGACTTGTGAAGATTCTATGATACTTATAATGATACTGTTAATTTTTCAAAGAAAAAGTTGATTCAATGGTATTGATAATTATAGGATGATTTTATAACACACTTCTATTGGATGATCTGTAAATAATATTTATTTATAAATAAATAATTAATAAATATTATTTTAAGAATTGTAAAACTGATAAATAAATATACATTAATGCTTTAAAAAATATATGAGTTACTGAAGAAAAAGTTTATTATATATTGTGAAACTGTTGAAAATTATATTATTTATTTAAAGAAGTTTGAGAAGATGAATATGAATGTATGAAGGGAATATTAAATTGAATTATTTAAAATGGGAGGCTATTAGTAATTTTATAGTAAATTGTAAAATTAATATAATATGATTTTGACAGTGAATAAGATGTTGAGGAGATAAGGAGTTATATAAAAGAGAATGCTTCAAAATCTGGAAACTCAATTAATCCATCAAAGGGTAAGGGTAATAGATTATATTATCATATATATATAATAATATTATATGGGCTTCAAGATATTGGT
Organism: Viscum album; assembly: GCA_963277665.1. Classification (NCBI taxonomy): domain Eukaryota; kingdom Viridiplantae; phylum Streptophyta; class Magnoliopsida; order Santalales; family Viscaceae; genus Viscum; species Viscum album. The sequence goes on along the minus strand of OY728126.1, from coordinate 764,151,860 downwards.
ATTATTGTGGATGATGATGAAGATGATACCTCTTATGAAATTAATGATAAATTATTGAGTATAAAACTGATTGAAGAGGAACATTCTTATGAGAAGTACAATAATGATGGAAGTGAGGAAAAATGTAATTTATGGTAATATGGGGACTCATGGGAAATATATATATGAATAAATATTAAATAAACACAAAAATCATTTAAATATAAGATATTAATAATTTTAAAAACATAAAAACATTTTATATGGAATAGAATCAAATTTGCTGAATTATATTGATATCATAAATAAGATACATTCTAAAGAGAATAAAATTAATGGTATCATTGAATACATGGTTAAAGGGAATTTAAAGGAACATAATGTTTATAAAAAAATTAATTGAAAAGAGAACTAGTCATAAATGATTAAATCAATATTTCCTAAATTTTCATGACATTGAATAAAGTTAAATAATATTTTTGAAATGATTGTTATTTCAATGAATGATAATGATAAATTTAATCATATAAGACAAAACCAAATTGTTTTTAGTGGTTCTAAATGTTATATTTCTAGAAAAAATTTAATTAAATAGATTGATAAAGTGAATTTTATAGAAAATGAATATATTTCTATCAAATATATAATGGATGTGTTTTGACTAGAGAGAGTGAACATGGGGAAAACTATTCCAGGTTAGTGATGTTGAAATTCAGGCTATTTGAATTTTATAAAGTGAATCAGTTATGAAATTGTAGAACATTCCACACTATCTAAAAGAATATTACAATTCTAAGCTAATTAAAATGTAATTTTTATTTACATATGAATAATTTATTAATAAAATAGATGTTTTATGCATAAAAAATATGTAATATTATGAACTCTTCACAAATTAAATACATATTCAATCGTTTACCCTGTTTAAGATCATTTATTTATATGTTTTTTGACTTACGAGGAGGAAATATGGTAAAAAAACATGATAATTACATTTCATTTATTCACGAATTCACTCAAATAATATGAATTGGGTTCATGAAATAAATATCATAGGCCCAAAAAATGTTTAATGTTTTAAAAGAAATGAAAATGGAGTGTGGTCTCCTAATAAAGATGTTCCAGATGGTGCTACATAATAAAGTAGTAATTTTGATTTATATCATGAAAAATAGGTTAGTTATTTGCATTTATCATAGAATATACCTAAAAAATGGTGTTTCTTAATTAAAAAACTTAATATTTATTTAAATGTATCACACTATATATGTGGATAAAAACACTTATTGATTTTTATTGAAGAAACCTATTGCTATATAAGTTCAAATTCAAAACCATAGTATGTACCAAAATTATTAAACCATAACTCTATCAAATGTAAACGAAAAAGTAACCTAAGGCTGGAAAACTCAAGGTAATTTAAGGAATCATGACTAGAAAGGAGTTGAGGGTATTTGACTTGGTTATCCTAAAATTAAATGATGATACCCTTGCTGCAAAAAATTAACTCGAATTATTATTTATGGAGTGGTTGTGAATGTTCAATAATTTTCAAATGATAATGTTAAATATTAATAATTAGGTTCTATTATACATGAGTATAAATAATATTATGTTAAGAAGATGCACAAAGTATATGAAAATAAGGGAAAATAATACAAAGCATCGGTTGATAATAATGATTCATCTATGAAAAGATATTCTAAATATTATTTTTCAACTCATCCTATGCTGATAAAGTTTGTGGGTTTTCATAATATCATTATATATTAATGATTTTTTATTTAAACTGTGATAAAATTAATAAACAAAACACATACCTCCCTATTTTTGTTTGATCCAAGATATTTGAATTAATTATAAATTAGAGTTGGTAATAAATAAAACTAATAATAATTTATAAAAAATGAATTGGATATTCTGTAACAGGTTAAAAAATGTATAAGTTATGAAAAATGGTATGATTTTGGTAAAATAAATTCAATAGGTGGAATTAATTTATTTATATAATAAATTTTCACTAATTTCTCATCTTGAATGATTTACGATTTTTCTTTCTATCACTACATATTTTTGAAATAAGATCTTCTAAATAAATATAATATAAGCTTTATTTAATATGTAGTTGGAAGAGAAAGTGTATGTTGAAAAATCCATTGGCTACATTATTAGATAATATGATAGATAACTTCTAAATTTATATTATGTGTTATATAACATAAGTAAACCCTCAGAAAAATAATATTGAAATCATGATTCTTTCATGAATAAGTTAAAATTGTATAAACTAAGAGTCGATATAACCCACTGGAAAAAAGATTATAAATGGGTATCAATAATTGTTATTGTGTATATTGATGTTATAAATTTTACAAGAAATTACTAATGTGTTTATGGGGAATTTGATTTAGAAATAAAGAACTTTTTATGATTTCCTTATTTTGAGTGAATAATTTTTTCCTCGATTTTAAAATTTCCTAGAAATAATATCAAATCAAACTATAATAAAATTTGTATTTATAAGAACATATATCAAAGTTTGGAATGGAAAATTATAAGAATTTATCATCCTCAATTTCAATGGGAACCATGACCGTAATGGGTGAATATAAAATATAATTTTTTTAAAAGAGGAAAAAATCTAATTGGGATTTTAATATACATTACTAATTTGTAACTAGATTTACTGTATAATGTATCATTATCTAATAGATGTCAAAGGGATCGGAATGAATTACAACATTTCTTAGGAAAGAGAATCCTTCATTAAATTAAAGCTATAATTAATGACTAATTTATATATAATAGTTATATAATCGATGTTCTATTTGGATATGTATATAAAAATTGGGATGGAAATGTTAATAATATAAGATCAATATATTCTAGAGTTTTTCTTCTTATATATTGGTATATGGCATGGATTACAATTGAATAAACTTATGTAACCTAGTACACATATATGGTGGATTATGTTTTTATAACTCAACAAATAACCCATATTGATATGGATAGAAACCCAATTGGAAGATATCAAGGTGTATGTGATGTTTATTAGGCCAATAGCATGTGATAATGAGGGGTTTTGATATAATGTAAATCTTGTAATATAATTTTGAAAAAAATAACATTGTAATCAAGTAACACATTACTAATAAAAGGTGAATCTAAAAGTGTCAAAGCATGTGTTTGTTTTAATAAAGGATAAAATAGAAAATATTTTCACGAAATTTTTAATAAAGTATTTCTTCAAAAAGTATGGTTTATTGTCTGAATTTAACCACAATATATTAATGGATAATGTATGGTGAAATAGTTCCCACACTCACCTATTATATAGATTCCGTTTTTAATGGGTATGAAGATAACAAAACAAATCCAATGATATATATTTTCTCAAATGAGGAATAAATATGTTTTTAAATGGGATTTTATATATAATAGTTTTTTTTCAAAATTGAAATTATATGAATTTTGTGTTTTAATTTTTCATCATTTTTATAAGTCTTGTGTGTTGGAAGTTTATATTTGTTATATTATTGATGAATTTTGCAGAATTTAGGATTAATGGGATGTGATAACCAGAATAACTATTAAAAATTGGATGTATATTACCATAATTACCACAATGGATGAAATTTATTTTATTATTCATAGTAAATTTTACACTACTATGATTAGTCATATATGCATAAAATGATTGAATTATGATTCATTTCTAATTTAAAAGGGTCATTTGGGTTTAATGGTTAAAAATAATTCAATGGTTAAAAATAAAATAAAATGGGGATATTTTAATACAAGAATGATGAGGGAGATTATTGAGGCTAATAGTTTTTGAAATGATGAAGAAAACCCATGGAAAGGTGATTTCCAAACGGTGGTTTATAAGAGTGATGTGAAGTGAAGTGTATAGGATAATGTTTTTTAATTTTTTCAACATAATGAAAAAAAATTAAATGGTTTATTATATTCAATTTTTTATATACATGTAGTTTTAGTTGTGGTTATGGTCATTTCATGGTTTTAGACTAATTTGAAGTTGTTTTGAGGCATTTAGAGTTGTTAAATTGGAGACAAAAAATAATCACACCAAGATGTAAGTAGTCACATTGGAATACACTATTTTGAATATTAAAATTATGGGGACTCAGTATTAATCATTTTTTAATGGTTCTACTCACATAACTATTCAAATCTTGAATATGATGTAGTTTGAACTGTTCCTTTATGACATGAAGATCATGTCACAATGGGAGTGTCTTGATTTATCATGTTTATATTGTTTGGTGTAGGAAAAAAATTTGATTTGAGGGATACTTTTTTGAACTGTGAGGTGTTAGGTCTATCCTCAATGATTATTCAATAGATATAATTACACTATAGTGATCCTAAATTAAAAAACTAGTTAATTTGAGGAGAAAATATGTTACTTCATAGATGGAGGATTCAATACAGAAAACTCAAAAATTTTGTAGTTTGTAGGTCATGAGGTTTTGGTGATTTTATATGATAGAATGGGAATGTTGTAATGACTTATGGAAGAAATCCATGATTAAATACCCATAGAGACGGAGAACAATTTTTAGGGAAGTGATATAAAATCACTTATACTATGTTATGAATAATATGATCACATCAAAATGATTATGTGTTAGGAAAAAACCCCAGGAATTTTTATATTTATTTTTTATTAACATGGTTATTAAATAAACATCCAAAGTATTAAACTAATCATGAAGTATACTATGATATTTTGAATACAGTTTGAAAAATTTGATACAAATTTGGTACTGGATGATTTGGATTTTCATATGTTTAAAATTTGGAAAAGTCTAGAAAAAAATGTAGTAGGGAAAATAATTATGAGTCATATTGGATAGAAAATTAAAGTTAATGAAATTTATTGGTTCCTTTATTTTTACAAGTCATGATATGTAAAATTAACTAAGTCGATACATAAAGGTAATTAGGAAGCACTCTGAACAATATAAAATACATTGCATAAGAGTCCCTATGCTAGATATAATGTATAGATTTATAAGAAATGTTGAAAGGGGAAAAAGAAATATGTTAAGATTACCATGAAACTAAAAAAAAGTATCATGGACAATATGTAATGGTCACATGTATGAATTTAATAAAGTCACATTCATAATGTTATCTAGGATTGAAACACAAAGGTAAAAAATACTATGTTTATTTTTGAAAAATAGTAAAGTCCAATACATAATGGTAACCATGTTTATAAATTAAGTCGCTTTTAATAATTTTTACAAAGTATCAATATGTAATGTTATTGGGATGATACATAATGGTTACCAGGATATATGTAAGGCTCTTAGATTACATACCTAAGGGTTAAAAATTTGCACTCTATGATACATAACGGTACCATAGAGCATAGATGTGGTTTTTAACATAAGAAAATTGATTTTTTTAAACATCTGATATGGTTGGATAATTTTGTAATAATCCATCTTCCAACCATGTATTGTGATCTAATTTACCAATTGTAATATATAATTAATAATACAACTTGTCATGGATATGATCACACCATCATAAGAATAGATATTCCATGAAGTTATATAGATTTATTTCAATTGTTATATCCAATTTCATGTACCAACACTAAGAAAGAAGACTACACTAAATTGGCTTAATGATTATGCTTTGATAATTGGTTAAGGTTGGTTTGAAGAAAATGTTGAGACTAATGGGGGTTATTGAGAATTTATAGAGCCATAGATCATAGATGATATATTTTGAAGATTCATTTTAGAAGTGAATATATATATAATTATTATTGAAAATAATATTTATACTATTTAATGAATATATATTAAGAGAAGAAAAATAACATTAGGAGATCGAAGGTGCTATTATTTGAAAAAGTTCGAGTCAAAGAAATATTTAGATAGATATATTATTCATTGAAGGATGAAAGGTATAAGGATGAATATAATTTACACATTTAATGGATAGGTGGAAAAGGATACTAAATATAGGTTAGTTTTGGATGTTTAGATGACAAAACAAGGGAGATACAAGTTGTACCTCTTCATTAGGTTCATAGTGTTCATCGTATTGATTAAGCTAGTTCTAATTGATACACCATTGATTGTATAATCATAATATTGTATCATGGATATCAATATAGTATCTATGGAATAAATAGTGAGATTTATGAGTGAATGGGAAAAATTATTTCTCAGTTTTATGAGGGTTACAAATTTTTAGGTTTACTTAGACCGATTTTTATTGTAAGAGAGAAGAAGATAACATATTGATTTTGGAACATCATCATATCTCTATTTTATTCACTATAGATTATCTTAGTTTGGATAAGAAATTAAATTTACATGTGTCACTCCTTATTTTATTTATCACTTCATACTTTTTGTGAGAGAGGGAGGCATTATTTTTAATAGTGGATTAAGCTTGTATGTGAGGGTTATTTAAATAGATCGAGATACCCTGAATCACCCCTATAAAGGTATTTACCTATCTTGGGAAAAACTGGTGGTATCAAAGGTAAAGGTTATTGGTTGATTATTATATATTTGAATTTAAAAAAATGACCATTAACCTATAATGAATTTTAATTGTTAAGGGAATTTATTTCAAATTATGAACTAATTAAATACAATACTACTTTTTAAATTTTATAATTTATGTATACATAGCTACCATACATGGAATATTAGTCAACATGGTGGAATAATAATTCTAAAATAATATAAAATATATCTTTATGGTGATGAAAAAGGTATCAACACATCTGGATGATGATGTGACCTATATAAAACATACATATTTGTTTTTATAATTTTAGATGAAAAAATAATATATTACACAATAATTCAAGCTGTATAATCATAAAGGTATAATATATTTTTAAATTAGATGCATAATAAACGTATTTCTTGTAATATCTTCAACATATCCCACAAAGTTATTCTCTCATTATACAATTATTAGAAATAACCAAATAAGAACCTTTCCTCATATCCTAGGGAAATGGAAACATACGAATATGTGATATAATATGATTAATAAGGGTAAACATGTGAGGTATCGATTGATGATACTATAAAAGCATATGATAATAATAGAAGTATGTAAGAATGATCATAATGTAAAAATCTCATAACCAATAATTAGTAGTTCATAAACCCTAATCATTGAATAATACTTTGATATTTTATAAGTTTGGAATCATAATAGTGATTAATCATCATTAATCAATCACGAGTCATGAGAGAATATCATAATAGTGGAAAACTATCCTTTACTAAATAGGGTTCACTCTATATTCTAGGTCATGTTATCTCATGAGATATCAACCATTACACAATAAATTGAAGGTATATATAATAAAATTCCCACCTATGATATATTAAATGCCAAAAATATATTTATTCAATAATATTATAGAATATTGATCAAATAATATCATAACAAATGGAGAGAAATGTCTTTCCTAAAGATTTCATCATAACATAATCACTTTCCATATAATGAAACTAGAAGGATAGTATCATAAGATAAAATTCCAAGTGGATCATAAATAAAATCAAAGTATATTGATATATTTTAAATATATAGTTAAATGATCATTTGAAAATTTCGTTGAAAATAGGGAATAATATCATTTTCCTTTAGTATCTATAAAAATTTTACACCATTTTGAGAAAAATATTATCTTTAAAAATACTCATGGAAAATTATAAATAAATCTTAAAGTAAAATAACAATCATGATGTAATGTAAATTAATTTACATGGTAAACGTTAAAACAAAGATTCATTTTACACATTTTGTAAAAAGTCTTAAATTACCTGTTCAGAAAAAATTATAAAAAATAACTTTTAAAAAATTAATAATAAAATAAAATGTGTTTGGAAATTTTGTTAATTAATCATTTGATAATATGAAGGAACATACATGAACACATTTTAATTAAAATGGATATGGAATAAAAACTCTTTTGACCAAAGATAAAATATGATTCATCATTCATGAAAACATTTTCATGATCATTTTTTGAAACAAAGAGAATATAGTGAAAGAAATAAAATAAAAAATCTAGAAATAACAAGAGGATAAAAATATACATGTTGTTTAAGAGATAAATAGAAAATAATTATTTTAATGTATATTCAATCATAAAAAATTATGATTAAAAATGAGATTACAACATAATTTCTTACCTCAGGTCTTAAACTTATTTTAATGTTCTCTTACGATAATTTATAATAAATTAATATTTATTATAAATCAATAATAGAAACATGTTTATACTTATATTACAATATATGATTCTATTAATATTTCCAATCAACAATTTATTAACACGGATTAGTTAAAATCAATATTCAGGGTGTTAGCTGTTAAATTTCAGATTCATGTTTTAGTTCAATGGTTTCTATCCATATACCGTGTTCATGGTTTATCCTTTTAAAAATCCTAATAGTATTATAATTATAAAATTTATTCATTATATAAAATTTTTATACCATTCAAATAAGGTAGTTATGATAAAATAAATTACATCACATTGTTCAGATGGTAGTCCGTACGTATAAATGGGTAATGTTATAATTTTCAATTAAATAAAAATCATTAAGGTAGACAATAATTTATCATGAAATAATCATAATAATACCATGAATATAATATATATTCATTAAAAAAATTTATATATCCATCCATGTGTGATGGACTTGAAAAATTAATCACATCGTATTGAAGAGGTGGTAGTCCCAATGTATGAATGAACAACATTATCATTTATCATTAGATGAAATACAAGATAGAAAATATGTGTTCCACTGACATAAAATCATTTATGTATCATAATTTCATTTATTGAATAATTTAATGATTTTTATAAATGAATTTTTGGAAGTAGAAAATGGAAAAAACATAAAAGTATACTCGGAAGATGATTACCTCTCCATTGAAAAACCTTGATTGGATCACTTCATATGAACCCATGTATTGGTATTTTAAGCATAAAGGAACCAATATATCGTGGATAGAGAAGTTTAGATGTTATTTGGGTATCTTGGAGTGAGATAATTTGCTAAAAAATGTATAAGGAAGAGAGGAGAGAATGTGAATTTTGATAAGTGAGGGAAGTGATAGTCTTGTAAATACTTCAAACATTAAAATACAGTAATGTCAATTTCATATAAAAGTGGAGCCAAGGATAAAAATATTCAATTATTATCTAATTTATGCTCTAAATATCTTTATCTCATAAAAGTTTGACTTGTTTACTTGATATTTTAAACAGTATATTTTAGTTTAATAGTTAGGTATCCATTTTTAACATTATCGAAGGAGCTATATTTTTTCTACAACATCACGGGAAAATAAAGAATATGACATTCTAAAATTTATAAACATTTGTGAATAAAATGTTAATTTTACTTTAAAGGTAATTATATTCTTGATGGCGTACCCAATATGCAACAATGTGTTTCTTTGAAATCTTATGTTGCACACTAATAATATAATAATATTATTTTAAATAATAGTTAACGCCTAGCCGTTGTAATGGTGAGAATGAACAGAACTAACTATAAAATGATTACATATGTTTGTTAAATATTTTTTCCTTTATCCAATAAATTTTAGGGGCTTAAAATGAAAATGAATCCAATTTGAAGAATAAATACTCTAATATTTTTAAAAGATTGTTTTACCGCCTTTTGATGGAGATTTTTTTTAAAATCCAACTTTTGACGATTTTATAAGATCTATTTTTCAAAATAAACTTATTATTTATAATTGGGTCATTGAAAATTACTTTTGATAAATTTTTGGTATTTTTCTGACAGTGTTCATTTTTTTACTGTATAGTGAAAAATACAGCATTTTACTTCAAAACTGTTTTTTCATCTAAATTGATTATATAGTTAGATTATCTTTTTAATTGTTTTAAAGTGTAATTAGAATATATTTTTACCATTTAATCCCATGGTGGTCATTATAGTTAATTTCACTTTGAAAATGGAGAAAAACAAGTGTCAATCTTTTGATAGATATTGTTTCTTAAAGACACGCTATTTGTTTTGACATCGGGAATTAACTATATAATTTATTAAGGAAACTATTACGTTTTGAATTTGGTAAAATTGACATCATTTTAGAATTTGTATAATCAAATATATATTAGGGTGAATTTTTGGTATTTTTCTGATAATGCTCATTTTTTTAAATGAATAGTGAAAAATACATCATTTTAATTCAAAACTACCTTTTCATCCAATTTATTTATATTGTCATATTTTCATTTAATTTTGTCTTTATCACTTAATAAAATGTTTTTCATTGAATTTAATTTAACATTTCAATTGGATGTAAAAACAAGTCAATTTTTTGATAAATTTTACTTCTTAAAAACCCGTCTTTTATTTTCACAGCGGGATTTACTTTTAAATTAAATACTACAATTTCTATGTTTTGAATTTGGAAAAATGGGATCTACATTTGGAATCAGAATTTACAAATTATTTAATTAATAATATTTTGTTTTTGGAAATTATGAAAAGTAACGACGGTAATTATCTTTAATTATCGTGTTTAATTAGTAATTGGGTAGTGAAGGGTAACAAAATAATAACATAAAATTATAAAATGACCCCAACATGTTTCCAAATGCTTATTTTGTTTCATGTACGACAATGGGATGCCTTGTGCCAGATTTTGGGCCCCATGTAATCACTTTAGTGTGATAGTGACTTTTTATCATATTATTTTTTAAAGAAAGTAAATATAACAAAGGTTTGTATATCCTAAGGAAAATAATTTAAATTTCATTTAAATAAATGATATATTTGACTATAAATAGTCATTGGAAATATAAATATATTTCCTACATGATGGGAATTTTTTATAATTTTTAGACATTAAATAAATAAATTTATTTATGACACCGCGATGATATAGTGATTACCTCATTAACGAACGACTTTAATAAAATGAAAAGATAGGGTAAAATTTAAGATATACACTTGTTAAAATCCTATTGGAAGGGTGGATTTTGAAACCCTTATCACCTTATCCTCTAACTATATAATTTTTGTACCTTTAAAATCTGAAAATCATTTTATAATAATGTAATATTTCATGACATTCCAAGAGTGCCCCTCCTCCCTCTTATAAAAGCCCCCACCTCTACCCCCTTACCCACACATCTCAAGCCCTTGGATCATCTAAAATATTCTTATATTGTCTCTAAACATCCCTCTATTACTACTATAAGCCTCAATTTGGGCATAATTCTTCTCAATGAAGCTTTTGGGCTCAAATCAAAAAGAGTTTCCTGATTTAATGGTAATGTCTTCTCTTATGTTTTTTTATTTTATTTTGCTTCTACAACCCATTAAAATATTTTTATTCCTTTCATTTGTAACAAAACCAGCATCTTCAATATACTAGGATGTTTGTATGAGAAGTATTACAGCTAAAAATACACAAAACTCTATCTAATGGGTGAATAACATACTATTTCTGTGGACGGCAAACTACTACCTCACTAAATGATGATTGTTCAATTATCTCCTACCACCTCTCATGGTGGCCATTATGATGGCATTGTAATTTATATTTGACATATATGGAATTTAGGTTTTCTATATGCTTATGTATTTTATATTTAAAACAAACCTTTATGTTTTTCATGTTGTGCAAATGCGATAATTTCATATGAGGAAGTGTGGAAAACCGCCCCCTCATGTTATGTGACTCATTCGTGCAATACATGGAATGTATAAAGAATTAAATTAATGAAATTAGGTGACCTATATAACATATATATTATACTAGAATTATTATATATATATATATATCTCATTTATTTTTAATTTCATTAATATGACAAAGAAATGAAAGTAGCGTTCAAGCATACGTATGGCCTACCGTCTCCATGAATGGTGAATTTCATTTATTTTTATCTCCAAAAGTTATGGAATAGTATAAAATGAATATGTACTGGATATATATGATATTTAAATTATTAATAATATTCTACAGATGATGTACTTATAACTACATGGACAATTCTTTTCAAACAAGGTCATTTTTAACTCATATACCAAACATCGACAAAAACATCTGATATGAACTCGCATAATTAACAAACTATTATAACATTATAATATGTGATATGAATGGAATAATAAACTTTAAAGTAGGTACTTAATAAATTTTAAATTTACAAAAGTTTATTATTCAATAATATAATGGAACGAACAAGACAAGTCGGACTTGAGGTAAGGGATCCTACCTCTCTCTTTCTTTTTAAGTACTCTCTTTTATGTCACTTATTTTAAGATCCTATTTCTTATGTTGGAGGATGTTATTTTATATACCTCTTACTGTACATTTTATGTTCATTTGATTAGACACCCTATTTAATCTCGTCAATCCATTTTTTTGAAGATTTAAGTGGCGTCGTTAGGCTGCCGAGTTTTCGTAATGGATTTTTCATCTCACTTTTATTCCAGGGAGATTCATGCTACATTTTCCACTACTTCCTTTTTGTGTGGTGTGTGTACTGCCCATGATTTTATTCTATATGTAAAATAAATTCATTTATTGGTATTAACATCTTCATTGTATGATCCTTCTTTCATGGGGTGTACGTTTCGAAAGTTACCCAAATCGGTAAGGGAACCTTTCACCCTCCTCTTTTTAAAAGATTTATTTTTGTTAGGACTTTTAATTTACATATAATCATGTTGGGATATATTCTTATATATCCTTATTTCTTTAAATGTTATGAACAAGTAATGAGATACCCTTTTTACCTCTCATCAACTCATTTTCTTAGTTTTAAAGTGATGTCGTTAGGCTGTCGAATTACTATAAGGGTACTTCATAACAGAAATTCAATTCTTTGGGTTAAACCTCTATTTCTTGATCATGTCGTACTATTAATATGTTTGGATGACCTCTGATTGTTTTACACTTAATATCCTCTTATATTGGGTGTATTTATATTTGTCACACATAATTATGTAATTGAATTATCCTTAATCTAAGGATGCCGACTTATTAAGGGACTTTGTCTCAATCTTTTTTCATTGAGACATATTTTGTTTTATAAATAAATTTATTTTATAAGGTGTATAAACCCCTTTTAATTTTAATTTTATTCAAAATGAATATTTTTATACGAAGTGTCTTACTAAATGACAAAAATAAATGTTTTTTCTTACGTATGCGGTGACAACAACTTCTCCGGCACCATAACTATTTTTTAAGTTTGACCTTCCTCTAAAAGCCATAATTTTTTTTTAAATGAGAAATTAATTCCATGTTTTACTTTTATTTTATTTTGGTATTGAAAATGGTTTTGATAATGTTTTTATTATATCAAGGTGTTATATTGTTACCTTGTGATTGAAATGTGTAAATGTTATGTTTCCTTCATACATGTTTTATGTGATACGATTATGTTATAGTTCATGGGAATTGTTTATGAAGATGGGTGGTTTCGTGATAAACTAAGGGAGGGTGAGCCCGTGATGGATCTCCAATTCATTGGGTAATGTGAAGGAGATAAATGCTACGGTTTCTCTGAAGAGATTTAGGGAATATACTGTGATAGGTATTCCAAACGTAACCATGAGGGTTACTCCCTACGTAAGAATGTTATGAATGCCTCAAGTTACCTTTATGTCTTATGATTTCTATGAGTTATACATAAATATTATGATTTTAGAAGGTATGTTATGATTTAAAGTTATGGTTTCATTGATTTGTATTTATTTGAAGGTTAATGTTTACTTTAATTATGTTATAACCCTTACTGATCTTTTTATACTCATCCCATGTTGTTGAAATGTTTTTCACAGGTTATAAGGAAGGGTAAGATAAAGGAATTTCCTTAAGAAAGTTTATATCGAAAATAGAACTCTTTTTTTATTTAAGGATTTTTTTTATTATTGTGAAAAATCGGTTATAGTAGTAGTGTATACTTTTTAATCCTTTGAGATGTAATAGTTCTGTTCTAATTCTTTAAAACTCTAAACCTAGAAAGACCCTCAATGTGAATTATTCATTTAATTCAAGATTAAGTAATGTATTAAGGCTGGGTCCTTATAGTTGGTATTAGAGGTCGTTTTAGATAACATTAGAGGTTAAAGTGTTGTTTAGGCATAAGTGAAAAGTTGTGTATAACCATAATGGTTAGTATATTAGATGGAGTTATTGTTTTTCTAAACGATATAATGAGTTTGAGATTAATTGGATAATTCTATCTTAGTTTTTATCTTCCTCATTATTATATGATTATTTTAATGGAATACTCACACTGAACTTTTTGGTTTTGGTAAATGGTTGGATCTAGCAGGCACCAAAGTAACAGTGGATGTGAAGGAAACTGTGACAACTTTCTGAATGAGAAACTGAATGATATGGCAGCTACAATGAGAAATCTTTTGTTTATTCTCAACCAACTATCTAGAGTCATAATTTACCACCTAAACCTTAGTGATTTTTATACGGCATCATATATGCGAGAAACAAAATCCCTATGGAGGTTTAGGTAATAATAATAAAGGTATGTATGTTCAAAAACCTATGTGTCAAATATGTGGAAAGAAACACATTGGAAAATGTTTCAAAGGGGAAGAAAGATGCTATAGATGTGGAAATGAAGTTCATAAATCAAGAACCTAACATGGAAAAAGGAAGCATCTAGTTGACTCTAGGAAAGGTAAAGAAGTTCATTCTGAAGGATCAATTGAATGTTTAAAATGTTTTGTGCATTGTCATTATGAAAACACATGTCCTACGAAAAAGTATTGGGAATGGGATCACTAGGATCATACAAATATTCATTTACCAATACCTAATGCCATTCCGATTGAGGATGAAGAAACTGACAATGACCAATGAAAGGTATGGATTATTTCATAACATATGTTTTCCTATTATTGAATCTAGGGATATGATTCATGATTTTGTTTGTAGGAATGAAGTATTTCAGAATAAGTTGAAAAGGAATGGTTAATGGATCACGAAGAATGTTGAATGAGTAAGAAGTCAACATATAAGGGATTCAATAGTTATGGTATATTTTAAGATGGTGAAATTCTTAAAAGTATTAAGGCTCTTTTGATGATGAGGTTACATTAGAATACTTTTTATAGTCTGTGTAACAATGATGTTTGATATATGAAAATTTTATTCAAGGAATAATTATACGTTCTTTTGTGGATATAGTTATAAAGAACCATTTTGGTTTATATGATCCTTGAATTTGAGGAATTTACCGATTAATACATTTTGGGCTTCAAAATGACAGTTATTAGATAACCTTTGTGGTTAAAATATGTTATGGTTATTTTTTATGAATTTAACTTTTTTTCGGGGAATGTTACAAAATTATATGGTTTTTAAAAGGGACAACACGCAGACCGTGTGACAACCTGTCACGTCAGGTGAAGCTGCAGGAATCGAACCCACAACCAATGTGCGATAGGTATTTATCACCTACCACTAGGCTACGTGAAGTCCCAATTTAGTTTGACCAATTATTTTTAGTTAGATGTTCTTCTGAATAGGGAATAAGTTTATTTTGGGTTATGTACAGAAATTATTAACCTATCATGGAAGATATGTGATTAGGTTAATTATTTTTCAGTATGCGACATTAAGATTAGCTGATTTTCTTTAGAGATAAATGTTTTGATTTACATTGGAAGACTATGTGATTAAATCCTTCAGATATTTGGGTTTCAACCATAGTTTGGTTTATCTTTGAAGAATTTTATGCAAAACTATTTATTAAATGGTCTTTGTTGAAATCTGTATATTGTTTGATAAAATTTGGAGATTAAGAGTAGTATTTATTTTTATTAAGGATTATCCTTTTTGGGTATTATGTGATCTCGTACTAACAATTTTGGTTTTGGTTTTGGTATAAAGATATGGGAAATATATAGTTCTCTTTTGTGGATTAGGTGATTCTCAATAAGATGATTATATCACTCTTAATGTGAACAAGTCTTCCTAAATACTCATCTTTTGGAGAAAATATGAGTTTATGTTTTAAATATAGTAAGAGATGAAAGTCTACACGATAGGTAAGTATATTTCCTTATGATTTAGTTAAGCTCATAAATAAATTCCTCAATGAAAAGTAACATAAAACAAAAATGTTGTCTGTTAACTTTTCCTACTGGGGAATCAAATACTGTTTAACACATCACAAGTTTGTGATTTTATGGTGGTTAACTTTTTCCTAAACATGTTTTCTATCACTCTCCATCAGAACTTGATGGTTTTTTTCTCCTCCATATCCATGTTTTCATGGAATCCTAGTATCTGTTGTCTCGGGTGACCTTTTTACTTTTTTTTATTTCTTTTAATGTGATAGATTAATTTACTCCTTTTCCAATGTGGAACTCCCAATGAAGTTTTCGAGCCCAATTTTAAAATTGGGAGGATGAAATTCCCAAAAGGGTGGAAGGATGTAACATCCCATGTAAATAAAGAATATGAAATTCTAATATTTATCAATATTTGTGAATAAAATGTTAATATTACTTTAAAGGGAATTCTATGCTCGATGGCGTACCCAATATGCAACAATGAGTTTCTTTGAAATCTTATGTTGCACACTTATAATATAATAATATTATTATAAATAATAGTTAACTCCTAGCCATTGTAATGGTGGGAATGAACAGAACTAACTACAAAATGATTACATATTTTTGTTAAATATTTTAACATTTATCCAATAAATTTTAGAGGCTTAAAATGAAAATGAATCCAATTTGATGAATAAATACTCTAATATTTTTAAAAGATTATTTTACCGCATTTTGATGGCATACCTTTTTTAAATCTAACTTTTGACTATTTTATAATTTCTATTTGTCAAAATAAACTTATTACTTAGAATTGGGATATTAAAATTTACTTTTGATAAATTGTTTGTATTTTTCTGACAATGTTCATTTTTTAACGAATAGTGAAAAATACTGCATTTTACTTCAAAACTGCCTTTTCCTCAAATTTAATTATATGGTTAGATTATATGTTTAATTGTTTTAAAGTGTAATTAGAATATATTTTTACCATTTAATCCAATGGTGGTCATTAGAATTAATTTCACTTTGAAAATGGACATAAACAAGTGTCAATCTTTTGATAGATATTGTTCCTTAAAAACATGCTATTTGTTTTGATAGCATGAATTAACTATATAATTTATTAATGAAACTTATATGTTTTTAATTTAGTAAAATGGAAATCATTTTTCAATTTGTAATATCAAATATATCTTAGGGTGAATTTTTTGTATTTTTAGGATAATGTTCTTTTTTTTAATGAATACTGAAAAATACAGCATTTTAATTCAAAACTGCCTTTTCATCCAATTTATTTATATTTATATTTTTTCATTGAATTATGTTTTTATCACTTAATACAATTTTACTCATTGTACATAATTTCACTTTTCAATTGGTAGTAAAAACAAATCAATCTTTTGATAAATTTTACTTCTTAAAAACATGTCTTTTGTTTTGACAACATGATTTACTTTTAAATTAATTAATAAAATTTCTGTGTTTTGAATTTGGTAAAATGAGTTCGAAATTTGGAATAATAAGGTCCAAATTATGTAATTATGAATCTTTTCTTGTTGGACACTATGAATAGTAACGATGGTAATTATCTTAATTATCTTGTTTAATTATTAATCGGGTAGTGAAGGGTAATAAAATGATATCATAAAAAAATAAAGTGACCCTAACAAGTGTATTAATGATTTTGGTGGTGTCATGGACGACCATGGGATTACATTTTCCAACTTTGGGGCCCCATGTAATCAATTTAGTGTGATAGTGACTTTTTATCATATTATATTTTAAAGAAATGAAATATAACAAAGGTTTGTATATCCTAAGTAAACCAATTTTAATTTAGTTTACATAAATGATATCATTTACTATAAATAGTCATTGGAAAGAAAATAATATTTCCTATATTATGGTAATTGTTTTATAATTTTTATACATAAATAAATAAATTTATTTATGACACTGTGATGATGTAGAGATTACATCACAAATGAATGATTTAAATAAAATGAAAACAGAAGGTGAAATCTAATACATACACCTGTAAAAAACCTATTTTATGGGTGTATTAAGAGCCCTTATCACCATATCCTAGAAATATATAATTTTGGGACCTTTGAAATCCAGAAATCATTTTATAATAAATTAACATTTCATGACTTTCCAAGAGTGTCTCTCCTCCCTCTTATAAAAGGCCCCCACCTCTACCCCCTTACCCACATCTCTCAAGCCCTTGGCTCATCCAAACTCTACTCATATTGTCTCTCCACATCTTTATCGTACTCTTAGGAGCCTCAATTTCGGCATAATTCATCCAAAGGAAGCCTTTGGGCTCAAATAAAAAAGTGTTACCTGATTTAATGGTAATGTCTCTTATTATGTTCTTTTGTTCTATTTTTCTTTTCCAACCCCATAAACTCTTTTTATTACTTTAATTTGTAACAATACAAGTATATAAAATATACTAGGATGTTTTTATGAGAAGTATTAGAGCTACACTTACACACACCGTTATCTAATGGGTGAAGAACATACTGTTTCTGTGGAAGGTGATCTACTGCCTCACGAAACAATGATTGTTCAATAATCTCCTAATACATCTCATGGTGGCCATTATGATGTAGCTGTATTTTATATATGATATATAAGGTATATATGTTTTCTATATTATTTTGTATTTTATAATTAAAACATACCTTTATGCTTTTCATGTTGTGCAAATGCGATAATTTCATATGAGGAAGTGTGGACTACCACCCCCTCAAGTGATGTGACTCGTTCATGCAATACATGGAATGTAAAAAGAATGAAATTAATTAAATTATGTGACCTATATAACATATATATATTATAATGGAGTTATAATATATATATATATCTCTCATTTATTTTTAATTCCATTAATATGACAAAGAAATGAAAGTAGTGTTCATGTGTACGTACAACCTACCATCTCCATGAACGGTGCATTTCATTTCTTTTTATCTCCAAATGTTATGGAATAGTATAAAATAAAAATGTACTGGATATATATGATATTAAAATCATTAATACTATTCTGGAGATGATGTACTTATAACTACATGGACAATTCTTTTCAAACAAGTTCATTTTTGACTCATGTACCAAACATCGACAAAAACATCTGAAATGAAATCGCATAATTGACTAATTATTATAACATTATAATATGTGATATGAATTGAATAATAAACTTTATTGGATTTAATTAAGAAATTATAAATTGACAAAAGTTTATTATTCAAGAATATAATGAAATAAACAAGACAAGTCAGACTTGAGGTAAAGGATCTTACCTCTCTCTTTCTTTTTAAGTACTCTCTTTTATGTCACTTATTTTAAGATACTATTTCTTATGTTGGGGGATGTTATATTATATTCATCATACTATATATTTTATGTTCATATGATGAGAGACCCTATTTTATCTTTTTAATCCATTTTTTTGATGTCTTAAGTGGCACCGTTAGGCTACTATGTTTTCGTAATGGATTTTTCATCTCACTTTTATTCCCGTGCGATTCATGCTATATTTACCACTATTTCATTTTTGGGTGGTGTGTGTACTGCCCATGATTTTATTATTTGTGTAAAATACATTCATTAATGGGTATTTATATCTTCATTTTATGATCCTTCTTTCATGGGGTGTACATTTCGAAAGTTACCCAAATCGGTAAGGGAAACTTTCACCCTCCTCTTGTAAAAGACTAATTTTTGTTAGGTCATTTAATTTACATATTATTATGTTTGGATATATTATTATATAACCTTATTTTTGTAAATTTTATGACCAAGTGATGAGATACCCTTTTTACTTCTCATCATCTCATTTTCTTAATTTTAAAGTGATGTTGTTAGGCTGTCAAATTTCTGTAAGGGAACTTCTTATCCCAAATTCAATTCATTGGGTTACACCTCTATTTCTTGATTATGTTGTACTATGAATATGTGTGGATGAAATATGATTGTTTTACACTTAATATCCTCTTATATTGGATATATTTATATTTGTCACACATAATTATGTAATTGAAATATCTTTAACCTAACGATACCGACTTTGTAAGGGACTTCGTCTCAATATCCTTTCATTAAGGCATATTTTGTTTTATAAAAAACATTCTTTTATACGGTGTATAAACCACTTTTACTTTTACTTTTATTCAAAAGGAATATTTTTATATGAATCGTCTTACTAAAATAAAAAAGGAATGTTTTGTCATACGTCTGTGGTGACAACGAATTCTCCGCCGCCGTGACCATTATTTGAGTTTCGACTTCCTCTACAAGCCATAATTTTTTTAAATGAAAAATAAATACCATGTTCTAATTTTCTTTTATTTTGGTATTGAAAATGGGTTTGATAATGTTTTTATTATATAAATGTGTTGTATTGTTACCTTGTGATTGAAATGTGGAAATGTTATGTTTCCTTTATGCATGCTTTATGTGATACGATTATGTTATGGTTCATGGGAATTGTTTATGAAGATGGGTGGTTCCATGATAAACTAAGGGAAGGTGAGCACGTGATAGCTCTCCAATTCATCGGGTAACACGAAAGAGTTAGATGCTAAGGTTTATCTTAAGAGATTTAGGGAATATACTGTGATAGGTATTCCAAATGTAACCATGAGGGTTACTCACTATGTAAGAATGTTATGAATGCCTCAAGTTACCTTTATGTCTTATGATTTCTATGAGTTATACATAAAGATTATGATTTCAGAAGGTATGTTATGATTGAACGTTATGGTGTCATTGATTTTTATTTATTGGTAGGTTAATGTTTCCTTTCTTTATGTTATAACCCTTATTGAGATTTTTATGCTCATCCCAGGTTTTGGAAATGTTTTTCACAGGTTATAAGAAAGGGCAAGAGAAATGAAGTATTCAAGAAGATTTATATCAAGAAAAGAACCCTTTTTCTATTTAAAGATTTTTTTTATTATTGGGAAAAATATGTTATAGTAGTAGTGTCTACTTTTTAATCCATTGAGGTGTAATAGTTATGTATTAATTCTCAAAAACTCTAAACCTGAAAAGATCCTTAATGTGAATTATTCATTTAATTCATTATTATGTAATGTTTTAAGGTCGGGTCCCTATATTTTCTATAGTTACTATTCATTGGGACCAAAAATAAAAGTGTCATAATTACCTTATTTTAAATTATTATTTAAAATATGGAGACTAGTTTATAGAATATTATTTCAAAAATGTTAAAAAATTTGTTTTAATGTAAGTGTGGAAAACAAATCGAAGATTGTTTATGGTAAAATGTATTTTTAAGAATAAAACTTAAATTAATACAACTCCATACCTAATAAAAATCATCATATGAATGTATAATTATATTATTTAATATATTATATTTATATTGTCTTAAAATAATTAAAAATTAGTTGTTATGTTAATTTATTATGATAAGAACACATTATGTATATAAAAATAAATGTTTTTGAACAACAACTATTTTCTCCTTCAAAAGACATTATTTTAATTTCAAAACTATTGAAATTTGACCATATTGACATGAAACGTAAAATTTTGAATAATTCAGATAATGAAATATATTCTATGTTTGATACCCCAACATCTATCAGGGAAGTTTTAGGAATTTGGAGTGTTTATTATCAATATTTTTTCAACAAAAAAAATATAATGGGGGCGAGGATGAAAATAGATAAAAATAAAATGTCTTAATTAATGATTATAATAGTTATTAAGGGAAGGTTTTTAGAATTATGGTTGAATAAGGTCATTTTAGGTTCACTGTACATTTTATTAGTTCATTGTTCTAACAGTTTTACATGGTATAATGAGAATATTTGTTTGAGGGTAACGAAGATCATAATTCACCTCTTATCTATTAAAAGGATAAACAAAGAACTCCACCTGGATAAAAAAATCATTATTTAATGGCCTATAAGTCAATTATAAAGTGAATTAAGTGAAATAATATTGAGATATCAGTATGTGTGAGTGAAAAAGGACACTTTTTTTGTCTGATCAGAACAACAAAGGATTCTCACTCAAAATATCAACCCAATCTCTATTTACATGAAAAGTGATTCATTTAATAATACAAAAATAGTTAATTAAAATGAGAATAATATTAATATAACACTTAAATGAATTTTTTTACTAAAAATACACAAAACATGTATAATAATAATTTTTATAAATCCCTCTCCACATGTGTGTATCTCCCTCAGAATGATCAACCACCGTTCAACTTGCCATCTAGGAGAGGATAAATAACAGTTGAAACATCTCCATCATCAATGATCTCCAAATGAGTATAGGGGAATATAAATCTTTTATAATAGAGATATGAATAATATATGTAACCAAAATTTTATATATTTTACAATTGTTCAAACATACAAATGGATTTCCAAAGGATTCAATTTATAATGAATGTGAATGTGGTTTTGGGAACCATGAATTTCAAGAACTATTTAACTCATAGATTTGAGGTAGAATATAACATAATATTAATGTTTAAATACCTAAAAATATTTTTCCCAAAATGTTTAATATATCTATAGAAAATTTAGAATCATTTAGTTCCATATAGATTGAGATATGGTCGAATTACAAAAGTGACCTTGAGACCGTGAACAATGAAGATTCTCTCAAATGATGGAGAATTTTGGACCTCATTATTGATGAATTGGGATATTAGGTATTATAGAGACTTGTAACCCACATGTTTTTCCTTAAAAACCCAATTTCCAGACCCATTAAATGCATATATTATCTATAGTATTTATTTTAGTCCACACCTATTCTTGAGAACATTCATAGTTTAGCCCATTTTGTTTTAATTTACTCATGGGCTCTCTATTTCAGCAAATATTACAATGTAAACGTTATAATAAGTAAAAGTGCCATTTTATAGTGATAAACACCAAATATTTGAATCAAATTTGATGTTTAATTTGTTATAATATTGTGAATTTACAACACAAAATTAGTTTAACCTAGTGATATAATGGTTGAAATTGATAGTGAATCACTACGTGATCACACCCCCACACAGAATCATTTTCACACGTAGGAAAAATAAAATTTCATTAATTTTTTTGGAATGATATTTTATTAATATCAAATATTTATCATTTATAGTAAATTCATTTTATTATATCATAGTGAGAAATAAAATAATCATATAAAAGTGTATATCTTTGTAATAATGGAAATGGGTGTCTCTTAAATTGTATCAAAATATATTTTAAAAAGTTATGAAATACTATACATAGAATGGAATTGAAAATTAAACCATTCCACTAAATCTCAACATGTGTGTGATAAACATTTCATGCTATTCTTTCCACTTTTGATAAAGAAAATATATATTATTTTAATTTTTTTTCTTAACCAATTATTTTCACTAAATCATCCCAACATCCTTTTGAAATAAAATTTCATGACCCACTCTCTTAGACATTTCTTGAAGTCAAAAATTATGCTCCTCGACATGATATACCCAAATGTTTTACATTTTTTCACTCACATAATTATTCAGTTCTGTTTATTTTGTTTATTTTTTTGAGGGAATACAACATTTGAATAATAGTTACACACTCATTGGTCAATCAAGTATAGCAATGAATATTATTAGGTAAGGAATAGACTTATGGAAAAATAATTTTGGAAATTTGAGGCATATTAACCTAACTTATATTTTCCATCAATTATTTATGAAATATTCACACATTATCATTGAGTGTAATGATGTCTAGAGATGTCAAGTGACATAATTAATGAATAAAAACTCACATAATAGGTAATAATATCTCAATGTTTTTTAAATATAAAGTCATTTATATCATTTATAAATTTCCATTTTTACATAAAATCACCCCTCAATGTTAATTTCATTTCGAAAATCTCACAAAATTAGTGAAAATAATAATTTTTAAGTTTTAAAAAAACTTGAAACATGGATTTTCAACATGAATTTTCAATAATTTACATGGTAAGGTCGGTATAAAAAAGTTTTATTCTTTCATAGATGTGAATAAATGTGAATAAAGTTAAAAAAAAAATAAAAATGGCAACAAATCCTAATGAACTCATGAAAGTGGGGGAAAATAAAAATGGAATGCAACAATAAAAAATGATAACTATATAAAAGATGAGGAAAATCATATTTAACATGGGAATGTTCCTTGAAACCCACTCCTATAGTTTGCAGTTTACTCACAATAATTAAAGATAATATTGGAAGGAAGGATAAAAACTGATGGGTTTCATAGGTAGGTTTCCTTTGAAGGGGGTGTTTGTAACGCCCCGACCCCAGTTACCCAGAGCCAGTGCATTATTGCATAAAATTGACATGATCACAAAAGATCATGTCTCGAAATTCCAATTAGTTTAGTAGCCTTGTAAGCACTAGATACATTCATAAATGTTACATTACATCGTAAATTGACAAACAACAATAACATAGTCTCCATATTCTACACCCATATCCCCTTCATACTATCCCTGCAGGTCAGTCATAAAATATTTCTTCACATCCTGGGAAAAATAAAACATCGAAAGGGGTGAGCTCAGATGCTCAGTAAGGATAACAATATAGTGGAAGCTTTCATAAATAATCATAAACATTTATGGCAATTTATAACTAGAAAAAAAGCCTTTTAAACATGAACATCAACATAATATGGCAAAAGTAAAATTTGATAATTCCATTTACTTATTCACTTGGACATTCTACTGGTCGAATAATCACATGCAATATCAATAACCACTTTCATAATGATGGAATTCATAATGTCAGACTATCATAACCACGTAGCCAAGGCATAATGCCAAGACTAAAAATAAGATTTTGTCAAGGCCTCGTGCCAAGACACTAGTTTTTCTCATGATACATGCCGATGTATCGAGGAGCTATAGCGGGCTCCACCTGTCACTTATTAAGTCCAATGTATTCCTCATATGAATAGGTTTAAACATATCATAAACCATAACATAATCGTATCCCATAAAACATGCATAAAGGAAACATAACATTTCCACATTTCAATCACAATATATCAATACAACACATTGAAATAATAAAAACATTATCAAAACCATTTTCAATACCAAAATAATAGATAATTAAAACGTGGTATCTATTTTTCATTTAAAAAAAGTTACGGCTTGTAGAGGAAGCCGAAACTCAAATAATGGTCACGGCAGTGGAGAAGTAATTGTCGCCGCATACATAAGAAAAAAAATTCTTTTTGTCATTTAGTAAAAATGCTTCGTATAAAAAGATTACTTTTTTATAAAAGTAAAAGTCAAAGGGGTTTATACACCGTATAAAGGAAAGTTGTGTATAAAACAAAATATGCCTCAATGAAAAGAGATTGAGTTGAAGTCCATAAAAAGATCATTTTTTAAATAATATAGATCTATTATGTGTATTCACTATAGTTATACATAAATAAAGTGCAAATACAAGATAAGAGATAATAATATCATGATATAATTAGAGAGTAGGAGATTAACCCAAAGAACGGAAATTGGGTTAAGAAGTTTCCTTAACTCATGTCCGAATGGACTTGAACATTCTGTAACATACTGAATAATAAAATAGAGTTAATTTATAATTGCTTAATTACCCTTTTCAAGTTTATTATTCCTTTTATATCACTTATTACCATGTTATGAACATTATGTAATTATTTATGTTAATAACGGTCGTTTTGTCGATCTTTGGTACTTGAGTCAAAAATAAACTTCTTATAATTACAAGTTGTTCATGTGGTAAAATATCCATTATATCCAGAATTATATTCACGATGTAAATATCATATATATCATATATATCCAGGATATACATTCATTCATAATATTACGTAACATTTAGAGGTAAGAAATGAAATGCACCGTTCATGGAGACGGTAAGCCGTACGTACGAATAAATGCTACTTTCATTTCAATTTCGTATTTAATGGAATGAAATCATAATGATATAAAGTTGTATTATAATTCCAGTATAATATCATATATAATGTAATTTACTCCATCCTTTATACTTCCCAAATATGGCATTAACGATTCAAATAACTTTGAGGGGGTGGTAGTCCGCACATCCTAAAATGAAATTATCGCGTTTACCCATAATGGAAATTGTATAGGTATGCCATAAATTAGAAATACATAATCATAAGGAAAACATAGACATAATATATATATTATATATGAAAATATTTTCATCAAAATGGCCACCATTAGAGGTGTTAAAAGAATATTGAACAATCATCGCTTCGTGAGGCAGTATTTCGCCACCCACAGAAACAGTATGTTCTATAACCATTAGACGAAGGTGTGTGTAAGTGTAAATAAAATACTTATCATAAAAACATCCTAGTATATTTTAGATACTGGTTTTGTTACAAAATAAATTAATAAAAATATTTTAAGGCATTGGAGGAGTAAAATAAAACAAAAGAACATATGAGAAGACATTACCTTAAAATCAGGTAACTCTTTTTAATTTGAGCCAAAGGCTTCCTTGGGAAGACTTTGGCCCAAATTTATGATTCTAGGAGTAAGAGAAAGAAGTTGATATAGCATTTGGGTAGAGTTTGGCCGAGCCAAATGGCTTGGAAGGTGTGAATAAGGTGGTAGAGGTGGGGGCCTTTTATAAGAGGAGAGGATGGGTACTCTTGGAAAGATTGAAATGTTAATTTATTATGAAATGATTTTCAGATTATAAAGGTCCCAAAATTATATTATTAAAGGATAAGGTGATAATGGTTCTAAATATATGCATACAATAGGTTTTTGACAAGTTTAAGTCTTATATTTTACATTATCTTTTCATTTTATTTAAATCGTTAATTAATGAGGTAATCACTGCATCATCATTGTGTCATATAAAATTTAATTTATTTAATGTCTAAAAATTATAAAAAAATGTCACGATGTAGGAATTATTTTTATATTTCCAATGAATATTTATTGTCAAAATTATAACTTATATAACCCCATGTAATAATTTATTTAGTAAAAAAACACCTGTTTGTGTCGATTTTATTTTTACATTAAATAAAAAGTTATTAATGTCATTTTCTTACCCAAGTGGCTCCATGGGGTCCCCAAGTTGGCCCATGGATTTTCATGGTCAGTCATGACTCACCCAATAATGGTAGGACAAGTGTAAAGGTAATTTCATAGTATTATAACATTATTTTTACCTTAAGTTACACTAATTACCTTTAATCGCTATTAATAGAACTTAAAAGATAATATTCACCACAAATTATTTTAATCCTATTGAACCAAATTTTAGTTCATAATGACAATGATATATGTCAGATTTTCGAAATTCAAATCACAGAGATGGTAAAATTTCATTTAAACGAAAAATCATTTTTTTAACTACCACTTAGTGGTTTCACAATTCATTAAAAATCGATGTTTTTCAGAACAACACCAAAAATTAACCCTAAGATATATTTGGTAGTACTAATTAAAAAATGATGTCTATTTTACAAAATTCAAAAAATATAAGTTTAATTAATTAATTTAATAATTTATTCCCGCTGTCAAAACAAATAGCGTGTTTTTAAGAAACAATATCAATCAAAAGATTGACAATTGTTTATGTCCAATTTCAAAGTGAAGTTAATTCTAATGACCACCATTGGATAAAATGGTAAAATTATATTCTAATTCTACTTTAAAACCACTAAATATAATAATTTATCATTATTGATTATTTTGATTAAAAAAGTTTTTTTAATTAAAATTTAGTAATTTTCACTATTCATCAAAATATAAAAGTTATCCAAAAAGTTACAAAATTTCACCCTAGACTAAATTTGATATTCCAAATCCAAAAATGAAGTCAATTTTGAAAGATAAAATTTATAAAATTTCAAAAATTAGGTATTACTATTCAAAACTGGTACTTTGAATGGTTGTGGTGTGTGTTAGAACTCGATGTCGCGTACAACACACGCTACTGTATTATTCAAAGTGAGGCGTACTGTGGAAGCTTGGGGTGTTACATTCTACCCTCCTTCAAATAATTTCGTCCTCAAAATTTCAAATAATATCACTGTATAAAAAGACTCATGTGATTTTTCATCATATGTTCCTCAGGTTCCCACGTTGCCTCCTCCATGTTGTGGTTTCTCTATAGAACTTTTACCAGACGAGTCGTTCGGTTTCTCAGCACTTGTTCTCTTGTATCAAGATTCCTGATGGGCTCTTTGCAATAAGACATATCGGGTTCCAGTTCTAATTCCTCATAGGTGATTACATGCATTGGTTCAGGCTTGTATTTTCTCAACAGTGATATGTGGAATACATCGTGAACTTTGGAGAGACTTGGCGGCATTTCCAAATGGTAAGCTACAGCCCCAATTCGTTCTAGAATTTCGAAGGGTCCGATGTACCTGGGACTCAATTTACTCTTCTTACCGAAATGTTTAACTCCCTTCCATGGAGATACCTTCAAGAAAACATGATCTCCTACCTGAAATTCCAACTCCTTCCTTCGGTTTTCAGCATAGCTCTTCTGCCTAGTTTGAGCTGCTTTGATATGGTTTTGGATTACCTTCACCTTTTCCATCGTTTCCTCCACCAGTTTTGGGCCAAAAATTTTTATTTCACCAATGTCATCCCAACAGGTTGGTGTGCGACATCTCTTTCCATATAACGCTTCATATGGTGCCATCCGAATACTTGAATGGAAGCTATTGTTATAGGAAAATTCTACCAGAGGTAAATATTGATCACACATACCCTGAAAGTCAAGTGAGCATGATATCAACATGTCTTCTATGGTTTGAAAAGTTTGTTCTGATTGTCCATTTGTTTGAGGGTGGTAAGCAGTGCTCAAACGAAGTTCAGTATCCAAGGCCTTCGGAAGACTTTTCCATAATCTTGATGTAAAATGGGGATCACGATCCGAGACAATCGATAGGGGTACTCCATGAAGTCTCACAACATCATTAATATATAGTCTTGCTAGACGTTCAAGTGGTAGATCTTCTCTTATAGCAAGAAAATGTGCTGACTTCGTGAGATGATCAACAATGACCCATATTGCATCATTCATTCTAGGAGTCTTTGGTAGTCCCATGACAAAGTCCATTGTAATATTATCCCATTTCCACTCAGGTATGGGAAGAGGTTGAAATACTCCACCAGGCAGTTGCCTTCCATCTTTCACTTGTTGAAAAACCGTATATCTTGACACAAAATCAGAAATCTCCCCCTTCATGTTGTCCCACCAAAAATGTCCCTTTAAATCTTTATACATTTTGGTGCTCCCAGGGTGTATAGAGAAATTGGAACTATTAGAATCATCCAAAAATTCCCTCTTTAAATCAGGTATATCGGGAACATAAAGTCTCCTCCTAAATTTCAAAATTCCATCTTCATACACAAAGTCACTCAATCTCCCATCATTCACATCTTTAATCTTATTTTTCAACTCTTCATCATCTGCCTGAGAACAC
Organism: Viscum album; assembly: GCA_963277665.1. Lineage (NCBI taxonomy): Eukaryota > Viridiplantae > Streptophyta > Magnoliopsida > Santalales > Viscaceae > Viscum > Viscum album. Next base: position 764,122,261 of record OY728126.1, on the reverse strand, counting down.
TATATCCTTTCTAGTAAATATGGTTTGGCAACCATTTGAAATTTTTTTTATGTTTCACCCCCCATGGTGATTCCCATATCCATATTTAGTAGATCATTGAAAATAGGATCCCTTTCCACTCTTATCATGTTCAAAACTCCATGATCATTTCTACTCAAAGAATCTGCAACCTTATTTTCCTTCCCCAGGTGGTAGTGTATCGTGCAATCATAATCCTTGAGTAGTTCAAGCCATCTCCTTTGCCTCATGTTGAGTTCTTTTTGTGAGAAAATATATTTCAAACTCCTGTGATCGGTATATATCTCACATTTTTCACCATAGAGATAATTTCTCCACAACTTCAAGGAAAATATTATGGTAGCTAGCTAAAGATCATGAGTAGGATAGTTCTGCTCATGAATTTTTAGCTGTCGTGATGCATATGCAATAGACCTATCATTCTGTATAAGGACACAACCAAGTCCTTTCATTGATGCATCACTATAAAAAACGAACCCATCATTACTTTATGTTAGAGTCAATATAGGAGCATTGACTTATCTTCTCTTCAGTTCTTCAAAACATTCTTCACACTCTTTTGTCCAGACAAATTTAACCCCTTTACGTGTGAGCTTCGTTAATGGGTTAGCCAATCGGGAAAAATTCTGGACAAAAAATCGATAATAACCAACCAAACCAATAAAGTTGTGTACCTCAGTTATACTCGTCGGTGCTGGCCATTCTTGGATTGCCTTGGTTTTAGAAGGATCAATGGAAATTCCATCCTTAGAGACAATATAGCCAAGAAAAGAAATCTCCTGAATCCAGAATTCACACTTGCTAAACTTCCCATATAATTCATGCCTTCTAAGAGTCTTCAAGATAATGCGCAAGTGATTTTCATGATCTTCGTAGCTTTTGGAGTATACCAAGATCTCATCAATAAATACCACCACAAAATCATCAAGATATTCCATGAAAAATCTATTCATTAGATCCATGAATACAGAGGGTGCATTAGTAAATCCAAAATGCATTACTGTAAACTCATAATGCCCGTACCTTGTTCAAAATGTTCTCTTCGGAATGTCTTCCATCTTCTCACACAACTAATAGTATCCGGATCGAAGGTCAATCTTTGAAAAGTATTGAGCTCTATTCAGTTAGTAAAATAAATCATAAATGCATGGTAGGGGATACTTGTTCTTTATTGTTATAGCATTGATCTCCCTGTAGTCAACACACAACCTTATAGATCCATCTTTCTTCTTAACAAATTGGACAGCGGCTCCCCATGGAGAAACACTAGGGTGAATAAATCCCTTATTACTCAATTAATCTAATTTTTTCTTTAGTTAAACTAATTTAACAGTGGCCATTATATAAGGGGTCTTTAATATAGGCCTAGATCCATGAATTAAATCAATGGAAAAATCAACTTCTCGTTCTGGAGGATGTCCAGGTAAATCTTCTAGAAACAAATCTACATATTCTTTCACAATAGGTACATCCTCTATTTGAACATTTGTTTCCTCGCCCTTAGTCATTTCATCTCTTCCTCCCCAATAATTGAATTTAGTTGAGCAACTGGGGGTTGATCTAAATGAGAATTAGGTGGTGATGATTCTACTCTAAAAATAAGGTGTTGCTTATCATCATCATCAAAAATCGTAACCTCCTTCTTCTTACAATAAATCTTTGAATCATAGTCCGAAATACAATCCATACCGAGGATTATATCAAACTCAATCATAGGTATGACAATGAGATTAGCGGATAAAGAATATTTATGTGCTCTAATGGGGGCTGATTCACAAAACATTGTTGCAATGATACTTCCCTTAAGAGTTTTGACTGACAATTCTCTTATTAAATAAAATTGGTAATATCTAATTTTCATAGAAAACTAGGAAGATATGAGATAATGCGATGATCCAAAATCAAATAATGCATTTTCTAAACTTGAGGAAACCATTAAATTACCTGCCACCACGTCTTTCGGAGCATCAACCTCAGTAGTAGTGATAGCATAAGCTTGGCCTTGATCCCTTGTCCTCTTCTAAGGTGAGTTCCCCTAACACTTAGGATATTCATTTTCATAATGCCACATTTCTCTACAATTGTAGCATTCAACATTGATATCCTCTTTCATTCTCTTGCAATCACGAGCCTGGTGACCTTTTTCTCCACATTTATAACAAACTCCCATTCCTTTTAGGAAAGTACCAGGGTGATTCTTCTCACAATTATCGCATAATAGAAAATACTTCTTTCCATTTTTCCCTTTATTTCTCTCTTGATCCACTGTTCTCTTCTTCTCTTACTTTACTTTGTTGTTATAAGACATAGAGAATTCCTTTTCTGTCTTGATAGCACATGAGAAAATATCTTCGTACGACGAGAATGTTTGTGAGACTAATGCTCGATGGAAAATGGTTTTAACACATCAAAGAAACGATCAATCTTACATCTTGGGTTATATATATAATTTGGAGAATTCCTCGCTAACCTTGTAATGTTATCCTTATACTTTGTGACATTCTCATCCTCTTTTTTCCTCGGACTCAGAAATTTCCTTTCCATATCTGCTCGATGGTCATGTAGAAAGTATTTTTTAAGAAAATATCCTTAAACTACCTCCATTCCATACTTGATACTTCTTCATCTTTTTTTTGTGTTATGAATCAGTGACCACCATTGATCGGCATCTCCAGTGAGGTAGTAAACTGCCATGATGACCTTCTCCCTTTCGCTACTCCCCAAGGCGTGGAATATTTTCTCTAAGGAGTTTATCCATTGCTCAACTACTAATGGATTTGTACCCTCATTAAATGTTGGCAATTGTTTCCTCATAAAGCGGTCTAACATTGATCCTCCACATTGCAGATCAGGTTGCTCCATACGAGTAAGGTTATTATTCATAACCTGAGTGAGTTGTCCCAGTATGGTGTTAATTTTATCAGCACCAGTTGTATCTCCAGCTCCATTATAGTTATCTGGAGTAGGAGGGGAATCCCTACATGGAGTGCGTGCATTGATGCGGTTTCCATTCCTTCCACTAGGCGCCATTTCTAAAAAACGGCATAAAATAGATTAGTTTATGAATCAAAATTCATAATTCCATACTTACTTAACATAAATTGAACAATTTATGGATATAATCCATAATATTAAAAAAAATTTCTTTGAGGAAGTATATACTTATAAACCCTTCATAATGGTTTGTAAACAAAATGAGAATTATCCTAAGAATATCCCCTGGGAGTGTCGTAAACAAGAGTGCAGCAAGGCCCGTTGTCGTGCACCCATTCTTGTTTGAGTCTAGCTCAAAGCTATGTTTTTGGGCTTTACCCCTAGGTACATCTATGCTAGAGCTGCCTCTACCTACTCGTATCCAGACCGGGATGTATTGCTCGTAAAATTCACTAAATCTTTACAACAACAAAATTCTAGGAAGTTATTCTATACTAATCCTCAAAGTCTATCTTAGGGTTATGTGCCCTAATCAGAGTTTATCTAAATCTAGATTCCAAGGTTAGTACTAAACTACCTCTGATACCAACTGTAATGCCCCGACCCAAGTTACCCTGAGTTGGTTCATTATTGCATAACATTGGCATGATCACAAAAGATCAAGTCTCGAAATACCGATTAGTTTAGTAGCCTCGGAAACACTAGACACATTAATAAATGTTACATTACATCAAAAGTGAAGAACAACAATAACATAGTCTCCATATTCCACACCCATATCCCCTTCAGACTATCCCTATAGGTCAGTCATAAAATATTTTTTCACATCTTGGAAAAAATAAAACATTGAAAGGGGTGAGCTCAGATGCTCAATAAAGATAACAATATAGTGGAAGCTTTCATAAATGAACATAAACATTTAAGTAAATATATAACTAAAATAAAAGCCTTTTAAACTTGAACTTCAACATAATATGGAAAAAGTAAAATGAGATAATTCCATTTACTTAATCACTTGGATATTCTACTGGTCGAATAATCACATGCAATATCAATAACCACTTTCATAATGATGGAATGCATAATGCCAGACTATCATAAACACGTATCCAAGGCCTCGTACCAAGACTACAAATAAGATTTTGTTACGGCCTCGTTCCAAGACACTAGTTTCTCTCATGAGACCTGTCGATGCATCGAGGAGCTATAGCGGGCTCCACCTGTCACTTATTAAGTCCAATGCATTCCTCATATGAACAGGTTTAAACATATCATAAACCATAACATAATCGTATCACATAAAACATGCATAAATGATACATAACATTTGCACATTTCAATCACAAGATATCAATACAACCCATTGAAATAATAAAAACATTATCAAAACCATTTTCAATACCAAAATAAAAGTAAATTAAAACTTGGTATCTATTTTTCATTTAAAAAAAGTCATGGCTTGTAGAGGAAGCCGAAACACAAATAATGGTCACGACGGTGGAGAAGTCGTTGTCACCACATACATAAGACAAAACATTCCTTTTGTCGTTTAGTAAAAATGCTTCGTATAAAAATATTACTTTTGAATATAAGTAAAAGTCCAAGGGGTTTATACACCGTATAAAGGAAAGTTGTGTATAAAACAAAATATGGCTCAATGAAAAGAGATTGAGAAGAAGTCCTTACAAAGATAATTTTTCAAAAAAAATAGATCTATTATGTGTATTCACTATAATTACACATAAATAAAGTGAAAATACAAGATAGGACATAATAATATCATGATATAATTTGAAATTAGGAGATTAACCCAAAGAATGGAAATTGGGTTAAGAAGTTCCCTTACCTTGTGTCCGACTTGACTCGACCATTATTTAACCTTCTGAATAATAAACTAGAGTTAATTTCTAATTTCTTAAGAACCCTTTTCAAGTTTATTATTCCTTTTATATCACTTATTACCATGTTATGAACATTATGTAATTATTTATGTTAATAACGGTCGTTTTGCCGATCTTTGGTACTTGAGTCAAAAATAAACTCCTTATAATTACAAGTTTCTCATGTGGTAAAATATCCATTATATCCAGAATTATATTCATGATGTAGATATCATATAAATCATATATATCCAGTATATACATTCCTTCATAATATTACGTAACATTTAGAGGTACGAAATGAAATGCACCGTTCATGGAGACGGTAAGCCGTACGTACGCATGAACACTACTTTCATTTATATTTCATATTTAATGGAATAAAAACATAATGATATAAAGGTGTATTATAATGACAGTATAATATCATATATAATATCATTTACTCCATCTTTTATACGTCCCACATATGGCATTAACGATTCAAATCACTTTGAGGGGGCGGTAGTCCGCACTTCCTAAAATGAAATTATCGCGTTTACCCATAATGGAAATCATAAAGGTATGCCATAAATGAGAAATATAAAAGCATAAGGAAAACATAAAAATAATATATATATCATATATGAAAATAGTGTCATCAAAATGGCCACCATTAGAGGTGTTAAAAGAATATTGGACAATCATTATTTCGTGAGGCAGTATTTCACCACCCACAGAAACAGTATGTTCTTTAACCATTAGACGAAGCTGTGTGTATGTTTAAATCAAATCCTTATCATAAAAATAACCTAGTATATTTTAAATACTGTTGTTGTTACAAAATAAAGTAAGAAAAAGATTTTAAGGGGTTGGAGAAGCAAAATAAAACAAAAGAACATAAGAGAAGACATTACCTTTAAATCGGGTAACTCTTTTTGATTTGAGCCAAAGGCTTCCTTTGGAAGACTTCTGCCGAAATTGAGGCTTCTAGGAGTAAGAGAAAGACGTTTAGAGAGTATTTGGGTAGAGTTTGGCCAAGCCAAATGGCTTGGAAGGTGTGAATACGGTGGTAGAGGTGGGGGCCTTTTATAAGAGGAGAGGAGGGGCACTCTTGGAAAGATTGAAATGTTACATTATTATGAAATGATTTTCAGATTATAAAGGTCCGAAAATGATATAATTAGAGTATAAGGTGATAAGGGTTTGAAATCTACGCATCCAATATGTTTTTGACATGTGTAAGTCTTAGATTTTACATTATCTTTTCATTTTATTTAAATCCTTAATTAATAAGGTAATCACTGCATCATCATGGTGTCATAAAAAATTTAATTTATATAATGTCTAAAATTTATAAAAAAATTATCATGATGTAGTAAATCTTTTTATATTTCCAATGAATATTTATAGTTGAAATTTTGACTTATATAACCCCATGTAATAATTGTTTTAGTAAAATAACACATGTTTGTGTCGATTTTATTTTTACTTTAAATAAAAAGTTATTAATGTCATTTTCTTACCCAAGTGTCTCCATGGGATTCCCATGTTGACCCATGGATTTTATTGGTCAGCCATGACTCACCCAAAAAGTTTAGGACTAGTGTAAAGGTAATTTCATATTATTATGACATTATTTTTACCTTAAGTTACACTAATTACCTTTAATCGCGATTAATAGAACTTAAAAGTTACTATTCACCAAAAATTATTTTAATCCCATTGAACTACATTTTAATTCCTAATGAAAATGATATATGTCGTATTTTGGAAATTCAAATCATAGAGATGGTAAAATTTCATTTAAATGAAAAATCAGTTTTTTTAACTACCACTTTCTGGTTTCACTAATCATAAAAAATTGAAGTTTTTCAGAACAACGCCAAAAATTGACCCTAAGATATATTTGATATTCCTAATTCAAAAATGATTTCTATTTAAAAAAATTAAAAACATATAATTTGAATTAATGAATTTAATAATTAATTTCAGCAGTCAAAGCAAATAGCGTGTTTTTAAGAAACAATATCAATCAAAAGATTGACAATTGTTTATGTCCACTTTCAAGGTGAAGTTAATTCTAATGACAACCATTGGATAAAATGGAAAAAATTATATTCAAATTATACTTTAAAACCACTCAATATAATAATTAATCACTATTAATTATTTTGATTAAAAAAGTTGTTTTTAATTGAAATTTTGTAATTTTCACTATTCATCAAAATATAAAAGTTATCTGAAAAGTTCCAAAATTTCACCATAGGCTAAATTTGATATTCCGAATCCAAAAATGAAGTCCATTTTGAATGATAAAATTTATAAAATTTCAAAAATTAGGTATTAATATTCATAATGGCTACTTTGAATGGTTGTGGTGTGTGTTAGAACTCGATGTTGCGTACAACACAGGCTACTGTATTATTCAAAGTGAAGTTTACTGTGGAAGATTGGGGTGTTACAGTGTTCCTCCACTGGGGACTTTAGAATGATTTTATGTAAGTGCTTCAACTGATTGCCATTGATAGTGATTTTTTTGTTTCTTCATTTTGATACTAAAAAAACTAGATAAATATAAATTTGTAATAGTGTGTGGGAAAACTAGATGGAATAAAGATAAAAAAATTTAAACAATAGTCCTGCAATATAAAGGCGGAAATTTTTTCCAAAATAGAATTGAGAATAAAGGATGAGGTGGTTATGGGAAGCCTTTTTTCTATTTTTATAGATTCAAGAGTTCTTATATGGGTCACATCATATTTTCTTTTGTTCTTGAATTTAAAACATTTTTTTATCACTTACACTAATATATTAGATTTCAATTCCATAATATATGTATAGTTAGGATAATATATCTTAGGAGTAAGGTAAAAAATCTTTCTAAAATTAGGATGATAAGGTGAAAAAATAATTGGTGTTTGAACCATATATGGTTAGTCTAAAAATCATCATCCATTATAGGACTCTAATCTTATTATTTGGTTTGAAAAACCAAAATAAATTTTTTCTCTATAAATTTGAAACATTGGATTGATCATTGGTCTGGATGTGATATGTAGTAAAAACTAGATGATCAACCTTGTACAAATGAAAAAGTGATTTCATTTTTGGTGGTAGAAATGAGATCCCTTGTCACTGATGATGAAACTAGTCAATCTGAACCTATCAAAAATTTGTATTCTTAAAAAGTCTATAACAAGTATTAAATCAACATTCATTATGGCATGTGAATATGTCCATTTTTTGACACGTAATGTACTTCCAGAAGAATTTAAATATTTCCAAATTAATTAAAAAATATCATCACTATGTAAATTCCCCAAACATAAAATAATTCATGGAAGATAATGTGATGTTAGAGAATTTCAATCATCTGTGTAAAATTATATGTCCTTAGAAAACAATGATAATATTTTCAAAAATCATAGGAATCATAAATATTTTTGACCATAATAATCTTGAATAAAGGACCTTGTGAGAAATAGATTTGAGTTTGAAGTTTCCCACACCTGAAAGAGCATGATAGAATTTAATGATGAATAAAAATGCATTATCTATTATATAACACATGATGACTTGATCAATATATGTGTGCTAATGGTAGTGGTGATCCCAAATATACCAATGAGAATAATTTTTTAGATGGTAAAATTTGTTATTACTAAAATTATTAATATTGAAAGATTCTTCCAAATAATTTAGAATTTCATTATACCAAGGAATATCACCGTTCAATCCATACAATGTTTCATCATGAAACATGTTATTTATGATAATACGTGGGGTAACTAAATTCCTCAATATATAATTATCCTTAAAATATGGGAAGACACCATATTATCTAAAAATTTTATCCCTGATATCTGTATAAAATAATTGGAGGATGTTAATCTAATTAATGAGATGTGGTTTGGGTTCCAGTTCTTTAAGGTGATATACAAGGGGTGCATATTCAGAGAACACAATTACTATGGGCCCTAAACATTCTGACCTTAATTTTTCAAGGAAAACACAATGTAATGGAAATAATTTTCATTTGTGGGGTAGTTTTTTTGAGAAGGTTCTAGTGTTCATGAGGAATATTAAACAAAACATGGATCTCAATTGACCTATTTTGATGAGACTACCTTGGCTGCATAGTTATAGGCATCACACATGTTCTCAAATGTTAATTCCTAGCAAGGTGGATGAATTAACAGGGGTTATTTGAGACTCAACTTAATTTTATTTATTCTTTATCACTATTTTTATCAGACCTTAATTATTTATTTTTTTGGAGTAATTGTGAGAGGGGAAGTGTATTAATACTAAAATCAAGAATGGAATGATGATAAATTCCACAGGTCTTAATAAATATCACACATCCCACAACATTTCAGGGAATGGTAGGGAATAAATTATACCATATATTGATTTATATACTTGGATACCATCGACATAAATTACATGTCTAATTACCATACCTTGTCCAACCTTGAAATAGAATATCTCATAATTTAATGCAAGATTGTTATCAATACACAAAAAGTAGGAAATAAACATAACATTCAAATAATCAAAAATAGGTACCACATATAATGAAATCATATATGAAATCTTCCATGAAACGTTTAATATAATCTGAAAAATAAATACCATGTATCAGTAGAATATACCAATAGCATTATGTAGACTAAATGGAATTCTCATGTATGAAAATATTCTAATGGGGAAAGTGAAGCTTTTATTATTATAGATCCTCAGGGGAAATATGGATATGAAAATATCTAAAATACTAATCAATAAAGCAGTAATGTGACATACCTACTACCTACTTTATCATATGGTCAATGTACAAAAATGGGAAATGGTCTTTCCTTGAGTGTTGGTTTAGTTGGTGATAATCAATAAATATAGATATAATACATGCACATGGTTTAGAACCAAATCATTGTTTTCATTTTTAATTACATAAAGACCAGTTTTATTAGGAATTACTTACACTATCCTGACCCATTGGCTATCAGAGATGGGTTATATGATTCCAAAAGATAATAATATGGTGACCTTATTTTTAACAACATCAATAAGGTTTAGGTTTCGTCCATGTGTACTAGACTCACTTGTTTATCCTCAACATATTAAAATATTTTATGAATGTAAAATTATGGAATAATACCATTAATGTCAGCAAGTATCAATCCCAATTATTGATTACAATACCTCAAAATGTTAGGAAATAAAAATTCATTATCCTTACAGAGTAAACTAAAAATAATGAAATCTATATTGTTTACATTATCTAGATATGAATATTTTAAATTTTGAGGAAGTGTAATAAGTTATAATTAAAGGGTATTTTTGATTGGTGGGATTAAAAGTCAAATTGATAGGATAATGATCACATCAAATTACTCAATTTTAATATACCTTGGTTAAGAATAAGATTTTACATGATGAACAATATCATTGAAGTGAATAAGATCATATGTGAATAATAAACCATTAATTAAATAACGTTTGTGGATTATTTCTAAACCATTACAACAATCATTACAAGAATCATTACCCAGAATGTCTATCAATGATGAAAACTTAGAATGAAAATATGGGAATAGAAGATAGATTTCGTTGGGTAAATAGACCACATTAATAGAGTTAACTGAAGGAGATGAATTCTCTACTAAGAATTATATTTTGGAATCAATGATATTTAAGTAGAAAATGACACCACAAAACTGCATAGATAAAAAACCAACATGGACATTAATTTTTATTTTTCTGGTTTGAAGAAAAAATTTCTACAATATAATATGGGGATGTCTATTTAATTAATCATATCCCACTTTTATCACTTTTTTTTTTGAAAAATTTAAAATTTTACCATCATTAGAACAAACATAAACACAGTAGAGAGGAATGAGATACATAGGGTTTATAGTTAAACATATATTTTTATGTTCTTTAATTACTTAACTTATAATAAATATATAATGTTGTAAGTAATAACTTTTATAGAATCACCCCAATAAATTATAATATAAAAAATAAATAATCCATTATGGTGAAAAAAATCAATAATGTTCTTGGATCATTGGTTTTATAGGGAAGTGATGTCCATATAAATAAAGATCCATTCCTCAAAAATATTATATTTTCATCACTTAAAATTCATCATTAACTTGCACACATAAACTTTATAAGCATATGTAATAATGGAATTTTATTTTGGAATTCAATATTTGGATTGTTGAAAAATGATTTTTAGAATATTCTAACAATTCATTATCAAATTATGTTTCTTTTTATTTCCCTAGTTGGGTGGCCCTTTGAATAAATGTATGTGAATTTCTTGGTCTAGGGGGATCCTAAAAAGATATCCCATTTCCTTTTGTATGGTTTCCCTCTGGATAAGTATTTTTTACATTTGGATCACAAGATATGGTTGGAATGTTTGGTTCCTCAAGAGTATTTTAATATAATATATATTGGTATTTTGGGATGTATATTGTGTTCCACTTTGATGGGTTATAGAATTGGAATTTCATTTATTCATAATGCAGACTAGTGGGTGTGAAGATTATTTACCTAACTATATATTTTTTATTTCACCAACCGATTTGGAGAGTTTTCCTAACTGAGATTTTTGGTATTGTAGGGAAGCATGGGTGGTTTGTTGGAATTAGAGATTATTTTCAAAAAATTTGTTCATATGGTATTATAATGTAAAATGAGATTTTTGAGAGGTTTTTTTGGAAAGGCTTTTGCGGTCATTGGGTTTTTTTATGTGGCAGTGGAGGATGGATAATCTTCTTTGTGTTGTTCCATGAATTTTGAGTTTTTATAATATCCCCTTCCCTATATGATTGGTTGTATTTTCAACCACAGTTGAATGGATAGTATGATTCTTTTATAATCAGTTATTTATAGGATATTCTTAGAAATATTTCCTCAAAACTCACATTATATTTTCTTAGTTGAGGTAGTTTGTCGTACTAGTTGGTTTCATCTCTAAATATACTATAACGAAAAGGAGGAGGATGTTGGTATTTTCCTTGAGAAAGTTTATTTGATATATTATGGTATATAACTCATTAAAATATGTATCCACCGATTTCTAAAAGTCTTAAATTATCACCTCATGGACTCCAATAATTATTATACAAGACCTTCTAATAAACTATTTTCTATTTTGTTCCATGTTTTTTTATGTGATTACATAGAGTTAATTGGGTATTTTCCAATAGAAAACAACCTACATAACTTTCAATCATGATATGCTTGATTGGAATGAAACCTTCATAATAATATTTTATTAACAGATGATCACTTATTTGGTGGTGTGAACAACCAGAGGATAATGTTTTAAATAGTTCATAGTATTCATATTATTTTTACCCAAAAAAATTTTCAACCCACAAATTTCATTCCTAATTATTACAGTTCAAGTGATAGGAAAGTATCTTTCATGGAAAAGGAATTTAATTGTCTCCCAACCATTCTTTGTGGGATTTTCATAATATAACCATTATTTTCCATGGCTTTATAATGATAAAGGGAAATCGAAAATCTTAACTAATTCAGAATCCACATCAGAATGTTTTAATATTTAATATATAGTATGGAATTTCGTTGTGTTAATTTTTGGTTCTTCTATATCTATTCCATGATATTTTGGTAATAAGTGAATGAGTCTTTATTATATATTAAAACAAGGTGCTCCACCTTGCATTTGAACATATTCTGATCAGATCTATACAACAACAGATACTAGTTATATTATTTTCTTTTTCTTTTTAGGCATATTATGCCATTTAATTACAGTTTTGATTTTAGTTCAAGAAGAATAAAGGGAATTTAGAAGTGTGTTATCTTTGGGATGTGTGTCCCCATTTAAAGGAATTCATTGTGTCTCTCTTTGTTGATGATGCATTATCCTATCCGGTTTGGTTTTAAAAGGAGGTAGATCTCATAGAGAATAATTAATCATGCATAAAAAATATATATGAAATAATTTAAAATAAAAATGGTATTTAAATGTAGAATATAAAAAAATATTCAAAAAATTAACAAAAAAATTATAATAGCACACACTAAAAACTAATACACTCCCCAAAAGTGGGGCTAAAATTTTACCACTTTGTAACGACACATCATTATTACAGGTTTTAGATGAATGAAGTTAGTCTAGGGTAGAATCTATTTTGTCTCTAAAAGAGTGTAGATGATTTTAGAGTTTGTATTTGTAATATTCTATTCAAAAAAATAGAAAATGAGGGGGAGGGGGTTAATATAATGTTAAAAAATTACCTAATTAAAGAGTTTAATAGAACTAAATAGAAAATAGTTTTATAATTAAGAGAGGAATATTTTATTTCATGTATACTATACAAATTTTTTATTCCACTATTCTAAAAATTGCACATGTTATAATGATATCCTCTTATAGAGGGTAATCAAGATCTTAGTTCCACACTTTCCTTTAAAATAAATTAATAATGAACTAACCATTGGCACATAAATATTATTGTTAGGGCTTAGGAAACATGTGTAGAATAGAAAATATGAAATCATATTGAGATATCACTATGTATGAGGGAAAAAAGGATACCTTCATTATCCAATCATAACAACTGAATATTCCCACATAAAATATAAACCTAATCATTGTTGAAAATAAATTGTTTTCACTTATTCATACAAAAAATTCATTAAAAAGAGAATCATGTTAATAAAAAACATAAATAAAATGTTTCACAAACAAATTATACTAAAATAGTAACAGAAAATTTGATGGAACTCTCTATTCAAGTGTATGTTGCTCCCTCAAAATGACCACCTACAATTTAGCTCAACATCAAGAGGAGAATGAGGATTGGGTGGAACATCCCCTTCATTCTATATATTACTATGATGATGGGGGCCTATAGAAATTCATTGATTAAGACATGATTCTTTTAGTCACCAAAATGTTAGTGAACTTCTCCCCAGTCGAACATTCAAATGTGGTTCCCAAGGTTCCAGTTTATATTTAATGTAGATGGAGGTTTTGGTAACCTTTAATTTCAAAAATCACTTCCTCATATATTTAAGATATAATAATTCATTATCACACTTTATAAAAAATAGAAATATGTTTCCCCCCTCTTCAATATCTATACAAAAAAATTCATTCATTTTGAGGCATTAATCCATGTTTATTGATAGATTATAGAACTAACATCAAATCATTGAACAGTGATTATTAAATCATATTATAGTGCATTTTGAGCATCTAAAAAATTGAATTGTGTAAGGTAACATGATTTTCATATATAGATATTATATATTTTTACATAAATATTTAATAAATTTCAAAAATACACACATAAGAACTATAAAGGTTTACCGTCTTTGGAGACTAGATACACAATTTTTTGATCTGAGGAAATTTCTTGAACATCTCTAAAAAGAACTTCTTATTTAGTAATCTTCATAAAATATCCATTTAAAAACATTATTCATAATTTGAGGAAAAGTATAATAAAAAAGGTTGAGCATGGATTCCACGTAAGGGTAAACATGGGAGATATAAATTGATGATAATATGAAATAAAAATATAAGAAGAAGGTTGTCATATCACGACTACATTATACAAAGTTCATACCAAATCTGTCAAAAACCATAAACATGAGTCATGGAATAAATCATTATCATCTCAGAAGACTTGTTTCATAAGACTGAGAGAACATCATAAATCAATAATGAACCATAATTTTTTTACTTCATAGAAGTATCAAACCATCATAGATATGAAATCCATTTCATATTTAAAGGTTAACTATGAGGACTATAAAATTGCAATGGATCAGGGCTCAACATCTGTTTCTTATAGTGGATCATGCACATCAAGTTGATGTATATAATAGATCAAGAACATCTAATTGTTTCGATTAGTTATCTCATAAGATATAAAAATTTACCCAATTTACTAGTGAGAGATATAGTTCACACCCATCCTTGGTTATATCATGACCACCATCCTTCATTATAATGTATCCATTGCCTTTGGTTATAAATTAACCCCCACCCTTGGTTATATTGAAACCACTATCCTAGGTCATATCGTAACCATAACATAGTAAAATAGCCATACATATGAGTTACATAAAATTATAAAATGTTTACCATATCAAAACCAATGATAATAAATGAGTTTCACTAGCATATCATGATATCATAACCCATAAAAAAGAAACAGTTTTCATAAACATTTAATCACTTCATCATAGTATTACCCGTTGAAGAGAAAATGATTTCATAAAAATCATATCTTTATAAACATTAACCATCAATATAAATAATAAAGTTGGTTTTATTAGATCATATACATAGTAAATCACAATTAACATAAATTTATGTCACCATTAATAGAAAATTATTTTAAAAGATCACTTGGAACATTTCATAAGGGAAATATCCTTTCCATTTAAAAGAAATTATTTAAAATTTTAAACATTCTCAAATATGAGGGAAAACTTATTTCAAAATAACATTTAATATTTTTTTGAATCTTCAAAACAATTAATGTTCATGATTGTGGGAAATTCTGTTGATTCTATATAAGTTATAATAAAATATTTATTTCACATTTGAGTATGAAGTAAAAAAGATCCTCATTTATGAAATGATAAGATGATTACTTTAAAATATTTTTTAAAAAATCAACACATGGGTTAAAATTAAAATTAAAATCAAAATATAATATTAAATACCTTCTTTAAAACATTTTTTAAGACATGGATATGGAATAAAAATGTTTTTTTTGACCAAAGAGAGAAATAATGTTGATTTCCCTTAAAAAAAATTTTTTGGTATCTTGAGTACATAATATGAGTAAAAAAATACAAAAAATTTATTATCAATATATAACCATATATTAAGAAAATTAATTAGTTTATTTAGAGTAAATCACAATATTTTATCGTCATAAATATAATCATAAACTATCTCATTAAAGAATGAGATTATTACCTAAAACCCTTACAACATTGGTATGTTTTTAAAATTAATCCCCATAAAATAAAATAAATTATATGAATATTTATATCACATTATTATCATGCTAAAAATCATTAAATAAATTTATGTGCAGTATATACGCCACGCAAATGAAACAAGTGGTGTATAAGGCATGTGTCCAATAGTAATAAAAGTGAGACAAAAAACTCTTACCTTAGGTCATAAATCTATCATACATGTTGGAATATCCTGTATGGTAAATATATATATATATATATATAAATTATAAATTTATCATAAACCCATATTAATACATGTCATGTGATATATTATTTAGTTATAACCATTTATCACCTATTTGTTAAAACATCTTTGTTAAAATCACTGTTTCGGGAGATATCTGTCTTGTTTTTCATATATGTTCTGGTAAGGTAGTTTTGGTAATTTTATTTTGATCGAAGTTAAATAATACTAAAAATTAATAATTATATAAATATAAAATATATTTACTATATATATGTTTAGATTCATTCATTAAAGATTGAGATATTAAAATGAATTGCACTATTCAGGGGGACAGTTGACCGTATGTATGCATGAATGTTGTTTTGAATTTTTCAATAGATGTAATAAATTAATGGTAAATAATATATCATCAATAAATATTAATTATTATATCACATATATCACATATATTCATTAAATATTTCCTTATTACAATCAATGTAAAATATAAATGAAAAATGGATCGCATCGCTCCGTGGAGGTGGGAGTCCCCATGTACGCATGATTGAAGTTATCATTTTCAAATGGAATGGGATGTAATAAGGTATATATTATAATAAATAAAAATTAAAACCATCATAAAACCCATCAATAAAATATGGCGATAAGAAATGAACTATATCACTATGTGGAGATGATAAGCCATACGTATGCACGAGTGACATTTTCATATTTCATTTAACATAAAGAAGGTCAATATGGTTGTTTAATAATAATAAAAAAATTTAGCTATATTTATTATACTGAATATTTTATTTTATGAAAACGATTTCAGATATAGTAGAAGTAAAATAATAGTTAAAAAGAATGTAATCAGTTTGAGCGATAACCTCTTCTTTGGAATAACTTATTTGTTTATCCTCTTAAGGGTTATATGATTGGAATTTTTTGAAGAAATTATCATTTGCAACATCGATATTGAAGAATATAATAGAAAATGGTAGAGTATGGTCAAGATATAATTCACAAAGTGGAGGGAAAAAGAGAATGTAGGGGTTCCCATGGAATTTCTAAAAATGATAAATTAATATAAATTAATTTTTGATTTCGAAATGTCATAAAATTAATAATATGAGAAGATAAGATGGTTTTAAAATATTTAAATAATTTATACCTCATGAATAAAAATTTAAATCAATTTTTGAATATTCAAAAAATATAAATTGAATACATTATTTTAATATAAAATCTACAAGACACAATGAAAAACAATTTTTTGAAACAAATACTATCTTAAGTATAAAATGTTCTTATACAAAATTTGAGTAAAAATTTCATTTTTAAACCAAATATTTCTTATTTTATATTTAAATTTAAAACAAATTATAAATAATACATAAACTAATTTTACTTATAATTACATGGAAATAATATCGAATTTTCAATGAGAATTACTATTTTTCACTAAACATTGAATAATTAATCATTTGAGAAAAATAAATATTCTTCATAAGATAATTTTGATATAATTATTTCAAATTATGAGTCCATTTTATATAATAATTTTTTTAAACAAATTAGAAGTTAAAAATAAAATTTTCTCAGAGAATGAAAGAAGAATCATTTTGTAGGAAAACATAATTTTGGAGGATAAAAAGAATTTAATTAATATTTAATTCTTATTTATGAATCATAAATAATTAAAATTTTATTTATGAGAACATTTATATAAATATTTAATAGTTTAGGTAAATTCATTCTTACCATTCATTCTAATTTCAAGGAGAATAAATACAATTATTTAAAGAAAAATAAATTCTAAAATCTTAAGGTGTTAAAAATTATACCCCCTAGCCTTCTAGATACCTGCATACCACGTAGTTTTTCATTCATAAACTAATTTTTAGTATAATTAGATTCAATGATTTTCTTTAGTTTGTATTTTATCTTTCACGTGTGATTGGGATCCTACAAAAAATAATTCTTTTTTAGTTTAAATTTCAATATGGTCTCTCAAAATAACCTTGTACTATAATGTAATAATCAAAATAAGTAAAATTGTATCTTTTTTACAATGAGTAATTGAATCACATATGAGGTGAAAGTTTTTATTATTTTTTGAATTTACAATACAAAATCCATTTATATAATGATATATAGGTGGAAATGAGTGGTGAATCACTACATGTTCAATAAACAATGAACCTATTTTCTATATGTACATAAAATACCTTTTAACAAGTTTAATACTCAGAATAAATTTTTAAAGAAACCATATTTGTAAAAAAAATTATGATAAATAGAATAAATAACAAATGCTCTATAGGATCAATAATATTTCCTATGTGAATTAGAAATTATTTTCAACAATTATATTTTATTAAAATACTATATAATTTGATTCATTTTATAGTGTATAAAAATTATTCTCATATTTTCATGGCTTAATTCATAACAAGATAACATAAAAAATTATTTATTAAGGATAAATGGATCCTAAAATCTTAGGGAGTTACAGAGAATCTTTATCCAATGAAATATACACAAAGGTGTTTTCCTTTAAATACTCATACACTATGTGTGTAAAGGTTCTAAAAATATATGAATGATATTTTTTGTATTATAAATTTAAATATATTTTTTATGTAAGAAGTACAAGGGTTTAATGATGCACCTAAATGCATTGGTTGATACCATATTTGATCGAGTAAACATTATTGTAGAGGAAAAAAAGTACTTGAAGAGACCCTTAATGATATTAAAACCATGAAGATGATCTACGGAATATTATCTTAATAATTTAAATATAATGTCTTAGTGAATGAATAAAAACATACAATTATTGTAATTTTGGATGTTTTTCACACACGATCATTTCATATAAGTTGAGGAATAATAGTAATGAGTTATTATAAAAGGGAAAAAATCAATAACTTCCCATCTAAGAAATAAATAAACTAAAATCAGAATATGATCTTAAAGATAGGTAAGTTAATGGGGTGTCATATTTCCTATTATAAAAAGTTGAAATAGGAATAATAAAATTAAATGGAATGCTTCCAAATTATTGATTTCCATGTAGAAAAGATGGGATTCTTGCTTTAATAATTCCAAATAAATTCTATGATAGAATGAGGATAAGTTAACCTTAATGAATTAATCGAAGGGTGTGAAATTAAAAACATTTTCATTGTGTAAATTCATCAAAAACTATAAGTTTATTTCATAAAAATATATTACCTTAGAAGAAATAAAAGTAAAATAAATTGGGGATTTCAAGGAACACAATGAAGAAGTACTTGTGGATGTCATAGGAAAACAAAAATTAGAGGACAATAATGATGAAAGAAATGAATTTGAGGGAATACGAGATCTAATCGGTGAACTAGATGCTTCCTTAAATAATTTTTTTTAGTTATAATGTGAAGAAATTTAATAGATTTGTAAGTGATTACTATAGCTACCAGGTTTTGAGACCACACCAAAGTTCCCTAACCAAGTTTTCTACATGACCTCAAGAGTGCCTTCTCATATACTAGAGGCTACCAACTAGAAATTAAGGCAAAATACATACAATGGGGAGATTAATCCATTGAATTGGAGTTTAAAAAATTTAAATAACTAAAAAATATGATTTATAAATATCATAGTATAAAACATTACATAATACCATATGAAATTTAATCCAGAACCATACAATTATACACGACAACTAAATGCCTAATATATTGATCAGATATGCAAGTAAATAAAATTAAAAAAATAAAACACATCCCTACTTCTATCTATATTTCATAACAACCTTGTTCCTAACTCTCATTGAGCTAAAATGACCTGATTCCTAACACATCACCTACCTAACCTATAAGAATACAAAAATTATGTACACATTCCAGAGTGCATATGTGAGTTGAGAGAAATACATCTCAACATGCCATATTGTTCTATCCATTTCATGATAACACCTGATCATAACAATTTCATCCTGTTAAATATTTCAATATCCTTATTCCAATGTATTATTCTAATATGTTTATTATATCATTTACCTGGGGACTTAGGATAGGTTGTCTTTAGAAATTCTAAACCACTTTCTCAATGTGTAGAGTTGGGTACCTCATTCAAACCATGGAGTCACATTCTTACTTAAGGTGGTCCTGTATCAAAATTCTAGATCATCCCTTATTACTCAAGATAGGTCATGAAAAAAACCCAACCCCTTCCTTATCATTTAATTTAGAGCCACTATTTCAAGAAACACTACCCCAAATCTTCTCACTCAAGGTGTTATTGACCAGACCATCTCACTCCGTGTAACACCACTTATATAACCACTACATTATCACTCATGGTATGACCCAACATCAGATCGACACTCCTACCATCTCACTTAAGGATGGGTCCTAACCACAACCACTACCTTTTCAATCGAGCTAAGACCCATTATCGCATTTCCACCACTACCTTCTCACTTAAGGTATAGCTCAATACTGCACCACAACTTCTAAATTTTTACAAAAGAGTTCCACCAACTCTAAATTAATAATGGTGAGGCCAACACTCAGGATATATTTGTTTCCCATGGAATATTACATTGAATATCGTAAGAACACACCATAAGTAAAGGAATACATCCCATCTCATAAAGATTATATTATCATTAAAGGGTGCAAGGCACTAAATATATAGACCCCCATCTTGAACACTTATGGCATACCATGTATGACATGCCAATTTTATCATCATTCTAATATCTCTCTCCAGGTCATCCACCAAGGTCCTCCATACCAATATCACCTTGTCAAACAATCACAAACCCATCACCCCATGGTGAATTAGTATCCCTTTGGATCTACAAGACCCAATCCTTTCTCTTCTAGTCCACATCCTTTCAAAAACCCAAACTCTGGCCCCATATCACATCGCTCATTGAAGATCCCTCAAACTATCAATTGGAGAAAAACCCTCTCAATCACAACCCATCTAGTATAATAGAACTAATCAAACTAAAAGTTCCTTCATGATTAATCTAGACAAAGGATGGTTGAATTTATTATACACGAGTTTCATGAAAATACTAACCATCCCTTTAGGTATGAGCCTCTCATACATACATCACTTGACAGAGGAAAATTTAACTAGTCTACCCATGGCTCATCCCACTCATGAAGAAAAACTCAATTCCTATGATTGACTCAATCAAAAATTATTCCCTTTTGAGACCGAGTCATAGGGTGATCAAAATACACCATATGTTTTAAGAGAAATTATTCTAACTTGATGATACTTAAAACCAATGTTTCTATTTTTCTAGGGTTATCTAAATCCTTATTTCTATACACTTTCACATAAAACATGTATACAAAAAAACTAACATATATATACAAGAATATAACATTATTACTCATTCTATTCGATGATCCCATCCAGGATATATCTATTCTCACATTGCCACAAAAAATCTAATCTTACACCAAAACAACAAAATATTTAATTATAATAATTAATATTTATTCATTTAATTTAACAAAGAGGTATAAAGTCCAATAACATGATGATCAACACCAATTCAACGAAACTACTTCGAATGACATGCATTAAACCTTCTAGGATACTTTCTACCCTAGCCATGTGGAATCCCCATCATCATCACCTGATTCCCCCATTCTCTAATGTAATAAACAGAAAAACCATAACCTGAGTCACACTGAATCAAATGCTATAAATGGGGAAAAATGAATAAGAAAATCTAACTCCTTAGAAATATGTTAAAAACCATAAAAAAATAACCCCTAGATAAAGGGTATTAAATAGAGGAAACGATGTGGATGAGATTAGAACAATGGTTCTACCTATATTTTCAATAATACCTAAAAATGAAAGGGATAACTAGTAAGTTAAAATTCCACCCTACTTAAAAATATATACCCAACAACGGGTCATGGAATCACTACGAGGGTCACACTAAGGTTCCAATCACTATAATACTTGGTGGAATGGACTTCGTAGTTTTAGAACCACAATAATTTAAAATTAAGGGCATTGACCTTATAAGAAACCTCTATGTTGTGGCCCCTCAGGGATGTGCTTTGGTCTTTTACAACCAGGACCATGTTATGTCATAAACCTAGTGTTGTGGCATAAACACCTATAATGAGACAGAAGACATATCCTTGACACCATATCTCTCATATAATGGCCCCTCTTTCTCCCAACAGGGGGCATAAACCCCAAGGGATCCCTTTTAGGTTTGCCTCCATCCACAACAATATGATATGATCAACCACAACCATTTTTCCATTGAACCCAAATGTCACACTGTAGTGGCTATCTGTTCATGAATTTTAAAAAATGGTTCACCAAGAACCTTAATTAACGCTCAAACGAGCACTTTAATAACCAACCAAACTTCGTTAAAAATCTATATACATGTTACTCATACGTTCCTAGGCATGAAATTTTTATTTTATTCCTAATTCTTGAAATGTACATAGCTATGGGAAAAATAAAACTCCCTATATAAATTTATGTACACCAATTTCCCGAGTTTTTACAAACTCCCTTCTATAATTCTTCTCATCCCTAAGAAGATGCAGTATTCGTTCAACCAATACACAGGACCTATCACAACCGTATGAGTAGCACTATCATTTTTCCCTCCATATATGAATTCCAAACACACTTATATTATGAAAGTTATTATAGTTAAGTGAACTAATCACCTAATAATGATCCATCCAATCTCTATAAAGTAAAAAACTATGATGAATATCACTTCACCTATCTTTTTTGAGGAATCAAAGATCCAATAATTTATTAATCTGAAGGCTTATGGTACTGCCCAATATAAGGATTCACTTAAAAAGACCCTGATTCTACATCATGGTTCTACCCAATATAAAAATATATTCTAATTAGTGGTCTAAAAACGTGCTCAAAACATCTTCTACCACATTGCATCTAATTATATGTGAGAACCTTGGTCATCTTTCACCATCCAAACTCTCCCAAAAACACTCGATCTAAACCAACAAGATGATACCACCTCAATTAACCATGACTTTATAACTACTATAGGCATAATTAGACAATAACCATGAAAAAAACAAAGTTGATACCCAACTAATGATTTAATTCCATGGTTGGAACTGTAACCAGCTAAATTGATCATGATGCATCGCCTTAAGCATCGATATCCCTCTAATTCAACTTACAAAAGAAACACCCCAACTCAATCCCATAACTAATTCCAATATTCAAACCCTATAAAATAATGTATTTGAATATTGAATCTAGTAATTACTAAGGAACCATAAATCAACATATCTTCTTATACAATGAAATCCAACAGAACTTTGACCATCTCTCCAATCGGTTGCATCACTCCCATGAACGTTCCTACATGAGGGTTATCCATGGATGACCAATTTGAAGCTCCTTGATCTTTAATTATCCTTATTATCACTTTTTTGAACCCAAATAACTATTACAAACATCCCACAATTCATATATTATCAAAAATGGTATATTAATTTGATAAAACTTTGTCTATTTCATCCTTGAGAAAAAATAAAAAATTACAACTCATTCCTAGTTCACTGGGAACACCATACTCAATTTCAGGTAAAAATAATATGAAATGAGGGTCACAACTTCATATAACCAATGGTATTATCACCATCACATAGCTTTCTATACACCACTATCTGATCACTAAACCCAATGTTTTCTTCACCATATGAATGACTCTCCTTCCATCACATTCCCTCTGATATTATCGACCTTGATCAATGATAAAAACCTAAGGCATCCACTTACATATTTTATTCACTAAACTAATCAATACATTAACCCCTCATGAATATTCAATGATTTAAAACCTAAATAGGCACCACACATTACCTACAAACAGTATCCCATACACAAAAATAATATTCTCTAAAATCAACATTAACCTCACTCTTCTCTTTTCATGGTAGAGTGAACTACTTCAGAACCCTCCCATAGGTTTTAACCCATGATCCTACTCAAACCCAAGAAAACAAAACACGTTCAATCCCCCAAACAAAAAAATTGGTCATAAGAACTCACAACACGGTGAGTCATATCCCATCAAACCCAAGATCATGTGTCTAACCCATTAGTCATGATTAAATTGTAGGAATATATTATCTAATATCCCAATGTATATCACTCATTCCAAGGATAATGGAACAATCAACTTCCACCGGATTATTTTTCCAAAACCATGATAATTTACTGATTCTATCATCACACCACCTAAAGAACATACCAAATAAATAGTTACAGGATTTTTAATGATCTTATACCCTCATCCAAAATAAAAATCAATAATTCCCAAGGAATATTTTATCCCATGAATATGGTAGCCACATGACTTATCTCACCCTCTTTAAGGAACATATATAACAAAAAAAACTTATTAGGTAGAGTTCCCCCAATATGTTATACAGAAAAACACCATATTGGTTGTTGTTGACACTTTT
Source organism: Viscum album (assembly GCA_963277665.1). Classification (NCBI taxonomy): domain Eukaryota; kingdom Viridiplantae; phylum Streptophyta; class Magnoliopsida; order Santalales; family Viscaceae; genus Viscum; species Viscum album. The sequence continues at coordinate 764,097,734 of OY728126.1, read as the reverse complement.
AGTAACCAAACCCCAAATCCTCGAGGAGGACCATCCCCATTCATAAATTATATCCCATGCATAAGATTTATTTATATAATTTCCTAGGAATACATCCATTATGAAATGGGACTATATATATTCAACTAGAGACCTTATCACAATAAGATCTACATGACTATCATTAGAAGAAAATAAATTGGTATAACTTATTATAATTCTAGAAACAAGTTATATAGGAAGGAACCATTTATGTTTCATTTAGATCATTAAATAACTAAATTTCTTGTTAGTGAAAACCATCACATAAGGAAACATATTGGTCATATTAATCCTATATTCTAACCATGATTCATGAAATTTCTCTTTCCCCAATGGGAAAATTTCAAACAAGTAAAATAGAATCCTGAGAAAAAATTCCATAGTTAGAAAAACATCTTAATCATAACAACAAAAACAAAGAACAACAATCTCATACCATTAGTAGTTATTAATTCCCATTAGAATTCTATTTATGACTCCAAAACAGTTGTTCCATCACAATCAAAGAATAATTACTAGAACACATATATACCATGACCTAAATTGTAATAAAAAAGAAAAAAATCATTCCACTTTGTTATCCCCTATCTACAGACCACTTTTTAGAGCCCAGACACAATGTGATACATGACATATAGCGTGCCTCCCTATATAGTGGATTCTTCTAACGAGTGGGGATATTCTGAACAATAATATTTAGAGGATATGTCATCAAATAAAAGTTTACAAAAAATTAAAATATATAAACAATATCTATTAAAAACAGTACAGTATGTATAAGTAATAAACATAATTTCATAAAAAATATAATAAAGAATCATAAAGTAATATATGTTAATTGGTCACCATCTAGTTGGACCAAATATACAAATAACAAAAAGTAAAAAATAGTGAAATAGATCCTTAATTAAATAATTGAGCTTAAAAAACTTTTCTTTGAACATTTATTGAAATATAAAACAATAATCCACTTCAAATTCTATGATTATATTCTAAGCATACATAAGGTTTTTAAATGAACCGGAGTGCCCATTTGGGTTATAAGTAACACATATCTACAAGATCTCATTATGTCCCCATAATATATTTCATTGTATATGATTATGAATTTTGAAACTAAATAAAAACATCATATAAATTCCTTAGTATGTTACTTTACAAACAAGACACTAGGTCCTCATGTGCATTGGGTATCCTTGTGAAAAATAGGCCACTATAACACTCAATAATACGTAATTTGAACTAAGTTGAAATCTAGTCACCTCATGTCAAAATATCATTCCACCAAATTTATTACAATATTAACTAAGGAATTAGTGTTGCGAATGCTTCCAAGTACATAACCACTACCTGAAGGTTCATGGTAGAGTACCTCATCCAATATAGAGACTCACATTCGCACTCAAGTTTTCCTATTTACATGTCTTGGCATGTATATTTCCACATAAGAGAGGTTTCCATGAAACCCAACCAATACCCTATTACTAAATATATCGTCTAATGTCCAATACATATCAACCCATTTTTTATCACTCAAGGAATGGTTAATAAGACCTTCTCGCTCAATATAATTCACATTACCTAACCACAACATTATAACTAAAATTTAAGAACCAAAATCTCATTTCAAAAAATACCTTCTTGATGGAGGTAGTCTACTATCCAAAACCAATAACTTATCACGCAGTGTAAAACTAGGTATCACATGACCACCACTAATATATTTCTCAAAGTAATGTCTTATCTAGAACCAATACCTTCTTCATCAATTTATTCCCTAATATCACATCCCAAACCCTTCCTTGTCACTCCCTGAATGGTTTTTTCAACAACTTATCATACAAGGATGGTCTATAACTTTGGATCCATAATCAATTATGTCATTTTTATCACATATCATATGAAATAAAATAAAATGTTGGCATTAAAACCATTTCAAAAGCTCACCATCTCATCACATGTCTCTAGTATATTGATACCTTTCCTATCATCTTAAAAAAATATCATCACTTACGTATGAAGTTTTGATTCTCTTGGTATTATAATCACACCCATTTTAGAATCCAATAGTTTCTTCTAGACCCATCCCAAATCATTGAACACTCTCAACCCCACCAATAACCGATGACCTTGCAACCCATAGTCAATACTTGACTCATGGTTGGGGAGGTCAATCCACACCCTTCCCTAACCCTAACTCTAGTTCCAACTAACATAACTCTTAGAATATCATATATACGTTATCTTAGAAGAATCAAATTGTTAGGACCAGTAGGGGCCTATATAATCTGAGAGGGGGGGTGGGGTGGGGGTGAATCAGGGTATGTATATTCCTTTTCAATGTTCTTCCTGCCCCACTGGATCTTGACCTCTTTGTTACAAGGGTCACTTTGTTTGAATTTTTTTTGTTCATTATGACAACTACTTTTCTTCTTTATTGAATTATGATGCTTTAAATGCAATGTAGTGAAGAAGGCAGGTAGACACAAAGAATTTTACTTGGTTCACCCTCACTGGGCTACTCCCAAGGAGCATACAACGGTGATGTGCCACTGTACCAAATCCACTAAGGATCACTGCCAATAATGTTCGGGCTAGATCACTTCTATGCCCAGTCTCTCTACCGTTATAATGTTTAGGGTTAGCTCACTGATTCCCAAGGGTCACTCCCTATTCTTCTCTCTTTTCCTCCCTATCACCAGAAAGGATTACCTTCCTCCACATCCTTGGCTCACTGCACATGGAAGGGATCCAATCATAGTTTATAGACCTGTAGGTCTCTTCATTTACATGAATACATGCATCCCTATCTATTTATAGATTCTCTATTAAATTCCAACTTTCATCCACTGATGAATACCCCTTTTCCCTTTGAACACTAGACAACAACCTTTGGAAACACCTTCGCAAAGCACCCTACTTTGCGAGGCTCCCAATTTCGCAAAGCTAAAACAAGCCTTCGCGAATCCCCTGCCTTTTCGCGAAGCAGCCTCGCGAAGATCAAGCCTTCTCAATGATTAGCCTGTCACGGAACTCCTGCATCTTTGCAAAGCACACTCCTTAGAGCACATGGCCTTGCGAAGCACACTTCCTTTCATGGAGCTAGATTAGCCGCCACGAAGCACCTCTCTTTCGTGAAGAACACTATCTTCACGAACCACCTTCACGAACCGAGAGAAAAATATTTTATTTTAAAACTCTCTCTACATCTCTCGAGGGGGTCGACCTCCATTTATAGGCAATTCCACCGACCCTCGACCCTTCTGCGCGAAGTCAGTGCCACGTCATCGCCAATCGTGAAGCTCTGAAATTTCAGTTAGAATTCTCTCAAAATCGCAAAGCACCTCATCAATTCTTAGATCGCGGAGCTCATCATAATCGCGGAGCATTACTTCAATTACCTCATGCTACCACCGCAATTCCCCCTCAAAAATACCTTCACCACCGCGATGTGCTTCAACTTTTTCTATTCACAAAGCTTTGACGTAATTGTGAATAATCACAGCCATCATTCTTATAGTCTTCACGAATTCCAAATCATGAAACCACTCTTCGTGAAATTCATTGTAGAGACCCAAAGCATGACGTACATTGACATTACATTACATTTGCGGAATTCTTAGAACATAACAAAAACACACACACAAGGATCGTAATAGTTTAGTGTCTTTGGAAACTCGGAATATAATCTTCTAATCCTGGTGAGAGATCTTCAACATCTCCCATAAAGATCATCCTTTTTTTAATACTTAAAACCTTTCTTTATATCCTGGGGAAAAGAAAACATAAAAGGGTGAGCTCAAATGATCAGTAAGGGTAAACAAAAGAAATATCAATCACATCATATACATAAGCACATAACTTTTGGAAATATTAACCTGTAAAAGAGATCATAATTTCATAACCTGGGATAACTCATGGCAGTGAAATTTAATCACAATAATCATAACATAAAACATTAACCTTTGTGTCATACACACATAATCATAGAGAATCATTTCTTATTAGTCAAGACTCATTGCCAAGACTATCTTAGTGGACAAAGTCCCTTTCTAAAACCGAGTCACCCTCGTTTCAGTCATGTTTCACTGAACCGGTATAACGTACCATTCCAGCCATGTCTATCTCATGAGATATAAAATCTTTACCCAATGCATTGGAGGGAGATATAGGTCCCACCCATCTCATAATGATACTATTCTTATGTGTGCCACAAAATCATAAACCATACATCAAAGAATAACCCATGTAATAAAAATGGGTTCTTAAACATCTTGACATAATAAAAAAATTCATATACGATAGAGGAATTCATAAAAATAATTCCATCACAACCTAATCAAATCAATGTAATAATAGGGATAAAAACAGAAACCTTTATTATCTTATATGGAAAATAATTTTGATAAAACACTTGAACTTCATTCTTGAGGAAAATATCCTTTCTACTTCAAAAACACTTTTCCTTTCTTAACATGTCATACAATTTTAAACTAAAAGAATTTGATTAAAAATAAACATGAAAACGTGTAAAGGAAGATTCTTGGAAATAATGTTTTAAAAATCCATTTATGCCATATATAAAAAAACATTCTTCATACCTTTGTCAGAAAAGTCAAAAAGTACCTCGTACGAAAAAAGAAAAAAGATTCCTTTCATTTCTTTTACTAAAAACTCACCGAAGGGTAAAAATGGATTTATACAATTGTAGGTGGATGGAAATAATATTAAATATTGATGAAACATGGATTTGGATGATAAAATACACCCCAGTAAATACTTACGAATAAACAATCTCAGATAAAAATGAGATTGTGATATTTCCCTTACCTTATATCTGATATGCTTTGTACGTATCCGAACCTCCTGTATAATGATTTAAATAATGTCATTAACTTATTACAGAATCATATTCATTGTTATGATATCATATATGGTTCACTTATGACTTTATATTAACCGTTCTTTTGTAAATTCCATGTTAAAGAAGCGTTTTGGGTAAAATCGTTTCATTTATCGTAGGTGTTTGGACTTGTTGTTCTTGAAATTATTATTACTTATATCATGATTTACTTAATTCAAGAATATAAAACATGATTTATATATCATATATATTCAATATATATATATATATATATAATAGATAGATAAATTAAATGAAACACACCGTTCATAGAGACGGTAGTCCGTACGTACGCATTAACGCTGTTTTCCTTTCCTTATTGTCTTGAATGGAAGTAAGTAGATGAAATACATATAGATATATATATACATAAATCCAGTAGATTTAACATATAATATATTTCATTATTATTCATTATATATACTTTATAATCATTAATGAATGGTTAATGTGGAGAATGAATCTCATCGCGTCGTGGAGACGGTAGTCCGTACGTACGCACGAGTGATGATATCGTTCTCATGATCATGGGACTGAATTGGAGTGTATGTATACTATTTCATAATCAATATCAATTTAAAATAATAATATATAGTTATTATTTACACCATTATACCCATCCATGTAAGGTGGTGGTGGAAAATAGATTTCACCACGGCGTGGAGACGGTATTCAGAACGTACGCACACGCGGTGATTTCATTTTCTGTAGGATGGATAGATGGTGAAATAGGATTGTTTCTTACTTATAATAAAATATCAGTATATGAGTGATACTGATGTTATTAATTCATAATGAAACAAACTAAGAAGAATAAGTGGAAGAAGAAATAAATGTGAAAGAATCGGTAACGGAAATTACCTCTCCTTTGAAGCGCCTCTTTGAGACCTCCTCTTAGGGAACTAAAATTGGTCTTTGAGGAAGACCATAACCTCTAGGATGTTTCTAGGGAAGTGTATAAGAGACTTTGTCAGGGGTTGGCCGAGCTTTAAGGCTCAATGTTTTGTGAGGAAGAGAGGGAGGAGGTGCCCTTTTATAAGGGAGGAGAGGGGCACCTTTGGAATAACTAAAAATATTATTTTATTATAAAGTCAAGTTCGGTTTTAAATAGCTTAAAATTGATTTATTTCGAGGATTAGGTGGGTATGGGTCGAAATAATCTCATCAAATAGGATTTATACAAGTTTAGGTTATTATTTAAACATTATCAATTAAATTTAACTCTAAGTTAAATAATTTAACTTTTAGCGTGTCTTTCTGTTTTCTTACACTATATGGTTAATAAATTTACTATATCAAGACAAAATAACCCCAAGTTGTTTATTATTAATATATATAATTATATCTAAGTCATTTGGGCGAACTTTAGATTTTTAGGAAAAAAATAACAATTAATAATATAATATTTCTTTTAAAAACTATTTTATGTCAATTTTGACACTATTTGGTACATGATTTTTATGAAATTCATAAAAGAATGATAAGTTCGAAAGAAGTTACTTAAATCAAAAATAACATGTCATATTAACCTATAAGATTAGTGTAAGTTATAAAAGGTCTCAAATTACTTTTATTTGGGCATTTATAACATCAATTATGTCAATATTTCATTAATAAGACAATTACTGCATCATCTTTTTGTCATAATAAATGATAATTATTTAATCCCTAAAAATTATAAATAAATTCTTATGATGTAGATAATTGTATTATATTTCTGGAGACTATTCATGTTCAAAGTTTCATAAAGTTTATCACTAGAGTAAATTTATTATACTTATAAGATTTAAGAAAGTGACATGTTGTCACATTCTTTGGTTTTAATAATAATTAAATTATTTTCATTGAAAAAATTTAATTAAATGAATCTAATCAGACCCTTAGGTGATATGTGTCGACTTTTAGTCATCCAATAGGATTTTGACATTTGTTAGGGTAATTTTAAAATATTATATTTACCCTTAATTACCTGATTTACCTTTAACTATGGTAAATAAAATTTACCGTAGTTACTATTCATAATTCCCAAAAATAAAAAGTAGCTTATTAACATAATTTGGATCCACTGATTCCAAATATGGAATCCATTTTTCCAAATTTAATACACAAAAGTTGCAGAAATTAAATTAAAATTAATCCCGTTGTCGAAAGAAAACGGGTTTTCTTTAAAACATTGCAAAAGATTGAATTGATTTAACCTACGAATTCAAGGTAAAATCAATGCTAATGTCATACATTATATTAAATGGTAAAAATATATTCTATTTATACTTTAAAACCCTTCAATATTATAGTTTAACCACATAAGCTATTACAATGAAAAAAGTTGTTTTTAATTAAAATATATCATGTTTTTACTATTCATTAAAATATGAAAGTTATCGGAAAAATATCAAAACATTATCTAATGTAAATTTTTATATCCGGATTCAAAATAAGAATTTTATTTTGTCAAATTGAACTTATAAACATGTCAAAAACTACATTTATAGTGGGTGCGCCATCAAAAGGCGGTAAAACTGCATTTTTTGATAAATACTTATTTTACCCGAAAAATTTATTTTGTTCTTATACCATGTTCTAGAAATTTGTAAGATGAATAATAATGTTATAAAATTCAAAATTTAGTTAACACTATTCATAACGTCTAGTTCATGACAATATTATAATAATATATCGTTGTTTATTAAAACCCAGTATTGCGTACAACACACGCTATCAAGGAAGGTCGCGATTGCGTGTAATGCAAGCCAAGTCAGGGTTGTGTGTTGTGAAAGAATCCTTCGTTGTTTCGTATAACATAATCCAACCATATTTCATTTATACATTGAATATATATATATATATATACTCAATGTTGCGTAGAATAACTATTATCAAAATTGTGTGTAACACGGTCCAAGAATAGTGTTGCCTATACTGCAAGCTAATACAGTGTTGCGTATAGCGCAATGTAATCTTGGTGTAGAATACAACACAAGACATTAATGAAATTAAAATAATATTTTTCATAAAATCTTGGGGTGTTACATTCTACCCCCCTTAAAATGAATTTCTCCCTCGAAATTCGTCAGGGTTATAAATGGTTTACTACTTGAATGTTTCTTTAATAGAAACCCACATCGTAAAAAGGAATACCAAAACCAATCTTTAAAAACAAAAGTATGAAACGTAATGGTTACCCAAATAAACTAATCACTGGGTTTCCACATAGGTGAATATATGGATATGGAAGAAAAATCTAACCATCATGTTCTGATGGAGAGTGGTAGAGAACATGGCTATGGAAAACCCAACAATCACAAATCCATAAATTTGTGACGATCTAAGGTACCATCTAATTAATCAGATATAAGAGCACTAGGACAACATTTTTTGTTTTCAAGATTGTTTCCCTAAAGTTGAAGAATTTGAATTAGAATATATACTTACTTTATTTTGGTACAATATCACTGTTGTTCGTGCCTTGAACAATTTCTACTTCATCTCTTAAATAAATGAAGTTGAATTTGTTATTCGTGAAGTGGTAGCAGATCATGTGATAGAATGACAGGTCATTCCATCTGTCTCAAACAAAAGGTTAGAAAAAGTTATACGTAAGTCATTCTATAGTGAGATTAATCATATATGGTTCCTAAAATGGACTTATAATTCATATATCATACTGCTTAATATAATAAAACTAGTTTCTACTAAATAGGGACTTCATGTAGGCCAGTGGTAGGCGATAAAGGCCAGTCACACTTCGGTTGTCGGTTCGATTCCCACAGCCTTGTCCGACGCGATGGGTTGTCGCCCATCCTGCAGGTTTTCCTTTTTCTAAAACTACATTACTATAACATCACATGAATAATATATAAAAAAAGTTCTATCCTTAAAAAATACTAACTTATGGTCAACATAATCCATTCCAATCTTTAGGCTTATCCATAATACTGTAGTCCACTCTCGTAATATAGTGAAAATGATTACCAGAAATTTAATACCATCATTGATCCCCATATATCGTAATACTACATTCCTATCTTGTTGGTCACATTCCAATCATTCTGAAGGCCTTAATCATGTATTCCATTGAACCTTAGTGAAAACATGAATGCAGTTAAAAGTTAACACTTTCCACAAACCAAAATCCTCAAAATTCTTTATAATCAAACCATGATATCACTTAGTCCTTATATCAATCATGAGCTCATGAATACTGTCAAACATTTCATTTTCTCTTTATCACTTCATTATGCGCATATCATCCACATTCCAAAAAATATCTGAATAACCTTTCATTGTTACTCATACCATTCATCATAAACATTCAAAACATAAGGAAAGACAACAGTGTAACAATCCTTAGATGTCTTTTTATTCTATAATACAACATTACACTTGATAAACAAGTAATCATTCCACTACCTTCTTAAACCATTGACCGAGCTTCAATAATTCTTTCATCTCTCATATCATTTGTAGTATCTTCATCATCATCCACATAAATACTACCCATATGAACATACTGATTCTCTTCATGAGACTTTCCCTTAGGACATTGGTTTGCATAATTCCTGTACATTCCACATTTAAAACATTTAACCATTGTTGATGTCGTAGCAATACCATTATCCTCATCCCTGGTGTTAAATGAACCTTTTCCTTTGCACTTACTGGCTTTGTTTCCTTATTTTCCACACCCAAAGCATCTTCCAGTTCCTTTGAAACATTCTCCTTGATGCCTCTTCCCACATGATTTACATAGGGGAAATTGAACTTTCATTCCTCTATGATCATCATGAAACTCCATCTTTCTCTTATTAGCCGAGTCCGGAAACTTACCAAATTTTACTTTATTGATCATATTATGAGATTGTTGATTCGACATAATAATTATGTTTGGACTTCTAAATACCATTTAATTTGATTGGTCATGAAGTATATCATCCCATTGTCCATCATATCCTCAATTATCGTGAATCATCTTGTTTCCAGCCATTTTCTAAAACCCAAAAAGAATAGTGTGAGGTGCAAAAATCATGCTAGGGAAAACAACATAATAAAAGAGAAAGTAACCTTAATATATAACATATTAGGTTAAATTCTAATATCTTTAGCGCAATTCTAGGACTATAACCTATATGTATACTTAACCTTAGAGACATCCCTAGACATACCTTAGAAATATCTCTAGGGATCTCACTAACGTTTTCGCATCCTAGTTTCCAAAGGTTGACTAAACCTTTCCTCTGATACCAACTATAGAGACCCGAATCTTGACGTACATTGACATTACATTACATTTCGAAATTCTTAGTACATAACAAAAACACACACACAAGGATCGTAATAGTTTAGTGTCTTTGGAAACTCGGAATATAATCTTTTAATCCTGGTGAAAGATCTTCAACATCTCTCATAAAGATCTTCCTTTTTTTTAATACCTAAAACCTTTATTTATATCCTGGGGAAAAGAAAACATAAAAGGGTGAGCTCAAATTCTCAGAAATGGTAAACAAAAGATATATCAATCACATCATATACATAAGCACATAACTTTTGTAAATCTTAACCGGTAAAAGAGATCATAATTTCATAACCTGGGATAACTCATGGCAGTGAAATTTAATCACAATAATCATAACTTAAAATATTAAACATTATGGCATACACACATAATCATATATAATAATTTCTTATTATTCAAGACTCATTTCCAAGACTATCTTAGTGGACAAAGTCCCTTTCTGAACCGAGTCACCCTCATTTCAGTCCTGTTTCACTTAACCGGTATAACCTACCATTCCAGCCATGTCTATCTCATGAGATATAAAATCTTTACCCAATGCATTGGAGGGAGATATAGGTCCTACCCATCTCATAATGATACTATTCTTATGTGTGCCACAAAATCATAAACCATACATCATAGAATAACCCATGTAATAAAAATGGGTTCTTAAACATCGTGACATCATAAAATAATTCATATACGATAAAGGAATTCATAAAAATAATTCCATAACAACATAATCAAATCAATGTAATAATAGGGATAAAAACATAACCCTTTATTATCTTAGATGGAAAATAATTTTGATAAAACACTTGAACTTCATTCTTGAGGAAAATATCCTTTCTACTTCCAAAACACTTTTCCTTTCTTAACATGTCATACAATTTTAAACTAAAAGAAGTTGATTAAAAATAAACTTGAAAACTTGTAAAGGATGATTATTTGAAATAATGTTTTAAAAATCCATTTATTCCATATATAAAAAAAACATTCTTCATACTTTTGTCGGAAAAGTCAAAAAGTACCTCGTACGAAAAACGACAAAAGATTCCTTTCATTTCTTTTACTAAAAATTCACCGAAGGGTAAAAATGGATTTAAACAATTGTAGGTGGATGGAAATAATATTACATATTGATTAAAAATGGATGTGGATGATAAAATACACCCCAGTAAATACTTACGAATAAACAATCTCGGATAAAAATGAGATTGTGATATTTCCCTTACCTTATGTCCGATATGCTTTGTACGTATCCGAACCTCCTGTATAATGATTTAAATAATGTCATTAACTTATTACAGAATCATATTCATTGTTATTATATCATATGTGGTTCACTTATGACTTTATATTACCCATTCTTTTGTAAATTCCATGTTAAAGAAGCGTTTTGGGTAAAATCGTTTCATTTATCGTAGGTTTTTGGAATTTTTGTTCTTTACATTATTATTACTTATATCATGATTTACTTACTTCAAGAATATAAAACATGATTTATATATCATATATATTCAATATATATATATATATATAATAGATAGATAAATGAAATGAAACACACCGTTCATGGAGACAGTAGTCCGTACGTACGCATGAACGCTGTTTTCCTTTCCTTATTGTCTTGAATGGAAGTAAGTAGATGAAACACACATATATATATACATAAATCCAGTAGATTTAACATGTAATATATTTCATTATTATTTATTATATATACTTTATAATCATTAATGAATGGTTAATGTAGAGAATGAATTTCATCGCGTCGTGGAGACGGTAGTCCGTACGTACGCACGAGCGATGATATCGTTCTCATGATCGTGGGACTGAATAGGAGTGTATGTATTCTATTTCATAATCAATATCACTTTAAAATAATAATATATAGTTATTATTTACACCATTATACCCATCCATGTAAGGTGGTGGTGGAAAATAGATTTCACCACGGCGTAGAGGCTGTATTCCGTACGTACGCACGCACGGTGATTTCGTTTTCCATAGGATGGATAGACGGTGAAATAGGATTGTTTCATACTTATAATAACATATCAGTATATGAGTGATACTGATGTAATTACTTAATAATGAAACAAACTAAGAAGAAGAAGTGGAAGAAGAAATAAAGGTGAAAGAATCGGTAACAGAAATTACCTCTTCTTTGAAGCTCCTCTTTGAGACCTCCTCTTAGGGCACTAAAATTGGTCTTTGAGGAAGACCAGAACCTCTAGGATGTTTCTAGGGAAGTTTAGAAGATAATTTGGCAGGTGTTGGCCAAACTTGAAGTCTCAAATTTGTGTGAGGAAGAGAGGGAGGAGGTGCCCTTTTATAAGGGAGGAGAGGGGCACCTTTGGAATAACTAAAAATATTATTTTATTATAAAGTCAATTTCGGTTTTAAATATCTCAAAATTGATTTATTTTGAGGATAAGGTGGGTATGGGTCGAAATACTCTCATACAATAAGATTTATACAAGTTTAGGTTATTATTTTAACCTTATCAATTAGATTTAACTCTAAGTTAAATAATTTAACTTTTACCGTGTCTTTTTGTTTTCTTACACTATATGGTTAATAAATTTACTATATCAAGACAAAAGAACCCCAAGTTGTTTACTATTAATATATATAATCTTATCTAAGTCATTTGGCCGAACCTTAGATTTTTAGGAATAAAATAACAATTAATAATATAATATTTGTTTTAAAAACTATTTTATGTCAATTTTGACACTATTTGGTACATGATTTTTATGAAATTCATAGAAGAATGATAAGTTAGAACGAAGTTACTTAAATCAAAAATAACATGTCATATTAACCTAGAAAATTAGTGTATGTCATAAATAGTCTCAAATTACTTTTATTTGGGTATTTATAACATCAATTATGTCAATATTTCATTAATAAGACAATTACTGCATCATCTTTGTGTCATAATAAATGATAATTATTTAATCTCTAAAAATTCTAAATAAATTCTAATGATGTATATAATTGTATAACTTTCTGGAGACTATACATGTTTGAAGTTTCATGAAGTTTATCACTAGATTATAATTATTATACTTATAAGATTTAAGAAAGTGACATGTTGTCACATTCTTTGGTTTTAATAATAATTAAATTATTTGCATTGACAAAATTTAATTAAATGAATCTAATCCGACCCTTAGGTGATATGGGTCGAATTTTAGTCATCCAATAGGATTTTGACATTTTTTAGGGTAATTTTAAAATATTATATTTACCCTTAATTACCCGATTTACCTTTAACTATGGTAAATAAAATTTACCGTAGTTACTATTCATAATTACCAAAAATAGAAAGTATCTTATTAACATATTTTGGATCCACTGATTCCAAATATAGAATCTATTTTTCCAAATTCCATACACAAAAGTTGCAAAAATTAAATTAATATTAATCCCGTTGTTGAAAGAAAACGGGTTTTCTTTAAAACATTGCAAAAGATTGAATTTATTTAACCTATGAATTCAAGGTAAAATCAATGCTAATGTCATACAATATATTCAATGGTAAAAATGTATTCTATTTATATTTTAAAACCCTTCAATATTATATTTTAACCACATAATATATTACGATGAAAAAAGTTGTTTTTAATTAAAATATAGCGTGTTTTTACTATTCATTAAAATATGAAAGTTATCGGAAAAATATCAAAACTTTATCTAATGTAAATTTTTATATCCTGATTCAAAATAAGAATTTTATTTTGTCAAGTTGAACTTATGAACATGTCAAAAACTAGATTTAAAATGGGTGCACCATCAAAAGGCGGCAAAACTGCATTTTTTGAAAAATACTTATTTTACCCGAAAAAATTATTTTGTTCTTATACCATGTTCTAGAAATGTGTAAGATGAATAATAATGTTATAAAATTAAAAATTTAGTTAACACTATTCATAACAGCTAGTTCATGACAATATTATAATAATATATCATTGTTTATTAAAACCCAATATTGCGTACAACACACGCTATCGAGGAAGGTCGTGATTGCGTGTAATGCAAGCCAAGTCAGGGTTGCGTGTTGTGAAAGAATCCTTCATTGTTTTGTATAACAGAATCCAACCATATTTCATTTATACCTTAAATATATATATATATATATACTCAATGTTGCGTAGAATAACTATTATCAAAATTGTGTGGAACACGGTCCTAGAATAGGGTTGCGTATACTGCATGCTAATACGGTGTACAAAAGAGCAGTACAAAGGAATGGATGATCCGAAGGCAGTACAAAAATTTGGCAAACACTGTAAAATGGTTCCACATTGTACTGCTCTTTTGTACTGCCTCCGGATCATCCATTCCTTTGTCATGGTTCTTTGTCAACATTTATTGTCAAAAATATCTCTAGAACATGACAATTCACCATGGAAACCTGCTTTTCCAACAAACACAATCAACCAAAAAAATACTGCAATGTTACCTTGAGGAATTTTTTCCCAACAATCTCCCCCTTTGGGTTTTTTTCACAACTCTTCATAACTCTTCTCAGATTGATTTTCTGCACGTTGATACCTCACTGAGTCACCATCCAGCCGCTACAACCTTTCGACTCTTGCAATTTTGATAGCGTTCATGGATTCACATAACATGTACTCTATGCCCACATGATTAATGCTTGGTGTGAGAAATAGGAGTAGTATGAAATGTTCATCAATGAATCACTTCATGTATGACACCAATTGTCAATTCCAAACTGATACCAATTTCAAAATTGATACCAATTTTTGAACCATACCAATACAAATTTGGTGATAGCTGAAAACCTTCTCTCACCATTCCAACATCACTCTTCTTCTTTTATCAAGATCCTCAAATGTCATGATATCTAGTCCTTGATTGATCACGTCTAGCATCATCAGATGTTATTTTCTCCCCTATCTCATTGGTCTCTCCCTATCTCGTTGCTCCACCTATCAACTTCTCCCCGTGTCTTTTACTAAGACATTTTCTCTCTTCCTTAGGCATAGTTTATCCCCTTTGAGGAGTCACTATTTCTTCCCCTTTGTCAACGAACCCAAAGGTCACCCCTTTGCGGTCCTCAACATTGGAAAGAACATAGATTAGAACATTAGAGAAATACACGCAATATCTTGGGGAGATGGGGGAGGGGGTTTGTTCCACATCCACACTCTTTTAAGTGCAAGGAGTCGACTGAACTACCAGAGCAAGTCGATGCCTTTCAAACGCTTCCTTGGGTAAGGCCTTTGTTAGAATGTCTGCAACCTGTAGTTCTATAGGCACATACTCCAACTTCACAATTCCTTGCTCAACCTTCTCCTTGATAAAATGATACTTTATCTCAATGTGCATTGTCCTTCAGTGATGGACTGGATTTTTGCTGAGATTTATAGCACTTGAGTTATCGTACAAGATTCTGATCGGAGACTTCACTTGAACGCCCATATCATTAAGATGTTGTTTCATCCACAATAACTGTGTGCACAATTGAGTGGCGGCAATGTACTCAGCTTATACAGTGCTCAATGGAATGAAGTCCTACTTCTTTCCTAGCAAAGAAACACACAGCCCAATGAGATAGAATGCACCTCTTGTCGTTGATTTCCTGTCATCTGCTGAGCCGGCCCAATCTGCATCAGTATATCCCAATAAATCTGTTTGAGATTTTCCATTATACATCAATATGAAGTCCATCATGCCCTTAATATACCGAAGTATTCTTTTCAATGAAAGCATGTGGATTTACTTGGGATTGATTTGATACTGTTCTTTTTGGAAGGTGGCGAAAATAGCATCTGGTCTTGCCATTATCAGGTATAATAGACTTCCAATGATTTTCATGTACTATGTGATATTACCTTCCTTGACATTATCATCTTTCGATAATTTCATCTGGGTTGCAACCAGAGTTTTCATCTCCATGGAATTTTCCATTGCAAATCTTATCAGAACCTCCTTGGCATATTTGGATTGAGAAATGGATGTTTCATTACTTCCTTGTGTCACCTGTAAACCAAAGAAAAACATCATTTTGAACTCATGTTTCATGAATTGAGACAACTGTCTACATTGTGCTCCATCTAATCCCCCAATGATTATGTCATCGACATAAACCAAGACCATCATCCTTTGATTACTGTTGTTGTAGAAATATAGATTGTAATCAACTTCACCACGCTAGAAACCATGCTTCTTCAAATACTGGTCAAGGCTTGAGTATTATGCTCTCGGTGCTTATTTCAGCCCATACAATGACCTCTTCAGTTTTCAAACCCCTTTCTCATCCTGATGAATGAGGAAACCATATGGTTGTTCGATATAGACTTCTTCTTCCAGAACCCCATTCAAAAATGCATATTTACCATCCATCTGGAAAACATTGAACTTCTATTGAAGTGCGATTGCTAGGAATAATTTGATTATCTACATTCATGAAACCGGTGAAAATGCTTCATCACCATATATTCCTTATATCTGGTAGAATCCTTTGCACACTACTCGTGCTTTGTTTCGGATAACTGTGACATATTCATTCATCTTGTTGTGATAGACACATTTAGTCCCGATGACATTTTTATCTACTGGCCTTGAAACAATCTCCCATTTCTAATTCTTTTTAGAATCAGCATTAGTCACTCATGGTCCCCTTTGGTTGAATTCCTCCTCATCACATTCATCATAAAATTTCTCATTGTTTCATTGTACAGTTGAATCATTCCTTTAAACTACTTCTCGTAGCTTCTTGGTATCCTGAAAATAGTCACCTCATACCACATTGTTAGGTGAAAATAAATGAGCATGGGATGTATGATTATTTATACTTATCCTGAAATATTTCATCTCTCGATAGACAACATCTATGTTAGGTCATCCAATTATTTATTTGATGGCTCTGGCATCCAATTTTGTTATTGAATTCTCCCCCAATGTTATGCAGCACTCTCTGAGGTTAGGACCATAACCATTCTTCATCTCTTGCATCATTTATTCTCATCGTGCACTCGTCAATGATCCATTAACAAAAACTCTAAGCCTACTAAGTTAGAAAACATTGTAGGAAACAAGAGATAATGTTAATAACACAATCACTTCCTATTGCGCTCTGTTTCTCCCTTTTTTCATCAACTATGGTACTTGATATGAGTCGATTAAAAATCTGAAGCATATCACTTCTACACTTTTCATCTTTAGATGCAACTTCCCCTTGGATTGTATCTCCCTAAAACCTAAAACATTTGAATCCTTAGTTAACAGAATTTATATACATTGGGAGAGGGGTGATTTCTGGAATCCTCAAGACAGGGATTGCAGTTTATCCTGATGGGTCAACCCTTTAATCTTTCTTGCAGAGAATCACACACTTTCCTTGCTTCCTCGAGCTGCCTTGCCAACTTCATCTGTTCTGGCCATATGACTAGGCATTCATTACCCACATTCTGAGCCTTTTTCTGATATGTGGATTCGGTAGGCTTGGCCTTTCCTACCATTTGGGTTTTAAACCCACTAGTACACATTTCTATCTTTGATATTCCACCAAAATTTCATTTCCCTAGATTCATTCTCTGAGCTGGAATATCTATTTTTGGAATCCTCCCTTTCTTCTTCCACCGTTGTAGGTAACTTTCTCTTTCCTCCACTTCTCGATGTGGCACATGACATGAATGTTTTTCAATACATTCATTGTTCATCTTTGTTTTATCAGATACTTGAGTCACCACACTAGTTTATGCTGGTGGTGATTCCTCCACTGAATTTTCTTTTTTCCTACTCACATTTGGAGTGGATCTCCCCTTAATATTCCAGATTTGTTCACATTCTCTCCCCGAGAGCTGTTGTGAGTGTGGTAGAGATGGTGATTGATACACCTTTTTCTCAGCTCCATGTGATTCCCCTAAGGCTCTAAGCCTATTATCTGACTTTCCACTTTGTCTCCCAAAGTAATATTTCACTTTATACATCAATGGAGTCAAGAATCTATTTCTCGGATCCTTTTCCTTTCTACCATTATTCTTGGAGCAATATCTTGCCAAATGCACATGATTAGAACATATGAAACATCTTCCATTAAGGCATACTTCATTTCATCATCTCTCATCCAAGAGGTTGATGCAACTTGAGTTCTTCTTCTGACATTGATCACATGAGCTCCCTAACACATATTCATGATGTGTCCCATTCTTCCACAGTAATAGCATCTAATGAATGATTTCTTCGGAGAGACTTGTCTCTCTGACTTCTCAGGACACATCTTCTTATTCTCAGATTTATCAATATTTCTATTTTCATAGCCTGAAATGTATTCTAGAGCCTCTGAACAAAAGCTTGATGTGTGGCCGTGAATCCCGCAGAAATAGCACATGTCGTCACTACTTCATGTAACTGTCCTCTTAGGCCTATCTCCAACACTACATGTTTTTCTCCACATCTGGAACTATTCAAATCCCTTTTTCTATAATGGATGGGAGGTGATTCATCAAATCCAATACGAGTTTTTCCCAAACTATATGGTATTTAAGCTGAGAAAATTTGTTCATGCCTCTTTTAAGAAATAGAAAAGTTTCTTTTCATTGCATCATCACCTATTGAAGGATAATCAAATAGTAAGTACAAGGCATCCTTCATTTTAGGCATTCCTCTAGCATTGAATTTCTCCACTTGTTTCTTTACTGATTCTAGCTCCTCTTCCTACTTCTAAATCTTCATATCACTTGATTCAAGTAGAGTATTGAATTCTCTTTTGAGATTCTTTCCACGACTCATCTCATATGGCAGTTCTTGTGTGAGCTTTTCTACTATACAACTTTTCTCCTTTACTTTAAATTTTTCTTGAGAAACAGATTCAGAGATATATTCATTCTCTTGTTGAAGCCTTTGATTCTTCTGAACATCATCCGACAACTGTGTGATAAGATCATCATTTCTATCAATCTGATTCCGAACTTCATCTGACATTTGATTCTCTTCATAATCATCAGCCTTTTGTTTTCCTTTCATTTTATCCATCTTTTCTTGTTCTTCACCTTGAAAATCATTCTTCTCCCTTAGGATAGTATCCACATCAATAAGCCATTGATTTAAACCTCTTAGATTTTTGACCTCAATTTCCAATACTTGGATCCATATTTCTTTAGATTTAACTTCTTTATTCAATTTCTGATCCAATTTCATTGTCATGTTGATAACATCTACTGATGGCCTCCATCTTAGAACTTTTTTCATCATCAGTTGTTTTAGTATCACTATGATGTTCATGTTATTCACTCATTCCTACATCGTGATTGAGTGAATCTATCTTTTCCCTATCAGATTCATCCAGGCCTTCCTTCAGTAAGATATTCAGTTCTTTAAGTGGATTCACACTTTTTCCATAAACACTTCAACACCGAGGGATATCACCTGACTCTTGATTCTTGTTTGATGTTTTTCCCTTTGCCATGGCACACCAAGATAAGAGCAGACTGATTCTTTAACCACACAGATCGACTACACCATGTAAGAGAAAACAAATCTGATAAAAGAAACCTTCCCTCTCATACTACTTGTTAGGACCAATAGGGGCCTATATACCCTGAGGGGGGGGGGGTGAATTAGGGTATGGATATTCTTTTTCAGAGTACTTCCTGCCCCACTGGATCTTGACCTCTTTGTCGCATGGGTCACTTTGTTTGCACTTGTGTGTTCATTATGACCACTTCTTTTCTTCTTTATCAGATTAAGATGCTTTAAATGCAAAGCAGGGAAGCAAGAAGGTAGACACAGAGATTTTTACTTGGTTCACCCTCACTGGGCTACGTCCAAGGAGCATACAACAATGATGTGCCACTGTACCAAATCCACTAAGGCTCACTGCCAATAATGTTTGGGGTAGATTAATTCTATGCCCAGGCTCACTGCCATTAAAAATTTTAGGTTTAGCTCACTGCTTCCCAAGGGTCACTCCAGGTTCCTCTCTCATTGGCTCACTGCCAGCAGAAAGGATTACCTTCCTCCCCTTCATTGGCTCTCTGCACTTGGAAGGGATCCACTCACAGTTTATGGACCTATAGGTCTCTTCATTTTCATGAATACATGCATCCTCAACTACTGATAGATGCTCTGTTAAAGTCTAACTTTCATCCACTGATGAATAACTTTTTGACTCTGAACACTAGGCAAAAAACTTTGGAAACACCTTCTCAAAGCACCCTACTTCATGAGGCTCCCAATTTTGCAAAGCTAAAACAAGCCTTTGCGAAGCCCCTGCCATTTCGCGAAGCACTCTTGCGAAGAACTCTCGTGACGCTCAAGCCTTCGAAATGCTTAGGCCGTCACGGAGCTCCTGCCTCTTCATGAATCACACTCCATAGAGCACGCGGCCTTGCAAAGGGCACTACCTTTCACAGAACTAGATTAGCCACCATGATGCACCTCTCTTTCTTGAAGAACAATATCTTCGCGAACCACCTTCGCGAACTGAGAGCAAAATATTTTCTTCGAAAACTCTCTCTACTTCTCTCGAGGGGGTCGACCTCTATTTATTGGCAATTCTACTGACCCTCGATCCTTCCGCGTGAATTCAGCGCCAAATCATCACCAATCACGAAGCTTCTAAATTTCCTCCAAAATTCTCTCAAAATATCGAAGCACCTCGTCAATCCTCGAATCGTGGAGCTCGTTGTAATCACGGAGCGTTTCGTAAATTACCTCACGCCACCACCGTGAAGCTCCCTCGCAAATCCCTTCACCGCTATGATGCACTTCAACTCTTCCATTCACGAAGCTTTGACGTAATCGCGAATAATCACCACCATCATTCTTCTGGTCTTCGCGAATTCCAAACCATGAATCCTCACTTCACGAAATTCATGCATTTTCTATATTAAAATATGATATTCAAGGATATCCACTTTTCACGATTCTCACCAACCTCCAAATTTTGGACCCCCAAAATTTGGCAAACACTGGAAAACGACACCACCTTTTACTGCTCTTTTGTACCGTATCTAGATCGTCCATTCCATTATCATGGTTCTTTGTCAACATTGATTTTCAACAATATCTCTGGAACATGAAAATTCACCATGGAAACCTGATTTTTCAACAAACACAATCATCCCATAAATACTGCAATGTTACCTTGAGGGATTTTTTCCCGACACAAATCCCTACTAGAACCCATCTATCCCAATATGAATAATCTCACTCATAGTGATCACCTAGTTCAATGCACCCTTAGTAGGGCTATCATATCTATGTGTGAGATGTACAACCATATCACCCTTACCTTTACTCCAAATTATCATATACCTTATTAAATAGTCAAATAAAAACCAACCTCATCTACCAATGAATCTTCTCATACCACAACACCAACCCATGTTTTTTTATAAACTCAACTGGAACCTCTTCCCCTTGAAGAACTAGTTACAGAGTGATCCTATATAACCCCAAGTTAAATGTGGACTTATTATAAATATATGTGGCTTCATTACATTATCTCTATTTCTATTGGTTGTTGTATATCTATATTACTCTACCATATCCCATGAAATATGAATGTGAGAAAAAATAAACATGTATAAATGAAAATAATATTATATTATTGTGACAAAAAACCTCCATAACAGAGTTATCACCCCATACTATTCTCTGAACCACCTCTTTCTATCCATGTTAATCCCAAAACATGAGATCTTATCTTAGACCAAAAACTCAAAAAAATTAATTATAGTAATTTATAATTATTTATTTAATTTTAAATGGAGGGATAATGACCAAAACTCATCAAGTGACACAAAACCTCTAAAATTTCTTACACAAAAATATATTCATCCTTATGAGTCATTATCTACCCATGTCAGATGAAATCTTAATTTTTATCACTTGATTCCACCATGATTTAGTTGAATCAACATTGAAACCATCACTCGATTCATACAAAATTATATGAAATAAATTTAAAAATTAAAAATAAATAATATAGAAGAAGGAAATAAGAAAAAATGATAAAATCCCATTAAAAATTACATCTCATTAAGGGAGACTAGATGAGGGAATAGAGGGGGAAAATATAGTCAAAGGTGTAGTGGCACGAACCCCAAAACCCCCTCAATCAAGGCTTAGACCCTTTGGGCCTCTACATGAGGTATTAACCCCTTAGGATCCCTCTATGTTGTATCTTCATGATATAATTCCGTGGTGTCTTTATCACCACCCCACCCCATGGAACAGAAGTATTATGATTTGGTGGATTCCTACAACAAAATCTTTAAATAGGGTCCACCCTGACCCTTCTATGATGCTCACCTAAGCACCCAATTCACTAGCACGTCCTCCATTACAAAGAAAAACCAACTAGATGAGATTTTACAATGTTCAAAATTATTAAATAAATCTATATTCATGAAGAAAACCACTCTCTTATAAAAAAATAAAACTCCCTCTACAAATAAATGACAGTGAAATTCATGTAAATTTATAATTGTAAACTATATATACAATAATAATAAGAATAAAAATCTGATATGAGGTCCGAAATTGAATTAATAAATTTTGGAAATCTCAAAAACACAATGTAAGATATTTATCATAGACTCAAAATCAAAGAGAATGCTCATATTACTGATGTCTTGACTAATTATATGAATGATAATATCAAAATAATTTAGGTGCTTGATGGTAACATGATTGAAAAGGGATGAAAATTTAATGACCACGGAATACCTATAATCATAGAATGAGATAAATTAGTAATAGTATATGGGTTTCTAATGAAACTAACAATGAAATTTTGGAGGTAATGGTTTTTTTTAAAAATTTATGACAAGTGAATCATTATAAAAATAATGTATTTTGAGGGGATTTATCTCAATATAAAGGTTGTGGAAGTTAATAAAAAACAAAAAAAACCAACACCCAAGAAGAATGTTGGTTAGGATAACCCAAAAAGGACTAAGATCTCAGGTTGAGCAGAAAATACACACAATAAAGTTAAATAAATCTAGTGAAGTTGTTTTCAATGTATGGTATGCATAGTTTTCTTGTTCTATAAGAAAAATTGAATTTAATGCTTCAAAATAAAAAAAATAGGTGAGAATAAATTCTTACACATAGCATGAAATTAAGAGATATTGTTGTTTATATTACATTTATAGACAAAAGGTTGCAAGTTTCCCATCAATGGTACAAATTTATATACCAAAGGAAATATGAAAATGGATATCTCAATAGTTTGAATCGACATCATTCAAGATAAAAACTCATAATAAATTTCCTTCCTTATAGTAAATGGATGATCCAATAGAGACAACGGTCTAAAAATCTCATTCATAACCAATGAAATATAATAAGTGATCATTAATAAAAAAAGAAATAATGAGATGGAGAGTGGTATAGAAATAGATATAAATTCAATAGATTAGATAGGAGTGTGGATACATGATAGTTGATTCTCTTCAAATAAGATGGAAAATAAAAATAATATCTCATTACGAATTATAATCAATATGATTTCATTATATTTGAAATTGGATAAGTATTAAAGATTATTTCTCCTAAAAAATAAAAAACATTAGGTATGTATATGAGGAAGAGGGATGTCTTGGTGATTAAATGACTTGGTCAAAATTTTCTTAGTGCAAGTCAATTATGTGGATAAAAATATGAAATTTATTTGAACAAGATATATTTCATTATTAAAGGAAGATATGGTAAAATTTTCATGGATGGAAATCACACAAAGGGGAATCTATAACTCATTGGTGGTGGAGAAGGTATGTGTTATCAGACCAATTAATAAAAGAAAATATTTGGGAATAATAGGCCTATGTAGTTGATCCAAAATTACATTAAATATTTAGAAAAAAAATGAAAGGTATCATGGTAGCACTAGTCTCTCTATGATCACACTGACATATGTGATACTGATCAAATGTTGAAAATAATTTGAAAGTATTAGATAAAAATTGATAATATATTATTGATAGTTATTTATTTAGTTTACATTGACATGAATAAGAATATAATACCCAAATTAATTTACAGAAAGAAAAATAATGTTTTCTTTATAAATGATTATAACGAAAAAATGTGGTTGATGGTTATATTTCACAAATATAATGATTAAATGTTTATTATAAATTATCATATAATGGTAGAGAAAATTATTGTGATAAAAATTCAGAAATTGAAAAATGATAATAGAATTGAATTTTAAAAAAACTAGGTAGAATAATATCATGAGAATCATGGGATACAGAAGTAGGTTTTAGTGGGGATGACACCTCAATAAAACAGTGATTTTGATAGGAGGAACTATAACATTAACAACATGCAATAACTAATGCTAATTTTGTGAATACTATCAGTGTTTTATTATAATAAATTAGTGATTATATCAACATATATCCTTAATAGGTCTATTTTATATTTCAATTAAGATAACACACCCTCTGAGACGTGGTATGAGAGGAATCCAATTCTGAAATAATTTTTAATTTTCATAATAAAATTCATTATTTTCAATAAGGAGAAGAATAAAAAATTTAAATATCATCTTTGTGAAGGTATTTCTTATTTTTACCCATGTAAAATTAATGAATAAATATTTCCAAAAAATGTTTTTTATAAATCATTGAAATTCATGATAACACTAGTGTGGTATACAATATTACTGTATAATTGAGTGAGTAGTTTTTACAGAAAAATACGGATGGAATTTTTAGAAGAAAGTGATGTCGAAGTAAGATTCCTAGGAGAGCACATAGAGAGGAAATAGATTTAGAAGAAGAACATGATGATTAGAAAAATAAATTAGTTTCTATAGATACAAATAAGGAAATTAGGAATAACAAAATAAATAATGGAAATATCATTTGTGATTATATAGCTCTAGTGAAAACATTGAATATGAATACTCTAAAAAAACATATCTATTATAATATGTAAATAATATGTGTTTTAAATATTCCTCTAGATATATATTTTTTAAAATAAATTCATTATGATACAATCCAAATTATGGTTAATCAAATTTGTATATTGTGCAAGGGAAAATAAAAATAGTTTAAGTTATTAAGACACATAGTTATATAAATATCATAGTTTTATATTATTTTATTATAAAATATAAATTATGGATGTTGAACCCTCTGGGAGAATTAATTGAACTCATATTTTGATAATCCCAACTATTCTCACTCATATTATGATAATTCCAATTATGCTCAATTATGGTTTGATAATCCCTATAGTGATTAATGGTTAATTACTTATTTCAGTATTTTTGTACACCATGCACATATTCATATATTATAATATTTCTATTATCTTCAGAGAATTCGGTTACTGGATGAATATATATTCTAACCTAACCCATTCTAACAATAGAATGATTTAATAGACAAGTGGTCACTGATACATCAAGCCTACTGATACAGACAAGTCACCATTATGAAACCCTACGGATACAACATGTCATCGTTATGCAAGCCTACCGATACAGACAAGTCATCGTTATGCAAGTCTACCGATACGTGAAGGTCACCGCTACATCAAGTCCACCAGTACAGACAAATCACCATTATGAAAGTCTACCGATACGTGAAGGTCACCGCTACATCAAGTCCAACAGTACAGACAAGTCACTGTTATGCAAGTATACCGATATGTGAAGGTCACCGATACAGACAAGTCACTGTTACTCAAGCCTACCATTACAGAAAAGTTACTGAGGAGAGTCTACCGATACACTAAGGAAGCTACCGGTACATTAAGGCTACTGTTACACGAAATTTCACCGGTACATTATGTATACCACTACTGATCAAGTCTACCGACAGACATAAAGTCTACCGATAGAAAGGTTACCATTACACAAGAGGTTACCGATACACAAGGCTACTGATATCCAAATCTACCATTTCAGAGAATCTGAAGCTAACTTAATTTATTTATCTTTATTTAATCTAACCAACGGTCATATCAGATATATTTTAATGCTCTGTCATTTATTTAATGAAGGTTTTTGGATGTCAGGGAACCGTATCTCGTACCTGCAAAATGAAATCATTTCTTTTGCCAGATCTCGTTCCATAAATACAAGAGGTCCCTATTGCTGCAATTGAGACAAGATATACAAGCGCAATACAGAAGTGATCTACAAGTGAAACACTCAAGAAGATCTCATATAGATATACATGCACGACCAAGAAGACACAAAATCTCATACAAACTCAAGCTTACTCAAGAAGAGTTCATTACATTCACAAGGATATTAAAGAACTTCATCGACTACATCTTCACTGTCTTTGAACCTAGATGTCAAGTAGACGACACTCTGTTTTTCAGAAAAAAACCCTAAGAGGACTCAGAACCATTTCTGATCAAATCAGAAGGAGTCCAGAGCTATACTGAAATCACTATAGCCATTCTAAACACTATATCTTTCTCAGTGATTTATTATTTATATTACGAGCAGTGTGTGTCATCAGTTTTAATTTACACACACAATGTCTCCTCAACCTTAACTGGAGGATCTATAAATCCTCATTCAAACTCCTTAAATCTTCTATTTCCCACTTTGAATAGTGTTAGAGGTCATGTGTCACCTAGATAGATGTATTAGCTGTTGTTTTTGTTTCCCACGTAGAACTATGGTAGTGTTTTTTGACCTGGATAGATGTATTTGCTGTTGTTTTTGTTTTTCATGTAGAACTATGGTAGAGGTCTTTGACCGGGACAGTTGTAAACTGTTCTGAACCCCGATCCAGGGTGTGGATCCAATTTATATAAATTTTTCAGAGGACTATGTCTCGGCTTGAGACTGAACCTCTTTGTCATATCTGCTGTGCTTTATTTAGTTTTATCTAAATCCTTTTATTCCGCTACCAAGTGATTTAAAACTTAAACTGTTTTTCAAAGTTACTCTGATAATTGAATTAGCATGTGTTTACATTATTTGTAAATCATTAAGTTAGTTTCAAAATCTAATCTAATCTTCTGATTAGATTAACTGGGAATTAATCAATCCCTTGATAACCTAATTGAAAGATTTCTTTAGTTCAAATTCACTACAATTCAATTAGTATTTTAAATTGGGGGATTTTGGTAAAGGATTTTAAAACATAAATTTTAATTGGAACTCAATTCACCCCCCTCTTGAGTATCCACTCCGACCAAAATTTGGTATCATAGGTATTTAAAATATTTTTTGCAGTACTCTGTTTTTCAACTGTGATTTTAGTTGTATTTTAAAGTTCTCAAAATTTCTGTTATTTATAAATTTTTATTTCATTAAAAAAAATTTAACCTAATAATCATGGATAATAGACTTGAAGGTGTTGCTACTAATAGACCACCATTTTTCAATGGAAACAACTATGCTCAGTGATAGATTAAGATGAAAATTCATTTAGAAAGCATGGGTTTTGATATTTGGACTGCCATAGAATCAGAATATAAAATTCCCATTACTGTTAGACAACTTGGAATGAAGCTACTAAGACAACATACAATAATAATTGCAAAGCTATGAATGCTATGTATTGTGCTTTAGGAGATGAGGAATTTAATAGAATATCTTCTTGTAAGACTGCACATGAAATTTGGGATACTTTAAATGATTCTCATGAAGGAACAACTAACATTAAGGAAATGAGATTCAACACCTATACTATTAAATATGATAATTTTAAGATGAAGCCTGATGAACCCATTTCCAGTATATATATTAGGTTTAACGAAATTGTCAACACAATGATCTCACTGGGAAAGGATGTACCATCAATGGAGAAGATCATGAGAATTTTGAGATGCCTACCTGAAAGATGGAGGGGCACTTCTGTTTCAATCCGAGAATCTAGTGATATTGGTGAACTGCCAGTTAAGGAACTTATCGGTAAGTTGATGATGTATGAAGATGAACTTAAGGTAAACAAAGAAGAAGAAGATGAACCCAAAAAGAAGTTAGTTGCTTCAAGACATCTACTTCAAAGAACAAGGATAAGGAGAAACATCAAGCTGTAAGTGATAGCTCAAGCTATGAAGAATGTGAAAGTGTATCTGACAGTGATGCAGAGATGGCTCACATAGCTAGAAGATTTAATAAGTTTTATAGTAAGAAGATGTTTTTCAGAAAATCAAACTACAAAGGTATGTATGACAACAATGGGCACTAGAAAAAGAACTGGAAGAAATCTGACAAATCTGATGAAGTTGTCTGTTATGAATGAAAAAGAAAAGGACATATAAAAGTAGACTATAGAAAGCTGAAATACAATAAGAAGTATGAGTATAAGGATAATAAGTATAAGAGAGCCATGAAGGCTACTTGGAGTGCTTCTGAGGATAGCTCCAGTGAATCTGAAGCTTCTGAGACTAAAAACAGAAATAAGGAAAACATGTGTTTTATGACAAACACTTCTGAGGTAACATTTGAAACTCCTACATTAATTTCATATTATTCTAGAGATGATTCTGATTCTGAAAATATGTCAAAATCTGAACGGTTTGAATATTGTGATATGTTTGAAGAAACCTGTAATGAGATGAAAGACAAATACAATGGTTTAAAGAAACAGTATGCTTTAACTATTAAACATAAATATGATCTTGACATAGAAATGCAAAAGAATGATCAGTTACTTAAAGAAAGAACTGAACTGAAATTGTCATATGAGCAACTTAGGACGTATTTTGAAATGTTTACAAATAGAAAATATACTCTTACTCAAATTCAAGTTAAGCATATTGCACCTAGATATACTACTGGTATAGGATACCAACCCGGACAAAGAAAAATTTCCAAAACTAGATTTATTCCTAAACCTGACTAGAATGTAGATAGTTATCGTTCTGGAAGTTCATATGCTTCAACTAGTTATATTCATAGTTAAGGATCTAATAAGGTTTATCTGTCTAAATCTATTTATTCTGCAAATCTTATGAGACCCATAAGACAAATTTGGGTACCTAAGGTTTTATTGGCTAACCTGTTTGGACCCAAGAAAATCTGGGTACCGAAATCATTTCCTATCTAAATCTATTTTGTAGGGAACCTGCTTAAAGTGATCCTATAGAAAGACCTAGTACTTGGACAGTGGATTTTCAAGACATATGTCATGATAATTCTTATGATTCAAAAGCTTAGTCAGAGTTGATGGAGGTTTTGTCACTTTTTGTGATAATTCTAAAGGGAAAATCATCGGCTTAGGCTAGATTGGTAACACTGACTCTGTATTAATTTTCAAAGTTCTATTTGTTGATGGACTTAAATATAATTTAATAAGTATTTCTCAGTTATGTGATGATGGTTTTAATGTTAAATTTGAAAATGATTTTTGCAATGTTTTTAATTCGGAAAATGATTTAGTATTTTCTGCCTTGCGAAATGAAAATGCCTATGTTGTTGATTTAAATTCTTTAGCTATGAAAAATATTACTTGTTTAAATGATTTTCATAAAGATTCTTGGCTTTGGCACAGATGATTAGGACACTGTAATGTACATTCACTTAGAAAACTTACTAGGAAGAACTTAGTTAGAGACCTACAAAAACATGAATTCCCAGCAGATAAAGTTTGTAATCCTTGTCCAAAGGGAAAGCAACATAAGGTTTCTTTCAAATAAAATAAAGAAGTGCCAACTTCTCAACCTCTCAAGTTGGTTCACATGGATTTGTTTGGACCTTCTAGAGTTTCTAGTTTAAATGGGAAGCACTATGTCTATGTTCTAGTAGATGAATATTCTAGGTATAATTGGGTATATTTTCTATCTCACAAAAGTGAATCTTGTTCTTACTTTGTTAAATATTCCAAGTCGGTAGAGAACCTTAGTGGACTTATGATTAAAACATTGAGAATTGATCATGGCTGTGAGTTTGAAAATCATGAGTTTGAATCCTACTGCTCACACAATGGCTATAGTCACAATTTCTCTGCCCCTAGGACACCTCAGCAAAATAGTTTAGTAGAAAGGAGGAATAGAACCCTTCAAGAAATTGCTAGAACCATGCTCAATGAGTATGACCTACCTATTTATTTTTGGGATGAAGCTATCAATATAGCTCGTTATATTTTCAATAGATTATTGATCAGACCTGTTCTAAAGAAGACCCCTTTTGAGTTGTGGAACCATAGAAAACCTAAGGTTAACTACTTCAGAGTTTTTGGTTGCAAAGTTTTTATTCTTAATACCAAAGATAATCTTGACAAGTTTTCATCCAAGAGTGATGAAGGAATTTTTCTAGGTTACTCTATCTCTAGAAATGCCTATAGAGTTTTCAATAAGGGGACAAAATGTGTGGAGGAATCTGTTCACATCAAATTTGATGAAACTAATCCACATCAACCTAAGACATCTCTTGAAAATCTTGAAGATGATCTCTCTGTTTTGAAACTTAATGATAAAGACAGTGGACCTATAGTTAAAACATCCAGTTCTGGAAATTTTCGAGAACCTGCTTCTGTTGATTCCCAACCTGTTGATGAACCTGAAATCTATAGCCCTACCTTTTCGAGACCGACTAGGATTCTAAAGAACCATCCCTTAGATGCTACTGTAGGTAATCTAGATAGAGGAACACAGACTAGAGATTCTCTAAGAAATCAGGTTGAACATCAAGCTTTTCTTTCACAGTTAGAACCTTAAAATATCCATGATGCTATAAATGATGAATTTTGGGTAATGGCTATGCCAGAAGAACTAAATCAATTTGAAAGAAATAAAGTACGGGAATTAGTAGAAAGACCTAAAGACACTTTAACCATAGGCACAAAATGGGTGTTTAGAAACAAAGTTGATGAATCTAAAAACATCATTAGAAACAACTCTAGACTAGTTTTACAAGGTTACAATCAAGAAGAAGGAATTGACTATGAGGAAACCTTTGCACCTATAGCTAGATTTGAAGCAATTAGGATCTTACTTGTCTTTGCATCACATCTGAATTTCCAGTTATATAAAATCGACGTGAAATGTGCTTTTCTAAATGGTTTTATTGTTGAAGATGTTTTTGTAGAACAACCAACTGTTTTCTCAAATCCTCACTTTCAAAATCATGTTTTTAAACTTTCTAAAGCTTTATATGGTTTAAAACAAGCTCCAAGAGCTTGGTATGAAGGACTTACAAATTTTATTATTTCAAAAGGATTTACAAAAGGAATTTCTGA
This sequence comes from Viscum album, assembly GCA_963277665.1. Taxonomy (NCBI): domain Eukaryota; kingdom Viridiplantae; phylum Streptophyta; class Magnoliopsida; order Santalales; family Viscaceae; genus Viscum; species Viscum album. The sequence continues at coordinate 764,066,377 of OY728126.1, read as the reverse complement.
TCCCACTCTTGTTATAAAAAGAATTTCAAAAGATGTTTTAATAGTAAAAATCTATGTTGATGATATTATTTTTGGATCTTCTAAAAATTCTTTATGTACTTATTTTTCAAAGGTTATACAAAATGAGTTTGAAAAGAGCTTAATTGGAGAGCTTAAGTACTTTCATGGATTTAAAATCTTTCAAACTAAAGATGGTATCTTTTTAAATCAAAGTAAATATACTAAGTATTTATTAAAATTTTTTGATTTGGATAGTATTATGGGGAGTGATACACCTATGAGTACCACCTGTAAATTAGATATTGATGAAACTAGCAAACCAGTATATCAAACTAATTATAGAGGTATGATTAGGAGATTGTTGTATCTTATTGCTATTTGACCTGATATTTTGTTTAGTGTATGTATGTGTGCTAGATTTCAACCTAACCCTAAAGAGTCACACTTACATGATGTTAAAATGATTTTTAAATATCAAAAATATACTGCTAATTTGGGACTGTTTTACCCAAAAGGATAATCAATTGATTTAATATGTTATTCAGATGCTGACTTTGCTGGAAGCAAGTTAGACAGAAAGAGCATATCTGTAACATCTCATTTACTTGGAAAGACCCTAGTATCATGGTGTATTAAGAAAACGATCTCGGTTTCATTATCTACTGCTAAAGCAGAGTATATATCTGTTGGTAGTTTCTGTGCACAAACTCTGTGGATAAAACACACTTTATTGGACTATGTATTTGATTTTAAACATGTTTCAATTAACTGTGATAACACTAGTGAGACCAACATCTCAAATAACCATGTGTCTCAATCTAGATCCAAACACATTGATGTTAGACACCACATTCTAAGAGATAATTATCAAAGAGGTGATAACTCTTGAATTTATAGGCACTGAACTCAAATTAGATGATATTTTCACTAATCCATTAAATTCGGAAAGATTATGTTTCATTACACATGAATTAGGAATGATAAATTAATCTAAAACCATTAGGATAGACCTCACCGTTAGATAAAACCTCACCGTTATGATAGACCTCACCGTTTATGGACACCTCACCGGTACATATCTTGCACTATTTTAAATTTTCGTATTAAGGCCAAGACTCCGAATTATTTTTTTATATGAGATTTATTTTATATGTGAATCCTAAATGATATTAAACCCGACTCTAGACTTCACTCAATCACCGCGAACCCGTCTGTTCGAATCCGTCCTACCTAAACCTCTCAAGCTCACAAAACCCTAAGCCTTAGAATCTGAAATGGCCCGTGTGAAGTGACCCTTAGTGGATGAAGGGGGTGATGCGCCGCAAGCTAAGAAGCAGAAAGTAACCAATGATGGTGCTATTGGGAGTAGTAGGGGTTCTTTTCGAAGGAATCATGTGAATCCGCATTTATCGAAGTGAGAAATTGTAGGGGAAAAGGAGTTATGTGCGGAATGGCTGTTGGAAAGCAAGTCCTTGATTCTGAATATCTTACAAGAGCAAGGATGGCTCAAGTGCTTCACGAACAATAATGGACCATATTATCTAGTACTGGTAAAAGTGTTATATGAGTTTGTCTATTTTGAGACATCAGAAAAGGATAATTTGATGATTTCCTTTGTGAATGGTCAAATGTTTTTGTTTTCAGCTGTTGAATGGGATGAGAACCTTAGAGTTCCTCATAGTGGTGATTATGGATTTTATTCAAAATCCATACCTAATGCTAGTGACTTTTTCAAATATGAGGATTCCTTGTTAGAGTTGACAGTAAATGGAACCCCTTGAAGTATCATTGCTGCAGAGATGGCAGGGGAGGATAAACTACTTTTCAAGTTCATTCAGCATGTGATTAGTCCAAGGAGACGAGATTTTTCTACCCTCGGATTTCAGGATATTTATTTGTTGTATCTGTTAATGCATGGATTAAAGGTGAATTTGTGCAGATTGCTAATGATTCAGATTGAGGATATGACTAGACCAAAGTCTTAGTCCAATGTACTTTTCTTTTCAAAGTTGATTTCTATTCTGTTGAAGGCAAAGAAGGTAGCTGGACCTCAGGATGAAACTGTTGTGGTTAAGGATAAATTTTTCCTCACCAAGACTATTTGTAAGTATATGAAAGTTAGCTAGAACCCTTGTAAGAAATCATGGGTTAATGATGAAGGTAAAATCTATGACAAGTACACTCTTGTGAACCATCCTTCTAGACCAAAGGATGTGAGGGATCCTGGTCTTGGACTAGATGAGGCAGAACCGGTCTACAGTGATAATGAAGCTGAAGCTGAGGAGGAAGATACATCAGCTGAGGAAGGAGAAGACCTAGATTTACCTCCTTGTCCTATGCATCAAAATATTTCCTATGGAGCAGCTAGCCCTCAAAAATAACTACCTAGGAGAGAAACTATTCTGAAGGAAAATGATACTGAGACCATAGAAGAAGAAGAAGAAGAATATCAGTATGTTGTTAAGGAAACCTATGAAGAGGATGAGGCAACTGAATCCGATCATTTTGTTGTTGGAGAAAAGGAGGCTGCTGCTGAAGGAAATGATGAGGAAAATGAAGAAGAAGATCTCAGTTTGAGCCCTCTGATAGATAGTACAGTCCAGATAGTGCCTGATTAGGAAGCAGCAGTGGGACCTACTACCATTACTAAGAGAGAGTCATTGATGACTCAGAAAAGGATAGGACTCACCCCACCGTTGAACTATTAGAGAAAATGGTTATTGAATCTGCTGAAGTTTCATAGGAGGCATTAGAGTTACCTCGAGCAGAACCATTAGAGGATATTCCTAATGACAATGCTCCAAGTGAGGGGGAGCATTGTGGTTCAGTTTCTGTGTTATATGACATTAAAGGTTGGACATCAGATCTAGGATATATGGTACTTGTACTTAATTATGGAGATTCTTATGAGGAAGACCAGCCCCAAAGGGATTCAGTTATCCTACCTGTTGTGGATAAAAATTTGGCAACCAAGGAGGACCTAGAGTCCGTAATGGCTGAAATGAAAGAAGCACTGAGAGAATAAGTGACAGATTTAAAGAAATCCCTGGTTGATGATATGAGGAGTGTGGAGCAATCCCTGGATATATCTCTCGGATGTGCTATGTCTAGTCCAGTGAAGGGAATGATGGATGACGTAAAAGTATGCCATACTCAAATTCAGAGTTGGACAGGAGTTGTGGTGGCTCTAAGACAATCGATTGTTTCATTGACTGCCATTAATAGTTTTAAAACCCAAGTGAATACTAATATCAGATATATCAAAGAAGTAGTCAACCAGTTTGGGGATGTTTTTGAGGCTTTTAAGAAATCAGTCAAAGAACATTTTAACATTCAAGATGAACTTGTTCAGAAGGTGGTTAGTAATCTGACACAATCTTTCAAGGAGACAGTAGCTTTCTCAGTTAAACCCCTTCCCTCATCCAGCTCCATTGTGATCCTTGACCAGATTAGAACTGTTATCCAGGAAGAGTTGGCTAAGGCCAGCACTAGTGGCAACTCGGATACTCAGTTCCTTTCTACCACTAGGGAAGTTAGTAGTTTTGTTTGTGATCACCTACCGCCAGCTACTGCTTCTCAAGAGGAAATTAAGAATAAACTAGATGCTTAATTTGAGACGGTCTATAACAAGCATCAAATGACCAACCATATAAAGCTCTTGATGGAGAATTTGAAGTTGCCTCTAGTGACTCAAGATTTCAGAGAACAGGTTAGTAAGCTCAGGGAGCTTACTCCTGCCTTGGATAAATTAATTGAAAATCGAGATGATTTTGTGTCAGCAATGGAGAGAGGAGGGAGTATTATTATGGATTTAAGGAACCTATTGCTACCATTCTTGCATGTGGATGCCAGAACTGTGATTGTACCTCCTGCACTTCCTGCCTCTGCCTCTGGGAGTACACCTCAGTTGACTCTAGTTCAGGCTATTCGAAGCTTGACACCTATGATCCCACAGAAGAGCAGAGATTTCAGATCCGGTACAGTTTCAGTGGCTAACCCTCCAGTTGTTCTTTCAGCTATTCCCAAGCCATCTACTCAATATGACCCTGCACCCTCTTCTGATCCTAAAGGAAGGACTCCTTTTTAAGAGGACGATGGAGTGATTCTGGATATTTGTGATAGGATTCACTTGAATTTTTGTAATACTGACTTTATCAGTTTATACATTTTGTGACTTAATGGAAATTTACTCTTACATTTTCCACTTTTTTATGTTTATGTTTCATTGTAATCTGTTCTCTTTTTGTCTCTACATTTCCTCGATTCTACCCTTCTTTTTGTTAATCACAAAGGGGTAGAAAATGAAACAAATGAGAATTGGGAGTGCAATTGAAAGGGGGAGAAAAATGAGAACATTTTTTTTAAAGTTTTTCTTAGGAAATTTTTCCTCTAACACTATTATAATTTTATTAATACATTGGCATAAGTTGTGATTATCAAAAGGGGGAGATTGTTGAACCCTCTGGGAGAATTAGTTGAACTCATATTTTGATAATCCCAATTATGCTCACTCATATTATGATAATCCCAATTATGCTCAATTATGGTTTGATAATCCCTATATTGATTAATGGTTAATTACTTATTTCAGTATTTCTGAACACCATCCACATATTCATATATTATAATATTTATATTTTCTTCAGAGAATTCGGTTACTGGATGAATATATATTCTAACTTAACCGATTCTTCCAATAGAATGCTTAAACAGAAAAGTGGTCACCGATACATCAAGCCTACCGATACAGACAAGTCACCGTTCTGCAAGCCTATCGATACAACAAGTCACTGTTATGCAAGCCTACCGATACAGACAAGTCACCATTATGCAAGTCTACTGATACGTGAAGGTCACCACTACATCAAGTCCACTGGTACAAACAAGTCACCATTATGCAAGTCTACCGATACATGAAGGTCACCGCTACATCATGTCCACCAGTACAGACAAGTCACCATTATGAATGTATACCGATACGTGAAGGTCACAGATACAGACAAGTCACCATTACTCTCAAGACTACCGTTACAGACAAGTTACCGAGGAGAGTCAACCGATACACTAAGGAAGCTACCGGTACATGAAGGCTACCATTACACGAAAGGTCACCGGTACATTAAGTCTACCGCTACCGATCAAGTCTACTGACAGACATGAAGTCTACAGACATACATGAAGTCTACCGATAGAAAGGTTACCGTTACACAGGAGGTTACCGATACACAAGGATACAGTTATCCAAAGCTTCTGTTCCATAGAATCTGATGCTGCCTTAATTTCAATAACGTTATTTAATCTAACCAACAATCATATCAGATATATTTTAATGCTCTGTCATTTATTTAATGAAGGTTGTTGGATGTCAGGGAACCGTACCTCGTACCTAAAAAAATAAATCATTTCTTTTGCCGGAGCTCGTGCCATAAATACAAGAAGTCCATGTTGCTGCAATTGATACAAGATATACAAGTGCAATACGGAAGTGATCTACAATTGAAATACACAAGAAGATATCACAAAAATATACATGCATGACCAAGAAGACACAGAAGATCATACACACTCAATATTACTCAAGAAGAGTTCATTACATTCAGAAGGACTTTGAAGAACTTCATCGAATACATCTTCACTATCTCTGAACCTAGATGTCAAGAAGAAGACCCTCTGTTTTTCAGAAAAAAACATGAAGAAGACTCAGAACCATTTCTGATCAAATCCAAAGGAGTCCAGAGCAACACTGCAATAACTAGAGCCATTATAAACTCTATATATTGCTCAGTAATTTATTATTTACATTACGAGCAGTTTGGGTCATCAGTTTTAATTTACACACACACTGTCTCCTGAACCTTAACTAGAGGATTTGTAAATCCTCAATCAAACTCCTTACATATTCTATTTCCCACTGTGGATAGTGGTCGAGGTCGTGTGTGACCTAGACAACTGTATTTTCTGTTGTTTTTGTTTCCCACGTAAAACTGTGGTAGAGGTCTTTGACCTGGATAGCTGTATTTGATGTTGTTTTTCATTCCCACGTAGAATTGTGGTAGAGGTCTTTGACCTGGACAGTAGTAAACTGTTGTGAACCCCGATCCAGGGTGTGGATCCAATTTATATAAATTGTTGAGAGGTCTAAGTCTCGGCTTGAGACTGAACATCTTGGTCATATATGTAGTTCATTATTTTGTTTTATCAAAAACCTTTTATTCTGTTGCCAAGTGCTTTAAAACATAAACTGTTTTTCAAAGTTACTCTGATAATTTAATTAGCAAGTGTTTGCATTATTTGTAAACATTAAGTTAGTTTCAAAAGCTAATCCGATCTTCTGATTAGATTAATTGGGAATTAATCAATCCCTTGAGAACCTAACTGGAAGTTTTCTTTTGTTCAAATTCACTACAATTCAATTAGTATTTTATATTGGGGGATTTTGGTAAAGGATTTTAAAATATAAATTTTAATTGGAAGTCAATTCACCCCCCTCTTGAGTATCTACTCTGACCAAAAATGCAGTTAATGGGATACACATATATTGATTAAGATGGTTTAATGGAACGCCAAATGTTAAACATTTGAAGTCATTTATTTTTAAGGGATTATACATTCCATGGAAAATAAATAAGAAAAAAATATTTTATTGTGAATTATAAAAGTCAATAATATTCCATTCATTGAATCATGTAATCAATTGCTATGTATAAAATAATAATATTAAGATATTATATTTTATGTGAAATCTCATACTATAATCAAGTGTTATATATCTTGAGTTATCATAATTATATAAATCCATATACATACCTCAAGGACAATATACATTAAGATAATGTATCATTTATTCAATAATAATTTTTGAACTTGGGATGATCATGTTGAAGTTTGAGAAAAATTAATGTCTTTTTTTTAAATTATCAAATTTTATATATTTGGAAATGTTCTGATACATAAAATTTACAAGGTCAAAATGTATGATTCATTAAAGAAAATATGTAATGCTTACCAAAATTTAGATATTCATGAATTTTAAAAATTATAGATGTATAAAAGTCGCCCGGCCAATGTATAACTGTAACTAGGTTAAAATCTTAAAAATGGTAAATATAATGAATAAAATTCACTCTACCAGATATGCAATATTAGCTCTAGAAAATGATTGGAAGGTGTAAATGAAAATATATAAATGAAAACAAGAAATTATGTAATTTTAACTCTGATAATATATAAAAGCCACAAATACTAATTTCATAATTCCAAAAAAATAATGTTAATATGGACTGATGAATAGAGGTATAAATTGCTACATACATTCCATAAAAATTGAAAATAACTATATGTAGTGGTTACCAAAACAATAGATTTAGGTTACCTGTATGAATTATGAAAATATTCAGATATGTAAAGGTAATTAGTCTTACACATAAAGAGCACCAGGTTGACTCCATAAAATTACTTGGCTGATACATATAGGATACCATGATAAATTTTTTAATATATAGGGGTACTCTAGGGATTACATAATGTTTTATTCTTAATAAAATTATCAATATACTAGTTCATAATTTGATTAATATGATTTACCCTAAAATTAATAATTATCATACCATAGATTACAACATACACTATCAATTATAAAATATGATTTATAATTTGACCATCAATGAGTGTTTTCATTCCACTGGAATAATGGATACATAATGAATATGTTTAAATGGATTCCAGTTGGTTTTCCTATTTGGTGATGCCTATATTATGGAATATGTTCACAAAGAAACTAGTTATATGATCACACCATAGTAATTGAGGATGATCATGAGGAAGGGATGGTCAATAATATTTGGGTGTTATTGAGAGTTAATTGATACATATATCATGAATTTTCAATTCATTTGATTTAGTTAATAAAATACTATGGTGAAAATAAAAGAGAAAAACATTATTGAAACTATATTCACAATGTTTCGTGAATATATAATAAGTGAAGAACAAGAAAAAAAGTGTATCAATACTCATAATATTTGAAAATTTTAATAATTAATGAAATATATAGGGAGATACATTTCTCATTAAGGGAATAAAGGGAAAATCTTGATGTTATTTGACACATTTAGTTTAGGGAGAGTGAGTATGAGGATGCAACAAACAAAAAAATCTAGAAACATAGAGATGGTAGTTATATTACATTATTGGTATAGAATAAAAGAGTTCCAAAAGGATCTAATGTCTTAGTAGTATAGAATACTAGATAAATATGTAAATTTCATTTTAAAATATAAGATGTAACATCAAAAAATTGAGAAAACATTGTTATCCATCCCATTATATCTATAAAAATTACACCTATTTATACATCAAGCTTCCTAGGAAAAATAATATTAATAATAGTGAGATAAGATACTTAATAATGGGTTACACACATAATAAAATTCTATAAAATAAACTTATAAAAAATTATATAACAAAAATATATATACCAGATAAATCTATAATCAACTAAAACTGAAAAAATAATATATCCATGGATATAAATTAAAATAAATATATCACACTGATAAAAACAATTGTATCATTAGAGATTAAATTTATAATTACATACTTTAAATTCCATACCATAATAAACATGTCATGATATTAGTTATCATGATGTTATTATCAATAAATCACTTATTTCTGGGTTTTTGTGAAAAAAATAATGAAGAATTATTATATCATGATTAATATATATGCATCGAGGGTTTATATAATATGGGTCCCCAACCATCACCTATTTTTGTAATATTAATTCACTATACAAGAAAATAAATTCAAAATTTATAATCAACATTACTGATGATCTTCTCAATTACAATAAAATCATATAGAACACCAATAATTATCCACATATTAATAAAAGGGAGAACATGATTATAAACCATCCAAGAAAAAAAGGTGGATAGTCAAGAAATACCTAGTCAAAATTACAATAATCCTTCATATTGAAATACTAATATAAAATACAAAAAAATATTAACCCAAGTTAACAAAAGGGACAAAATGAACATTATCTATCTAGAGAAATAAAGTTTATAGTTAAAAAATGTGTAATAAATATAGAAACTATGTGGCATTCTTAATGTAAAAGGAAATACCATTATTGTAGAAATAAAAATAAGGTAGTGGTGACGGATAAATTCAATGTGTTTTGTTATCAATAAAAGAAAGCAATTTTTTTCAATAGTTTTACTAGTATAACACCATAGTAGTGGTAGTAAAAATAATTCATCATGGTTCTTAAAGAGTTCCAGAATATTAAAATTCATATCCCCCAAGATTTTCTAGCCAAGTGTGTAGTCTTAGGCCCACTCATCATAAATTACAATAATGGTTGGGTCAATGATTCAACCAAACCATTTCAAGGTGATTACCCTAGGGATATTTATGTGAACAATTAATCGACATCCGAGTATCCATTCATAGTTTCCATTCCTATGAATATTATAAACTCTTTACTTATGAAATTTTCTTGATTTTGGAGCATTATGATGGATTAGAAAAAGGATTTAATGACAAAAATTCTAAATTTTAATATATAATATGGGTGATAATTCCATATAATTACAATCATGATGACGTTGAAATAATGTTTTTAAAATGAAATTAGAAGTGGTGGAAAAACAACCCTTTTGTTTGTATAATATTGACATATGAAAATGTCTATAAAGATAGGGTATATACAGTGTATAATTAAAAAAATATCTGATGATATATAATTACAAAAAACAACAATAAAGTAAATATGTGTAAATAGTATTATAATAAATAAATTTTTTGTAGAAAAGAAAGTGAAGGATTCGAAACCCTTACATTACTAACTAGATTCTTAAGGTTTTGGAGGGATTTATAGACCCTTAGGAACTCTTTAAGATAGATTTAGAGAGATATAGGGATGGGAAAATAATGGTAAATTTTTTTGAGTTAGATTCAGATGAGGTAATGGGTGGGAGTGAGCTCTTTTTGTAGGAGAGAATATGAGTTTTTTCATGGAATCTAAAGAAAGATTATGGGTAAGAATGGAATCCAATGGGTGTTAGGTGGGTTAGGTGAGTTAGGTGAGTAAATGGTATGTGAGACATGTGGATATGACTTCCATACCTAAAATGTAATTCATGAAGGTGCAAGTGTCCATTTAATTATTAATATATTGAGATACTTCATTTTTCTATTTTTACCAATATTAATATTGATTAAAAATTAACCATGGTAATATTTTTGTTATTTAAAATAATAGATAACCACTATTATTATATTTGGACACTTTGAAACCAAATTTGGATTCCATTTAGTCTAATAAAAATTTAAAATTTGTGAAAATGAAATATTGAATTATAACATTCAACATAGGAAAACATTTTTTATGAAAAACAATATTTTATAAAATAAGAGATTTTAATTTTTATTTACTGTTAATTTTTAATTAAATCTATGTAAATATATTTGTATATATGTTTAAAAATAACATTATATTCATAATAAAAAATATATTAATCTAATTTATTTAGATAAAATTTATATAATTCATCTAAAATTATTTATTTGATAACAAAAAATTTTCTTTTAACATGGTAATTAATATTAAATATACGTAATTTATATGAATGCCAAAAAAATATTTTTTTACCTTATTAAATAAATATTTCCAAATAATTCTAAATATAATTTATGTTCAATTAAATATAATTTATACATGTAAGTAAAATTAATTTTCACATTATCTTATGTAAACCTGTTTCATGAAAAACAATGAATATATTACTTTTTTAGAATACAATTGTAAATGATTTATATTATCATGACATAAATTAGTTTATTATAAAACAGATAAATTTTATGTGTCTTCTAAATCAATTTTAAACTATTTTTTACCTAAATAGTGTTTAATATAATGAAAAGTCCAAAAGTAGTTTATTTTGTTGGAAAATGTTACTTATGTTCAGATAATGTTAAATATAGATTTTTTAATTTAAGAATACTTTTTCTAAAATGTATAATTATACTCCCAAGAAAAATATTTGACTATTTAAATTGTTTTATAATTTTATGGGTCATTCATATATAATTACACTATCATAAATATTACATATTTTTTAAAACAATTGTGTTCCCTATTCACATAAATGACAACTAGTTCTAAAAAATATAGAATTTCATATTAAGATAATATGATTATGAAGAGTTATATAGTGAAATATATTTTTTAGAAGTAAATTATAGCATTTAAAAATTAATATTTTAAATATACTAATGAATAAAGGATATTTAGAGTGTGTATTTTGAAATAGATCCATGTTTGGTGTTTACTTCCTACTATAAGGTCTTTATTATTACAATATCCCAATTAAATAATTTCATCTCTGTAATTGGGTTATATATAAGCTATTGAAAAAATAGAGAAATTCCTTTATCATAGATTTTTTTGGATCTCAGGTTTCATCTTATAGTTTTTGGTTTCTCCAAAAGACTTTTTGTATTCATGTTATCTGATTCCGCAACACTTTCTCTCTAGTCTCAAGAATCTATAAGGGACATTTATAATAAGAGAAGTTACGCTCCATCTTTATTACTTCAACTTTTTTTCACATGAAATGGATTTGGAATTGATTTCCTCAATAATTAAACACTAAATATGTTATTTATATTAGAATTTTTATGCATAATAACCAATAAATAATCCAAAACCCAAATTATTTATTGTATTTCAAAAGGCCTAATGTACTTTTGAATTTAATTCCCAATTTTACCAAATATTATAAGTCCCTTCCCTAGTGAATCCAAAAATAATACACGATCCAGCACAAAAAATTCAATGACTTTACTTCAAATATAATCATAAATGTTTTCTTTTCTATTTGATTATTTGATATGATCCCGAATAGTTCATACATTAATAGTTTTATCATTAAAATGCTCTAGGATAACTATATTTATTTTTACTAATTTTAACTAACAGATTAGGGTGTAATACCTCTTCATATATGATGCTTTATATGGTTCCATCTGGATTCTCTAACTAAAGATGTTATTCTATGAAAATTATCCTAAAGTTAAATATCTATCCAACATACCTTAGAAGTCAATATATAATGATAAATAAATTCCTTCTAATGAATGGATAGTGAATTTTTAATACTCATCAGTTTAGGGATGATAGGTGGTGCTTAATTTCATATTACTGTTTAGATACTTTTGATAACAATTCTTGAATTTCAATTTGAACCATGGGTTATGATTATATGAAAATAATAGAGGTTTCTTATCAAGCCTTATGATTTAAATAATATTGATCTAGTTATGGAAATCTTGGTTTAGATATCCTATTATTATTTATAAATGATAAAATATAGTAAGACAACAAATGATGATTCATATAACATCATTCTTCCTGGGAGTGTTTGGGAGTTTGGTGAAAAGTCCATTTCAATTTTGTCCCACTTTTATATTGGAATGGGACAAGGTTGCATTAATTCCCTAGGATGTAGTGTTTCATCCATTAAATGCTAGAACAATAAGTATACGGATTCATATTATTGAATTTCCTACTTTATAACATCCAAACATAAATTTTCTCTTAAATACCTTTATATATTTTTGCTACTATAGTGTATTGAGATATTTGAGCTTGTGATTCATCAAGAAATTTTCTCCTCATCTCCAGCACGGTTAGAACACATACCCTCTTTAAAAACATCAACACTCGATATCTATTGATGTGTTCTATAAATTTCCCATATTTTACTACTTTAATATTCTTTTGAAATTCCCCATCATCCTGTTGGTTCATATCTATACTTGTAGTAATGATGGTTGGAAAATTTCTTAAAAACAGAATAATGGCTCCCTTTCAAAGAAATCCCTATATCCATAATTATAGGATCTATATAAATAAGATCTTTGTTAATCCCCATTATGTTCAGAACATGAAGATCCCTCTTACTCAATTCATCAACTACATTTCCTTCATTCCTAAGGTTGTAGTGTATAAAGAAATCAATGTCCTTGAGTAGTTATAATCATCTTCTTTCTCTCAAATTGAGATACTTTCTTGAGAGTATATATATTAAACTCTTATTATTTGTATATATATATCATCATTCCCCATTAAGGTAGTGTTAACATATTTGAAAAAAATTATTCTTAGGAGATAAAGTCAGGATTTGGTAGTTATGATAATGGATTTTCAATTTACTTGATGCATATTAAATATCCCAATCATTCTATATAAGGACAGTAAAAATTATTTTCTTCAATGAATTAAATATTATTTCAAATACTTATAAAAATGAGGGTAAAATTCATACCAACAGTTTTCTCAGTCTTCTCTTCATCTCCTGAAAACATTAATTTCATTTCCATGGCTATTTGAATTTATCCCTTCTACATGTTAACTTGGATAACATGTTTTTCAACTAGGATAAATCTTGAACAAAAATCCGAAAATAACCATCTAAACCTGTGATACATAAGATATCAGTTATATGCAACAGTGTAGGTTATTATTATAACACCCTAAAATTTGAGGGGTTAGCATATATTCCATCTGTGGGGAAAATATGGCCAATAAAATAAATTCCATTGATGAAAAAGTCAAAATTCCTATATATCCTATATAATTAATTTTTTCTTAGGGTCCCTAAAATTATTTATAAGTGACTCACACTCTATTGACAAATCGTAGAGTATATCAATATGGTTTCAATGAATACCACTACAATGTTATGAAGATAATCCATAAATAATATATTCCTCGTATCCTTAAATAAAGAAGGAGAATTAGTCCATAAAAAATTAATTACCATAAAATCATATTTCCATTACCATTTTTAAATTCCCAAATTCTATTTATCATCCTTAGTATCACTTATTTGATGATAACAAGAGAAAAAAATATTTGAAAATTATTTGGATCCTCGAAATAGATCAAATAAGTCAACAATGTGTGGTAAAAGATACACTTTCGAATAGTATTAGTTTTTATCAACCAATAATTGATGCATAATATCATAAACCCACCTTTATTATAAATGAAAAAACTTGGACTCCCAATAGTGAAACACTAGGGAGTATAAATCCCTTATCACACAACCCTGATAGCTATTTATTTAACTCCAACCACTCTACTAGTCCCATATTAAAAGGAATTTTAGATATAGGTATTTCATCATTAATTATTTCAATGGAGAAGGAAACTACACACAATTGTTGAATACTATATAATTATTCTAGAAAAACATAAATTAATATTTGTACTATTAGTACATCATCTATTTTTTAGATATCATCCACATCTATAGATCATGCTTGATGTTTCCCACATCCCAGAATTTCATTAAGGATTACAGTAGGGTGAGGCACCAAATATGATTTAGATGACGTAGTCTTTCATAAAAAGATAAGAGATTTCACATCACCTTCATGAATTATAATATCATTATATTGTAATTTTTCTTTGTTATACATTGAAAGAAAATACATTGAAATGAACATATATAAGTAAACCATTATAATAATAACTATGTTTAAAAATAAAGTATGTACATGAATCATAATTGGAACAAACTAAAAATCCTTTATTATAATATGACCCCCAATAAATGTCATAATTTATAACTCCCTTACTAAGTTTCTAGGATAATATTAGATTTTTATCGAAAAATGGAAGATATAAAAGAGTGTGATGTTCCAAAATCAATTAAAATAAGTATCTAAAATTGAATCTATAATCAAGGTATCTACCACTGTTTCATTAATAAGTCCTACATATGATATTGTAATTTCATAATCATGGCCTTTCTCTATTGGCCTTTTATAACGATAATTACTTTAATGTTTGGGAAATTTGATCACATAATTTCTGGATGGATCAAGTAATTTCATACATGGATATAACATATATTTAGATAAATATTCAATACATTACACAAACACATGGATGGGAAAAATAATAGTTTAGTGTATTAAGAAAATAGGTACAAAATATTATAAATTGGTGAATTTTATTAAATTTATCCCATATATAACTTCTCCTTTAGTACTCCTGAAAAACATTTTCTAATTAAATCCCTTTTCATAACCTGAGGAAATTAAACATTAGAATGTAATGGCTTATATTCTCTTTATGGGTAAACATGGGAAACACAGACGCATAACATGAAAATATATATATGAGAACACATGAATAAAATTTGAAAAGAATACCCAACATATAAAATATTATAATATTGTGCCAACACATAAATATTGGAAGTTCATAAGACATGAATCAAAATAAAATTAAAAAAATGAACCATAAGAACATAAAATTGGCATAAGAGATCAATTTTTTTGCATATACATAATCATAGAAAATTTTATGTCAAGGCTCTCCACCAAGATATTCATATCATGATAGTACTGGTATAACCATCAATGTACCTACTTATTTTTTGTGATACCCTAATATTTACTATCTCTCGGTCTTGAGATAACCTCCCATGTACCCTCTTTTGGGCTTGGGATAACCTAATGTGTACCCTTTGATCTCATATAACATTAATCATTACCCAATATGTTGGTGAGATATATAGGTCCCACCCATAACAAAATGAAAATCATAATTATTTGTTACAAAAGATCATAAAACATTCAGAATATCATAATCCATGAAATGAAATGGTTATCACAAACATTTCTTCATATTAGAACCTATAGTAAATAGATAGGTTACATTAACATTTTTTAATTTTTTCATAGCATAACCCACAGAAAAATAACCAGGTTTCATAATAATTTCTAGATGGTATTTCCCATAAAAAGAATAAGGTTTTGTAAGAAATTTCTCATTGTATAACTTGTGCAAGAGTAATGGGTTTAATAAACATCATACCATCCTCAACACAAACCATTTTGAGAAATAATATGAATGGTTTTTTTGGGTCATATCACTAGTGAAGCATAGTTAACAACATTTAATTTCATCATAGATATAGACCGATTCATTAAAAAAAATCACTCTGAATGTTTCATGATGAGAATACTCTTTCCTTGAAAATAAACTTTGAAGCTTATGAAGGAATCTTTCAAAATTTATTTAAAGAATTTTTTGGGGAAAATATACTCTTCGCTTTCACATTTTTCTAAAAATAGAAAAAATCATCAAAATAATTTACATTGATTATAACCATGAAAAAATAAAATCTAATCCTTAAACTAGTGATTGTTCATGATGTTAAATAATTTTGATCATGTTGTACACTTTAAATGGATGATTCCATTCACCTTTTTGGTAAAGGCCAAACTGACATTTTTAGGAATATGGCATGAATGTTCTATTAATTTATTTAAAGGGAATTCAGGGGTAAAAATAAATTTAATAAGTTATTTTTAGAATTATAAAAAAATTGAATACATTTTTTTAAAATAAGGTTTTTGAAGAAAATAGATTTTCAAACCAAAGATAAAAATAATGTCCAATTTTATGAAAAGAATCTTAATTATTTTAAGTAGAAATGAATAATAAAATATTAATATTAATTTAAAATACAATTATTAACTATATGAGAATAATATTCCTGATAATTATTGAGAGTTATATCATAAAATTTCAATATTCTAGACTTATTTATAAACAATATTGATTAATTATGAGATTGTTACATAAAACCATTAACACTTTAGTTACATTATTTCATAATCCCCATTAAATAATAACATCAAAAGAAACATTAAAATTTATTTATTAAAAATAAATTATTTATTTTACTAGTCAAAGGGTCTTTATATATGATTTTTAAAATAACATAGGTTCATAACATAATATATGTCTCAAAGAAGGAAAATTGAGACAAAAATCCCTTTCCACATTTGTAACATTGAAATTGTAAAACCCGTGAAATGGAGATCCTAATTTGGATATAAAAATAAAAATAAATTTAAGGATAAATATAATAAAATACATGAATGGGAAATATATAGACTATATGAAAGAAATATGTGTCGAATATGACATTTGTATCGTAGAAAAATATATGTGAAACTGAAATCTCTTACCTTAAGTCTTGACTTATTTTGTATATGATCAAACCTACTATATAATAAATAGAAGATTATTATTGATATAATATATAACCATATTCTTATATATGACACCATATACTATTTTCTAATGAACTTGTATTTCCCATTTATTACCAATTCATGTTAAATACATGTTTTTAGGTAATACATTCTTTGTTTGTCGTGTATGTTTGGACTTGTTATTTTTTAGTAGAATTATATAGATAATGGTTTCTTCAACTAAAAAAAGTTAAAAATATATAAATATCATATATATTAAATATAAATATTTACATATTTATAGTAATATATAAAATTTTGTGATGTAAAATGTAATGTACTATTTATTGAGACGGTATGTCATATGTATAAATGGAAACTGTCTCCATTTCAATAAAAAAAGAAATAAATTTAATATTAATTGATGTATAATGTAACATATAAACTTAGGATATTATTTATTTTTTAAGGGATAATACATTTCCTGGAAAATAAAAAAAACATTATTTTATTATGTACTATTAAAGATAATAATATTCCATTGATTAAATTTTGTAATCAATTGAAATGTATAAAATAATAATATTAGGATATTGGAGTTGATGTGTAATCTCATACTATAATCAAGTGTTATATATCTAGAGTTATCAGAATTAAAAAAATCCATATACATAAATCAAGGACAATGTACATTAAGATAATGTATCATTTCATCAAGAATAATTTTCAACTAGGGATGGTCATGTTAATGTATGAGAAAAATTAATGTCTATTTTTTTTAAAATTATCAAATTTCATAAATTTTAAAATGTTCCGATACAGAAAATTTAATAGGTCAGAATGTATGATTCATTAAAGACAATATGTAATGGTTACTAACCTTTAGAGAATCAAGAATTTGAAAAAGTATAGATGTGTAAAAGTCACCCAGCCAATGTATAACGGTAACTAGGTTAAAATATTAAAAATGGTAAACACAATGAATAATAATCACTCTAATAGATATGTAAGATTAAATCTAGAAAAAGGTAGGAAGCTATTAAAGAAAATATATAAATAAATACCAGAAATTATGTAATTATAACTAATATAATATATACAGGCCACCAATATGAATTTGAAAATTCCCAAAAAATAATGGTAATTAGGCCTGATGAATAGAGTTATAAATTTCTACATATATTCCATAAAAATTGTAAATAACTATATTTAATGGTAACCAAACCAATACATTGAGGATACCTACATGGTTTATGAAAATATTCAGATATGTAAAGGTAATTAGTCTTACACAAAAAGAGCACTAGGTTGATACCAACAAATTACTAGGATGATACATATAGGAAACCACGATAAACATTATAATATTTGGGGGTAATATAGGGATTACATAATGTTTTATGCTAAATCAAATTATCGATATACTAGTTCATAATTTGATTAGTATGATTTATTCTATAAATAATCATTATCATACCATGGATTACAACATACATTATAAATCATAAAATATGATTTATAATTGTCATTATAAAATCATTTTTATGCAATAAATATCAAATATATTCTTTAAAATAATCATTATTATGTTGAATGTAATTCATGAATGAATCACATAGCTTCCCGAGGTGGAAGTCTTCCATACACACAAACAACTTTATCATATTCGCATAGAATGAAATGTAAGAAGGGGCATATGTGAAATAATTATTTATTATTCATAATAATTAATAAATATCTTCTATAAATAATAAATCCATTAATATTTCTAGTCATCGAAGGTGGTAATTTTAAAATGAATGTCATCAGTTCACGAAGCGGTAGTCCACCATACACAAGAACAATGATTTTATAACCAATTTTATATAAGTGGAGATGATTTTAGATTTCGAACATAAACAAAACATCATAGTATATGAATGATTATTAAGCTATTATATCATAATGGTATATTAATAATTTATTGATGCATATAAATAAATAAAACAAAAATTATTGATGACGAATATTACCTTTTCATTGGGTATCCTCCTTAGGTTAGCACAAAAATACCTTATATAACGGATTTCTGTCCGAAATAAGAAATCTTGGATTATTTTTTGGAAATTTTGAAGTTATTTTTATAGGTATTGAGTTAAAAATGGTTTTAATGGGATAAGTGAGGAGGATAAGTGGTTGTATTGTAAAATTGAGGTTTTGGGCACCCTTTTAATTCTTAAAAATAATGAATTTCAGCTGAATTTTTTTAATGCCTCAATGCTCCAATAATG
The DNA here is from genome assembly GCA_963277665.1 of Viscum album. Lineage (NCBI taxonomy): Eukaryota > Viridiplantae > Streptophyta > Magnoliopsida > Santalales > Viscaceae > Viscum > Viscum album. Next base: position 764,047,037 of record OY728126.1, on the reverse strand, counting down.
ATAAATTATATATAAAATAAAGGATGAGGTTTAAATATAGCCATAAAATTTGTTTTGGGCATGGTTTTGTTTATTTTAAACCCTAATAATTTTAGTTTAACCCACTATAAACCCATTTTTACGTTAATGTAGTAAATATTTTTTAATATTTTTACTAGTGATTTTGGTTAAAAATAAAGATGAACATATTATATAAAATTTTATTTTATTATTAAAAATATGGAATAAATTTTTCAAAATTCCATTAATATATGTAGAATAATTTAAATTTAAAAATAATCCTAGAGGCGAGAGGAAAAAAAGAGTTTTTAAAGAGAGAATGTTCAAATGATTAAAATTTATTATATGATAATTTGGATTCAAATTGTTTAAAATGACATAAATTAGATTAAAATTTTTTTAATTGAAATAATTTTTATTTTAAAAAAAATTTAAATAAAAGTTATCTTTATAAATAATTTAGAGTAAAAGTCAGTTTTCAACTTAAATGCTATATTTTTTGCTCATCATAAAAAAACAATATTTTTAGCAAATTCAAAAAATTCCACCCTAAGTTAAATATGTTATACTGATTTTAAAAAATAATTTCATTTTATATAATTTATTTTCTATAAGTTTAAATAATTAAATTTAATATAAAACCCGCTTATTTGATGAAAAGTTTAGTTTTCCCAAAATGTATTTTTCAACTAGAAGATGTTTTCATATTAACTCAATGTTTGATTATAATCATTATACGAGTGTTGATTGAAATTTATTGATACATATTTTGTTAATTCTGTTTAAAATATTCCTAATTATGGAATCATATTTTTATTAATTAAAATTTATAAATAGTATGATGTTTAGAACTGTTTTTAGAAAAAAAAATTAGAAAATAAACTTACAGTAATAAACAATATAAATTTTATTTAAGATTAATTGCATGGATTCAATATAAATAAATAATATTGTAATGGCCCATACCCTCTTGATCCTTTACTTTTACAAATTCTAGTATTAGGAGTGTCTCGAGGACCATCAGTGGCTCATTAATGATTTTTATAAATTTTAGGTTTGATTGAGTTCAGCGATGAGCTTTGGGGGCACCGATGGGCATTGGTGGCCCCAACGGGCGTCCATGGCCCCAACGGGCATCGGTGGTATGGATGGGCATCGATGTGCTAGGACGACGATGCTAGGGCGATGATGCCAGGGTGACGGTGCCAAGGCGACGGTGCCAGGGCAATGGTGCTAGGGTGGCAGTACTTGGGAAACAATGTTAGGGCGACGGTGACTTGCCTAACAGTGAGTCTTTCCCTATTTTTCCAAGACCTTCAATTTTCTCCCCGGTAATTTATCGTTTGATGTAAAAGTGTTTTAATACCCTTTAAAAATCCATTTAAAGGAAGTAAAATATGTTTTAAATCCCCAATGGTTGGGCCACCGTGGAGATACCAAAATTTGTGGCCCTTTTCTTCGGTATCACACATTGTGGTGTTTTACAGTTTCGCCCCATTACACTTTTTTCTCAGTTTAAAATAAATCTATTAAATCATACCCGTTATTTACACCTCTTTGAGAAAAATTATTAAATATATATTAATCCCAATTAGTGAAACCACCTAACCATGTGGTCGATCCTTGATACGACATTTATGTACTTCAAAATCATCTCCTTATTTTTATGATCTAGTGATTTTTTAATTAAATATCATATATTATTTTCCTTTCACTCTCTCCTGGTGAATTTGGAATCCTTCTTCCGGAGATAAATCATGTGCCAGTGCTGGAGCCTTTCCTTCTCACCCTTGGAGTCCTTGGAGATCTTCTTCTACAAGTTGAACATCTCTTATTCTTGGATCGAGAAGAGAATACATCAATTGTTGATCATCCAGGTAAGGTAGTCCATAGTGTCTCTTTTATTTATATCATTCTTGGTAGGTATGATAAGGTTTCATTGGGGCGTGGATGAAACCAAACCTTAACCATGATAATAAATGGTTTCTAAATAATGAATGGGTGTGTTTTACGATGATAATGTTGTACTATTTTATTTTCATTCATATGTTGTGAATTGTGTGGGACTATTCCCACTGAAAATCATGGTCATTGGTGCTCTTTTTATTTGCACTAATGGAGATTCTTTTCTCTATATAAACTCGTGACTAGATGGGTGTAACATGGAAAGTGATTAATCATGTAAAATCATATGATTTAATGGATTCCCAAGGAATTAAAATCCTTCTGTGATCACCCCAATTAACCAAATGAAAAGAAGGAACTTGATAAATGGTGTGGTTAAATATGAAAACACACTTGTCTTATTCTTCTTGATGCTTGTGGGGTGATGTGATCTTCTTGATTCTTGTAGAGTGATGTGAATGGGGATGGGATCCGCTACTTTTTAGTTGTTGGTATAAGGATCTATGGCCTTGTGGGGCCATATGTTGGGTCATGGTTTGGTTCTAGTACATTGAGGGATCTCACAAATCCCTTTTTTATTGTGAAGTTACAATATAACAATGTGTGAATGCTTAAATTGTTTTTTGGATTTTTCTTCTCTAGTATAGTTATTTTTTTAGCTTTTGGCTATGCCTGTTAGTTACCCGTTAGTGAATTAATTATAGAATGGAATTTCTTGAACATGGTAACAAGAATGGGTGGTTCCCTAGTTGTGGTTGTTGTTCTTTTATGCATGAATGAATAGTAAAGAGGGTGTTTGTGTATGGGATGAGTTTGGAACCCTTATGTTGGGATGAGTCTTTGTTTACCTATATGTATAAATGTAGTTTTTTTGTTTCTTATTCGTACCCCACCTATGTTGCGGAATTCAATCCAAAAAATCCCATTTCATGGGAGAGGGAGTTTTTTTTCCAACATCCTATTTGGCGGATGGTTATTAGCTCATTCTTCTCCCCCTCCCTAGTTTCACCAGACTCTTCAGGTAGCCTGTGATGGACTGAGGTCCATTTTTAGTCCAAGAATCTTTAGGTAGGTATGTTATAGTGGTTGGCCCAGGTGTGTGTGGGAATTTTTGTTTCCTAAGTGTATTCGGGATGAGGCCCGGGTGCCTTCAAGTGCGGTGGTAGTTGTTCGGGGCCAGGTGTCTACAGGCATGGTTATGCGTGGTTGTGGTGGCCCAGGTGTCTATGAGAAGGATGTCTGGTTTTTGTGGCCCAGGTGTCTATGGGTGGGATATGTGGCTGAGGTGGCCTATAAGTTTGTTGTTGGCGTTGTAGTGAGACTGTAGTGAAAATTGATGGGGAGGTCTAAGGCATATGATGTATTCAATAACTTGTTGGAAAGTGGTGCGGGGTTCCGAAATATTGATGTGCTATTACTATTACATACCAGACATACATTATTTGGGGAATGTTCGTTGGTGAGGTTGGGTGGATAATTTCTTTTAAAGGGGTTTTGGTTACCTTTACTTTCTCATGGGGCATTAAAATTCCTCCCCACTTGTGCACAAGAGCTTTTGGTTTTTCCATATTTATTATGCCTGTATACTTACCCAATGTGTATAAATCTGCTTCCTAGTTTCTAGGATTACTTCCATGACCGTGTGGGGCCATACTAGCTCGGAAAATGGGACAATTACTATTACAGTTTTCTTTCATTATTGTACTTTTCCTTTGGAGTTTTTCTTGTACTTTGTATGGGTTTACCTTTGAGCATGCATGTGGTAATGGGTTTGGGATTTACTTTTACATTAAGTTTTGGATTAATTTTGTTTTTTACCATCGTATATCTTGATCCTACAAAATAAAAACATTTAATTACTTCCATATTACGTGTGATTATATACCCTCAGTGCTAGTTACTACTCTGAGGCATATTGACGGAGGGAATTGTGGGTAATTATATCTCCTTCAACTTGGGTAAGGAAGGGTGTGGCAGTTTGTTGTCCCTTCCCTCATGTTGGTAAAGGTGGGTCATGATAGAATCTTATCAAAGGCGATGGTTGAGAGATTGGATGGATCTTGGGGTTATACACATTAAATATTACATGGGATTTTAGGGAAATGATGTTATAAAATCTTGGTTCATGTAATTGGATAGGGAAGATAAGCTAGGACTTTACATTTTAGCACCCCATGTGATATGATGTAAGGACTCTGGTCCTACAGAATGATAATGTGAGGCTACACTGATTATAGGGTAGAGACCCTATGAAAGGTACATGCATCTTAATGACTTGTGTTCCTGTGTGTTTTGGGTAATCTAGGAATTTAAATAAATGACAAGTTTAAGAAAAATTTAAATTAAATCTTCCACACTACTCAAGCATTTCCATTACTTGTTTACCTTATAGATATTGAACTCATACAACGACCAAAAGTAGTGTGGGAGATTAAAGATTAGGAAGATGATCTAGATTATTAACAGATGACTGATCAAGAGGAGGAGGATGACCAGTGGTAGAAGATTTTTCATGCCATTCAACGACAGACCATCAGGAAGTACGAGGGCAGCGTCTTTGACATGGAGATCAAAAGCTGGGTCGAGGAGTAGGTGATAGATTTCATCTTTATCTGAGCTCCATATATGTATTATTTTCCATTCTCATTCATTTATATGAGGGGAGCAACATGTCATTGGTGGATGCTCAACCTTAGAAAGAGGATGGAGATTGATATTTTGTTGGTTGGCTTTGAGGAGGAGTTCCATGATTCATTACATTTTCCTATGATGATGGCTGAGAGGAGGAAGAATTTACTCTCCCTACAGTAGGGGAGTATATCAGTGATGGAGTTGGGGATCAAGTTCAAGGATCTCCTTCACATTGATCCAGACCACATTCCGTATGAGGATTCTCCGGTGAGACATTTAGAGGAGGCACTCTTACCTTCTGTTCAGTAAGCTATTACCCCCCGCACTCTACCAACATACCTGGACGTTCATAAGAATTATGAAGTGGTGGAGATGATGCACACACAGGGAGGTTCACGGTATGAGGGGATATAGTTGAGATCATCAAAATGGAATGCTGTCAGCAGCATACCTCTAGTATCAAGGCCATCCAGGTTTCATCCTATAGGGAGAAGGCCTCAACAATTTCAGTTTTTATATCCCAGCCCTTGCCCCTTATCTAAGAGGCTAGGACCAATGTGATTCATCTGTGGTAGTTGTAGAGGCCTTCAAAATCTGTTTCTAGACCAAGTGCAGTTTAGTAGTGGTGGAAAGGTCCAATTCCCCCTCAGCAGTAGTAGTTTTCAGCCAGTCCTTTTTAGCAGCTGCATCACAGACAACGAGGTCTCACTCCTTTGAGAAGAGATGTCGTAGGAGGAGTCTAGACACAGAGAACTCCTCAGGGACCTATAAAATGGTGTGGTTTGGGAGTCGGCCGATAGCCGAGGTGCAAACAAGTTGGGCGTTGAAGTCTCATGTTGTAGAGGTAGTGGTTCCAGTAGGGCCAGAGGTCACTCAAGGATTTATAATCATGTTTAGTACTCTTGCATGTTCCTTGTTTGACTCAGGTGCTTTGAAATCCTTTGTTGCTCCCAGTCTAGCCCGTGCTCAGGTTCTAGACGCAGAGAGGCTTCCCCTTTCACTGGTGTTGAGTACACAAATAAGACTTCAGACCAGCTTGTCTTATATTTTCTGGGTATGTAGAATGATGGTAGTGTCGTATCAGTCTTGTGGGGACCATCCGTTGCTACAGTTTCAGCCATATGATGTCATCTTAGCCATTGGTTGACTATTCACTGTGTGTTCCATTATTGACTTCTTTCGAAGAAGGGTCGTGATTTCAAATATGGGAGGCCAACGTGTGACTTTCATTGGAGAGCGGGGTTTCTAAGAGGGTAGTCGTAGAGTGAATTCCCTTCTTTTCTTGTTAGCTGAGCTATTAGTGGAATTGGAAGATGCAGTGATGGTGGAAGTTTCAGGGATTGTCAGAGATTTCCTGGACATCTCCTCCCAAGTGGTCGTGACTCTACCCCATTGACATTATGTTGAGTTCAGCAAAGACTTACCACCTAGTACCCATCCGATTTCGATGTCTCCCTATTAGATGGTGCCTTCTGAGTTGAGAGAGTTATGAATTCAGATTGATGATCTGCTGAAGAAGTTTTTTATCCGATAGAGCATGTCACCATGGGGTGCTCCAGTCGTGTTCTCAAAGAAGTAAGACAGTGGTCTGAGGCTATATATAGACTACCGAAGGCTGAATCTGGTGACGGTCAAGAACCATTACCACATCCCAAGGATTGATGACCTGTTGGGCCAGTTGAAGGTAGAAGATGGGTTCTCTAATATCGAACTATGATTTGGATATCACCAGTTGAGGGTGAAGGGGGTGACATCTCAATGAATTCTTTCAGGTGCAGATATGGGCACTTTGAGTTATGGTCATGCCTTTTAGCATTACGAATGCTCAAGCTATGTTCATGGGCCTCATGAACTCAATTTTTTGAGAGTATCATAACATGTTCATATCCATGTTTATTGATGATATCCTGATCTACTCAAGATAAAATGAGGATCATGCAAAACATCTGAGGACGGTTTCATAGGTCCTCCAACAACACCAGCTCTAATGGAAGTTTTCTAAGTGAAGTTTCTAGACACGATATTTGCACTTCCTAGGACATGTGGTTTCCTAGTAGGGAATATAAGTGGACCCTTCGATGGTTGAGGTGGTTGTTTCATGCAATGCACCCGAGAATATAGTATAGGTTCACAGTATCCTGGGTCTAGAATGTTACTACTAGAGGTTCATTACCAACTTCTCTTGAGTTACAGAACCATTAAAATCCTGACCCAGAAAGACGAGGCTTTATTATAGAGTGATTAGTGTCATGAAGCCGTCATCTATCTAAAAGGTATGCTGGTTAGTGCCCCAATGCTGAGGTTTCTTGAAGAAGTGGTAGCAATTTTAGTGTTCTGCGATGCTTGAGGACTAGGTTTGGGATTTGAATGATGTAGTAGTGGGGAGTGATCTCTTATGGGTCTAGGAAGTTACATCATCAAGAACGTAACTATTCTACCCATGTCCTATATCTTGCAATGTTAGTGTTTGATCTGATGTTTTGGTGGAATTACCTCATTGGGGAGCACTTTGTGGTCTTCACAGATCCCAAGAGCTTGACGTATATCTTCTCCCAGCGTGACCTAAACTTGCGACATCATATGTTTATAGAGTTTCTTCAGGAATATGACTTTGAGATTTCATACTCCTTAGGGATGGGGAACATGGTGGTAGTTTCCCTGAGCAGGAATTCGTAGAATGATGTGGTTCTAGAACCACCAGATACTCGGAAGGTGATGGGGGGTTAGCTTCCATACACCTAGATACAAGGGTGGATGATGATAGGGGTGCCTATTCTAGTTGACGGTGCATTATTCCTTCGTACAACAAGTGGATGATTCTCTGTGGGGGGACATAGAGGCTGATGTGATGTGTGATTGTGTTAGCTAAGGCAATGCTTCAAAAGGATGTTTGGAAGAAAGTCAAAATCAGATGATTTTACATAGGAAGTTGTTTTTCCTAAAGACTATGTTTGAGGTAGTCCTCTATGATTCCATAGCTAACCCCTAGTGGTACACCTAGGAGTTTCCAAGATGTACCAAGGCTTAAGGAGTTAGTTTTGGTGTCTCGGGGTGAAACAGGCTGTGGTGGGGTTCATGGAAAAGTGCATTGTATGTTCGTAGGTGAAGGCTGAGCACCATGTTTTGAGCGGTACATTGCAGCCTTTAGAAGTCCCTTATTGCAAGTGGGAAGACATATCAATGGATTTTGTCATGGGACTAACCAGGGTTCAAGGAGGCTGTGAGGATATCTGGGTGGTGGCAGATGGTCTAATACAATTAGCTCACTCCCTGGGAGTCAATGAGTTGAGTTCACTAGAGGCCGTAACACAGAGGTATGTGGACGAGGTGGTGAGGTTTCATGGAGTTCCTAGTTCCATAGTCTCAGATCGAGATTGATGATTTACCTCATGAGTCTGTAAAGGATTGTAACATTCTTTTGTCACCAAGCTACGCCTCAACACTTGTTTCCACCGTCAAAAAGGATGGGCAGACAGAGAGGACCATGAAGATGTTAGAGGACATGCTATTGGAATTTTTTCTAGACTTAGGTGGATCATGGGTGAGACACTTTCCACTAGTGGTGTTTACCTACAAAAATAGCTATCACTCTACCTTTGAAATGGCTCTATTCGAAGACTTGTATGGAAGACCGTGTCATTAACCTATGTGCTAGAAAGAGTTTGGGGTGGCAAGTGTTCTTGACCTAGAGGTGGTGCAGGTAAAAATTGTGAATGTTCAGCATGTGTGTGATAGGATGAAGGCATATCAGGACCGGTTGAAGTCATACACCGACCATAGGAGGAAGACATGGAGTGATTGGTGGGGGAACATGTGTTCTTAAATTTCTCTCCTCGGTGCGAGTGACAGAGGTTCAACAACAGGAGTATAATTTTCCCCAGGTTTTTTGGACCCTTCAAGGTGTTGCGGAATGTCTGCGTAGTGGCTTATCAGCTGGAGCTACCACTACCGCTACTGAGGGTTCACAACGTATTCCAAGTGTCTTAGCTCCACCAATATCTACATGATGATTCGCACATCCTCAACTGGGGTGATCTGGATATCGTGGACGATTCAACGTTCATGAAACAACCAGTGAGGATCGATGAACATTAGTAGAAGTTTCTTCATGGATGAACCATTCCCTTGGTTCATGTTCTATGGAGGAACACTGGCCTCAAAGAGAGTACTTGGGAGTGGGAGGCACATATGCGTGCCCAGTACCCATATCTGTTTTTATTTTTTTCCTGTTTTGTTTTGTACTTGTTTATGATGTAATGCTGGACCTTGTTAACTATAATATATGTTTTCGCCCTGTCATCTGGATGTGTGTGAAGAGAGTCTTGACTCTGTTGAGGGAAGGACATGATCCCTAGCTGATACGAATTAATGTGGGTGCGATTAAACCCGTGTGGGTGAGTGAGTGTCCCCCAAAGCGCATAGTATATTGACATGGGGGGTGGAACTCCCTAATTCATATATCTTAAGAGGTAGGCCTTTTATATTGTCTGGTTTCATGGGAAGAAGAGAGGTAGTGTATCAGTGGTTGTTCAGAAGATAGATGAGGGGGACGTTTTATTAGATATCGTGGTTGTTCCGGATATTTAACAACTCTAGGATGGTTTGTCTCTAAGAGGTATCTTACGAGGTGGTTATTCAAACCCCCCCTCTTTTCTTCAGGTTTATCCTAAATTCTTGAGGACGAGAATAGTTTGATGGGTATATGATGTAATTCCTCCGACCCTCATAGTCCTTTAATTTTCAAAATTATGGTGTTTGGAGTGTCCTGGGGACCATTGGTGACTCATTTAAGAGTTTTTCAAATTTTATGTTTGAGCATCGGTGGCACCAATGGGCATCGGTGGAACCGAAGAGCATTGGTGACACTAATGGTCGTTGTTGGAACCGTTGGGCATCAGTGAAATCAATTAGCATTAGTGGAATGGAGGGGATTTAGTGGCACCAAAGAGCATTGGTGGTGCCGATGTGTGTCGAGGGAACCGATGGGCCTCAGTGATGCCAATGGGCATCGATAGAATCGATCGACATTGGTGGCACCGAAGAGCGTCGATGGCCCTAATGAGTGTCGGTGCCACTGATGGGAGTCTGTGGCATCGTTGGGTTAGTGGCACAGATTTGTCATCCATATCACCAATCGACCTCAGTTCAAGGGCGATGGTTCTAGGGCGATGGTGCCTGGGTGATGGTGTCAGGGCCATGGTGTCTGGGCAACGGTGCTAGGGAAACGGTGTTAGGGAGACGGTGACTCACCTAACGGAGAGTCCTTAACTATTTTTTTAGGACCTTCCAGTTTCACCCCGGTAATGTATCTTTTGACTTAAATGGTTTTATTACCCTTTCCAAAGACATTTTAAGGTAGTAAAAGATTTTTTAAATCTCCAATGGTTGGGAGACCCTTGAGCTACCAAAACATGTGGCCTTTTCCCTCGGTGTCACACATTGTTGTGTTTTACAGTTTCACCCCACTACATGTTTCTCTCCTTTTTAAAGATATATATTACCCAACAACTAGTATCTCTACCTATTTGAGGAAAATTATTAAATAACAATTAATCCCAATGTGTGAAAAATCCAACCTTCATGGTCAAGCCACAATCTGACTTTTATGTACTTCAAAATCGTCTTCCTATTTTTAGGATCTGGCTTTTTTCTTAAGACAACATCATTTATATTTTTCCATTAGCCCTCTCTTAGTTCATTTAGAGTATTTATTATGGAGACAAATTGTGTGCCAATGCTGGAGCCTTTCCGGATCACCATTTTAGTCCTTGGAGATATTCTTCTACACGTGACGCATCTCCTGTTCTTGGCCCAAGAAGAGAATTATTTCTATCATTGATCATCCAGGCAGGGTCATCCTTAGTCTCTCTTTACTCTTTATCATGTGGTGTAGGTATGATAATGTTTCATCAGGGTGTGGATGCCGTCGAACCTTAACAAACATAATAAATGGTTTCTAAATAATGAAGGGGTGTGTTTGATGATGATGCTACTATACTTGTTTATTTTCGTTCTTCTGTTGTGAATTGTATGGGTCTATTCCAACATAAAATCATGGTCATTAGTCTTCCTTTCATGCACACTAATGATCATTTATTTCATTGTATAAACTTTTGATCGAATGAATATATCATGGAAACTAAATAATCATTGAAACTCAATTGATTTAATGGATTCCCAAAGAATAATAATCCTTGTGTGCTTACCCAGGTTAATGAAACGAAAGGAAGGAACTTGATCAATGGTGTAGTTAAATCCAAAAACGCTCTTCTCTTGTTCTTCTTGATGCTCGTGGGGGTGATGTGATCTGCTTCACGATTTTGGGGAGATGTGAAAGGGGATGTGATCCCCAGTTGTTCAGTTGTTGTTTTGTGGATTTGAGTTTGTGTGGGTCCGTATGTTGGGGCTTGGTTTTCTTCCTATACTTAGAGGGATCTCAAATATCGCTTTTATTGTTGTGACTTTGTAAGAGAATTGTGTTCGAATCCCTAAATTGTTGTTTGGCTATTTTTTTCTCCATTCTAGTTGTTGTCTTGGATTATGGATTTACCTATTAGTTTTCCTGTATGGAAGAAATTCTTGAATAGAATCACGTGAAAATGATAAGAGGAATGGGTGGTTCTCTAGATGTGGTTGTTGTGATTTTGTGCATGAATGAATAGTAATGAGGGTGTTTTTGTATGGCCTAGTTTTGGAACCCTTAAGTTTGGATGAGTCCTAGTTTACCTATACGTATAATTTTTTTGTGTGTTTTATATTCACACCCCACCCAAGTTGAGAACATTGTGCCAAACACCCCCATTTCACCGGGGAGAGTGTTTTTTCCAACATCCTATTGGGCGGCTGGTTATTAGCTCATTTCTGATCCCTCTCCCTAGTAGCCCAAGACTCTTCGGGCAAGATATGATGGCCTGAGGTCCATTTTTATACCACGACTCTTCGGGAAGGGTAAGTTGTAGTGGTTGGCCCAGGTGTGTCCGGGCATGCTAGTTTCCCAAGTGTCTGCAGGATGAGATCCATGGGTCTTAGGGCATGACGGTAGTTGTTATGGACTATGTGTCTGTGGGCATGGTTACATGTGGTTATGGTGGCCTAGGTGTCTGTGGGCGGGATACATGTTTTCGGTGGACAATAATCTTGTTGTTGGGGTGGCAGTGGGAGAGTAGTGAAAATGGCATGGGAGGTCTGACACATATGATGTCTTCAATAACCAGTGGAAAATTAGTTCGGGGTACCCAAATATCAATATTCTATTATTGTTACTTACCGGACAAGCATTATTTCAGGAGTGTGCCTTGGGGAGGCTAGGTGGATAGTTTTCTTTGCTAGGTGTTTTGGTTACCTCTATTTTTTCATGAGGAATTATAATTCTTCCCCACCTGTTCACGAGAAATTTTGGTTTTTTCCCAACTATCAATACATGTATACTTACCCTACATGTATAAAGCTGCTTTCCGGATTCATAGAGGACTTCGAGGACCGTGTCGGGCCATACTAGCTCGGACGTTGGGACAATCTATTTTTCCGTTTTATTTTATTTTGGTACTTTTTGCATTGGATTTTGTGTTTTTCTTTTTTTTTTACCATTTAATGTGCAAATTGGATTGGGTTTTGGATTTACTTTTACCTTAAGTTTTGGAGATGTTTGGGTTTTTCCCATTATATCTCCCAATCCTACTAAATAAAAATGCTATTTATTTCAATATTATGTGTGATTCTATACCCTTGGTTCTAGTCACCACTCTAGGGTCTATTAATGGCAGGACTTAGGGGGTCATTATCTCTCATTCAAGTTGAGGAAGGAAGGGTCTGGTAGTTTTCAGTCCCTTCCCCCATAATGGTGATGGTGGATCATGAGAAATACATATACTAATTTATAAAATAATTTGGAATTTCATTTACTAAATTTAAAGAAAATAAATGATAGTCTTACAAAAATAATTATTTTTAATATTTACTAGAAAAATAATATTTTCTGAAAGTCACAGAATATAACCATTAGTTAATTTTGATATGATGATTTAAAATATTTAATTAATTTTATCAAATAGATTTTATAAAATCCCTTTATATTAAGTATAATAATTTTTTTAATTATAAAAAACAAAATCTTTAATGGAGAAAAAATATTTTTGAATAAAATAATTACATTATTAATCATGATTAATTATTTACTAAGAATATATATATAAATTAATATCAAATAATAAATTTATATGTATATTTATTGAAGTATTTAATACTTTCTTATTTAATGAATAAACTATAAAGTTCATATTTAAAACAATGTTATTTCATGGTTCATTGAGGTCTGGTGTCACGTGCATTGTACACTATCAAAGAAAATAATTGTTGTCCATAAAGCATGCTTAAAATAGTTATTTATATAATTAATGATATCTAAAAGATTAAATTTATTTGAAAAAATTACATAAAATATGGGGGTGTTACATTCTACACCCCAATTAAATTTCAACATTAAACTTCATCAATTTTTCTACTAATAAATAATGATAAATTTTCCTCATTATATCCCCAGGTTCCGACATAGCATCCTATATCTTGTTGGTTTTCCACAAAATATTTACCAGATGAGTGGTCATGTTTCCTAGAACTTCCTAAATTTGATAAAAAATCTCTACCAGTTTTCCCCCATAAGAAATATCATTCTCCAAGGATACGACCTTTGAGTTCAGTACAGGTTATGGACTTTGTATATAATTACTCAGGAGTGATACGTGGAACACATCATCAACCTAAGATAGATTTTATGGAAGCTCCAAATAATAATATATTATCCTGATATGATCAAGTATTTCTGAAAGAAAAATTATACTTTGGGATTAAATTCCCCTTATTCCTTATATAATGAAATTATTAGTATGTTATTTTGTCCAAATTAAAATTGTATATCATATTTTTTTTATCAGTAAAAAATTTATATCAAATTTTATTTTTACTTATATATTGTTGCATATACCTAACCAGATCTTCCTTCTCATCAGTTTTATCAAGTTTGGATAGATATATTTCTTAAATTTCATTCTAGTACATTGGATTTCTACACTTCATTCCACAAAGTGGTTAATATAGTTCCATATGAATTCCCATTTGGAATCTATTATTATAAAAAATATCTATATGGGGATGGTGTTGATTTAAACAGCCATTGAAATATATTGAACATGATATCAAAATATTCGATAGGGTTTGAAAGAATAAATGTCTCTATGTAAGATTATATTAAGTTTTATGGATTCTTGTATTGGTTTAGAAGTTTGTTGTTGATCATATGTTCAATGTCTTAGACACCCATCATGTGTTTTTAAATGACATGAATTTATCATGATTAAGGATATCGTAGGAGACATTTATGATAACAAAACTCTTTGGTTTACATGGAGTAGTATTTTCCATGGTTTAGAATTTAATTATTATGTTAAGGCATTGAGATGGATAATAAGCTTGTTCCCTACACATAAGACAATGATATCTTAGACTATTTTCACTCAATGACTTTATTTTCTAAAAATATAACATATTTCCCTCAATTTTAGATATTCTCCTAGGTTCTTTTTACCACCTTCTTGACATGTTGGAAGCTGAATATTTTTTTATTTGTTTGTTACCAAATGAAATTTTAAAAATGCTCATCTTCCACTTATTTAAAGCTTTAATAATATCACCAAAATTTATATCTTTACTCATATATCAAGATATATGATAAGGAATAATCACAATATCTATATCTCTAGTCATCAACCAAATTGGTTTATCATAGTTACCGAATTGTGTCTTTGAATTAGTGTTAACATTATTCCTTCTGTTTCTAGCCATTGACTAAAACAAAAACAAATATTGTGAGAAACACTAATCATAATGGAAGACCACATATTCTAAAGAATTATTTTGTAGTTAAAAATCAAGACACATTCATTAAAATTAATGAATCAATCAGTTTAACATAAGTAATAAATAATCATCATCAATTAAAATTATTAATGATGGTTCATATTTTATTTTCAAATTTCTAAATATCTCATGGTATTGACAAACCAGGTGTTTAACAAGGCCCATTATCATAAACTAGGTGATGAGTAAGTCCAACTCAATGTGTGATTTTCGATGTTATTACCCAAATCTACTTCTATATCATAGCCGCATCTACTTGTAGTATCCAAAAAAGGATATGATTTAAAGGAAACCACATTCTCTATCCTTTAAAAACAAAATTATGATACATTTTCCTATACGTTGAATCATCCATAGATATATCCTTAGTCATGTCACTGGATTTATAACTAGAAATATTCTTAGGGATCTCACTAATGTTTTCTCATCCAATTTTCCAAAGTATAACTAATCCTATAATTATATACCAAATGTATAAACATGGGATTTTGATACATGGATTTTACGTCTTTTTATATAAATATTTAATAGATGACATGAAAAAATACTAGAGTAATATAATATTTTAGTGTCTTTAAAGACTATTCAAATTTGGTGAAAGATCATAAATGTATCCCGAAAATATCTTCCCCTTTAAAACTCTTCAAAACAAATTCCAAAATTATAAAAGTTTTCATTACATGGGGAAAGGAAACATAAGAAATGGTGAGATTTTATTCAAAATAATGGTAAACAAGGGAGATACATAAGCATAACATGATAATAATAGTATGAGAATATGATTATAACATTTGAAAACAATACCATTCATGTCAAATATCATAATATTGATTCATGGAATAATGATTTGTCATTCTTATGTCATGAATCATAAGAGAATTAAAAAACATAATCCATGAGAGCCTAAAAATGGAATAATACATAGATTTTTTGAATATACATAATCTTAAAAAATATTATGAAAATTTTACCAACCGACATTTTAATAACATTATAGTATTTGTATAAATACCTGTGTACCTTCATTGGGTCTTGGGATTACCTCTAATGTACCATCTTTTGGTATTGGGAAATCCTCTCATGTACCCTCTTTTGGGCATGGGATAAACTCCCATGTACTATTTGAGATTATATAAAATTATTCATTACCATAATTTTTTTTGGGAGATATAGGTCTCACCCAAAAAAGAATGAAATTCATAATTATGTGTTCCAAAAGATTATAAAACATCCATCATATCATAACCCATGAAATTAAAGGTATTTCATAAATAGTTCATCATATCAAAACATATGTAAATTATATAAGTTTCATAATAACTTCCTAATTTCATCATAGAATAACCCATAGAAAAAGAAAAAGGTTTCATAATTATTTCCTCAGGGTATAAACCATTGGAAAATAAGCCAGTTTCGTAAGAATTTCCTCATGGTATAAACTGTGGAAGTGAGAATCGTTTTATAAACATCATACCATCATAAATACATACCATTCAGAGAAATAATAATATTTTTTTCTTGGATCATATACCTTGTAAATCATATGAAATGCAAAAGGTTTTCATCTAAATGGAAAATGGAATTTAAAATAAATAACTAGGAATATTTCATGATGAAAATGAATATTTTTGTGAAAATAACATTTGAAACAGATAAAGGAATATTTGAAAAATCATTTAAAATATTTATTTAGAAAAATATCATATTTTGATTTGAATTTTCGTTCCAAGAAATAAACCCTCTTTAATATCATTATTTTAAAGGAAAATGTGATAACATTCATATAATTATTCAAATCCATTATTGGAAATTATTTTAGTGAATTATGTTTATGTAACACATGTAAAAATGAAAATTCCTCTCAAAATTTTATTAAAATCCAAACAATAATTCTTCGGAAAAAGACATGAAGATTCATTTTATTTTTTTAAAAGGAAAAACATGGATAAAAATTCATTTAATAAATATTTTGTTTAATTATAAGAGGTTTTTTTGGAAGCATTTTTAGAAAACATGGTTGGGAAAGAAAATGGACTTTCGACCAAAGAGATAAATAAACTCGATTTTTTTAAGTACACTTTATTAATTAGTACATGTACCAAATAGTAGTAAAATGGTACCATTGCTTGAATGTACAATGAATTAATATATTCTATGAATATTCATTGAAATTGTTGAGAGTTAGATCACTATTTTTCATCATTAGAGGCATAATAATTAATAATCATTATAAAAGATAAGATTATAACCTAAAACCCTTACCACTATGGTAACATTGAACCATATTTCCCATGAATGAATAAAATTAAATGAAACATTAAAATATAATTATGATAAATAAATGTCAAGACCCGACCGTACCCGGGCTCGAGCCACAACTACCCTATGCCCGCCTCCACAGGCCAGGGGCTGGCGACCAGCACCGAAGGCACAATAACTCGGGGAGGCCTTTGTCTAAGTACAAGTACACACGCACGCAGCACACATAATGCAGAAGCGCAGAGTAAAAGAGAAAAGACAAGTAAAGAAAAGGGAAACTCCTATAAATAAACCACAATTGTGCATCGACCTCTAAACAGTACAAATTACAAGCTGAAGGTAAACTGAAAAGAAAAGGGGAAAAACACACGCCCAACCAAAAAGTGCCACAACCCGGAAACAGGTAAAACAACAGTAAAAAATAGGGAGAGTACCACACCTGGAACCCGACTACAACCACTGCACGTGGTCCAAGTTCCCTAACTCTCAAGATCCTCTAAAGTCACGACCAACCTATCCGTCATCTGCAAGGGCACCCCAAGTGCGGGCAAAGCCCAAGTAGGGGTGAGTATAAAAATATTTAGTAGGATACCCCGAAGGATCGAGGGAGAAACAAAGGAGGTACCGAAGGGTGAGCGGTAGATCAAAAAGGAAAAGTAAAGGAGTATAACCGAGAGTACAGTAAAGAGTAGAGTAAAGAGTCCAGCTCATCTCAACAAGAGGAAGGAAGTAGACTCGTCCAGACACAAGGAGCTAGAAAAGGTGAGAAGATGAACTTCCCGTCGAGTCTTCGCTACCTATAGCAGGAGAGTAGACTCATCCAACCATGATAAACTTGACACGGAAAGCACGTGGCATACCCCGCATGTCTTCGCCTCACCTAGAAGGAGAGTAACCAAACCCATGAAGTGGGTACCAGAATGAGGTATATACATATTCTTATTCTCAAACAAGAAGCCCAAATAAGAACGTAATGGGATCTCCATCCCGTAGATCAGCCCAAGAAAGTGAGTCGCCATCATTCCCAAAAGCAAACACCATAGATGCCCTTCATCCTGCACGTCTGCCCCGAAATACAAGTCAAAGGGATCAAACCACCACACCTCGACACTATCGGCTTTGGGTGGCACTAACTTTCCCCCAAGATTTTAGGTCGCATCACAAGGATGCGTCTCGATTGGGGAAAAGATCCTCGTACTTGAGAGTTATGAGGGAACGTCAAACCACAACTCATCACTGCCCCGTAGTCGAGAGGTCTCCTCAAAGTCAACAGGTGACCCCCTGCCTAGCCCCACTGGAGGGATCCTGGAAGTCGATGGGTTCCCACTATAGGGAGACCTGGCAAGAGTCGATGGGTGCCACACTGCCCAGTCCCGTAACAGGGTAATCCACTAGAGGGTGACTCGGTTAAAGTTGGCGAAGGGACCACTGCCCAGCCCAGCTGGAGGTAACCCAGCATAGGGGACCACTTCCCAGCCCAGCTGGAGGTAAGCCCAGCATTAGGGACCACTGCCCAACCCAGCTGGAGGTAACCCGGCATCAGGGACCACTGCCCAGCCCAGATGGTTGTAAGCTCGACATCAGGGAACACTACCTAGCCCAGCTGGAGGTAAACCCGAAACTGCTCTGGCCATCCCGGCTAGATGGTACTACTCGGTGAACACTATTGTACTGGCCATCCCTGCTGGATGGTAACCCACCGGCGGGCCCTGCTTGAACAACTTCAGCCCTGCTGGAAACAATCTCTTGGGTAGAGGATCGGTGCCCGCGTAATGTGTTGGTCACACAAAATTCACACGAACTCTACCAAGGTTCACGAAGGAATGAGAGAAACTCCCCAGGTCTCTCAGGGCGGTCATGCTCCAATCCGCTGAGTCACTATCAAAACAGACTGAGACAACTCATCCCAGAAAGATGGGAAAAACATCCACACTGTACGAAAACCAATAGTTGCAAACGGTGCCGCAGTCCGGCGAAAGGGCACGGTACTGAAACCCCTCACGACCGAAGAAACAAAGTAACCCTCTACATCGCAAGAGGTCAAAATTACGTAAATCATAGCATGACATGCACATGGTGCCAACAAAATGGGTGGCCCCAAGTCAATCCTAGCCAAGCGCAAAAACATTATCAGGTACCAATATCCACATGTACTTTCCAGCGTTCCCGTATACTTCCAGAGTATACCACATTCCAGCCCAAAGGCTATCGTGCACATGACACCCAACATCAGCGCGAAGGCGTAATGTAAAAACTCCAACCATCCACCTCAACGGCTGAGGCACAGCCAACCACATCTCTTCAAGCATTTACATCACACACAAGAGAGTGCACGTGATCACACGCCAAGGGTCCGCTACAAACACGGCAGAAGAACCGCCACAGGGGCACCGTACCATTTCCCCATTTAATAAGATTGTGTATAAGGATCTGCTCGCCTGAACAGATTACACTGTTGTAATCCTCACAGAAAAACATGCGAGATCGACTACATACTCACCTCAAACGGATATCCGACGAAAAAGTCACCAACACCGCCTCACGCCCGAACGACGTCGTGTGATCCCAAGCCTTTGCCCTGAAAACAGTCATGTGCATCGCACCATTGCGACCCCTACGAAAAAACATGTCAAAAGGACTACTCACTTGAGTGGAACATATATCCGGAGAAAAAGATACATTCTGGCACACCGCACATGAGCGGTTCTACGTGGGACCCACATCCTGGTCCTGAAACTCAACGGACGGATCACACCATTGTGATCCTCTCGAAAAAGTACACAAGATAGACTATTCACATGTCCAAAACGGTCACCCAGTGAAAAATTCGGAAATCACCTTCAACTCTGGAAATGGCCCTCGCGGGGCCCACACCATCATGCAGAATTACAGTGGGTGGATTGCGCCATTGCAATTCCCTCAGAAAAACACCCCAAAACGACTTCACATACGCCTCAAACCGACGTCCGATGAAAAAGTTACAAAACGCTGCTCACAGCTTAAAAGACGGGTCGTGGGGCCCATGCCTCAACCCCAGTTTCGGGGTCCAGACCCATAATGGAAAACTCGGCCTCGGCACCAGGGTCCCAACGCCACTTACGCCGCTCAAATCGGAAGTCGGATGCGTCTGTACCGTCAAAAACAAGAATCCCCGAAAAAACGTCAAATCACATAATGACGCGTCATGCCTCTAAGGTCCCTCGTTTCACGAATTACTAATTCTCGAAACCATCTCAAAAAGTCCGCATTGACGCGAGGTCCACGCTGCCGCTGACGGCACGCAAAACAGATGCACGTTGCTCAGGATACGGGCGTCTGAAGTTGGCGGGGGAAAACCCCTTGGGCCGGACCGCACCAGACGGCCCACTAAGCCCGCGGCCCAGCCGCACAGCTGGCCCGCGACCCAGTCATGGGTCCGGTCCACTCTGCCAAGGCCCGCTGCCACCGACCGGCCGATAGGGCCGGTCCTTCCACGTCGAGACCCGCCTATGGCAGGTCTTGGTCTACACTGCGGGGTCGTGACGCGACCCCGGTCCTCCCGAGCGTAGCCGAACCCCAGCGCCCACGGCCGCTCGCCGTCGACCCCAGCACCCGCGGCCTACCTCCTCTGCGGTGTCCCCTGCTATTGCCGCGAGCCCCGGCCGCCTGAAGCCCGACCGACTCTGCCTCGCGCCTCTTCCTGGCGCCGCTCGCAGTCCGTGATCCCTAGCCGACACCGAAGCCCCCGACCGCCCTCACTCGCCCGTGCCTTTCTGCGCCCAGCTAATGCCCGTGCACACCACCGCCTTGGCCTGCCGCCTCCCCGGACTACCAGAAACCCGCCGAAAAACCACGAAACCCCCAAACTTCGACGAACCGTTGCAGCCTCCTCCGAATTAGGATTTCAATTCCGAAGAGTGCAATGGAAATCCCATAAAACTTACCACACATACATGGGCTTAGATTTTACGATCAAAAAATAATAGACACATATAATTGAGCTTGAAGTAAGGTTCGGAAATTAAAATGCAAACCAAAACCTCCTACCTCTTGGGCTTCGCATGACGCTTCCCTCCGCGCCTCGCTGGATCTGCCGCGCCTCACCGGAGTAGGTGGAGGAGATGAGGACTCCTTGATTGAACTCCTTCCGCCAGGAGGTGCCAAAGGAAGGGGAGGAGGAGAGGGTTTGTTTAAATAGAGAATTTAATTAATAAAAATTTAATTAATTTAATCCCTAAAATTTAACCCGCATCTGAAACTGTCGACGTGGTCGAGGTTATGCCTCCCCTAGGGTAAAAACCACCTCATGAGCACAACGATAGTCTTGGAATTTGATTCCGAGCTTCCGTTTCAATGTTATAAAACTGAACGCCTAAACCCGCCAAATTACGAAAACGCCCCTGGGGCCATTTTTCATAGATGGCCCGCTCCCGAAAAACTTATACCCCTCCTAGGGTAAACGACACATTCTGAACTTTTCCAATCCGAGCCACCATTTACGAGACACTTGAGTTAAGCCGTTAAACGAATAAATTAATTATTTAATTTATCTGTTCCTTGCTCTGAAAGCAAGCGAGGGGTCCAAACGTCCCGCGCGGACATGTTTTATGTCTTTTTTAGGGTAAAACCCCCATTATAGACCCATCTGCACACTCATATCTCTGATCCGGATCACCGTTTAAAAGTTCTCTCATTTAGTTGGCATTTCTAGTGTGAATGCACTGAAAATTTATTTCCGGCCACACTGGGGCTCAGAATCGCACGCCGTCTGAAGGCACTACTCTAGAATATAATCAAAAATATTCCAAAAGATTTCGCAGAAAAAACCGGGTTCTTACATCATTCCATCCTTCAAGATTTTCGTCCTCGAAAAGAAAAACTAGGGAACAACTCAAGGTACTAAGCCCGCACCTGTCTCTTTCGTACCCAGAAGAACTCTTGAACAGTCCCGCGTCACTGCTCACAGAACAAAGGATTTGATCTGTTCATGCAAGTTCGGCCCTTTACGATGTCATGCAGAGAATCATGAACACTTCTCTTTAGGTAAACCACGCGTGAGACATCGTGCACCCACACCAAACTTTGAGGTTAGGGCAAGGCGGTAGGGAACCTCGCCATCCCTTCGCACAGTCTTAAATGGCCCAAAGGCTCTCAGGGGTAGCTCACCTCCCCAAACGAACCACTACGTTGCACGCTGCGACTGGAATCACCGCCCACACCAGGAACAAGGCCCGGTGATTCCCTCATTCAGAACATCCATATGGTGAAACACCAAAGGATATCTAGTCACGCAAAATTTCACAGTCAATGTACCACAACCAAGACTCTCTTACATGCTCGGAAGGCGAAGGAGTCGACACCATCGACTAGAGAAAAAGGTCTCACACATTTTTCCTTACCAACACAGGGTTACACCGACGCCCCACGCCATCCTAGTAGCAACCCAAGCAAGGAGCAGGGTGAAAAATCATTTCACACACAGAGTCTAATAATTCTGCTACAAAAAGTAGAAGTGTTGTAGAGAGTACCTCTCATCACCTCATGCTTTGTATGATCATAGATATTCAAGGCTCGCGACTGTCCGTGGTCCCAAATTTCATCTCCTGGAGCCTGACGTGGACCACCTAGTGGTTATGGGAAGACCTCGTGAAGCCATCCCCCACTAATAGCTCCTCCCACTCCTCTTCTAGAACCACCTTTCTGGGTACTACTCTGATCATGGCGCTGCCTCCGTCGTGGTGGTGCACCTGCTGCCTGCCCGAAGCTCTCTGTATGCCTTGTTGGGCAGTCCCATGCCAGGTGACCTTGCCCATCGCAAGCATAGCACTATCTCTCTTGGCTTCACTGGTGACCTCTGATGCCACTGTGGTGTATGACCACACCCCTGTGTCCGGTTGTCAGAAATACACTTGCGTCGAGGTCCTGCTTGCCGATGCCCGCTAGCTGCAACAGATGTCTCGGTTCCAACGTGCCTGCTGCCACCACCAACTCTAGAAGGTGACAAGAAGCTCTCTGTCACCAGCGCCTGCTCTAGCACCCCTAAATATGTGGAAATGCCCAAGGTTACTATGACAGATCGAATATCCCGGTGGAGACCCTGCTCAAACTTCCATGCTCAGAAGTTGCCGTCATGGACCAAGTCCGGGTAAAATCATGCACAGTCTTCAAAACTAGTAGCTTACTCAACCACTGTTATCCCTCCCCGGTGAAACTGCAGGAGCTCCTGAATCTGAACGGAGTGCATGAAGGAGGGGAAATACTCCTCACGGAAAAAATACTAAAAGTCACTCCACGAACGTGATGACTCGTCAAGAAACTGAGTCACCAGACTCCACCAACACCGAGATGCTCCACGAAAATGGTTGGCTGCCAAAGCCACTCTCTGATCTGTCACCATATTCACAAGCTTTAAAAGGCAACCCACTATCTCTAGAAAAACCTCTACTTCCTGATGGTCTAGCTCACCACTAAACCTCAGTGGTCTCTGCCGCTAGAACTCACAGAGCGCGCTCAACCTACGCTCAAGCTCAGCCTGCTCTGCTGAAGCTGTCTGATGCTCAACAGGTGGGGGTGATGCTACCCCCCCCCCCCATGGAGAAAGGGGCTCGCATGATGGGTCCTGGACTGAGGGCTCGTAGCTCACAGGGTCGTCGTCATGAACCAAAGCCGGTATCATGGCTGGCTGTCTTCGTAGAGACATCCTGAATATTATCCAGAAGTGTCGTAGTCAGATGAGCATATATGTATATACCAATAAAAAAGATGGGGAGCTGACTCAAGAAGGATAGTCAAAGACTCAATACTATGTGATGCACAGACCAATTTTCCCTGCAACAAGTGTCTCAACATGTCGAGTCGACAGGCGGGTTATCAGTGTCCTGGTGAATGGATACATCGACCGCCGCACTATAACTGGACTCCTTGGCCTGAGAACCGCTCTCGAGACACGTTAACACTATTTACCTAAATCCCAACCAATTCCTTTTATTTTAGTGACATCCAAACAACGTACCAAGGAATGAACTTCCCTATGATACCCCTTTTTCACGACCTGAACCTACCCGGGCTCGAGCTGAAACTAACCCAAGCCCGCCTCCATAGGCCAGGGGCTGGCGGCCAGGGCCGAAGTCACAATAACTCGAGGAGGCCTTTGTCTATGTACTTGTACACATGCACACATCACACTCAATGCAGAAGCGCAGAGTAAAAGAGAATATACAAGTAAAGAAAAGGGTAACTGCTATAAATAAACCACAAATGTGCATTGACGTCAAAACAGTACAAAGTACAAGCTGAAGGTAAACTGAAAAGAAAAGGTGCAAAACACGCACCCAACAAAAAAGTGCCACAACCCGAAAACATGTAAAACAATAGTAAATAGCTGGGAGATTCCCACACCTGGACCCGACTACGACCACCGCATGCGGTCCAAGATCCCGAACTCCCAATCTCCACTGATGTCACGACCAACCTGTCTGTCGTCTGCAAGGGCACACCAAGTGCGGGGAAAGCCCAAGCAGGGGTGAGTATAAAAATACTCAGTAGGATACCCCGAAGGCTTGAGGAAGCAACAATGGAGGTACCAAATGGTGAGTGGTAGATCGAACAGGAAAAGTAAAGGAGTACAACCGAGAGTGCAGTAAAGAGTACAGTAAAGAGTCCAGCACAACCCAATAAGAGGAAAGAGGTAGACTCGTCCAAACAAAATGAGATGGAAACGGTGAGAGGATGAACTTCCCACCGAGTCTTCGCTACCTATAGCAGGAGAGTATACTTTTCCTACCACGAGAAGCTTTACACGGAAAGCACGTGGCATACCCCGCGCGTCTTCGACTCACCTAGAAGGAGAGTAACCAAATCCAAGAAGTGGGTACCGGAACAAGGTATATATATATTCATATGTTCAAACAAGAAGCCCAAACAAGATCATAAGGGGATCTCCATCCTGTATCTCAGCCCAAGAAAGGGAGTCTCAATCATTACCAGAAGAAAACACTGTCGATGCCCAGCATCCCGCACGTCTTCCCTGAACTACAAGTCAAGGGGCTCAAATCAACGCACCTTGACACTATCCGCTTTGGGCGACACTACCCACACAGTTTTAGGTTGCGTCACAAGGACACATCTCGGTGGGGGAAAAGCTCCTCGTATTTGAGAGTTTTTAGGGAACGTCAATCCAAAACTCGTCACTGCCCCACTGTCGAGAGGTCTTCTCAATGACGACAGTCGACCCCCTTCCCAACCCGCTGGAGGGTCCCTGGAAGTCGACGGGTACCCACTATAGGGAGACCCGACAAGAGTCGATAGGTTCCACACTGCCCAGTCCCGTAACAGGGTAATATACTAGAGGTAGACCCTGCTAAAGTAGGCGATGAGACCACTTCCCAACCCAGCTCGAGGTAACCTGGCATCGGGGACCACTGCCCAGCACACCTGGAGGTAAGCCCCGGCATCGAGGACCACTGCCCAGCCCAGTTGGAGGTAAGCCCGGCATCGGGGACCACTGCCCAGCCTAGCTGGAGGTAAGTCTGGCATCGGGGACCACTGCCCAGCCCAGCTGGAGGTAAGCCCGACTTTGGGGACCACATCCCATCCCAACTAGAGGTAAATCCAGAACATATCTGGCCATCCCTGGTGGATGGTACTGCTCAGTGAACACTTCTATACTGGCCATCCCTGCTGGATGGTAACCCACTAGCGATCCCTACTCGAAAAAACTTAGGTCGGATGGAAACAAATTCATGGGTAGAGGATCGGTGCCCGCGTAAAGTGTTGGTCACACCAAATCCACAAGAACTCTACCAGGGGTCACGAAGGAACGGGAGAAACTCCCCAGACCTCTCAGGGCGATCATGCTACAATCCGTTGAGTCACCGTCGAAGTGGTCCGAGAAAACTCATACCAGAAGGTGGGGAAAACACCCACGCTATACGAACACTCGTAGTCGCAAAAGGTGCCGTAGTTCGGAAAAAGGGCACGGTACTGAAACCCCTCACGACCGAAGAAACAGAGGAACCCTCTACGTCGCAAGAGGTCAAAAGTACGTTAAGCAGAGCACAACACGCACATGGGGCCCACACGAAGTGTGGTCCCAAGTCAACCCTAGCCAAGAGCACAAACATTCTCAGGTACCAACATCCACATGTACCTCCCAGCGTTTCTGTATAATCCCAGAGTATACCAGGTTCCTGCCCAAAGGCTATCGTGCACATGGCACCCAACTTCAGCGCGAAGGCGTAACGTAACAACTCCAACCGGCCACCTCAAAAGATGAGGCACAACCAACCACATCTCTTCAAGCATTTACATCACTCACACGGGAGTGGACGGGATCACATGCCAAGGGTCCTCTACAAACATAGTAGAAGAACCGCCACCGGGGCCCCTTCACATTTCCCCATTTAATAAGATTGCATATGAGCCTCTGCTTGCCTAAATAGATTACATCATTGTAATCCTCATAGAAAAACACGCGAGATCGACAACTTACTCGCCTCAAATGGATATCTGACAAAAAAGTCACCAACACCGCCTCACACCCAAACGATGTCTCGTGATCCCGAGCCACGCCCTAGAAAATAGTTGGGCGCGTCACATCATTGTGATCCCCTCGAAAAAACACGTCAAAAGGACTACTCACTTTAATGGAATGGATATGTAGAGAAAAACATGCATTCCGGTGCACCGCACATGAGTGGTCCTATGTGGGAACCGCATCCCAGTCGCGAAACTCAATGGACGGATCGTACCGTTGCAATCCTCTCTAAAAGTTACACAAGATGGACTATTCATTGGTCCAAAACGTTCACCCAGTGAAGAAGTCATTAATCACCCTCAACTCCCGAAACGACCCTCGCAGGGCCCGCACCATCGTGCAGAATTAAAGCGGGAAGATTGCGCCATTGAAATGCCCTCGGAAAAACACCCCGAAATGACTGCTCGTACGCCTCAAACGGATGTCCGATGAAAAAGTTACAAAACGCTGCAGACAGCTTAAAAGACGGGTCGTGGCTCCCATGCCTCAACTCCGGTTTCAGGGCCCGACACCAAAATGAAAAACTCCACCATGGAAGCAGGGTCCCAACGCCATTGAGGGTACTCAATCGGACGTCGGATGCGTTCGCACCGTCCAAAACAAGAATCCCTGAAAAAATGTCAATTCACTTAAAGATGTGTCATTCCTCCGAGGCCCCTCGTTTCTGGAATTAAAATTTCTCAAAACCATCTAAAAAATTCTGCATTGATGCGAGGTCCGCTCTTCCGCTGACGGCACGCAAAACAGACGTTCTTAGCTCATGATACGGGCATCCGAAGTTGGAGGGGGAAAAACCCATTGTGCCGGACCGGCCCGGTCCGGCCGGTACACCCCGCCCGGGCCGGCCCACACGGGCTGGCCCAATGAGCCTGTGGCCCAGTCGCACGGCTGGCCCGCGAACCAGTAATGGGTCCGGTCCACTCCGCTGCGGCCCGTTGGCCGCGGCCCGCTTCCAGCGACCGACCGACATGGCCGGTCCTTTCATGCGGAGACCGGCCTATAGCGGGTCTTAGTCTCCACCACGGGGTCACGACGTGACCCCAGTCCTCCCAAGTGCCACCAAACCCCAGTGCCTGTGGCCGCTCGCCGTCGCGCCCAGTGCCTGCGGCTGACCTCCTCTGCGGTGTCCCCTGCTGTCGCCGCGAGCCCCGGCCGCCTGAAGCCCGGCCGACTCCGCCTCGCGCCGCTCACCGTCCGCGAGCCCCGGCCAACAACGAAGCCCCCGGCCGCCCTCGCTCGCCCGCGCCTTGCTGTGCCTGGCCGAAGCCCCTGCGCACTGCCGCCTTGGCCTGCCTCTTCCCTGGACTTCGAGAAACCCGCCGGAAAACTACGAAACCCACAAACTTCAATGAACCGTTGTAGCCTCCTCCAAATTCAGATATCAATTTCGAAGAGTGCGATGGAATGCTCATAATGCGTACAATGAATACATGGGCTTTGAATCAACGAACAAACAACAATAGATGCATATAATTGAGCTTTACGGAAGGTTCAGAAATTAAAACTTAAACCAAAACCTCCTACTTCTTGGGCTTCGCCCGATGCTTCCCGTCGCGCCTCACTGGATCTGCCACACCTCACCGGAGTTGGTGGAGGAGAGGAGGACTCCTTGATTAAACTCCTTATACCAGGAGGTTCCAAAGGAAGGGGAGGAGGAGAGGGATTTTTTAAATAGAGAATTAAATTAATAAAAATTTAATTAATTTAATCCCTAAATTTTAACCTGCATCCGAAACTCTCGGCGGGGTCGAGGTTAAGCATCCTCTTGGGTATAAAACACATCCTGAGCACAATGGTAGTCTTGGAATTTGATTCTGATCTTCCGTTTGAATGTTATATGACTGAATGCCCAAAGCCGCCAATTTACGAAAATTCCCATGGGGCCATTTTTCATAGACGGCCCGCGCCCGCAAAACATAAACCCCTCCTAGGGTAAACGGCACATTCCAAAATCAACGGTGCCCTCAGTTTTCCAATCTGAGCCACCGTTTAAGAGATACTTGAGTTAATCCATTAAAAGAATAAATTAATTATTTAATTTATCCGTTCCTTGCTCTGAAAGCGAGCGAGTGGTCCAAACGTCCCGCGCTAACATGTTTTATGTCATTCCTAGGGTAAACATCCTATTATGAACCCATCCGTACACATGGATCTTTGATCTGGATAACATTTTAGGATTTATACCATTTATTTTTCATTTCCAATGTGAATGCACTGAAAATTTAATTTCCGGCCACATCGGGGCTCGGAATCGCACGCCGTCTGAAGGCGCTGCTCTGGAATATCATCAAGAATATTCCTAAGTCTTTCGTAGAAAAAACCGGGTTCTTAAAATAAATTATTTTTATTTCTATGTCATGTGGGATTTATATACACCTTGTAGTAGAATATAGGTTCGTAACATAACTTATGTATCATGATAGAAAAATTGATAAAATAATCCCTTACCGCTTTGGTAACATTGAAATGGTAAACACTATGAAATAGAACGCGTCAATTGGATATGTAAATATCCATAAATTTAATGATAATGATCATAATAATGGAATCATGAGGTGAATATGGAAAGTGTCTCCTAGAAAAATAAAATTGATACTGAAATCCCTTACCGTAAGTCTAGAATTTCATTGCACACAATCCGAACTCCTATATAATAAATATATTGTTATTATACATATATTAATAAACCATATTCATATATATCATAACACATATAATTTTATTATGACCTTAAATAACCTTTTTATTAAAAATTCATGTATATGTCACATTTTTGGGCAATAACTGCTTTTCTATACATATTTGACTTTTTATTTTTGGTCCTCTTACCTATATCATGTTTTAAAAATTTATATAATTTAGTAATGATATAAACATAATATATATTCTTTATAAATTTATTTATGTTAATCTATGAAATTTATTGATAGAAAATGGAATACACCGTTCATGGAGTTGGTTGGTCATACGTACGCATGAATGTTGTATCCATTTCCTTGACGAATTTAAAGAAAGTTTGGTGAATTAGATTTTATTATTACATAATTTTTTATTTCATAAATATAACATATTTTTATTAAACCCATCTTTATTAAGTTATATTTAATGTTTGATTATATCATATCACTTTGTGAGGCAACAGTCTATTGTAAACACAATTGACATTATTATATTCCCAAAGAATATAGTATAAGATGGTATATATAAAAACCCTATCTATCAAAAATTAACATTACATAACTTTTTGAGGAATTCCAAAAACATTAAATAAAAATATTCCCAAAGATCATACTAGTATAGTCCCTTTGGAAACACATAAACATATACACTAATACATAATTGAGCTACATCATCCCCCACTAGGTTATTGAGGACTAGAACCCTTCTTAGACACATCAAACATAATACACATCTTCATGACTTGGGGGATAGAAACACAAAAAATTTTTATAGTAGATGCAAAAAAAGATTAAAAAGGGAGATATATATATATATATATATATATATATATATATAATCATACTCCTGAGTATAAGGGGATGAGAACACGATCGTGAAAATAGACGATTATAACCTTCATATCAAATATCACAAACATGAATCATGGAATAAATATAGGTAGACCATGATACATGATTCATAGATAAATATAGAAAATAAGGTGTGAAATCATAACATAGTAACAAAACATTTATTTTTTGTACACACATAAGAAAATAAAATGATTTACAGAGAAGTCAAGGCATTGCTTACAAGGCCAACTTGGTGGAATATTTCCTTTACTAAACTGGGTTCAAAACCCATTTCAACCTTGAATTACTTAACCACGTTCACTACTCATTCCATCCATGTATTACTAAACTAATTTCATTTCTTTTTCTAGACATGTAATACTGAATTGAGTTCATTTCTCATTTGATACATATTTATCTCATGAGATATAGATCATCAATCAATACATTGGAGGGAGATATAGGTCCTACCCATTTCATAAAGAAATCATACATACATATTCTAAAAGATCATTTGAATTCATATCCTAACCCATGAAATGAAATGGGTATCATAAACATGTTTTAATATAATAACTTTTGGAAAATGATAGGATTAAAAATAATTTATTCAAAATAATAACCCATGACAGAAAAATGGATTTCATAAACATATAACCCTTAAATGGGAAATGAATTTCATAAAAATATAGCCCATTAATATAAAATTAATTTCATAAACATATAACCCATTAATCTAAAATTAATTTCATAAACAAATAACCCATGAATGAGAAACATATTTCATAAACATATTACCAGTGAATGTGAAATGGGTTTCACAAAGACCATGACAACAATCATAACCCATTCAGAGAATGAATAGGAATGGAACATGTAGATCATTTCCTAGAAAGGCATGAGTTACATCAATTGATGTTATCATATATAGAACATAATTTTGAAATACCATTCAAAAATGTTTCTTAAGAAAATATTTATTCTTTTTTGAAAAATAATTTTTAGTACATAAATCCATTTGAAAATAATTATATTATAAAATACATTGAAAACTTTAAATAAGACTTGAAATCATTTGGAAATAATTTTTTCCTTGAAAAATTATAAAACAAACTCAAAAATAATTTGAAAATATTTTTCCATGAAAAAATATGAAAAAAGATTAAAACATTTTAAAAATCATTTTATTTGAAAACAATTTGAAAATATATAATTAAATTTTCAACATGTTTTGAAAACCATTTCATTGAAAATAATATTAAAAAATATTTTTAAAATTTATTCTTTTGAACAAGAATTATAAGATTTATGGTAATTCCAGTAGGTAAATTAATACATGTCGTATGGGATAAAAAGAACACTCCATTTTCATGGTAAAAATGGTTGAAAACATACTTGTTAATAAATTAAAAAGATGATTCAGTTGAAAAAAGTGGTAAAATTTAAAATAGAAAATTTTTATTATTATTATTATAGAGTAATAGTATAATATTATTATAATCCCTTATTAGAAAATAGGGTTTTGATAGAAAACATATTTCTGATTAGAGCGAAGGTAATATCGTGCTTTCTTATAAATAGATCACTAATTATCATATATACAAAAGAGTGGAATAATGGTACCAATACGTGAATATATCATGAATATACATATTATATGAAAAGTAATTAATTTTCTAAGGATATGGATTATAATATTTCATTAGATGAATCATAAACATAAACAATCTCGATAAGTGATGAGATAGTTTCTATAAAATCTTACCACTAGGTAAATTTGAACCATACCCCCCATGCAATAAAATAAATTAAAATTATTTTTAAAATATCATGAATGGAATTTGGTTCATTATATAACATGTAAATGGATGTATATACACCTAAAATAAAATTATAGGTGCCTAAAAAGGCATGTGCCTCAAAGGAAGTAAACTAAGACAAAACTAACTTACAGATTTGGTAACATTTGAAACATAAAACACTTGAATATAATATTATATAATGGAAATTTAATTACACATAAATTTTTGAATTATTATCATATAATACATTAATGGTTAGTAAATACACCACACAAAAAAATAGTGGTGACCATGACATTTATCTCATTAAAAAAGTGAGATGAAATCCCCTTACTATGTGTCTTGACTCACTTCAAACCCATAAACCCAAATTTATCATAAATAAAAATTTATTTTAAATCATTTAAAGAAAAATATTATTATATATAATACCATATATGATTTTATTATAACCTTATATTATTCAATTGTTAAAAATCTTGTGTTAAGGATTAACTTCGGGTAATATTATCTTTATTCTTCACATGTTTCTTAATTTTTTATATCATTGGTCCTTATAAATATATGCTGATTTAAATAATTTACAACATGATATAAGTTTCATTTATAATCAATATATTTTTATTATAAAAATATATATAATATATAAGTACAAAATGGAATAAAATATTCCTAGACATGGTAAGTCATAAGTACGCACGAACGTGGTTTCTTTTTTTATTTTCGTATTAAAATAAAGAAATAAAATGACAGATATGTCTATAAATATAAATTTTATAATTAAATTAGAGGTATTGTTATATATATACCCATTAATTTCCATGAAATCATCCTTAACACATTCCATGTAGTGTGTGAACAAATCACATCCCATTGAGTGGGCGGTAGTCCACACTTCCTCAAAACAATTATCATATTTACACCAAGTGGAAAGAATAAAGATTTTTTTTGTAAAGAGATTAAATAATATTAAAACATAATAACTGTAATATATAAAATATATAAACATAGTGCACATAATAATTTCTACCATGATATGAGGAAAATGAAAAATGAACAATCATCATTTTTGAGGAAGTAGTTCTACATACATGTAAATGTTTTATTCGTTACCCATAAAATGGACGTTTGTGTAAGTTGTAGTAAAAAAATTTCATAAAAATATCCTAGTACTTTTAGAATATTGGAGTTTTTATAAAATAATGGAATAAAGATTGTGGAGGGGGTTTAGAAAGAAAATTAAAGAATGGATCTGGAGAGAATACATTACCTTTTAATCGAGTAACTTTCTTTGGTTTGTGCCAAAAGTATTCTTGGGATTGTATTATTCCCAAGGGTGTCTTCAAGGAAGAATTTAGGGATGATGCGAAGTTTATTTTTTAGATATTGTATGAACCTATGTGGTTTCCGATGTTTAAATAAAAGGGTGAGTTTGTGACCTTTTATAGGGAAGGGAAATGACATACATTACATTTTTGAAAACAAGTTAGGTGTACCCATATTTTTAACTTAGAAAATACATAAAAACTAAAATAAACTCAAAAATGGATGTTTCATGGAAAAATAACATCTAATAAATAGGGTTTTGACTAGTGTATAGGTATTTTTTGGTTATTAAATGTAAGTTCCATTACTTTAGAAACCTTGTTTTTTATCTCTTAAATATTGTAATCATTTTTATTCACTTTTATTAATATTATTTTTGTCACTAATTTTAACCTATTATAAATTAAAATTTATTATGATAAAAATTATTTAATCCATTTCTGCACATTATAATCATATAAGTGGAGGAAATTAATTTAAAATTAATCCATCTAGCAGGAATACACTGCTGGGTATTAAAGTAAAAACAACTAAATAGTTGCTATGATTTTATACACAATTTCAGAGTAATATTTATTCTAACAGCCAAAATTGGATTAATTGATATAAATATGATATTATTAAACATCTAATTTAATGTAAAATACAATTTAACCTTATAAATTAATTAGATGAAAATGAATTTTTTTACAAAAATTTAATATTTTTAACAATTCAATAAAAAAACTTACAAGAAAATTCAAAAAAATATGATAACCTAATTTTAATTTTTCCATTAAAAATATGAAGAATATTTTGCCACATTAAATCTATAGATTTTCCAAAAATTGTATTTAAAATGGATTCTTCATTAAATGGTGGTAAACTGTCTTTATAAAAAAATTGGTTTTAAACATTAAAGTATTATTGTTCATATATTATATATATAAAATCTGTTGGATGATTATTTAATATATTTGTTTGAATATATGAAATAAAAAATTAATTAATATCTTTCACTATTATTTTTTTAGAAATAAAATATTTGATATAAAAATGGACTTTTATCAAATTATTACCTTTATATTCATTTGGTTTCTATATTAATTTCTAATTAATATGTACCAAATGAATTCAACTATATATATACATAATTTATTTAATACTATAATATTAAATTTAATTTCAATGATATATGTTATTACATAATAATATTTTAATAATTAATTATTGTTCAGTAAAACTCTGTCTTGCTTGTTACGCAAGCCATTGAGGTAAGTTAGTCTTGCATGTAATGTAAGATGACCTCAGTGATTCATATTGAGAAAGATAACCTTTATATTTAATGTATTTCATTATTAACTATTAATTCCATACAACACAATAAAAACTTAGTGGTTTAATATATATATATATATATATTAAATAACTTATTTTAGTTTTGAGTGAAATAAAAAAATGTCAAAAAAATAAATTATTTTGATGAAAAAATCACAAAAAGTGTAGGGTGTTACATTCTACCACCCTTTGAAAAGAAATTTTCCCTCAAAATTCTTCTGGGTTATTAAGGGATTAATACTTGAAAGTTTCATTCATATAAACTCTCATTGTATATATGAATACTAAAACACCCCTTAAATAGTGTTGGTTGGAACCATAATAGGTACCCAATGTAACATATACTTGGGTTCCACGTCAGAGAAATAATTGGAATGTCAAAACACTAACATGGAAGGGAAATCAAACCATCATGTTTTGATGGAGAGTGATAGAGAGAAATCTTAAGAGAAAGTTAACAATAAGAATGCCATAAATCTTCAATGAACTAAGGGACCATATAATTCATCGAAAATGGAGGTACTAGGGGAAGATGGTCGTTGATGGTTTCCCCCCATTCTCAGTATTGGGAGGGGGGGAAGGTCCAGTGGAGCCTCCACTGGTTATGTGGAAGGATTTTGTTCCTTTCTCTAACACCAGTTTTCTCCCTGAGTTCCCGATGATTTCCTTAAGTCTGAAGGTTCCAGATCATCAATTTGGTGATCCGCTGCTCCCAATATCACTTCCGGAGTTCTCTATAGCCTTGAGTCTTGTGGATCTGACCCTGGTGGCCCACTTCAGTAATCGAAGGCCCTTTGTTGATGAGTTTTATTGCTTTATTTTCGGTAATTAGGACCTGCAAGACCACGTGTTCGTGGGTCTTCTTGACAAACACCACCTGATGATCCGTTTTTCTTCGAAAGAAGACCTGATTTGTGCATGGTATAGGGCTCTATGCAGGTGTAGCGGCTGCAAGTTCTTTCTTCTTTGATGGACATTGGATCTTTGCATGAACAAGGACGCTCCTTCTATCGCGATATGGGTAAGTTTTCCTCATCTTCCCCTGCCTTTTCAAAATCCAGCAATCATCTGTATGCTCGGGAATTTGGTGGGATGTTTTATTTGTTCAGATAATCGTACATCTTCTGTGAGTCACTTGATAAATTCGCGACTGTTTATTGAGGGGTATGTCTCGAAGCCACCGGTCAAATGAATCTAGATTTCTGTAGGAGAGGAGTTTAGGTGGAATCAAGATGTTGTTTTTGAATCTTGGACTGATTTTTGTTTGACTTGATATCGACTGGGCCATATGGTGTCCACCTTCCGTGGTGGAGTTATGAACAGGAGGCTCGACAGTTCAGGGGATAGGCTAGGCATGACCTCTGGTTAGAGGTCAATGATCACTGTGTAAGCTAGGAAAGGCAATGTATCTAGTTCGGTGGGCTTAGAGGAATCAATTTAGACTATTCCTGCACAGGAGATGAAAACCACTATAGTGATGGATGGGCAGAACAGTGGAGGAGCTTCAGTTGCAGTGAAGGATGTGGAGGATCCAGGCGTCCTCTCTGTTGATGCTCTGGGGCGTGAGATCAACTGTTCTCCTGCTGACTTCCCATTTAAACCCTGTATTATGATCTCAGACCCATGCATGGTGTATATTTTTTCTAAGCTAAGTAGTGATCTGGCTAGTGGAAAGAGGGCAGAGCCGATCATGTGTGAGGTTGGTACTTCCTTTGCTGATAAGGTGAAGTCTGGTGGTTGGTTAATGGATAATAGGTCACCCGTATGTTGTTCATAGTGTTGATGATGGCTTTGTAGAGGAAAGGGGGGTTGTCCGAGGTGCTTGTGTCCTCTGGTCTGAATACCGCTCTGTCTGAGTTTCCTAGTGCCCTAGGTTTGAACACAGTTCCTCATCCTCAATAACCAATAGGGCCAATTCAAATACACAATCGATTCACATGCTTGAGTGATAATGGAAAGGAAAATGCCAACCCGGAAGGATGGTAAACACACAGGTCAATGTGGAAATGCAAGCAGGTCCTGAAAAGATCTCTTGGGGACATTGAACCAAGTGACATTGAAGCAGAATCTTTAGTGTCAACAGACTATGAGGAGGAATCCCAAATGATTGTTGGGTCCGGCTCGAAAAAAGGGAAGCAAGGGAGCCTTACCTTTGGGGATTTCTCATCAAATAATGGGGGGGGGGGGGGAGGCAAGACCCCGTAATGACTACTCAAAAACCCCAAAGACTATATTTACTAGATCTTCAGGGATGTCCAAAAAAAAATGTGATTAAGAAAGGATTGGGTGACCCAATATCTGTTGAAAAGGGTCAGCAGCTATCTGAAGAGTTGGGAAGGCCAATCCCATGAAAGGAAGTCATGACCTCCGATGGAGGAACTGTGGTTCCATACGTGAAGCTTACACCGGATGGTACCGAAAGAAGATTGGAATATGAGGTGGAAGTAGGGAATGGGGGATGTCAGGAGGTAGTCTTATATTCTGAGGGGGACAATCTTGAAGAACCTCTCAATATCAATGACTCACCAGAGGTTTCCCGAAAAATGTATGAGTATATGCTGAGTGTTGAGACTAATGAAGAACAAGGTCAATGGATCAGCAAACAAGAACTCATCCTGGCACGGGGCTTCAATGATAGGAATATCAACATGGAAGAATTTATCCAAAACTGGGAGAAGATGGAAGATTATTTAGACGACATTCTCAGTAATGACCCAAATACTCGGGTAACAACTCTTAATTATAATCTTTATAGGGTGGTAGACTCAAACATCATTATTCTTGTTTTTGATAACTTTGTGGGCTCATTTTGCTGATAACCCCTTGGTTGTGGACTTTGTGCAGGTTTCCCACTTTTTCTTTAAAAGTGTGTTGAAAAAAAAATTAATTTTCAGGTCAAGATCATTTTTTTAAAATTTAATGAACTTTAATGAAATATATAATTAAATGATTTTAGGAAAAAAACCTCCCTTTATTGTTATTTCTCTACATGACAACATTATCCAAAAAGGATAGAGGACTTTTCATTGAAGAAGAACTAACAGATAACAAGATCCATGATATTTCATTCCATCTTTCATCAGTTATCATCAACACCATGTTTTTATAATTGGTTATAAAATATTCATAAATAATCATGTGGTGTTATAATATATTATTCTCTCCAAATTCATCCCAATTTTCTCTTATTATTTCCCAAAATGGTTTACCATATAACCCTTCTAGATGTTAAAAATAAAAAATTTAGTAAAGGGGGTCATAAAATATGATTATCATTTATCCCCCATATATCATAGTAAATCTATTGGTTGTCACATTCCAATCATTTTAACAACCACATCATATATTACCAAGAAGCATGGAAATAACCTGAATTACCATAAAAACTTTTTGAAAACATGAATGTTTCCCCATTCCTAATGATATTGGATATATTACTTAAAACTAAGAAGGTTTAAACTTCATCAATGATGACATAGACCACTTTTTCAACTATCAGTTCCAGGGTAATCTATACTGTCTAATTTTCTTATTCATATCCAACACATCTCTAGAAAAACATAATTATCTCAATTTTAAGCACTAATTAAGCGTTATTACCCCTTAAAAAATTCACTATTCCATGAAATCACTTTTATATGTTTTAATCACCATTCTACATGTCCTTTTGAGTCCTTAATTAATTATTATACCGAAAATTCTTATATATTTCATGGTTTGTATAATATATTATTGAATTACATAACAGACACAATTCAATAATCTGAATTTATTTGTAAACAATTCATCATTATTTATCAGTTTATTACTTAATTCCCATTACCAAGAATATGAAATATGAATCATGTATTAATATTTATCAAACATAATTTAATCATGATTATCAAAAACACTATTAAAATAATGCTTACATTTCATATGGAATTCATTGTCTCTTCACGATAAGTAGTAAAACCCTTAATTGTATCACCATGAATATTATCATCACATTCCTTCCACAATGGACATTTATTTTCAAAATTCTGAATCTTTATACATTAAACGCAATAATAAATAAATAAAAACTTAGGGTTTCCATCATTATAGTCCATTATGTTAGCTAAACACATAATTTTTGATTTGTAATTAATTTATTTCTATCCTTATCTTCCAGTATAAAAAAACATTTTTTCCCTCTAAGAAATTCACATTTGTGATTATTTACTAATTTATAACACAAAGGAAAACAAATCATGTTTCCTCCATGATCTCCATTACCAAAAATCTCAGTGAACACCTTCATTCTCTACTTTGATGAGTTTGAGAGTTGATTAAGGAACACATTTCTAATCATGTTCCTTGAAAACAGATTAGGCATGATCAGAATATATTTCACTCTAGTGGTTATTCCATTTGACTTATCATCAATATGTTTTCCGTAACATTTAACAATAATCATGTTCCTTATGATTACTTCCATTATATAAAACTAGAAATAATTTAATAATAAATGTTTATCATAGTGTGGAACCACATAATCACGAAAATCAACTTATAAGATGTATATGTTATGACACATTCCTTAATCTATGAAAACATAGGTTTATTCGAGTTTACTCACATTCATTTTGTATTCAAATCCTTTATAATGGTTCATGAAGATTTTTTGAATTTCCAAAGAATATCCCTTGAGAGTGTCAAACTAGGTGAGCAGCAAGACCCGTTGTCAGGTACAACATTTCCCCTAGTTAATATTAGATCATCTTATTGGAGTTTTTGACCCTAGGTACATCAGTGCCAGATCCACATCCACTTTTTGTATCCATATATGGATGTATTTTTGGAAAATCAATTACTATGTCCTTTACCAAAATTCTAGGATATTTTCAAAAACGTTAACCCATACTTATACTTATACATAGAGATTACCCAAGACATATCTTTTGAAATATAATGAGGGATGTCAATAATGTTTTTCAGCATATTTTAAAATGGTTTAATAATTTTTTTCTCTGATACCAACTACAGAGACCCTCTATTTTCATACATTAACATTACATGACATTTGAGCAATATATATAACATTAAACAAATATATCCACAAAGACCATAGAACTATAGTTCCTTTGAAATCATGGAAACATGAAAAATGGTACATAATAGAGAAACATCATTTCCGTATATTTTCTTTTTAACTAGAACCCTTCTTAGACAAATCAAACATAATACATATATTTATAACCTCGGTGAAGGAAACATAAAAATGGGAAGATCAGATGCTCAGTGAGATTAAAAAAGGGAGATACAAAAGAACCATCATGAGCTTAAGGGTATGTAAATGTGATCATGAAAATATAAGATCACACCCTTCATTTAAATGACCATAAACCATATTCATGGCATAATGATTAGCAGTTCATAAGACATGATTCATAAGGAAATAAAAAACATAAGCCATAAATGTATATCATAGAAATAGAACATGGAATTTTGGAAGACACATAATCATTATAGCGACCCAACATTTTTTTACATTACTATTAAATTATTTTAAAGATAAACAATATAATAGCATTACACATAGAGTATCCAAAGGTTTAGTGTCTTTGGAAAACTAGGACCATACATAACAATTACAACATCAAGCATAATCATTTATTTGATTTCTTCTTCTCTAGCTTCTTATTGGAAATTGTCCTATCCTTAGTACATGTAGCCACCGGAGGATATACGTCAAAAGGGGTGAGCTAGAAGACCAGTAAGAGGATAGAAAAGATCAATATATCATGGGGTGATCACAATCATAACATGGAAAAAATATCATGAACATGAGAGGAAGCATAAATATATGACTTGAAATGTGGCGATGTAAAAAATGAAACATCATGTATTAGTGGTTAACTACTACACATACTTTTGAAACATGATATAGTCTTTTTCACACATAATTTCACATTTAATCATGACATTCATCACTTTACCCAATGCATTGGAGTGCTGTATAATTCTGGGCACACCCGTCACATTGAAACATTCATATTGTGCTATGTAATTCCGAGCACACCCGTCACATAATAACATTATCATCATCATGCTTGCCACATAAAACACATATAAAAAATGTACATAACTAACCCATGGAATGTAATAGGTTTCATCTCATAATAACACATTCATAAGCTTTGGGTTCCCAAAAGAAATAGGGAATAACATACATGTTACAAGAACCATCCACTATGAGTGAGAAGTAAAAGGGGTGTTATTAAAAGAGGAGATCTTTTGGAAAAAAATTTGTTTGACATAAAAACCAGTGAAAAACATATATATCTCAGAAAAGTAAAGAAAATGATCAAAAAGTTATATTTAAGGAGTAACCATATAAAAAATGGAGTGAAAGAGGGAGAACCCAAAGGAAGAAAATTGGGTTCAAGATTTCCCCTTACCTTGTATCCGAATGCTTCCTTCTATTTAATGTCCTGTATAATAACATTATATTAATTAATATAGAAATCCAGAACCTTTTTTACATTTATATGGTTCATTATGGTTTCATTAAGTGATTTTATGTGCCTTTGGATGAGTTATATAGTTTTAAATCATTGTTCGAGAATGTTTGTTTTCATGGTTTTCTTGAGTGGTTCACTTGTATTCATAAAGTGAAGTTCGGGTAGAACATGATGAAACATCCATAAATGATATTACATGTTATTAATGAAATTAAAAGAGTTTTAATGATATTATAATGAATCATATTATATCCATGTGGACAAATCATCAGATAATAATTAGATGATGATTGTTTGGGTTAATTTGGGCGGTTTTTCGATCACAACAAACTTGTTTTAATTTATCACTTAGTAATATGTCCATAATTTATTTCCAGAAAATTAAATAGGACATAATACATATAAAATATTTTTTTCAAACATAAAAATGGTTTCATGACCATATCTGAAGGTAGAAATGGAAGAAAATTCATTTCATTCTTGAAGGTGATAAATTAACACCTCACGAACAACGTTCTCTTTAATAAAATAAAAGGAAGAGTGAAAGGGGGATGGATGATATAATATCCCATTATAATCATAAAATTACATTAAATGTATAATAATGGAGTTAAAATACCATTTTTATGAATATAGGTGGGGATAGATCACGTAATGAACTTGAACTTGAAAGGAAATTAAAGGAGAAGAGGGAGAGAAATTACCTCTTAAATCCTCCTCTTGGGGTCCTCCATAAAGATGCTAGGATTGTTATTTTGATGAGACTATCGGCTCTTGATCGTGGGATAGGGTCTATAGAGGATTTTTGGGTAGAGTTTATAGAAGGCTTGGAGCTTGAGAGGTGTGAGGAAATGAGGGAGTGAAGGGTGGTTTATATAGTGGAGGGGAGAGGGGTTTCTTTAATATAAAATTCATTAGTTTATTAATTTCCCCTAAGACAAGGAATATTGAGTATTGACTAACCAAGAATAGTAATTTTATCATGTGATACCAAATAGAGGGGGCTTACATCAGTATAACATCACACATGACTCTATAATTAGCTTATTTAGCTTATTTTTGTAAATTACAGTATTTCACTATTCCTCAAAAATTCAAGTATTTTAGAAAAATCAAAAAAAATTTACCCTGACCATTTTATGATGTGTAGATTCCAAAAATGAAGTCCATATTCAAAAATAATTTTCTAAATATTATTAATTTAATATTTAATTAAAATCTTAATTTTCTTAAAAAACAGTTTTTAAGATTAAAAATAATTTCATAGTGCGTTCAAAAATTACGTAGGGTATTATAAAATTATCGAAAAACTATAAGACATTTATTTGATAAATAATCAATACATTTTATGAAAATAAATTTTCTTTTAAATTAATAAATTAATTATAGTTATTTTTGACTTACAAAATATCAAAACATTTATTAATGTCAAATTGTCACTTTCTAAGATGTCTGAATTTTATTTAATTATTCACGGGTAAGGTTACTCTTATGTTGAATGACTTGATATTCATACGGGTCATAATACTATTCAAAAGGGTATGTTACTATTTATATGGGTAGGTTACTATTTACCAAAAATTATTTTTGTTTTATTAGACTCTAAAAAACATCTTGAACAAAACCGTGTATGTTAGATTTTTAAAATTCCTAGTACAAAAGTGACAAACTTATGTTTAAAGATCACTTAGAACTTAGTATTTCATTATGTTGTTTTTTCATGTGATTTTATGACATAAATATAAGAAGGGAAATTCATTGAAAAAATTTGGGCCGTTACATTCATCCCCCCTTAAGAAATTTCACCCCTGAAATTTCACTTTACACAAACAGGTGGGGGTACTTCTCTTTCATTGCCTCTTCTAGTTCCCAAGTTGCTTCCTCAAACTTATGGTTCCTCCACTACACTTTGACAAGATGGGTTGTCTTGTTGCATAGAACCTTATCCCTCCAATCCAGAATCTTTACTGGTTTCTCCTCACAGGAGAGATCATCTTCCATTTGCACCACCTCTGAGCTTAGTACATGTGAGGGGTCTGATATATACTTCCTCAGTAGTGATACATGAAACACATGATGACCATGAGCCATATTTGGTGGAAGTTCAAGGCGATAGTCCACAGATCCTATGCAGTCAAGGATCATAAAGGGGACAATGTACCTTGGGCTTAGCTTCCCTTTCTTCCCAAATCGCATGACTCTATTCCATG
Source organism: Viscum album (assembly GCA_963277665.1). NCBI lineage: Eukaryota > Viridiplantae > Streptophyta > Magnoliopsida > Santalales > Viscaceae > Viscum > Viscum album. The sequence goes on along the minus strand of OY728126.1, from coordinate 764,004,164 downwards.
GAGATATTCGTAGGAAGACTTTATCTCCAATGTCGAACTCTAAGTCCCTTCAACAGTTGTTAACATAGCTCTTTTGACGACTTTGAGTAGCTTTGATGTGTTTCTAGATGACTTGAACCTTCTCTATTATATCTTGAACAAGATCAGGTCCATGTAGCATTCTTTATCCAACTTCATCCCAACAGGTTGGAGTTCTACATCACTTTCCATACAGAGTTTCATATGGAGCCATCTGAATACTCGAGTGGAAGATATTATTTTATGAGGACTCAACCAATGGGAGATGCTGATCCCATCCACCTTTTTATTCTAGAGAGCAGTCTCGTAGCATATCATCAAGCATCTGAATAGGGCTTTTAGATTGGCCATCAGTTTGGGGGTGATAGGTCGTGCTGAAATTTAATTCAATACTCAAATCATGTTGAAGGCTCCTCCAGAATTTTGATGTGAACCTTGGATCATGGTCATTGACAATTGAGAGTGGAACATCATGCAATCTCACCACTTCCTTTACATATATCTTTTCAAGTTTTTTAAGTGAGAGTTCTTCCCGAATAGTGATAAAATGGACAGTCTTGGTGATTCGGTCAACCAAAACCCATATCACATTATTTCCCTTTGACGTCTTCAGGAGACCCATGCCAGAGTCCATATTAACATTTTCCTATTTCCATAAGGTTATAGGAAATGGATGCATCATACCTTTGGACTTTTTTCACTCAGCTTTTACTTGCTGACATACCAAGCACCTTGATATATATTCTGAAATATCCTTCTTCATGTTATCCAACCAGAAGTGTTCTCGGAGATCACGGTACATTTTGGTACACCTAGGATGGATAGAGAATGTTGAGCTATGTTCATTGTCTAGCAACTCTTTCTTTATCCCGGGTGATGAAGGCACAAAAAACTGTGTTACAAAATGAATCAAACCATCATCATCGATATGGAACTCTTGTAGCTTCCCCTCCTTTACTGCATTCACCCTCTTTTGTATCTCCACATCATCCTACTGTGCTTCCTTAATCTCCTCATGGATGGATGGTTGAACAATAATTTGGGAAAGGTAGGATGTATCCCCTGCCCTTATTATTTCCAAATCCACCCTTTGAATATCCAAGAAGATAAGGCCTTTCTCAATCTGCAACATGGATAGAGTAGCAGGTTCTTTTCTGGTTTGAGCATCAGCTACGTTGTTCTCCTTTCTAGGATGATAGTGAATAGAGAAATCATAATCCTTGATTAGATCTAACCATCTTCTTTGATGGATGTGGAGCTCCTTTTATGTGAATATATACTTTAGGCTCTTGTGGTTGGTGTATATGTCACAAGTCTCACCATAAAGGTAGTACAACTAGATATTCAAGGCAAAAATCACAACTGCCAGCTCTAGATCATGTGTCGCGTAGTTCTGCTCATGGATCTTCAACTTTCATGAGGTGTAGGATATAACATTGTCAATTTTCATGAGTAAAAAACCCAAGCCTTTCTTTGAAGTGTCACTGTATATCACAAAACATTCTCCACTTTTTGGTACTGTGAGTACAGGTGCAGTAATCAGCCTTCTCTTTAGCTCCATGAATCTTCCCTCACATTCTTCCATCCATGCATACTTTTCCCCTTTCCTTGTTAACATAGTTAGCAGGCATGAAAATCAATAGAAGTTTCTCACAAAACGTCGGTAGTACCTTGTTAATCCAAGAAAACTACAGATTTTTGTGACAGTAGAGGGCCTGGGCCACTCCTCAATCACCTTTGTTTTTAAAGGATCCACAGAAATTCCCTCACCTATGATCACATGTCCCAAGAACTTGACTTGTTTCATCAAAATGTCACACTTTCTGAACATGGCGTATAACTTCTCCTTTCTCAATGTCACCAAAAAAAGTCTTAGATGTTCTTCATGTTACTCCTTGATCTTGAAGTAGATGAGAATATCATTGATAAACACTACCAAAAATTTTTCGAGGTAATGTCTAAAGACTCTATTCATCAAATCCATGATGATTGCTGGGGAATTAGTAAGTCCAAAGGGCATCACCAAAAACTCATATTTCCCATACCTTGTACGGAAGGCCGTTTTCTGAATATCTTCCTTCTTCACCATTACCTGATGATATCCAGAATGAAGATCCACATTTGAGAAGTATTTAGCTCCTCTTAACTGGTCGAACAATTTATCAATCCTGGGGAGATATAACTTTTTCTTTATGGTGATCTTGTTGAGTTCCTAATAATAGATACAAAACAACATTGTTCCATCCTTCTTATTCACAAAGAGCACTAGTGCTCCCCAAGGTGATGCACTAGGGCGTATGAACCCTTTGTCTAGATGCTCTTGCAGCTACTTCATTAAATCCTCCTGTTCGATAGGATCCATCCTATAAGGAAACTTAGATATTAGAGTATCTCCAAGAATGAGTTCAATTGTGAATTCTACCTCAAGATTCGGGGGAATTCCGGGTAACTCTTCTAGAAATACATCATCGTATTCCCTCACGATGGGAATTTCCTCAAGGTTGGCACTTTCCTTCGACTCAAACATTTGGGTGAGGTATTCTTCTTCCTAGCGAATCAACTCCCCCACCATTGAAGGATTTTTCCAAGGAGATTCATGATCTTCCTTTCATTTTTAGAGGAGCATGGGATGGTTTGAAATATGAAAAGATATTTCCTTTTCTGGACATTTGATATGTGCTCTATATAACGAGAGCCAATAAATTCTCATTATAACATCCTATTCCACCATGGGAAGTATTATGAGATTTTTTGGAAGAATCATCACACATACACCAATAGGAGAAGAGTCAAACACTTGGTTTGCAATGATTGCACTGCTTGATGTTTTTATTGATATCTCTACTTCAAGGTTTCAGGGATTCGATTCTATAGTTCTAGAAAACCTGTAAGATATAATGGAATGCATAGAACCAGAATCAAATAAGACATTTACATTCATGAGTGAATAGGAATTATACCATGTACTACTTCATTATCATGATCCACCTCCGCATTAGTGATAGAATAATCCTTCCCTTGTTCCTTTGGATTTGGTGGCTACTGACACTGATTACCCTCGAAAACTCGAGGTTTAGTGAATTGGTTTTCATAGTGCCCAAGATCTCTACAGTTGTCGCATTGATCCATGAGTGGTTCTCAGCTTTCATCAGCTACATTATCATTCATTTTCATGTCTTTTCGACACTCTTGAGCATGGTGTCCTTCTTTCCCACACTTGAAGAATTTCTCTGTCCATTTGATGCAGTTCCCATGGTGAAACTTCCCACATTTTTGGCATGTGGGTCGTTGATTTTTCTTCCCAACTTTGTCATTAGATCCACCAGCATGAAACTCCATCTTTTTATTCTTATCACCATATCCATGGGGACATTCTCCAAACACCATCTCCACTTTTAGATCACACCTAACAACTTCTTCATAACTCCCAAAGTCTTGAATTGAAAGAGCCTTTTTAAGGTGTGGTTTTAATACACTAAAGAATATATCAATTTTTCAATAAATGTTGATAACCAAACCCAAAGCATAACTTTCAAGCCTTGTGAAATTTTATTTGTAGGTTGTGACAGATTCACATTCTTTTTTATTAGGCTCTATGTATTCTCTCTTCATCTTCATGCGAAAAGTTTGTGGGAAGTACTTATTAAGAAACATTTTCTTAAAGTCTTCCCATTCTATCTCTTCAATTTTCTCCCTTGGATTGGTGTCATTAATCAAATCCCACCATTGATCGGCTTCTCTATCTAAAGGATAAATAGCTAAGGTCACCTTCTTCATCTCAAAATAGTGAAGAACAGAAAATATCTTCTCCATGGAGTTGACCCACTATTCCATAACTTGTGGATTGGAATTTCCACTAAAACTCGGTGGTCGTTGCCGCATAAAACATTCGATAGCCAGTTGCGCCCTCTTTGGTGAAAGAGGACGTTCCCCATTATTATGGTCATTGTTCATAACCTGTGATAATTGGGTAGGAATCGCGATGATGTTCTAAACTCCAACTCCAAAATCATTGGGGATTTTGTTCGGGCAATAGTTTCATTGTCCCTCGTATGAGTTGTTTTCCCGATTTCTCCTCGTTCCCACCATTTTCTAAAATAGAAAAAGTTAGAAGAAAACATAAGTAAACAAGTCATGAATAAATTATTAATTTAATAAATTTATAAAAAAAACATAACATATGGGATCCCTTTGTAAATATTATTGTGTGCATATTTGTACTTAGTCTCATGCTATAGGTTTTCTCTAGGGTTCACTAATCCTAATTCAAAAATTAACTCAATCTTACCTCTGATACCAACTATAGCATCCCAACCTTTTGTTACATTACTATTACATCATTTTAAGGATAAAAAAATATTATCATTACAAATAGAGGATCCAACTGTTTAGTTTATTGGGAAAACTAAGACCATACATTAAAATTACAACATCAAGCATCAATATTTATTTAATTTCTTCTTCTCTATCTTCTTATTGGCACTTGTCCTCTCCTTAGTACATGTAGCCACCTGAGGAGATAAAAAAAAGGGTGAGCTAGAAGCCCAGTAAGAGTATAGATAAGAACAATATAGCATGGGGTGATCATAATCATAACATGGGAAAAAGATCATGAACATGAGAGGAAGTATAAATATATGACTTGAAATGTGGAAATGCATAAAATTGAAACATCACGTCTTAGTGGTTAACTACCAAACATACATGTGAACCAAGATAACATCTTGTTCCAACATCATTTCACATTTACTCATGAGATTAATCACTTTACCCAATGTATTGGAGCGCTGTATAATTATGGGTGCACCCATCACATTGAGACATTAAAATTGTGCTATATATTTTCAGGCACACCTGTCACATCATAACATTATCATCATCTTGCTTGGAACATTGAACACATATAAAAAATGTATATAACTAACCCATGGAATGGAATGTGTTTCATCTCATAATAACAAATTCATAATATTTGGGTTCCCAAAAGAAAGAGGGAATAACATACATGTTACAATAATCATCCACTTTGAGAGAGAAGTAAAAGGGTTGTTCTTAAAAGAGGAGTTCTTTTGAAAAAACATTTATTTGAAATAAAAACTAGTGAAAAAAATTTATATCCCATAAAATTAAAGAAAATTATGAACAAATGATCTTTAATGAGTAACCATATCAAAAATTGAGTGAAATAGGGAGAACCTGAAGGAAGAAAATTGGGTTCGTGATTTCCCCTTACCTTGTATCGGAATGCTTCCTTCTCTTTAATGTCCTGTATAATGACATTATATTCATTAATTTAGAAATACTGAACCTTTTTTACATTAATATTTTTCATTATGGTTTCATTATGTGATTTTATTTACCTTTGGATGAGTTATATAGTTTTAAAACATTGTTCGAGAATGTTTGTTTTCATGATTTTCTTGAGTGGTTCACTTGTATTCTTAAATTGATGTTCGGGCAGAACATGAGTAAACATAGAGAAATGATATTACATGTTATTAATGATATTAAAAGAGTTTTAATGATCTTATAATGAATCATATTATATCCATGTGGAATAATCAATAGATAAGAATTAAATGATGATTGTTTGGGTTAATTTGGGCGGTTTTTCGATCACAACGAACTTGTTTTAATTTATCACTTAGTAATATGGCCATAAGTTATTTACATAACTTTAAATAGGAAATAATACATATGGAATATTATGATTAAACCATAAAATGGTTTCCTAACCATATCTGAAGATAAAAATGAAAGAATAAAGCATTTCGTTCTTGAAGGTGATAAATTAACACCTCACGAACAACGTTCTCTTTAATCAAATAAGAGAAATAGGGGAAGGGGTTTGGATGATATGACAGACAATAATAATCATAAAATTACATTATATGTATAATACTAGTGTTAAAATACATTTGGTTGAAAATAGGTGGAGAGAGATCAAGAAATGAACTTGAACTTGAAAGGAAATTAAAGGAGAAGAGGGAGAGAAATTACCTCTTAAATCCTCCTCTTGAGATCCTCCTTAAGGAAGATAGGCTTGTCCTTTTGATGAGACCATAAGCTTTTGAACATGGGATATGGGATAGGGAGGATGTTTTGGTAGATTTTAGAGAAGTCTTGGCTCTTGAGAGATGTGAGGAAATGAGGGAGTGAAGGGTGGTTTTTATAGTGGAGGAGAGAGGGGTTTCCTTAATATAAAATTCATTAGTTTTTAAATTTCCCATTAGATAAGGAATAGTGAGTCTTGAATGACCATGAATAGTAATTTTATCATGTGATCTAGAACCAAGTGGGATTACATCAGCATTACATCACACATGACTCTATAATAAGCTTATTTAGCTTATTTTTGTAAATTATGATATTTCACTATTCATAAAAATTCTAGTATTTTATAAAAATCACAAAAATTTACCCAAATTTTTTTTCGACATGTAGAATATATAAATGAAATCCAATTTTCAAAAATAAGTTTCTAAATATTATTAATTTAATATTTAGTTATAATCATATTTTACTTAGAAAACAGTTTTTAAGATTAAAACTGATTTTATAGTGCTTTCAAAAATTATACAGGGTCTTATAAAATTATCTAAAAACTATAATACATTGATTTGATAAATAATGAATACATTTTAAGAATATAAATTTTATTTTAAATTAATTAATTAATTATAAATATTTATGACATACAAAAATCTAAAACGTTTACTAAGATCATGTTGTCACTTTCTAAGATGTCTAAATTTTATTTAATTATTCATGTGTAAGGTTACTCTTATGTTAAAGGATTTACTATTCATAAGGGTCATAATTGTTGGAACCATGCTCATTAATTGAATGAATTTTAGTATGTTTTGTTTTTGTTGTCAATCCTCAGTGGAATTTCAGAATGTGATGTGATCATATAGAACAAGAAAATAACAGTATTGAGGGTGGCATTGTTTTCCAGTGTTTGAAAATTTTTTGGGACTGAAAATCAAAAAAAGGAGAAAAGAGTTTTTTGGAAAAAAGACTTGTGCACCATTGACTTGAGGGAGTAGAAACTTGCTTGTCTTTTGTTTTTCAAGAGCAGAACATGAAAATACGTCAAAGGGAGAAGGGCGCTCAAGTTTTATGTTTGGTCGTGCATGTGACTTGTGTGCCAAAACTTGCGTGATGAGGGAAGACATGAGCACCATCGTGTAGGGTATCCCAACGCCAAAAAATAGAGGTTGACCCCTCCTAATTTTGTAAGAAGTTCAGAGTTAGAGAAAATTAGAGCTCCCATCGTGTAGGTGTAGTGGTCGCTAAAGTGGTGGTGGGTCGTGCAAGTTGAAGTTGCGCGGAAGTTGTTTGCTATACATCCAAGGTGGTTTGGGCGAGAAAGGGTGTTGGTCGCCCAAGTATGGAGTTGGGGAAGGACGTGTCACACAAGTGGTTTGATGACACTTGCATGCCAGGATTTGAAGAAGCTCGCCAGTTGACCTTTGCACCCCAAAACTAGTTTGGGTGGAAAAGAATGTGAGTCGGCTAAGTTTGAAGTTTAATAAGTGAGTGTCACACAAGTGGGAGAGATGGATTTTCACGCAGTCTTGAAACTTGCGCACCAGTATTGGAGAAGCGCGCCAGGTGTGGTTGAAGTATGCCATTTTTTCTGGGGCTGTGCGAAAGCTGGTAGTTTATCCGATACCTTTGGTGTAAAGTGAAATTAGGCTATGGGTGGAAGTTGGAATTCAACTGAGCATCTAAATACAATAAGGGATGAATTATTTTGCAATGATGAAGAGACCCTCACGTCTATAAACTAATTAGGACTTCACCAAGGGTAGTGAACCAGGGGGAGTCAACGGGAGTGACCCGAGGGATGAAATAGGCTATCCCTGGACAATTGTAAAGGTAGTGAGCCTGGGACAGAGTGACTGTTCCCAAACCTTTGTAATCCACAATGAGTGAAGAATAGTGGAATTTAGTATGACCGAAAACCTGTTGGCGTATTCTATTTGTACATATCCCTTAGTGGTGAACCATGTAAAAAGTGTTGTGTCATCTCTTTGCATGTGAATGTTCTATTTATTCCAATGTCCATCATATAGGATAAACTAGTTTCTACCAATGTGGGATCAAGATCCATCTGTTTAAAAGAAAAAGTTTACACCCTTATTCACCTCCCCCCTCTCAGGGTGTCTCGGGGTCCTTCAAGTGGTATCAAAGAGAGGTTACTGGTGTTTGATCTGTTTTATACCGCCATTGAAAATTCATCCATTATTTGGAGAGTTCCCCTCTTTGGTGGAATTAGTTTATAGATTTAGAAGAACAAAATGAGATCACATTTAAGATCCCTTAGAACGGATGTTCTGTTTTCACTATGCAAGGTATACATGTTACTGATCCAACAGGGCTGGCTATGACTGATGCCGATAGGAAAATTATTGATGCTCATGCTATAGAACAGAATGCTCTCAACCCTGCCCTTTCTGGTTAAATCTATCTAAAGGTGTTGAGTAGCACCTCAGAAAATTCCATGTGGGATAAACATTAAAATATTTATGAAGGAGATAGAAAATTGAAGGAGGCGAAACTATAAGTCCTACATAATAGGTTTGATGATCTGAAGATGCATCCTGATGAGAATGCAGACTCCTTCTTCAATCGAATTACTGAAGTGGTTAGAGAAATTTAGGGTCTAGGTGAAGAAATCAAAGACGTTGACATTGTAAAGAAAATATTAAGAAGGCTTCCACCTCAGTACAATGAAAAGCTGTTAGACCGTGAGGAAAGAGATCTTTCCGATATTTCTTTGGATGATCTGTTGACCAGCCTAGTGTCATATGAAATGAGTGTCACACTAGAAGATTCTACTACATGATTAATCAAGGAAAAGGCGTTCAAATCCATAGACAAACAGAAAATTTCAAAATATATTAGTGGTGAAGAATATGATGAAAAATAAATTCTTTCTCTCATTGCCAAGAAGTTCTATAAGGGAAAATGTAAATTCAAAGGGAAGTTACGTCTATCTTGCTTTCGTTGCAGCAAGGTCGGGAACATTGGTTCTCAGTGCTTAACAAAGATCGATGATAATGATGGCGATTCTGAAAACATTGAGAATCCTTAGAAAATGTTTTTTAGGAAAGGAGACTTCAAATATAGAAAGAATGTTCTGAATTAGAGTCTTGTCTTTGAAGAGGAAAAAGATGATAATGAATTATGTGATGAAAATGAACCCGAATTTAAAACTGGGAACCATTCTTCCTTGATGGCCACTGTTGAAAAAACAGAAGATACTGTTGGAGAAAATCAGTTTAAAACTAGTGTAGATCCCGAGTTGTAACTTAAGGATGCTGTTAGTAAGAATAAGATTAAATTTAAGAGTCACAATAAGTGGAAATCAATTGTAGAAGAATCAACTGAATAAGTTTACCAGCATGAAGCTAAAATTGAATGACTGGAATAATTGGTCAATGTATAGTCTAAAATACTTGAAAGTAATGATATTGTAGTGGATCTGAAGCTGGGAATTGAAGAACAGGCAAAGGTCATCAATGACCTCACCTCCAGACTAGAGGAAAAGTCCAAGACTACTGAGTGTCTTTAGGAGGAAGTTGTTACTCTTAGGAGTAAACTTGAGACTGGATAAATTTCAAAATAATCAAAGAAGAAAATACAATTTAGAAGATTCTTAAATGCAGAATTACTGGAATGAGCCAAGTGTGGTTTAGATGGGGTTGGAAAAATATTGAGTGATCAAAGACCCGCTTGAATGGGAAAGAGTGGAATTGGCCGTGAAGTTGAGACATCAACTGCTGGATGTGAAGAGAGCCAAAATAAATACAAGATGAATTTTGGACATGTTTAAACATTGTTTTATGTGTGGAAATGGAAACCCTCAATCAAAACTAAAAGGAGAACTGAAAATCATCCTCAATCATTCAGAAATGATAGGCAATCAATCTAATCTCCCAAAGAAGAAGGTATGAGGAGAAATTCAAGTGGGAAGAAATTTCTTCTCATTAAGTGTCAGTTCAGCATATATATGGGACATACCATGTCATATTGTAAAGAGGAAAGTAGCTACTTTAATGGGGAATATCTGGGATGTCAACAAAGGATATTGACTTCATATCCTCGATCTTATAGAAGAAATAGTTTCTACGGATACTGTTTTCGTTGTTCTATCTTTTATCATAAGGCTGTTAATTGCAGGCAGAGAAGGGACATGGATGCCTCATACCATAGTTCAAGACAAGTCAAATATCATCCACAAGATAGTGTTGCTCTTACAAACAGGATTTATCCTCTCGAATAAGACTTTGACTATGAAGAACCAATATACATAGATTAGATAATTTAAAGTCCATCAATGCTCTATACTCAATCCAATGTCTCATGGAAAGAAAATAAGAAAATTGAAAAATCCAACCTTGCAGAGTTGGCCCTAAAAGCTACCAAAAGCAACAAAACCTAGATTCTAGATAGTGGTTGTTCATCTCTTATGAAAGGTAATGCTGGCCTGTTAATGGATATCAAAAGTAAGGTTGATTGCACAGTACGATTTGGTAATGATGGAGCTCTGAAAATAAAAGGCATTGGAAGTACTGAATTAGCTAATAGAGAGCTAAAGAAGACTGAAGTCCATTATATAGATAGCTTGCATCATAATGTACTTATCGCAATTCAACTCTGTGACTCGGGACTTATAGTTACTTTTAATCATAAAGGCTGCACTATCATGGGAAAGTCATGCAATTCACTTATGAAGGGACAGCCTAGCCGAACAGCCATGTGAAGGTGGAGAGCTGATTTCTTGATGAAGATGCTGCAGAGGAGTAGTTCCAAGTAGTTAGTCTAGGTTGTATGTAAACTTTAAAGCCTACTGGCAATGAACTCTTCTAAGGACTATGGGTCATGTAATACTTACGCCTACGGGCCATGTAAGGGTTCCACCTCATCCCTTGATAGATGGATTATCAAAATCAATAAAAAATGAAGGCCTTCGGGCCATTGGAGGAAGGGATGTAGAACATAAGGCAACTTGTATCAGGTTGATAGTAAAGAAAATTTTTGTTACATGACTGTTCAAGAAGAAAACAATTTGTGGCATGGGAGACTAGGACAAAAAAATCAACGAAACATGGAGAAAATATCAAAATTGAGTATTGTTATGGACATTCCCAACCTAATTCGTGAGCGTGAAAAGTCTTGTGATTCTTGCATTCGTGGAAATCTGGTCTACAGTTCATATCATCCAATGAATAAAAAGGCATCTCAACTTCTTGATCTAATTCATTCAGATGTATGCGGGCTGATAAATGTTGCCAAAACTCATGGAGAAAGGAACATTGTCCTTTTCTTAGACAATTATAGTATAATGTCATGTGTTATAGTCATTCACAAGAAATGAAAATTGCTTGACTGTATGAAAACATATCATCAAATCGCCAATAATGATACTGGACAAACAATAAAAGTGTTGCGATATGACAATAGAGGGGAATACACATCCATTGAATTTGAAAATTACCTGGAGAAGCATGGGATACAACATGACGTTGTTGTTGTGAGAACTCCACAACAAAATGGAGTTGTTGAACATAGGAATCTACAGGTGGACAACATGGCACGACCTATGCTAATTGAGAGTCGTATTCCACGACATTACTGGAAAGAGGTTGTTCAAGATGTAGTGTATATTAAAAATCGAACAGGACTTTATATGGGTGAGATGAAGATACCATATGAATTTTGGCATGGAAGGAAGCCCTCTTTGAAATACTTTTGAGTTTTTGGAAGTAAAAGCTTCCTCATAAAAAAAGAGAGAAATCAATGAATGTATGGTGACAATGCAGATGAAAGAATTTTCATCAGATACTCAATGAACAGCAAAGCCAACAAGTGCTTCAAAAAGTGATTAAGAAGGATTTTGGAATGTAGTGATGTTAAGATAATTGAAGAGAAAACCAAAAATGCATTAATGACGTCATATGATGATGTGATAAAATGTGTGGAAGAAAGTGAATGTGGAGAAAATACAAATACAAAAATAGAGGAAGTTGTACAAAATAATTAGTCGCCACATCATGATACTGACTCAGAAGAAGAATCTGAAGAGTAAACTATGGTTGTAGAGATTGAAACTGAACCTCACAGGAGAAATCGAAGAGTTGATATTGATCCATCTAACATAATTGGGGATAGGGATGCACCCACTCAAACATGGAGGATGAGGAATAACATGCAATCTGCATTTCTATCAGTTGTGGAGCCATCCTCATTTGAAGAAGCCGAAAAGGTTGAATCATGGCTGAAATCCATGAATGAAGAGTTAGATCAGACTGACAAGAATAAGAAATGGGATCTTGTCCAAAGATCCAAAGGTCACATTGTGATTGGTACAAAATGGATCTTAAAGAACAAGTTCTATGAGAATGGAAGTGTTATTAGAAACAAGGAATGACTGGTATGTAAAGGGTACTCTTAGATTGAAGGAATTGATGTTGAAGAAACGTTTTATCCAGTGGCTAGACTAGATTCAATCAGCCTTTTCCTTTCCATGGTACTTCAAAGAGGATATAAAGTATATCAAATGGATGTCAAGACAATATTCTTGAATGGTGTACTCGAAGAATAAGTCTACATCGAACAACCCATGAGTTTTGTTCTTGGTACTGATGAAACAAAGGTCTGCAAACTGAAGAATGCTCTATATGGTTTGAAGTAGGCACCACGAACATGGTATTCATCGCTAGACTCATATTTTATGAAGCTGGAATTCAAAAGAGGATGAGTAGACCACAATCTATACATGAAGAATTCACCAAAAGATCAGTTCATGGTTCTAGTATATATTGATGACATTATATTTGGTGGTAGTAGGCAGAAATCAGTGAATGAATTTTCCTATCACAAGAAATCTGAATTTGAAATGTCTATGATTGGGGAGCTCACATATTTCTTGGGGCTGCAGGTTATTCAAAGGTAGGATTACAGTTTCATTTCTCAAGAAAATTATACAAGAGACCTACTGAATAATTTTAATATGCAAGACTTCGAACCAGTATCATCTCTGATTGCAGTTGGAACCAAACATGGAAAGCATGAGGGTGGGGCATCTGTAGACCCCACTATGTACAAGATTATAATTGGGAGCTTACTGTACCATACAACGACATGGCTAGATATTGTCTTTACAACATGTCTAGTGGCCCGCTTTTAGAGTAATGCAAATGAGGAACGTATGAAAAAAGTAAAAAAGAACTATGAGGTATATTCAAGGTACTCAAAATTGTGGCTTATACATTGCGGCAAGAAGAAACAGTGAATTATCAGCATTTTCTGATGTTGAATGTACTGGAGATGTAGTGGACAGAAATTCCACTAGTGTTGGATCATTCTATATTGGGAATAAATGTGTTGGCTGGTTGAGTAAGAAACAAGAAAGTACATCTCTTAGCACTGCTGAAGGTGAGTACACATCTTCCACAAAGTCATGCACTCAACTGCTATAGATGAAGCAAAAACTAACCGATATTAGTGATGAGGTGAAGCAACCAATAATAATTTACCGTGATAACAAGAGCGCAATTGATCTTACGAAGAATCATGTTCAACATTCTCGTACAAAACATATTGAAATCAGGTATCACTTTATCGACGAAAAATTTGAGTAAGGCGTGATTAGAATGGGCCATGTGGGAACTGATGAGAAAGTTTCTGATATCCTATCCAAGCCACTTTCAACGATTGTGTTTGAGGAGCATCGATTGAACCTAGCTGTTCAGCCACCTCCCATTCCATAAAGAGGTTACGAAATTCCCCTTTAACCAGTTTTTCTAATTGTTTTTAATCTGTTTATGGATGCGATGAAGGTTTTTGGGGGAGATACTATCAAGGGGGAGTGTGTTTTGAGCTGAACAATGAACATTTACCAGTCTTTGGGATTATTGTTAATGGGAGAGAAAGGAATAAATTCAGGCATGTAATGCTTCTATGACACTATAAATTGAGGCATGTAATGCTTGTATTACACTGTAATAGAATTTCTTGGGCATCTTTGAGAATTCCAAAACACAGGAACCCAATTCAAGATTCCTCTCTTGTTTTCTAAATCGATAATTTCTCACGTAGACTTAGAGTGTTGGATGAGTTGATTCTTTCATTTGTAGATTTCCTATGGCTGGTGCTTTATTGAATTTATTTACTGATTTCCAACAAATCCAAAGGGGGGGATTGTTGGATCCATGCTCATTCTTTGAATGAATTAGAGTATGGTTTTTGTTTTTTTTTCAATCCTCAATGGATGTTTATAAAGTGAAATGATCATACAGAACATGCAGATAACAGTATTAAAGGTGGCACCATTTTCCATTGTTTTCCAATTTTTTGGGCATCAAAATCAACAAATGGAGAAAAGTGGTTTTTGGCCAAGATACTTCCACATCATTGAATTAAAGGAGAGGAAAATTGTGCACCTTTTTTTTTCAAGATCAGAAAATGAAAATACGGCATAGGGAGAAGGGCGCTCATGTTTTATTTTTGGACGTGCAAGTGACTTGCACGCAGAAACTTGTGCACCAAGGGAAGACTTGCGCGTCGTCACGCAGGGTTTCTAAACACATATAAATAGAGGTAGAACCCTTCTCATTATTTATGAAGTTCAAACTTAGAGAATATCAAAGCTCCCATCACGCATGTGTAGTGGTCGCGCAAGTGGTGGTGGGTCGCGCAAGATGCAGTTACGCGACAGTTGTTTTTTGTCTATCCAAGGTGGTTTGGGTGAGAAAGGGTGTGGGTCGCCCAAGTTTGGAGTTGGGGAAGGAAGTGCCACGTAGGTGGTTTGGTGACACTTGTGCGCTATGATTTTAAGAAGTGTGACAGTTGACCTTTGTGCACCAAAACTGGTTTCAGTGGAAAAGAATGTGTGTCACGCAAGTTTGAAGTTGATGAAGTGAGTGTCACGCAAGTGGGAGAGCTAGACTTGCGTGCCATCTTGATACTCACGCGTTGGGATTGGAGAATTGCGCTAGCTATGGTTGATGTATTCTAGTCTTTCTAGGGCTGCTTGAAAGCTGGTAGTTTGCCTGATACCTTTGGTGTAATGTGATATTAGTCTACGGGTGGAATTCAGACTACAACAGAGCATCTACATACAATGGAAGATGCATTTATTTGCAATGATGAAGAGACCTTCATGTCTATAAACTGAGTGGGACATCACAAAGGGCAGTGAACCAGGGTGAGTCAATGGGAGTGACCTGAGGGACGCAGTAGGCTATCCCTGAACAATTGTAAAGGCAGTGAGCCTGGGACAGAGTGACTATTCACAAACCTTTATAATCCACAGTGAGTGAAAAATAGTGGAATTTGGTACAACCGAAAACCTGTCAGTGTATGATCCTTGGACGTAGCCCTTAGTGGTGAACCATGTAAAAATTGTTGGGTCATCTCATTACATGTGAATGTTCTATTTATTCTCATATCCATCATACAGGTTAAACTAGTTTCTACCAATGCGGGAACAAGATCCATTAGTTTAAAAGAAAATGTCGACACCATGTTTCACCCCTCCCCTCTCAGGGTGTCTCGGGGTCCTTCAATAATACTATTCATAAGTGTATGTTACTATTCATAAGGTTAGGTTACTATTAATTAATTTTTTTTTGGTTTTATTAGACTCCAAAAAACATCTTGAACAAAACCATGTATGTCAGATTTTTAGAATTCCCAATACAGAAGTGACAAACAAAGGTTTAATGGTCACTTAGCATATAGTAGTTCATTATGTGGTGTTTTTATGTGATTTTATGACATAAATATAAGAAGGGAATTTACATTGAAAAACTTTGGGTCATTACAATCATATAGAATTATTTCCATAGTATCCAATTCATTTCTTCCAAGGACATATTAGCAAACAATGTCCATTAATGAATTAGATTCACACCCCATTCCATCCCCATTTTAGTTAACTGATTTGACTCATCATTCCGGCCATGTATTACTGAACAGAGTTTATTTTTTATCTTGAAATGTAATACTAAATCAAGTTATTGTTTCATTCCTCCCATGTTTATTAAATGAGATATAAATAATTACCCAGTTAATTCAAGGGAGATATCCGTTCGACCCATCTCATAATGATATCACACATACATATTCCACTATATCATTAAAAATCAAACCATAACCCATGAAAGAAATCCATATCATAAACTAGTTATTATATCATAAACTATAGAAAATGATAGATTTATATTCATTTCATCAAATGAATTACCTTTTAGAGAGAATCTAAATTCATAAACAGAGATCTCATGAAATGGAAAAAGATTTCATTGACATATAACACATGAAATAGAAAAAAATTCACAATCATATAACCCGTGAATGTGTAACTGACTTATTAATCATATAACACGTGATAGAGAAATGAGTTTTATAAAGACCATTACATCAATCATAACCCATTAAAATAAAGTATATGAATGGAACAGGTATATAATTTCCTTGAAAGGAATAAGTAACATCAGCGTATGTTATCTTAGATGGAAAATAATTTTGAAATATATTTAAAAAAAGTTTCATCAGAAAATTATCAATTCTTCATTGAAAATATATTTCTAATACATAAAACCATTTCAAAATCATTTTCTTATAAAAATAATTTAAAACATATAAATATAACATGAAAACATTTTGAAAACATTTTCATTAAAAACTTATAAAATATGCTTGAAAACATTATGAAAACCATTTTCTTTAAAAATTAATAAAATATGATAAAAATATTCTAAAAACCTTTTTTGTATAAAATTTATTTTTTTAGAGAAATCATGAATTTTTTTTGAAAACCATTTCATTTAAAATACATAGAAAATTATTAAATAATGATTAAAAATATTTTGAAAACCCTTTCTATGAAAATAATTACAAAAACATATAAATAAATATTGAAAACGTTTTGAAAACCAATTCTTTGAATACAATTTAAAAAAAAAATTCAAAAAAATTATCCATTTAAACATAAATACAGATCTTCATAGAAATTATGGTGAGCAAATCTTTACATGTCATATAAGGTAAAAGGAATATTCCTTTTTCATGGTAAAAATCGTAGACAAATATCTTGTTCATAAAGAGAAAATGATTCATTTGAACAAATCTGTAAAAGAAAAAATGGTAAAAATTTATTTTCATTATTATTAGATAATCTTAAAATATTCTTGGAAACCATGTTTAGAAAGCATGGTTTTGAAGGAACACAGATCTCAGACCAAATAGAGGGGAATGTCTAGATTTATCAAATACAAATTATTAACTATCATATATACCAATGGGTGGAATAATAGTATATAAAAAATATTTTATCAAGAATACTTATAGGATAAATAAATTTTTAAGTATTATTGAGTTATGGATTATAATATTTTATGAAAGGAATCATAATCATAGAAAATATTGATAAATGGAATGATTGTTTCAAAAAATTCTTACCACTTGGTAAATTTGATCCATACTACCCACATAATAAAATGACATTATATGATGCCTAAAATTTCCAAATAGGAGTCGTATTCATGAAAAAACATTCCAAAGGATTTATTTACACCTTATATAAATATATAAGTGTATAACATAGCATGTATATCAATGAAAGTAAATTGAGACAAAACTATCTTGCTGATTTGGTAACTTTTGAAAATTAGTCCTTGTGAATGAAAAATCATAGAATAGATATGTAATTTCCCATAAATATATGCATAAGAACCTTATAATACATTTATGGGTAGTATATACACCACAAAAATGGAATGAGTGGTGAATATGACATATATGTTAGATAAATTGAAAGTGAGATGAAATCCCTTTACCTTATATCTTTACTCTCTATGTAATCATACAAACCACCTATATAAAAAATATAAATTTATTATAAATAATTTAAACAAACATATAATTATATCTTATACCATATATGGTTTGATTGAGACCTTATATTACCATCTTGACAACAATCCAATGTTGAGGATTCACTTCAAGTAATATTCTCTTTATTCTTCTCATTTATATTTATTTGATATATATTTGGACCTTATACATATATCACGATTTCCAAAATTTAAGAAATGTTATAAATATCATGTATATTAATTATTTTTTTATTACAACGATCTATAGAATATAGATGTATGAAATGGAAAACAATGTTCATGGAGATGGTTGGTCGGACGTACGCATGATCATATTTTCCATTTTTATTTTCATATTAAATGAAAGAAAGAAAATAAAATATATGTATATATATATATTATAATTCCATAATAATTAATATTTCATTTATATTAAACTCATCCATGATACATTCCATGTAGCGTGTCAATGAATCAAATCCCTTTAACGGGGTGGTGGTCCAAACTTCCTCAAACACAATTATCATATTGAAAACAAGTGGAATATATAAATATATTTGTTTTAAAAGGATTTAAGAAGCATAAAGACATAATAAATATAATATGTAACATATATAAATAGTGTTTCCATCATGATGTCCACCATGAGAGGCAGTAATGAAAAAATGAACAACCCTCATTTGTTGGGGTGGTAGTTCACCGTACACAAAAAAATCACTAGTTTTGTCATTTTTAAGATATTAGTGGTTTTATACAAGAATGAAATAAATATAGATGAGGGGATTACAATGAAAAAAATGAAAGGATCTTGTTAGAAAACTTTACCTATTAATCAGGTAACTATTTTTGATTTGTTCCAAAAGGCTTCCTTGGATTGCTTTATTCCCAAGGGTGTCTTCAAGGAGGAGAGGAGTAATACTGGAAAGTATATTGGGTAGATATTGGTTGACCTATGTGTTTTGAGAGTTTTTATCAAGAGGTAGAGGTAGTGGAAAATTTTGGGAAGTGAAATGCAGGACATGGAATTTTTGAAGACAAGTTAGGTGTACCCATGATTTTACGTAAACAAATTTATAAAAAAACAAACTCAATGATTTAATGTTAATGGCTAGAAAATGGCCGTTTTAAAATTTTCTTCTTCGTTTTGGGTCTTAAATATATGGTTTATTAATTTATTAACCTAATTATTTTTCTCTTAGAAATTGTAATTAATTTTAATCACCATCAATCAAATTTCTTGTAAAAAGCTATGTTGAACCTATTATACATTATAAATTATTTTTAATACAAATATGGAATCCAATTTTCCAAATTTTAATCACATAATTATAAAAAATTAATTTAAAATCAATTCCACTAATGGGAAGACACTACATGTTTTTAAAGTGAAAATATCCAAATGTTAGCTACGTTTTGGTTCAAAATTTCATAGTGAAATTGATTATAATTACATAAATTGAATTAATTGATAAAAATATTATTTAATTAAACAGTGAAACTAATTTAAAATATAATTTATATTTATAAATTAATTAGATAAAAAAATAAATTTTTAATTAAAATTAAGTATTTTTGACAATTCATTAAAAAACCTTATTAAAAAATACCAAAAATATTTCCCAACTTAATTTTTATGTTTAAAATTAGAATATGTAGTTTATTTTGACATATTAAATATATAAAAGTGTTAAAAAAAGATTTAATATGGGATCTCCATTAAATTTCAGTAAAACAATCTTGATAAAAATATAGGTTTTAAACATAAAAATGTGTTTGTTCTTATATTATATCTATCAAATCTATTGGATGGTTATCAAAAATATTTGTTTGAATATATAAAATATAAATATAACTATTATATCTCAATATTAGTAATTAATATGAATTTTATTTTTCACATAAAAATAAGCATTTATAAAATCAGTCTCTTTGTATTCATTTGGTTTATAAATTCTTTTCTAATTAATAGGTAACAAATGAATTAAACTATATATACTCATAATTTAGTTAATACTAAAATATTAACTTTAATTTCCATGTCATATTATATTAGATAATAATATTTTGATAATGAATTATTCTTTGGTAACACTCGGTCAAGTGTGTTATGCATGACATCGAGAAAAGCCAGTCATTCATGTAACATAATCTAGCCTCAATGTTTCATATAGAGAAAGATAACCTTTATATTGTATCTATTTCATGATTAAATTGTAAATTAAAATAATTTAATCCAAATATATTGATTTAATATATATATATATACACATAATTCTAGTGTTCCGTGAAACGAAAAAAATAAAAAAGAATAAATTTACTCAAAAGAAATTCAATCAATCATAGGGTGTTATATGATATGTGTTAAATAGTAATTATAAAATAATAATAATAAAATAAATATAAGGTATAAATAAAAAATAAATAATCATTTCCATCCATTATAAGAGGTGATGGTGTACTGAATGACATCAGTTCATGAGGCAGTAGTCCATCGTACACACGATTGATGATTTTGTAACCATTTTGATGGAATTAGATATGGTTTAATTTTATTACCTAAATATAAAAAAATATGAGTATATTTAGGATACATATAATATTATATTATCATTTCATAATAATAATTTAAAATTATTTAGGAATAAATAAGACAAAAGCACTTAATAATGAACATTGCCTCTTCTACCAGCATCCTTCTTTAGGTTTGCACCAAATGCATTACTATTTTGGACTTATATACAAAATAATGCTTATAGTATGATATTAAGGATGTTGTGAAGTTATTTTTCTCAGTCTTGGCTGAGCCAAAAGTGTTTGAATGTGATAAGAATATAAGAAAAGGGGTGGAATGAGTGGCACACTTGTATCTTTTGAAAGGAATGAATTTCACACATGTTTCTGTAATGTAAAAATGATCCAATAATGGTAAATAATCAATAATAAAAGTTATAAGATAAAACTATAGCCATAAAATGAGGTTTTTACAAGTATTGTGTAATTTTTATTCATTATATTTTTAGTTTAACTGTCCGGAAAACCCAACACTACCTTAATAATGGTAAATATTTTTTTATGATTTATTATGGTGAAAAGTTAATTTTGAATAATTAAATAATATAAATTATTATGATTCAAAATACAGAATAAAATTTTCTAAATTACATTCACAAAAGTGTAAGAAATTAAATTAAAAAAAATTAGTATACATGATGAGAAAACTTGTTTTTAAACAGAATATGTTCCAAATATTGATATATTTTTATTTTCAAATTCAATATAAATGTGACTATAATGACATAAATTGTGTTAATATATGTATAATTGTTTCTATTTTAAATTATAAACAATTTAAAATATAATTCATCTTTATGTACAATTTAATAAAAAATGGTAGCTTTTAATAAAAATTTAGTGTTTTTCACTATTTATGAAACAATTAATCTTTTCAGAAAATTACAAAATGTAATTAGTAAGAAAAATTTTATATGATGATTTAAAAAATTAATTTTATTTTATCAAATTCGTTTTCAAAAAGTTTAAAAAATTATATTTAAAATAGAACACATATATGTGATGGAAAAGCGGGTTTTTGAAAACTGTATTTTCAAGAACATGATGATTATATATTTAATCTATGTATAATAATGATCAAGATATTAATATATAAAAAATTTTATTTATATATAATCAATAAATTTTATTTTCAAATTCATAATAAGGTATTATTATATATAATTAATATCAAGAAACATTATGCACATTAATATTTTTTTAGAAAGAATAGTTTTTAAAACACAAAAAGAAAGATAGAGTAAAATCCAAGATAATGGTGATTTAAAATTAATTAACTGGATTAAATATAACTAAATAATACATATTTTACATCAGAAAATAATTATTAATTTATCTTACTTAATTTACTAAAATGAAATCAGTGTTTTATAAAAATCAGTATTTCTAAATATTTACTGAAAAACTAATATTTTAGGAAAAATCCCAAAATTTGTCAATAAGGTAACTTTAATATGATGATTTCAAGTAATGAAGTTAAATTTTTCAAATATTTTCCTAATATTCACTATATATTAAATATAATTTTATTCTTTCATTAATAAAATAAAATTGTTTTGATGTAAATATATTTTTGAAAATATAATTACATTACTATAAATAGATTAGTTATTTAATAAAACATTTAAATAAAGTTTTATGTATATTTTATGATGTGGTTAATAATATTCATACATGGATATTTAACACCTATGTTATAACATTAATACTTAGAACAATATTATTTCATGGTTCACTGAAGCTCTGTGTCGCGTGTCATGCACATTATTAAACATATTCATTATTGTGTGTAAAGATAGCTAAACATGGTGTTGTGTATTATACAAGAAATCAAAAATATTTAATTTATTTTAAAAATAATTCCCAATATCTCGTGGTGTTACAATTTTCTATATCCTTATATTTAACACATTATACATTAACAGATTCTTCCTTAACTTTTTATTTGTGAGCTTGATGACCTTTTTATCCACACCTATAATAAATTATTGTTCCCTTTCTAAAATCCATTGAATGATTCTTCCCATAGTTATCACATTCTTCCAATACCAAAATTATTTTGTTCTAATTTTCCATATTTTTCTTCTTATGATTCTGAATCGACCTATTCCGCTCTATTTTTCTTTCAATACAAACATCCTAGTGAAATAATTTTATATGTTAATGGAACTTGGGACTATATCTTCATATTATGAAAATGTATGTGAGACCAAATCCCATATAAGTATCACATTTAACGCAGTAGAAAATGATCCATCATTATTTCCAGTTTCTCTATATATATATAAAATTTCTATCTCACCTTGTAAAGTTATCCTCATACTCAACAACATTTTCCTGCTCATTTTATTATAATGTGTAAATGATTATATATTTTAGATCTTTTCACGAGAAATGTAAATTTAATGAAATACCTCCTTTAAATTTTCCCATTCCATTAAAATTATATCATATTTGTTTTTTCGATTTTCAATTAGCGACTACTATTGGGAAATATGTTCCTTCCAATTATAGATCAATATGATGAATATTTTCATTTACACTACTCACCTAAGAGAGGCATACGTTCTCTAAGGATAAGATCTATTGTTCATCCATCAATGGATTATTATATACAATGAATGTTGTAGGTTTTGATCACATGATGTTTTCCAATATATTTACACCATATTATAGATCTAAAGTCTCATCTACATTTGCCACATTATTTAACATAACCTTGGTTTACTATCATAATAAGGATATACTTTGATTAACCTCATCTCTTGATTCATTTACATGCTCAAAAGGAACATCCCTACATTGACTTTTAGTGTTAATAGGGTTCTTATTCCTTACATTACATTCAATATCTCTAGAATGGATTACACATAATTCACTCCAGATATTGAATTGTAAAATAAAATACCTATTAATTTCTCAATAGTATTCCCTATAAATCATGATGGGTTGTCATTGTAACTGCGTTATCTAACTAGTAGCCCTTTAATCTAATCACCAAGGTTCCTAATTAACATTGTTTGATACCAAATGTCATATACCAGAGTATAGAAATCTGTAACCAGTTATCATATTAAACTATTGATAAAAAATAAAAGATTTCCCAATGTATCCAATAGGTTAGTTATCCTAGAAAACTAGTTACATAGATACATTGTTTTTGAAAACATAAGACACAACATGATCACATATCCTAAAAATTATTATCCCATCCAAAACATCCTAGAGAATTACACATTCTTTTCCTCTAGGTTTTCTAGGGAAAGGAACATATATAAGGTTGAACAAAGATACATAATAATAGGTATCATACACTAGAAACTATCATAACATCAACTCAACCCAATTAATACGAAAGGAATAAAAATAAATATTACCCCAAAATCAAATGAAACATAGAGAATAGTATGTCTATTGATACTATGTAAAATAAATAGATCACATTGATAAAACTAACTAGTCACATAATGAATTAATTAACTGTGTTTGACAACTAATTCTGTACTATAATCCTAGAAATCTTGATCATATACATTATTATTTTACCATTAAATAGAAATATTATTTGGGGTAGGCATAGACCAAATAACAAAAACATGCTTGTCTTATGAAACATATAAATAAATCAGGGCCTATATAATTCATAGATCTACCCATAACTTTTTATGTCAAATTGTTTCATAATATGAAAAAATAAATAAACATTTCAAATAGTTATCTTTTTGGTAATAATAATATAAAAAACCGAATAATATTTCCTATGTCTATATAAAATATTATATAATCACAACCCTATCTACGAAATAAGGTTTATGGTCAGAAAATACATTATAAATCTTCCCATATTTATACATATCCGAATAATGACATACAAAATGCTAAAACATTTCCCATTGTTAAAAAATGGATGGTATGATCATAACTCATCTGGGAAAAGAATGTGGAATGTTAAGGATTATGTAATTGTATAGAAATACCGTGGGGTGTTATCAATTTAATAGGATGTATCATTATCAAACAAATAAATATAAGGTAGTGGTAATGGGTACTTTCAATTTTTTGGTTTATCAATTGATGTTAAAAATTGTGTTTAATATATTGTAGTAGTAGGTGACCATAACAATGGTTAGAAAAATCCTTTATAACAGTTCATAAAGGTCATAAAAATATTACAAACAATATCCCTTGATATTTTATAAAGATTTGTCCAAAATTAGACCAAATCCCCTAGAATAAATGTTATGGTTGAGTCAATTCCTTAACCAACCCTTTTCAGGTTAATTACCCTATGTAAATCTATGATTCAGTCATATAAACATGCGAGTATCTAGACACTAATTTCATTTATAAGAATACCAAATTCTTTTTAATGACCAAAAAATTTGGATTTTAGGGCATCATGATGGTATTTAAAAATTCTTTAACAAGTGGAAATATTATTATAGATATATCAAATAGGTGATAAATCTATATTATTACAAGAAATATGATATCACAATAAATGTGTGTAATTGAAAATGGATGTGGTGGAATGAGAACACTTATGTCGATATAATTGCATCAATGTAAAATGAAAATAATAAGATAGGATAAGTAGTATATCATTATTAAAATATCAAATTGGATATAATAACATGAAATTAGAGTAAATAAAAAATGCTTATATAAGATTATAATAAAAATATTTTCATTAAAAAATAAAGATAAGGATTTAAAACCCTTACCTTAATTAGTATCATTTTAAATATTGGGAGGACTCTTTAAATCCTTAGAAATTCCTTGGGATAAAGTTATATATGAATATAAAAGGTAAATTTTTTATTAATTTCTTTGGGATGGAGTGTGAAGATATTATGGGTGGGATTGAACTTATTTTATAGGTGAAAACGATGAAAATTTTCATAAAACTAATGGCAGGTAAGGGGTAGGAATGGAATCACATGGATGTCAGGTGGGTCAGGTGAGTTAAGTCTGAAAATGATAGGAAAAGTATGTGGGTATTCCTTTCAAACCCAAATTTTTTTTTATAAGGAATAAAGGAAATTTTCATTTATTTAAAATTTTAGATACTAAATTTACTTATTTTTAACCGTGTTAATGTTGATTAAATATTATCAATAATCATTATTTTATTAATAAAAATATAAGATGAAAACTCTTATAAAAATTTAATAGTTTTTAGAAAAAGTTTTATTCTATTTAACTGAATTGGATTACTAAATGTTAGAAAGTAATCTTTTAAATTAAATCATAAAATGCAGGAAAACTAATTTTTAGAAATATATATTTTTATAAATTATGTTTTTTTATTTTTATTTCATATTACTTATTAATTGAATGTGTTTTTTCATATATTTTTATATATTTTTATGTATCATATCAGCGTCACAATTTAAAATATATTAATCTAATTTATTTATACAAAATATATATATAACATATAAAATCAATTAATCAAAAAAAAATCTTTTTACTTTGACCATAGTAATTAATAATCAATCTATTAATTTATTTTCAATTCATAAAAATAAGATTATACAATTTAACTAATTTATACCAACTTATTATAAATATGATTCATTTTCTTTAAATTTAAAATTATTATTTTGATGAAAAAATAAAATTAACATTCGTATGTGTAATTTTTGTTTGAAAAATGTGTATTTTTAAGTAAAAAAATTATGGTTTGAATAAAATTTCCAACAAATTTAATTTTTATTAAAAAAAAGTGGTATATTATTATAAAAATAAATATTATCTTTATTCCAAAAAATTCGATCCAAATTCTACCAATATATTATTAAATTAGAAAAAAATCACAAAGAAATTTTCTTTTATTGTAAAATATTACTTATGATCAAATAATATTAAACATGGTTTTTTAAATTTAATAATAGTTTAAAAAAATGTGTTGTTTTAGAAATTTGAAATATATTTAATCTTTTTAAAGGTTTTATAAAATTCTAGTCATTAACTATATAATTATAAGCTCATAAATGTTATAGTTTTTGAAAAATTATATTTTTCACTATTAACACAATAAATTATTTATTTTATATAAATTAAAAAAAATAAATTAAGAAGATATTTTTACACATGGTTCTTGTATTATTTTTATTTTATTGAAGTAAAATTATAATGTTATATAATTAAACATTCGAATATACTTATGAATAAAGTATTGCTAGAGTGTGCATTGTGTGATGGTTTAGGATATAGTGTACTCCTACTATAGTAGGGTCTCAAGTACTAGAATGGAATTCCATATCAGTTCTAGATACTTAGAGAAAAAATAATTTGAATCTAGGGGTTATCTTACTGGAGTATTATGTATGTCATTATATTTATTAACAAGGATTTGATTAACAGACCACTGATGGTGTGATACTAATCATGGATCATATAAATCAATATGGTTTCCCTTGGAGAAGGATTAATATTTATAAGTGACGTAGAGTAATCAATATAAATTATGTGATGTTTTTAATCCTATAGGTTCATTTCTACATATTTCAATTATAGAAAAATAATCTCCATGTTTATTGATTCTACTATAGTGGTATATCTCCATTATTTAGTCATATGATTATCCATGTTTGTATATACCAAGTAAAATATAATATTTCCCACATTAGGTATATTATAAATTCATATCTATCATAAGGGAGACTTTTGTGCCATCTACAAATGTAATAATATTGTTATTGAGGGTTATTTAAATGGATTGATATCCATGGATTAGCCACCCTATAAATAATATTTACCATGCATGGGGTGTACATCAAGGTCACACTGTAATTTTTATAGTTTTATCATGATTTATACGTTTTCATTTTACTTGTTGATGTACCCGAGTTGTACATTACTCTAGTATACCAACTCAAATATTCAAGTCCCAAAATCATATATAATGTTTACTAGGAATTTTTCCTTTGTACAATAGATTGATAAGAATTATAAGGCGTTGTTTGATGTTGTTATTTAAAATTTGAGTTATAAATAAAAAATCTAATTTCTATAGTAATATTGGTTATGGTTGAATGTGTGTAGAACAATGTGGTGTTAATTAGTCAATAGAGATGAAGTAAATAGGTGGGGAAAAAAGAAGGGGCCACACACTATATAAAATATTATTTATTTTAATTATATGAATTGAATTAGAAGAATCCCAATGACAACCTAATGAAAGTATTCATTGGATGAAGGCTAACATTCTATTTAAATTTAATATTATCATATAATTATTCATGAAGGAAAATATCAAAAAAAAAATTCAATAAATATTGTGTATCAAGAGTACATGGAAAATAGAATATGTTGAAACTGGTTGATCAAGTGATCATGGGTTTTACTAGATCATGACAAGGATGTATCCATTCGTTTCTATGGGTGAACATTGAAATTTTTTTCTAACCTTTGGGTTTGGAACTAGTAATTTTTTTCAACTAAATGTAAATAACTTCATGTTATTCGCTCTATTAAGTAACAATTTTTG
Organism: Viscum album; assembly: GCA_963277665.1. Classification (NCBI taxonomy): domain Eukaryota; kingdom Viridiplantae; phylum Streptophyta; class Magnoliopsida; order Santalales; family Viscaceae; genus Viscum; species Viscum album. Next base: position 763,976,186 of record OY728126.1, on the reverse strand, counting down.
TTCCTTGATATAATATAAATTAGAGAATAAGATTCACTAATTCTCCACCCACATACTTAACTCATATTTTTTTTGGGATTTTTAAAATTTATATATCTATTTATATAATTTGAACTCCTATATATAATAAAAAATCCTTGAAACATATCATGTTCTATAACTATAGTATTTCTATGTTAAATTAATATAAAAGATAAACCTCATATAAAGTAGTTTTTAACCTTTCCACATAATCATCTTTATCTCCTAGTGCCTCATCTTTAAAATCATAATTTCATGTTACCAAATTTAAAAATACCCACTAGGGAAACCACATCCATTAACATGGAATATCAAAACCCTTTTGTGTGATCTCATAAAGAAATAATCCCAATCCACTCGAGCATGATCATGATCTCTAAGGCCATCTAATACATTCACTCCCATTTGATTTATATCATGATACCTAACTATATCATATTTGTGATCTCTATGTTTTAGGTATATAAATAATCCAAAGTCTACTTTATTGGATACATACCAATTAAAATAGTATCATATATGAGGAAAACATGAAAAAAGGTTTCTTCTAACTTTTTTCTTATACGAGGATCCTAAACCCAGTCATGGATCCCCATAAACCATGGATTATCTCCACAATTTTACCCTTGTCCAAAAAATAAAATAACATAGATTCCTTTTATAAACAATAAAGAAGTATCCCTAAGGTTAATAATCGGACCACTCATTATATATTCATCAAAATAAGGTTCTTGAAATAATCCCAATGTCATCTCATTACAAAATCACACAACATGTGAGATCACCTATAAGTCTCACAGGGGACCCTTAACTTATCTTCTAATAATTATGAATTCTATGAGTCATAAACTACTTCACAACTCCTTGGGTACTTCTCAAGTCCTCACATATAGAAATTCATTTAATACACAGTAGAAATATTATCATATTCTAACCATATAATCATAGAAGGTACTGTACACTAATTTATCCTCTATTATCATGTGTCAATAATATATGTATATGGTAACCAAAAAGTAAGAGGACAAAAAAATGAAAACATTCATTAAAAAAAATGGAATCAACATAATTAGATTAATCACACCAAATTATTTATAAGTAATATCCCTATTGTATATTATATTAAAAAATAAATTAAACCTTTTAAATTATCCATTTAAAAATGGAAAATCTTATCTTCAATACTAAAAAAAATTAATTACCAAATACTTGAGAAGTCATATTTTAAAATACTATTTCAATTTCAACAATATTTTAATATTTTCAATTTTGAAATTCAATTTCAAACATTCCACCCATTTGAAATATCATTTTAAAAGTGTAAACCATTTTTATTTTATAGAACAAATTAAATCACCAACATCTAACAATGTTTAATCTGTAATATGGTTTATCGAAACATGATTTACTAAGGCTTCACCAAATGAAACATTAATAAAATGTATACTATTATTTTCTTACCATTGATCTTATTCGAGTCTATTTAATTTATGGTTCTATATCAGGAAATACCATATAATAATGAACAATATAATAATAACATAAAATGTCTTTAAAATAACTTGTGATGAAGTCCATGTAATCCAATTGGTTAAAACCCTCAAATTATTAAGGCAATAATCCTCAATAATGTATGAATTTAATTATACCAGTTCATTTCAGAATTATTTTACTTAATGAACACATTTATAATCAATAATAACTAATAAATTTATCAATAATCCATTTTAAATAAAATTATATAATGAAAGAAAAAGGAAAATTACTCACCATGTGGTGTAATAATTCCAAGACTATATGAAATATGGTATAGACCTATTTTTCTGTGCACCCATTACCAATACCAAAAAATAAAAAATAAAAAAACTCAATATTGATTTTTTATAATTTTAATAATAATGTATGGTGTATTCAATAAAAAAGTTTCATAAAATAAAATAAAATGAGATAACTGGAAACCACCATTCTTGACCCTCCAATAGAAACATATAATGAAATCCATTTGACTTCATTACAATTCCACAAAAAATTAGTTAAAAATAAAATTAAGTCTCTTGGTTGATCAGATCAAAACTAAAAAAATAATATAGGAGAAAAATAATTGATTAAGAATGATCCAACCTCAAATATAATTGATCATACTCATATGATAAAATATAATTTAGGGATAAATATGGTGACCGAGAGAGGGAGCATGGTAAAACCTATCCCTTATATACAGTAGTCTATAGGAAGATCCCCTCAGTGGGTTTCATAATGGAATAGAGAAAACTCTAATCTATCCATCATTTTATTTATAAGTGGCAAGGGGACCAAGAGATATATAGTGACTTTTCCCATAATACTTAGTGTACCAATGGGTACCCAATATCCAAATAATAAGGTATCCTATATGGTGTTTCTTAAAAGTACCCATTGGATTTTCCTGGGGTATATGGTATATTCTGAATCATCCCACCAAACACATTTTAATTTTATAACACATAGAAATGATGACTTAGTATTTTCTACTTTTATTTTAACTATAATTTCATTAATTTATATATTATATTCATGTTTTATAATACATTCTTCCGCTATGATTTTATTTTATAAAATTTTCAATGACTCTCCATTATAGTGTATCCTTTATTTAAATTGACTATTAGAAAAGAATGTAGTTCATTACACAATAAATAGGCCAACCTATAGAGAATATATAATGTTTCAAGTAAATACTATTAAATTATTTTATATTGGATATATTGGTGATATTTTTTGTTAGTAGATATAGAGATTTTTCATGTTTTAGTGAATGACATAATTCAAATATTTTTTATTGTTTTTATATGTATTGTTATTTTATCAAATTCAAAAAATCATTTTTAAATTTATATTTTCTATACTTTAATTTCATATTCATGATCTTGGTAATAAATAATTCTTCATGATAAGTATATTTGTTTTTTATATTCCTTTTTTACGCGTATCAAATTCATATAAGTCCTTTACTTCATCTTAATATTCAATCACTATATGATTTGTCTGTTATTTGTCAAATATTATATAATCATGTGTGGAAAAGTCACATTAGTTATAGAAGTCTATGAGTATAAGTATGTACATAATTTATTAAATAAATTCACATTGGTATCACTATTTTTCATATTATTGTTTTTTATACATGTTATTTTATGAAATTATTTTTTATTTAATCGATAAATTATGTTATTATGGAAAGAAATCGAAGATAATGGTGAAAATAAAAATACAATCAATTATTTTATTTTTAATTTTGGTTATAAGATATGTATATTCATTAAATATAGTCTAATAGGTTATTTAGTAAAGATAATTTATTTGATTAATAAATTATTAGTACATTTGATCATAATAAATTTTTTTACCATTTAAACCATATAACTAATTAATTTAATACAACCCAATTTTTAATATGACTATATCATTATATAAAATACATACATTGTAATTGGTATCATTTATATTTCATTCAAAATATTTATATATATATTTATAATTTTTTCAATGAAAATCAAGTCATATGTTATTTTGGGATGTGATAATTATAATAATTATAAAGTCATGATATTTAGGTGTTATAACAGTTCCATGTGGAAAACCATAGAATACTCACTTTATAATACCATAGTAGTTTTATTTGTAATAATGGTTAATAATAATTTTTTAAAATTTATCTAATACCGATATAATGAAATAAAAAATTTATAATTTTCATGAAATTAATTTTATATTTTTGGAATGTTACACCATATGTTTTTAAAGAAATATTTAGAACATGAAGACTCTTTTCCACATGATGGGCTTATCATATATTATGAAAATGTGTGATAAAGGAACACATATGGTAATTTAGGTGGAGAACTACCCATGAATGTATTACAAGTAATGAATTATGCAAAATCATTCCCATCTCATTTAAAAAATATGAATATAATAATATGGTTATTATATTTCCTATATATATAATGTCAACATGGATACTTTTTGTGAATTTATTTAACAAAAATAGAGTATTATCACTTCTAGGGTATTTATGTGAATTTATTTTGGATTAATTTTAATGTGTACCACTGTTGACGTTTCACATATCTATATATTAAGAATATGGTAATAAAACCTATGTTAGTTAATGAAAAATAGATAAAACTATACATGTATAGATTATGGGATGAAACTAAGGGGTGATGTAAAGTATGAATGGTATGCGATTCTTAAAATATAATAGAATATTTGATAAATTTATATATTGATATTTTATCCAATGGGAAAAATGTGATTGTATATAATGTCTAGTGAATATTTGTATGCATGTTTCAAATATCGATAAATTTATTACTATATCACTGAACATAACATGATGATTTTTATAGTATTTTTTTTATCATGATTAGTTTTTCATTTTTAAAAGGTTTTTATATAGATCATCATATTAGAAATCATTTATGCATTATTTCCGATTGATATAAATAATTACTATACATGTGCAATGATCTAGGAGGGGGGTTTTAAATAAATATTTTTATGGAGAGTCTAATAAAAATATGATAGTTATTATAATTAATAAATATAATGGGATTGGTGGTTTGGTTTAAAATACAAACATTTTTACCAAATAATTATGGTAATATTCGAGAAAAAATGGAGTGATCTTAAATTAATAACAGTATTCGTATTCTTCTAACTATTATTGGTTAATATATAGAAACAATTATATAGAGTGAGGTGTATACTTAGAAAAATAAGAAATTCACTTTAAAAAAATTCAAAATGAAAAAGAAGATGTAGATTGGTGGATACTAACCTATATAGATAACTATACCTATTTCTTAATGGTATTTTCCATATTAGTTTTAGATATTTTGAAAGATTTAATGTTTTAATATAATTCGATTGACATGGACAAAATTATCCAAACATGGTCACTTTGGATGGATTGTAACTCTTCCAAACTATTTTTTTGTTTATAATTAGAATCATTATAATGATTTGTGAGTTTTTTTGTAAACTCATACTCACTCTTCCAATGTATACTATATTGGGTAACAAAAGTAAACCTCAATGTAATTATTCTATAATGTTTTATTTTGATAACAACATTTTTTATGTATAGGTTGGTCTATGTTTTCATGAAATGCATGTTTTTATAAAAATTGGTTTTCTATATATAATATGTGGTAGAAATTTAAATTTCCTATTTTAGTTACAACATTTAGAAGATCATATATTTTGGGACATTTCATTTTACTACTAAATACTGTTATTAGAGCCTTAATCTAATAATATATTTTTCGGTATTCTATTTATGTATTTTTTAGTTATGTATATATCAATTAATAAATAGATGATACCAATATTTGATTGAAAAGTATTATGCTTTTATGGACCTTGATTTTTCACTACATTAATTCACATGGTAAGGAATGATTCTATAATTTTTTATGTAATTTATATATAACAAAAAAATAGAAAAATTATAGATAAAAACTTTCGAGAGATTACAAATTATTTTAATGTTGTTAATGCACTTAGATGATCCATTTGAGATATAATTTTCTCCAAAATTGTGGATTGTGTATCATATAAATCCATGCAGGATAAAAAAATTATAATCATGTTGAAAAAGAGTTATATGGGGTATAAAAATGAAAAATAGTTAAAAACAATCATTTAAAAATATATGTGAGAGATATATTTCATTGAGGGGTTTACTAAAAGATAACAAAATATTTCATTAAAAAATTACTTAGAACAATTAGTTTCATGATTATTCAAAGGTTTCTTGATTTTATATGGTCAAATACATTAATTAAATTTAATAATTCTTAATCCTAAAGATTATATAATTAAATCAGTTTCACAAAAATTATGTTCAATATATTAAGAAAATAAAAAATATATACCATTTTTTCATGGATTATTAATCCAAATTACTTTGGATATCCACCCATAACGATCCTTTTTGATAAAAAAATTATTTAATATAGTTTCATTAATTATCAAATAGATTACAAATTAAGAAAAAATTTTAATAAAGAAATTGATATAAGAATTAAATATTCATCATTTTACTCTTGATATCTCACAACTTATGTGACAAGAAAATCATGATAAATAACAATAATGGGTGACTTGTTTAAATGATAAAATAGATTAAAAAATATTAACAAAATATTAACAAAATTAGTTTCATGTAAAAATATTTTAATTGTTTAGTTAATCAAGAAAAACGATCTTTTTGGAATTAAAATAAAAACAAAAAATATTGAAAGAACTAAGAAAATATGAAATAATGATTTTTTTCTTAAACATTTGAAATAAAAAAAAATAAAACTAGAGTACATCAGATCACAATAATATCCATTATGTCTGGATATGTTGTAATTAATATAAAAATACATATAAATTCTCCTTATGTTTCATCAATCATGAAATAAGGACGTGTTCTATAGAATAAAGTTGATATTTTATATTCAATATTTGAATCATTAAAGGATCTACTATAACTTATGAATTTGTAAAATTTTAAATTTATCCACCCTTATTGTTCTTAGATTTTCAATGGTGTAAATATTCATAGGCAATAGTATATTTTTTGATTACTTCATTGGATATCTACACCTCCTTCAAATTACATATCAAAGAAATTAAACATGATATGGAAGCCCTCTATAGAGACCCCAATATTTTAAACATAACATTACATGATTGTAATCATAAATAAACATCAAATTATAAGCCAAGGATCGTAAAGTCTAGTGTCTTCAAAGACGAGGTACAAAAAACTGAAAATATGGTACTAAATAAAACATTTCTTTATTTATCATCAAGAAGAGGTCCATAATTCATTTGAGCACTTACATTTAGATATGATAACCTAGAGATAACATGAACAAAATGGACATGATAAAAATCCCACTAAAGGAATATATATTAAAATAAAGCTTATTACATGGTATAGAAGGCATGGAAAAATGATATTAAAAGACATGGAACATGATTAAACCTAAAGAATCATAATATTGGACCATATAATAATGGGTTAATAATATTTTAGAAGGAACATAGAACAATATTTTAGCACGAGTCGAGGCACTTTATCATAGAGGATCTTTAATCAACTCTCATTTCAGGAAGAGGAGCATGACTCAAATCTCATTGCACATAGAGGAGCATGAGTCAGGGCTACCACCATGACTGTTTCACTTAACTTCTCATGATACTAATCTTTACCCAAATCATTGAATCACTATCTATGTCCAACCATCATAACATGTTAATTAATATTCATTCCACATAAAGGATCATATATAAGTAAACAAACATAAACACAAGGGTAACCCAAGTAATGAATAGGGTATCATAATCACATCAAAGCTATAATAAATGGTTGTATTGTAGATGTTTCCATGAAACAAATGGATCAAATCATAAATGGAATTTCAACAAGGAATATTTAATAATATCATGATAAGTGATTTCAAACATAAGTGAAAAGAGTGTTTATGAAACATTAGAAATAAAACATTTTAGTACAGTTTAAGTGAAAACATTCAAGATTGCTTAAAATAGAAAAGTTATAATTATTTGTATAAAAACATAATTGAATCAAGGTAGTTTTTTTTTGATAACAAGAGTGATTTTAGAAATATAATGGTGGATTAAAATAGATTATGGATCACACTTGAAAATGGGTTAGAATTTGGGATGTCCCCTTAAATCGGTCTTTCTTATCCGGAAGAATTGGGTTTGAATCCTTTTAAAAACATATATACCCCCAAAAATAATGATGAATGGATCATGATACATGAGTTCAGAAAATATACAGATAATTTAGAAGATTTACATAAAAATGAAAGTGAATTTGATTTATTAAAAGAGATAAAAGTAGTATCCTAAAGAAATAAAGGTGGATTGGGTAGAATCCATTACATTATTTTGGAAGAAGATAAAAATTTTAAAACAGAAATAATCCATTACCTTATGTCTAAAACAATTCGGTAAATGATCTTAATGACTTGGATAATAAAATTTGGTTCATTGATTAATAATTATATAACAATTTCTACATGTATTATATTTATTATAACTTTATTCAGTTCATTAATGGCAATTTTGATGGTTTAATATATTAAATTTCATCATTTGGGATCATTGATTTCATTGGTTTCCATGATCGGTTTACATTTATAAGTGAATGAAAAATCATATAGGATGAGTGTAGTTATATAGAACCAAATTTATATGTTTTTACTGAATATATATAATATTAAAATACCATTCTTTTCAATAGGTGAGGATGATTCATTACATAAATCCTTAATGATAATAATATAGATTAATTTTGTAATTATTAATCACAAAAAAACTCATTTTTTTTATAAATTAATATCATGTGTACCAAATTATTATATCACTTTACATATGATATAATAAAAATATTATTAACTTGTTAAATAATAAAGATGGTATCATGGCCTTCCTTGAAGATAGAATTGAAAATGAAATAACATCGTCCACGAACATGATAATTAGGCACCTCACAGGCGATGTTTTCATTCAGAAAGTAAAAGAGAGAGTAAATGAGTTTTGATGAATATATATTCCATAAAAATGATAAAATTACATTATACATAAGATTCAAGAGTTTTCATGCAATTTGGATGAGGGCAGGTGAGGAGAGAAATTAAAAAGAATAGAACATGAAATAAAATTAAAAGAAAAGGAAGAGGGGTTTACCTCTTGATTCATTCTTCATGAGAAGATCTTAGGGAATTGGTTTTAGTCTTATGTTTTGAAAAAATGATCTTAGACATAAAGGAGTGGTTTGGGAAGAGTAATGGCCATAATTTTTAAATGGATCAAAGCATAGGATGTGTGAAGAGAAGAGGTGGTGAGGGGTGGTATTTATAGTGAATGAGAGGGGTGTTTTCTCATTTTTTACTCAATATTTTATTAATTTTATCAAGATAATAAATAGTGACAATTCTTGAGAATAAATAAATAGATTTTTGCATGTGAAGTCAAAAAAAATGCCACTAACATAATCCATAAATCAATAATGAATCCAAAATTCATTTATTTACACATACTGTAAATTACCATATTTCCCTATTCATAAAAAATTAATGTATTTGAGATACATACAAAAAATTAACCATAACCATTTTTTGATGTGTAGAATTCAGAGATGAACTGCAGTTTATGAATATAATTTTTTTAAAATGAGAAAATTTTAATTCTAATTAAAATCATTACTTACATGAATAATACAGTTTTGAAAATTATAATTGATTTTATAATAATTTTAAAAATTAAATAATGTATCATAATTTTATATTATAATAAAAAATAATAATAATAATATTTTTTGAATACTTTTTATTAAAATAAATCTTCATTTATATTATTAATATTGTCAATAAATTGTAATTAAATAATTATCACATACAAAAAATACCAACATTTAATTAATAATTTTTGAAATATTTATTTTCATATAAAATGATATAATTATATCATATTGTAACTTATAAGATGGATAAATTTTATTTTTACTATGATTGGTATGGTTACTATTCAATTTTCCAGTTTAATATTCGTAAGGTTCACCATACTATTCCAAAGTTCAAGTTACAATTTCATGGATAATGGTTCCTTAACATATTGAAAAACATCTTATTTCATTCATTCATTATTTAAAAATCTGTATAGTGCTCTCAATGTGATTATAATATATGGAAAATTTATATGAATTTAATTTCCATTTAATCAATTCAGGGTCATTAAATTCTTCCCCCCTTATGAAATTTATCCTTCGATTTTTTTTACATTATATATTGAAAAAAGGTATGGATACCTTTTCTTCAATGGTTTATCCAGTTCTTATGTTGCCTCTTCATATTTATGGTCCATCCATATTAATTCAACCAGGTGAGTGGTCTTGTTGTGAAGAAATTTATCTCTAAAATCCAAGATATTTATAGGCTTCTCCTCATAAGAAATATTATTTTCCAACGGTACCACCAATGAATTTAGTATATGTAAAGGATATGATATTTATTTTCATAAGAGGGATGCGTGGAATAAATCATGCACATGTGACCTATTTGGTGGGACTAATAGTTGTTAGGCCACAACTCTGACATGATAAAGGATCTTGGATGGGCCTTTGTAAATGGTAAATATCTTCCCTTTCTTTTTAAATATCATCATCCTCTTCTATGTAGATACGTGGAGGAATAACATGACTCCAACATTAAACTCTGGGTCCCATCAATAATTTTCTACATAGCTATTTTGTCAAATTTGGGCTTCCTTGACGTGATGTTGAATGATTTTTATATTATCTACCATTTCTACGACTATTTCTGATCCAATCCTCTTACGTCATAGACTTCATCTATGAATGTTGGTGTTCTGCACCTTTTCCCATAAATTCTTTCATATGGGTCCATTTTGATTCATTAGTGGAAACTATTATTGTGGGATAAATATACCATTGGAAGATGTTGGCCCCATTCTCCTTTAAGTCTATAGAACAGTTCCTCAACATGCCTTTTAGTGTTTGAATAGTCTGCTCAGAATGGCCATCAATTTTAGGATTATAGGATGTATTGATATACTACTCTATTCTTATAGAATGTTAGAGACTCTTCCAAAACATGAAGGTGAATCTCATATCTCAGTCCGATACAATAGATAGTGGTACACTGTGCATTTTTTCCACTTCTTTGAGGTCTATTCATGAAATTTTATCTAGTTCTATGTCCTCTAGAATTGTGATAAATTAGTTTGTCTTTATAAGATGACCCATTATAACCCATATAACATTGTTATATATGGATGTCTTTAGAAGCCATGCAAAAAAAATACTATGGTGATGTATTCACATTTATATGTTATTATGGGTAATGGTTGCATCATACCTTTAGATGTTTTCATTTAAACATTCACTAACTTTCATACCAGAAACATTGATGTATATTCAGTGATCTTCTATTTCATATTGTCCCACCAAAATTTCTCATAGAGATCTCGATATGGGTTTGTTCTCCTTGGGTGAATTAATAATTTTGAGATATGTGTTTCATTTAGATTCTCTTTCTTTTTCTCTAGATTATATAGTACATATAGTCATGTCCCAAACTTAATGGATTCATCCTCACCGATCATGAACTTGGAGGATTTTCCATTTTGTATAGCTTCCAAACATTCATGAATTTCCACATCATTTATTTATGAATCCTATTTTTCTTCAAATGGGACAACTGAACAATATTTTGAGAAAGGATTTATGATGTTCCTCCATTAATGATTTCTATGTCCATCCATTTTATGTCTATGATAATTGTATCCCTCTCAATTCTCATTGTTGATAAAGATGTGGTATCCTTTCTACTTAGAGCATCCACCACTATATTTTCCTTACCAGGATGGTAGTGAATTGAGCAATCATAATCCTTGATGAGATCTAACCATATATTCCTGTTCATAATAATCTAATTCTATGTGAATATATATTTTTGAATCTTGTGATAAATCTATATATCACACATCTCCCCATTAAGAAAATTCCACCATATTTTAAATGAAAATATCATTTCATCCATCTCCCAATCATGTGTAGGATAGTTTTTTATGAATTTTAAACTAGCTTGAGGAGTAAACTGTCACTTTATAATTTTTGATTAGTTCATATCTCAATACTTTCCTTGAATCATCTCTAAATAGATAAAAAGTTCTCCACATGTTGGTAGTTTGAGTATGGTCATATTGATAATCCACTTTTTTTTGCTTAAAGCATTCCTCACATTATTTATTCTAGAAAAACATCACTCCATTCCATGTCATCTTGGTTATTAGGTTGAAAATTGTGAAAATTTTATAAAAAAACATATATAATACTCAGATAGACTATGAAAATTAAGGGTCTCTATTACATATGTTGTCCTAGGACACACTTTGGTTTCCATTGTCTCAGAAGGGTCCACAGATATTCCTTTGCTGGTGATAATATGCAACAAGAAAGATACATCCTCAATCCAGAACACACATTTACTATTTCTTTCATTCAGTTTCACCCTTCAGAAATATCCCAACAAAATATTCTAATGCTCCTTATGTTCCTATAAGATCTTGGAGTACATTAGAATATCATCGATAAGGACTACCCAAAAAATTTACAAGTTAATCTCTAAAGACATTATTAATTAAATCTAGGAAAATTTATAGGGCATTAGTGAGTCCAAAGGGAATAACTATGAACTCATAGTGTCCATACCTCATTAAAAAAGGAAACCATTCTAATATAATCCTTCCTAACCATTAATTAGTGATATCTCGACCAAATATCCACCTTATAAAAATAACTAGACCCACAAAGCTAATTGAAGAATGCATCCATCTGTGGTAGGGGATACTTGTTTTGTAATCTGATTTTTTGAGATCATGATAATTGATGGAGAGGATTGATCCATCCCTTTTCTAGAAAAGTAGTACTATTGCACCCCATTGCGATAAACTCAGACATATTAAACTCATATCTAGACACTCATTTAACTTCTTATTTAGATCTTATCGCTCAATAGTCTCTATTTTAGAAGGTGTCTTTAAAATATGTATATATCCAAATATAAGTTAAATTGAGAACAGAGCTTCTCGGTTAAGGGGAATACTAGGAAATTCATTTGGGAATAAATAACTATTATCCATCACAATGGTTATGTATTCAAAAATGATTATCTCTTGTGTCTCAGCCATTTCTTTGAGATATGTTTTCTTATAAGGTAGTAATATCTACAATTGAGATGGTTATTTTCGATGGAGATTGAACTTCTTCTATACAATTGTAATGAATTGGAGGATGATTTATAATGTGAAGATAGGTATACCTTTCTTAATAGTTGATGATGGATTTGTATAAAGATAGAAGATCCATGCCAAATATAGAATCATACCCCACAAAACGGATTATGAAAATATTTTTTAGGAGGTTCAGTCCACAAAATTAACTAGGGAGGATCTATATACTCGGATACTATAATTTTTCCATTATCTATTCTTAAATATAACTCGAAATCCATATTTTATGGTATTTTTTTTTGAAAAGATATAACAAACCTGAAATATATGAAAGAATACATCGAACCCATATCAAATTTTATATTTTATATTCTTGAATAAATAACCAGCATAAGTGTCTCTAGATCATTTTTCAGCTCCCCATAAGAAGTAGTTATATCATAGTCACATCCTTAATTCCTTAGAGGTTGTTGTTGATTACAACTAAAATCCTTGGGCTTTGTAAATTAGTTCACAAAATTCCAATGTTCCATCTAGATAAAACACTACAATACTAGATGAGAATTGATATAAACCTTCCTTTATTCTTCCACTCTAGTGGTATTATTCATATACCTTTAGAAATTAATATCCAGATGTCACATTTATCAACATTTGAGTCATTTCCTAGTTCTCTTTAGACATTTCCTTTGATTATTCTTCCCAAAAATTTGACACGTGGGATATTTAGTCATTTTTTATCATGGGATTTATTTTATGATCCACCCATATTAGACTCAATTTTACAATTTTTTTCATTGGGCCCACAAGACCATTGAGTGTTTCCAATATCCATTTCAACCTTTAAAGAACAATAAATAATCTCCTCAGAACACTCAAAGTCTCAAATCTCCAACGATTTTATTTTACTTATCATTTGTCATCTAAATAAGAGATACACCTTGGTTTTTGTGTTCATGAATAAGATGGAGGCGCATCATGAAATCCTTATAATGTTTTATTCATATGATTTTATGGAATCACCTTGCTTCTGCATAAGTTTAAGGAAATATCTTTCCATCTTGAGGTAGAGGGTTGGGGAAAACTATTTATTGGAAAACATTTTCTTGAATTAATTCAAATCTATTGAATAAATTTCCCCTTGGACCTCATATTTTTGATCAATATTTACCAATTATTAGATTCTAATCAAAACTATAGACCAAAAACACTAATTTATCTTCTTCTAAGCACTCGAGGATAGATAATATCATTTCAATGGAGTTAACCCACTATTTTGTGAGGGGGGGATCAGAAGATTCACTAAACATAAGAGGCCTTTTTCATGATGGATTCAAAGGAGAAATTCTATTTCCATTGAGAAGGAGGGTGTTCCACATGATTTGTATTACTATGAATATCTTGATCTAGGTGACCATGTACTGTAAAAAATTATTGATCACCTCTTCTTATAATATTTGGATTTTCAGGATGGAAATCCACACATTTTCTAGAATATTGAATGTTGGCACGTGTTCTTCAATTTCCCTACATAAACTAAGAAAAATAGTGTTCAATTAGGGGGTTGAATACTTAAAAAATAATTATAATAATTAAAAATTAAACATAAAATGATAAACTCTTAAAGGAAATATATATCTTAACTTTTGATCCAATAGGTTTCAATTTTGGATATCCATGATCTGTTTCATAACAAATTTTTATTTGGAAATTTGTTTCCCTTAATAATGGTTTGTAATGAGCTTCTGAATTTAAAAAACCATGTCCGCTAGGAGTTTCAAACCTTGTACGTAGTAAGACACATTTTCATGTTCTAAGTTACCTGAATTCAGGCCTATAACACCTTTTCAGAGTTATTACTCTTAGGTACATATATTCCATAACCATATCCACTTGTAGTATCCAGATAGGGATATATTATCTTGATAAAGAACTTACTCTACACTAACCAATATTTTGGAATGTTTTCTTATACTTTGACCTTTCGATAGTGTTCTTACTAAATTGATCTATTCCTAGTCACCAAAAATAATTGAAGTTTCCCTATGATACCAACTATAGAAACCAGGGCCTTTTACACATATCATTACATGATATTAAGAATAAATAAACAGTATGTTACATTCCATGGATTTTAATGTATAGTTTGTTAGAATAATTGGAACATAAAACTGAAAATAGTGGACTAAATAAACAATTTCATTATTTATCATCCATTATGAGCTCCTAAATTCCATTGAGCCCTTACATGTGTATAGGATAACTGAGGGATAATATGAACAGATGGGTTGAGTTAAAAATCCTTGTAAGGGAGTAAAAATTAAAATAAATCTTATCAAATGGATTATAAGGCATTAAATAATGGTATAAAAAGGCTTAGAACATTATTAAACATAAAGAATCATAACATGAGATCATATAATCATGGATTAATAGTAATTTCACATTCATATAAAACATGAATTTAGAATGAGTGGATGATCATTGTACATATAGGAGAACGATTCAAATCTCATTTCACATAGTGGAACACAACTCAAAACTCATTCCACATAGAGGAGTATAAGTCAAGGCTTCCACAAAGACTATTGCACACAATGTCTCTTGAGACTAAAATTTAACCAATGAATTGGAGTGCTATTTGGGAACACCCATCATAATATTTTCATGAATATTATTTCCACAAAAATAATCATACACAAGTAAACAAACATAAATATAAGGGATACCCATGGAAATAATTTAGTATCATAATCATGCAAAAAACATAGTAAATGGGTGTATCGTAAAAGTGTCCATGAATGAAAGGAATTAAATCATACATAGACATTCATAAATGAATATAAGAATATATCATGTTTACTAAAGACAAAATTAATTTAAAATAGTTATTAATAGACTTTAGAAACAAAACATTATAGTACATTTTAAGGGAAAACATTCCCGATTCTTTAAAATGGAAAATGCATAATTGTTTTTATAAAATCATAATTAAACCAAGGTAGTTTTTTAAGGATAAAATGAATTATTTTAGAAAAATAATAGTGTATTAAAAGATATTATAGAAAAAAAGTTAATATGGGTAAGAATTTGGTAATTTCCCTTAAATCAAGTTTGATTTTCAGTAATAATTGAGTATGGAACCTTTTAAAAACATGTATATCTACAAAAAATAAGGATGAATGGATTATGATACATGAGTTTGGAAAATATAAAAATAATTTATAAGATTTACATAAAAATTAAAGATGATTTAATTTGGAATAAAATTTATAAGTAGTAACCCAAAATAATAAAGAAGGTTTTGGAAGAATGCCTTACATTATTTTGAATGAAGATCAAAATTGAAAAAAAAAATTAACCCCTTACCTAATGTGTGAAATGATTTTCCCTTCATCTTAATGTTTTGAATGATAAAATGAGATTCAATAATTAATAATTCCAAATCAATTTTTTATTTATTTTATTTATTATAACATTATCATGTTAATTTATCTATTTTTTTATGAGTTAATAAATTCAATTTCATAGTTTGGGAGCGTTGATTTCATTGGTTTTCATGATCAGTTTACTTGTATAAGTGAATGGAAAATAATTTATAGTGAGGATTTTCATCCAGAAATAAACTTATATGTTATTAATAAACTTATTTAATATTAAAATACCATTTTTTTCAAAAAATTATGATAATTCATTAGATAAATCATTAATGATAATATTTTAGATTAATTTTGGGTTTTTAGATAAAAAAAACTCATTTTTTTATAAAAAATTATCATGTGTACAAAATGATTCCAAAACATTAAATAATATATAATAAACATATTATAATATTAGTTAACCATAAAAATGGTTTCATGACTAGACTTGAGGATGGAATTGAATGATGAAAGAACATCGTCCACTATGGTGTTAAATAGGCACCTCATTAGATATGTTTTCATTCTCATAATTAAAGAGAGAGGACATGAGATTTGATGAATAATTATTTAATAAAGATTATAAAATTCTAGTATGTATAATATAATATATTTTTCATGCTATTTGGATTAGGTGAGGTGTGTAGAGAAAATTAATAGAAAGGAAATAGAAAAGAAATTAAAAGAAGAGGAAGTGGGGTTTAACTCGTGATTCTTTCTTCTTAAGAACCTCCTTAGTGAAATATTTTTGGTCTTTTCATAAGACTAAAATCTTCTGTTTGTGGGAGAGAGGTTTGGTAAGACTATTTTTTAGAATTTGGACATGTCACAAGTCTTTAGAGGTGTGGATAGAAGAGGTGGTCAGGGTTCATATTTATAGAGGAGGGGGTGTTTTCTCAATATTTTACCCAATATTTTATTATTATTCTCAAGAAAATAAATATTAATGAATATTGACACTAAATACTATTATTGTTTCATGTGAATACGAACCAATGGTCACTTACACCATCCATGACTCATGCATGACTCTAAAATTCATTTATTTACATATACATTAAATTGCCATATTTCACTATTCAAAAAAACATCATTTATTTAAGATTAATCCCAAATATTTACCCAAATTTCTTTTGAACATTTAGAAATAAAAAATTAACTCCATTTCATGAAATTAATTTTAAAATTATAGGAGATTTTAATTTTAGTTAAAATCATCATTTACTTGGAAAATATAGTTTCTAAAATTATAACTGATGTTATAAGAGATTGAAAAATTAACAAAGGTCTCATAAAATTACCATACAATAATAATACATGATAATAATAATTTATGAAAAAAATTTATGAAAATAAAGTTTATTTTAAATCATTTAATTAGTTATAAAATTTTAATAAAATATTTACGACATTCAAAAATACCCACACAAAATTAATAATTTTTCTATTATTTATTTACTTATACTATGATATAATTATATCCTATTGTAACTTATAATATGGATAAATTTGTATTTATACTATGATTTGTGAGGTTTCTATTCAATTGGACAGTTTACAATTCATACATTTCACATTACAATTCCAAAAGTCATGCAACTATTTCATTGGTATAGGTTCTTTAACTTATATAACTACTTTTTATTTCATTTATTCGTCCTTTATAAATATTTCATTGTGTTCTCAATTTTATTTTTTTATTATACTATATGAAACATTTATAAGAAGGGAATTACCATTTAAATATTTCATTTTCGTTACACCCTCAACCCCTTCAATTGTCTTTGTTTATAATTTTATTATTGTGTGATGCTTAAATATAAGGAACCAATCGTCAATCACTCTCAGATCTAATTTTTACCTAGTGAAAATTATACTTCATTATAAAGAAAAACCTTTATACATATGTGGAAACTTATTCCTTGGTTCATTGATATGATATTGTTTCCCCACACAACCTACTTTCCAATACTTCCCCAAATACACCTTAGTATTTCCCAATAAGTTATATATTTATATTGGAAAATGATATGCATCTATTGTTCTTGAATATCTATTATTATTGGATATGAAATTTTATTTATGTTCAAAACAAATAGGGGTAGACGACACATTAATTTACTCAAGTATTTATGTAGAAATATATTTCAACATGGTACCAAGGTTGGAAAAATATTAATTTATAGTTAAATATGAATAATTTTACATGAAAAATAATGATGTAAGTGAATTAGATGTAGTGAAATATATTTTTGGAGTCTAATTGTCAATATTTTCCCAAATAAATCACATCCTGATAGTCATTTTTGAGGTATAATTTAACTACAGTAATTAAATGTTTTGAAAAAACCCTAAAATCATTCTTATTCTCCATCCAATAAAAAATAATAAAATAAAAACCAAATTAGTTTTTATTATATTTATTTTTAATTGAAATAAATTTTAAATTATATTCACAAATTTATGATATAAAATTATTAGAGACATGAAAATTTTCTTATCCACAAGAAAAACATATCTACAAAAATCTAAAGTATCCTAGTCATTAAAATATAGAATAAAAGTTACAAAAACATTAATTATTGAAATATATATTTGAAAAATATAAAAATTAAACACACTCATTCTCCCTTGGTTTGTAATCATACCCTATTATTGAAATCACACTCCAATTTCTATTCTATTGTTTTATCATTTTCAACCTTTCCCGGTATTCACATTTTATGATCAAACTGTTCATAATTTCTCACAACATATCAATATAAAACAACATTTATTCTTGATATAAAGTGAAATAATTCTATCCATTATATTTTAATATACCTAAAACATAGCAATAGAAAAATAAAATAACATAAATAAAAATTAATTTGAATTGGGGTGTTCTAAAGCTAAAGGAGTAAAATTCATGATATAGCCTAAAATATTTACGAATGAATTGGTCGATTTGTTTTATATTTAAAATACATGAAATTAAATTTATGATAAATAATAAATAATAATCATTCCCTCATTTAAAATACAAAAGTTTCTATTAATCTCTTCTTATATCATGGAATATTAGCATGTAAATTCAAAATCAGGGGTATAATTTTTTTGATTTTTCCCAATTTAGTTTTTTAATTAAAAATTCATAAGGAAAAATTCTCACTCTAATATAATACCTTTATTTGATATCCAAATATTTCTATTTTTAATATTATTAATATGATCATATTTTGAGTATGGGTGATCATTTATATATTGAAGATACATTCAATATTTCAATATTTATACCCAAATGAATGAATAATTAAATATGAATAGTGTAATGTTTCCTAGAACCATTTTACTAATCACTTTTTGAATCTAAACATATTAATATTTTCTAAAATTCTAACATGGACGTTCTAACAATTAACTATCTCCTAGGTGAGTCTCAAAAGTAATTCTATTCAGTAATACCAAATAATATGATAGTAATAAGCCTGAATGGCCTGAAGGCCTGCATTTTTATTGATTTTTGATAACCCCTCTTTCAAGGGATGAGGGGGAACCCTTACAAGGCCTGTAGTCTTAGAGATTACAAGGAATGTAGGATTAAGAGATAACATAACCCAAAGGTATTAGGGAATTCAACAAAACTATCTACAAGGAACTACCCCTCCCCAGCATCTGCGTTATGATAGTAGCTCTCCACCTTTGCATGGTCGTTTGGCTAGGCTTCCCGTGTAAGAATAGGCTGGTCCTGATGGTAAAGCCATACCCTCTCATTCCAACAAATCCATTTCGCTCTTCTCTGGTATTAGACATTGTAGTAGTACTGTAGCAGCACTGTACACTATGCAGGTACTGTAGCAGAACTATACACTATAAAGGTACTGTAATAGTACTCTACACTGTGCGGGTATTGTAGCAGGCACTGTAGTAGTTACTGTAGCACCATTCAATGTGGAATCCCTATTAATGTTTTCCATGGATTCAATAGTATTAGAATAATTTTTGATGTAATGCTTTTACAAAATTAAGATGATTTAAAAAGTAATGCCGTCAATTATATCAATGGGGTTTGAAAAATCTCAATTCATTGATAATAATAAAGGTTCTAGTACAATTATTCAATCATATGCCACATTGTATCATGGAAGAGGCTATTATAAAGAATATGTGAGAATAGTTTTCAAAAAATATTATGAATTAGAATATGAGTTTCGAAAAGAATCACAGAATTTAATTTTATATATTTATTTAGTTAATAAAAAAATTTAAAAATTAACTTTATACGTAAAAAAATTCAATAATCATTATATATTTAAAAATTAGAGTGAAAAAATAAATTATTAAAAATTTATTTCACTTAATAAATGATAATTCTTTCAATGTTTTTTAAATTTTATTTTATATAGTGGATGTAACCAAAGAAAATGTCTCCAAGAAAAATTATTTGATCATACAACATTTGTATTTTCCAAAAAATACCTCCACACATAGTTTCAAACAATACACTAATTTTTTGAAATTAATGATGAATATATATATATGAATATTTAATAATTTTATGTACTAGAATCACTTAAAAAATAATAAATTGACTATGGTATTTGTTGTTTAGAAATATCATATTCCCTTCTTAATGGATTGGTCTGACTAGAATATTTTACTAAATATGGTTAGAGTTTATTATTTAGTTCGTAGAAAAATTACTTCCACACATGCCTATATGTTTTCCCAAAATATTAAAATAATAATGTTTACAAATAATTTACCACTTGAAAAGATCAAATATACTGTATTACATCAATTGTGTACTTAAAAAATATCCAGTGTACTACTAAATCATGGATAATATTTAAAAAACAGAAAAAGAGTACAAAAATAGTGATTAGATAAAATGAGGTTGAGGGAAATCATGTAAAGACCGTAAAATTCAAGGGAAATTTTTTTCTTAATTTTCTTTGGATTTTTACAAGAGCGCGATTTCAGACGGCACCTGATTCCGAGGCCCGGAGTGCCCGGAATTAATTTCCGAAGTTTGGCTCGGGTACGTTCAGTGAACGGACGAGCGGGAATTCCTAACTTTTGATCCGGTGCTCGGAATTAAAATCCGAGGGCACCGATGAACTCGCAGCGCCGATATTCGCTTAATGAGACCTTTTCGGGAGTTGCGTTTGTTGCGGGTTGAAAGATACGTTTTGGGGTTTTTCAATTAAGTTAAATAAAATTGTGTAAAACAAATTTTATTTTTAACTTATTAAAGAAAACCTACCTAAGGGGGTTGGAAGTGGGACCCACACCCACTTAACCTCCCTTGGGAGGATTAAGTGTGGTGGGGCCCACACGAACCCCTAAGACTTTTCTTTTTCTCTCAACGTTCTTAACCCCCAATTAATTGGCCTACGTTACCCTTATTTAATTAAGGAAGTTAAAGCCCTTTTTGAATTTCAAATTTTGAAATTCTTTTGTGTTGTGTTAATAAAATAAGAGGTAGTCTTATTTTATTTAGGGTTCTTTTTTTGCCTTTGGAGAGCCTTCTCATCTTCAAGCTCTGACGAAGAACGAAGAACGTCTTCATCCTCGACGAAGAACGACAACACTTCGTCAAGGATCATCGACTCAGAGACCTAGTATCTTCGGACCTCTGCTTCCTCTTCGGACCTTCTTCGTCGGCAAACGAAGATCCGCCAACAACGTGTCGCATCGGACGTAAATCTTCGTCAACGGATTTGACGAACGACGACCGCGACGCCTGACTTCCGCGACGCCGTCTTCCGCGGAACGTAGAGGATTTCTTTGAATCTCAAACCCGAGGTAGGGGATGTTTTTATTAATTATTTTATTCCATTCCTGAATCGTGGATTTTAGCATGACTAAACGTGAGACTTTTTAGTTATGTTATTTGTTAACGCGAGGGGAGTCGGACCGCACGAACACGGCCGAAACCCCCTCCTTCGTTCATGTTGATTCATGCGGGTGGAAGCAAGAGGCGTGGTGCCGTCGCACCACGCGGATGAACATGCTTATGATTTCCGCAATACCGTCGCGCTTCGCCGAGGAGAGACTTCAAGACCGCGACGCCGACACGCCGCGTTGGGAGGATTCTTGGCACGGCGAAAGGGGCGCGGTGCCGTCGCACCGCGCCGGACGACGAACACCGCGGCCGGTTCCGGGCCGCGGTGAGACGAGGAGACCGCGGCCGGTTCCGGGCCGCGGCGGAAGGAAAGACCGGCGGCCGGGCCGCCGGCGTCGGAAGTCAAGGGCGGGACCGGAAATTCCGGTCCCGTTGGTAAAAACCGGCCGGCCAGCAGGCCGGCCGGATGTCATAAAAACCGGGGGTTTAAACCCCCGGCCGGTCCATCAAGACCCCCCTCTTAATGAGGGGGCGCTTCTTTTAAGGAGGGGGGGGCAAAGCCCCCCCGGTTTTACTCAACCGGCCCCCATTTGCGGGGGCCGTTTTGTCTCAAACGGCGCGGCAAAGCCGCGCCGCCTTCGGAAGGGCGGGGGCTTAGCCCCCCGCGTGAGTCGCGGCCACCGCCGCCAGCGCGGTCCGCCGCCGCCAGCGCGGCCCGCCGCCGCCGCCACGCGGCCCGCCGCCGCCACGTGGCCCGCCGCCGCCGCGCCACGCGGCCGCCGCCGCCACGCGGCCCGCCGCCGCCACGTGGCCCGCCGCCGCCGTCCGCCGCCGCCGGCCGCCGCCGCCGGCCGCCGCGCCACCCAAGGGGGGGGGGGGTCGGGCCGGGTCGTTCCGGACCCGGACCCCCCCGTTTCGGACCAGATTCGGTTTTTGGCTCATAACTTGAGCCTCGGACCTCCGAATGACGAACCGTCTGCGGCAACGCGATCCTTGGATCGAGACGGTCGTTTCGGTATATCGCACTCAAGGTTTCGGTTTACTTTGAGTTCGGCCGGGTTGGTTCGTTCACGAAACCAACCGGGCCTTCGGAGCGGAAACGCTCATATCTTGAGCTACGGACGTCTGATTGACGCGCCGTCAGTCGCGTAGTGTTCCTCTTAGTGAGACGGATCTTTTGGCATACTCCGCCCGAGGTTTGGACGCAGGTGGAGTACGGTCGGGTTGGTTTTGCCTTAAAAAAACCAACCGGGCCCCGGAGACAAAAATGCCAATAACTCTCAGACCAGGCGTCCGATCGACGCGCCGTCTGTTGCGTTGAGTTCCTGTTGACGATACGGAACTTTTGGATACATCAACTTCGGTCTTCGTGACAGTTGATGTATCAGCCTCTCGGCTCGTGGAGCGGACCCTCCGTACGAGCTTGCTGTGTGCGGGAACCCTAGTGCTGGCTGCGACTGTTCTACTGCTACGACTGCTACTGTGACTGCGACGACGACAGTACAGAGATCCTGTGTGGATTCAATGACGACAGTACAGAGATCCTGTGTGGATTCGACGACGACGACTACAGCACTCAGCGATCCTACGTGGATCAGTGCTACAGGTTCTGTGTGAGCCCGATCCTGTGTGGGTCCTTGCGCTCAGCGGTTCTGTGTGAGCCAGCGCCTACAGGTTCTGTGTGAGCCCGATCCTGTGTGGGTCTTGCGGGGGTTAGTTACCTATCGATCCTTCGTGGGTCCGACGACTTAGGTGGATCAGTGATCATCTTTATCGTCCTTGAAGAAGTGTACCTGTGTGAGCTGAATCCTGTTACTTTCCTTTGTGGAATACGTATACTTTCCTGCGTGGACTGAGTTATACTTGATCTCGGAGGTTGGAGCGTATTTGAATTGATGACTTAGGTATATGTATGGGCATATACCTAAGCAGTGTTGGTTGTTACTTCGTGATTGTACTTTGCTTCGTGGTTTATCCTTTGTGGATTTTGAGAGACCTTCAGGGGTCTCGGGGTCCCTACTGAGTAGCTTATACTCACCCCTGCACGGGCTTCGCCCGCACTACGTTGTGTTGGTTGCAGACGACGGACAGCGTTGACCTTAGCTGAGGTTCGCGGAGCGGGACGGTACCCGGAGGTGGACCACTGGGCGGGACGAGTACGGAGCGGACGGTGGGACCCGTGGAGCAGAGGAGCTATCTGTACCCACCCTTCAGGTGGGATTTCCGGTGGACAGCTCGGAGTAGCGGCCTTTACTTTACAGTTGCTGTTTTTCCCTTTTCGAGTTGTACTTTACTTTCAGTTTGGGTTTGTATTTTGGCCCATTTACTTTCCCGCACTTTCAGTTGTTCTCTGCTTGCTCAGTGATTACCTTCCGCTTGTTTACTCTGTGGTGTGTGTTTTCTTTTCAAAGGCAATGCCTTCCCTTTTTACCGGGATTTACGCCTTGGTGCTAGTCGCCAGCCCCTGGCCTATGGAAGGCGGGCTTGGGGTAGTCACGGCTCGGACCCCGAGGGCGGGTCGTGACAAATTGGTATCAGAGGAGTTCGGTTCTACCGCGAACTCTGATCTTTTCTATGTGAAGCAATAATGTTTAGCGTATTGAGTGTGGTTATCAGTCCAGGGAGTCCAGTGTTGGTGCGGCGGCCGACGTATCCACACACCAGGACCCTGACGTCTGATTTCCGACTTAATGCACGAAAACATTGATTGCGTGTGTGTTTCAAAGTTTTCTTTGTGATTACTTATATCAGCTCACTAGGTATACTGTTCTAACCGTGGCGCACCTGTTTCCTTTTCAGGATGGCCCCACGACGGCAGCCAGCTAGGGTTCCGATGGTCGAGCGAGACGACAGCCCACCGAGCGACGAGGCTTCGGTGCAGGGCCCTTTTCCAGTAGTGGCACCGGCGGTAGCTTTACCCGCCGAGCCCCCGATGCTTCCAGCAGCAGCCGCTGACGATGCACGTCGCCTCAGCGCACTGCATGAGTTTCAGCGACAGCGACCGCCCAGGTTTCGCGGGGAGACGGATCCCCAGGCAGCAGAGGACTGGCTGGAGGCAGTTGTTCGAGTGTTTAGGCTAGTGAGGACACCAGCAGACCTCATGGTGATCCTCGCTGCGAGCCTACTACACGCAGCAGCAGGACGATGGTGGAGCCTGATGCTCCAGGTGCACGATGAGGCATCTCTTCTCTGGACGGATTTCGAGAGCCTCTTCCGCTCTGAGTTCGTCCCGGCCACCCTTCGAGCGGTGCGTATCCAGGAGCTTCTACAGCTGCGGCAGGGCAGCATGACGGTCGCCCAGTACTCGGCGAGATTTACCGATCTCTCGCGCTACTCGACCGACATGGTACGGGACCCATTCTTCCGGGCCCGGACCTTTGAGCAGGGTTTGAGACACGAGATCAGGGCATCGCTGATCTCCCTCAGCATCCCGACTCAGACAGGAGTACTGGAGCGGGCTCTTCTGATCGAGAGCTTCCTTGCTGAGTCTACACCAGCACAGCGACCCACCGCAGGGCGGCACGTGGCAGAGTCATCTGCAGCAGGCAGTCGACGGATGACTCAGGGGTCCAGACAGACCAGACCTTCAGGCCGACGACCTCAGGGCACTGGCTCAGCAGTGCGGGGCACACAGCGCGGAGCCAGTCTTCCGAGAGGCAGACAGTGCTACTCATGCGGCGGACAGGGCCACATGGCTCGTGACTGCCCGACCCGCCGTACCGAGGAGCAGCAGTCAGTAGATGGACCACCGAGGCAGAGGCAGAGGGTCGACCGTGGCGGTCCGCAGGGAGGAGGCGGACGAGGCAGAGGAGCTGGACGAGCAGCTGGTGGTGGCCGACGCTTTGAGGCTTTACCACCACCACCACCAGGAGGTCCACCCCGACCACAGGGAGCTGGCGGGCAGCGACAGGCACAGCTCCAGGCAGCAGAGGCCTACGACCACGGCGCACCCGAGATGATTCGAGGTACTATCTGTGTCTATTCCACCCTTGCTGCAGTTCTTATAGACACAGGAGCGAGTCACTCTTTCATAGCCGCTGCCCTTGTTCGGAGCTCGGAGATTCCGACTGAGCCGTTGGCTCGATCCTTACGGCTAGAGACTCCTACGGGAGCAGACTCGACGATTACGCACTGGTGCCGGCAGTGTGAGCTTACTCTAGGAGGCGAGAGCTTCGGCTGGGATCTTCTTGTAGCAGCGTCGAGGCCTTACGACGTCATCTTGGGCATGGATTGGCTGTCTACGGTCCATGCACAGATTGACTGTTTTAGGCGCAAGGTGCGATGTGTACGCACCGACGGGAGCAGGTTCACCTTCACCGGCGAGAAGGGAGCCTTAGCAGCACAGGATGGATTTCCGCGGAGGAGAGGACAGCCCATCACTCATCAGTTGGCTAGCCTTATCCTTGGGGCAGTTGACGTGCGGAGTCCTGGTTTTCCTGCAGTGGTGGATCAGTATGCGGACGTTTTTCCCGACGATGTTCCAGGGCTACCTCCTCGCAGAGAGGTAGACTTTTATATTGACCTGTACCCCGGGACAGCCCCGATATCCACTCCAGCATATCGGATGGCCCCCGCCGAGCTTAGAGAGCTACGGGTACAGTTGGAGGACTTGCAGGGCAAGGGATTCATCCGACCCAGTGTTTCACCCTGGGCTTCCCCGATATTGTTCGCCAAGAAGGCGGACGGGAGCTTGCGACTTTGTGTTGACTTTCGTCGCCTGAACCAGGTGACAGTGAGGAACAAGTATCCGCTACCGAGGATTGATGACCTCTTTGATCAGCTCAAGGGAGCACGGTGGTTCTCGAAGATAGACCTCAGGTCAGGCTATCATCAGCTCAGAGTCAGAGACGAGGATGTGCAGAAGACGGCCTTCAGATGTCGGTATGGCCACTATGAGTTCTTGGTTATGCCTTTCGGTGTAACCAATGCTCCAGCAGTGTTCATGGCTCTCATGAACAGGATCTTTCAGCCATACCTCGATCGGTTTGTCGTGGTTTTCATCGACGACATTCTGATTTACTCTACGACAGAGGAGGAGCACGCCTATCACTTGCGAGTTGTTCTTGATACACTCCGAGAGCACCAGCTTTATGGTAAGCTCTCGAAGAGCCAGTTCTGGATACGTGAGGTCCACTTTTTGGGACACGTAATCTCTGAGGCGGGAGTTGCAGTGGATCCCGCGAAGATTGAGGCTGTGTTAGCATGGGAGCCACCCAGGAGCGTGACTGAGGTTCGGAGTTTCTTGGGACTAGCTGGATACTATCGGAGATTTGTGCCGAACTTCTCCAGAGTTGCGGCATCACTCACAGCGTTGACGAAGAAGGGGAAACCCTTCGTGTGGTCAGACAGTTGTCAGCAGAGCTTCGAGGAGCTGAGGCAGAGATTGACTAGCGCACCTATCTTGAGGTTGCCTGAGGAGGGAGTAGGGTACGTGGTCTACTGCGATGCATCAGGGACCGGACTCGGATGTGTTCTGATGCAGGAGCGGGCAGTGATCGCCTATGGATCACGACAGTTGAGACCGCATGAGCAGAACTACGCTACCCATGACCTGGAGTTAGCAGCAGTGGTCTTCGCTCTGAAGACATGGCGACACTATCTGATGGGCGAGCGCTTTACGGTCTTTTCCGATCATCAGAGCCTCAGGTATATCTTCTCGCAGAAGGACCTGAACCTGAGACAGCGACGATGGCTCGAGTTCCTCCAGGACTATGACTTTGAGATAGTCTATACTCCTGGGAAGGGGAACGTAGTAGCTGATGCCCTCAGCAGGAGGACGGGCATTCAACTACTTGAGGAGGCGACAGAGCAGCTAGCCTCTTTGCAGATATCCTTCGTGGATAGAGATGGAGCAGCCTTTCTACAGTCTCTCACAGTCACTCCTCCACTACTGCAGCGAGTCAGGGAGGCACAGCATGGGGACGCTGACTGTGAGACACGGCGTGCACAGATATCCTCGGGACAGACACCTGATGGTTTCTCCCTTGGAGCAGAGCACGACATCCTTTTCAGAGGACGTACCATGGTACCAGTCGCCTTGCGAGAGGAGGTGCTGAGGGAGTTTCACACTTCTCCTTTAGCGGTACATCCAGGAGTGGCAAAGATGTACCAGGACCTCAGACGACAGCACTGGTGGCCGGGCATGAAGAAAGCTGTAGCAGAGTTCGTTTCTCGATGCCTTACCTGTCAGCAGGTGAAGGCTGAGCATCAGGTACCAGCAGGCTTGGTACAGCCCTTGGAGGTTCCGGAGTGGAAGTGGGATGGCATATCTATGGACTTCGTGACTGGACTTCCACGCACTTCCAGAGGTCACGACTCCATCTGGGTGATTGTTGACCGACTCACCAAGTCGGCACACTTCTTACCCATCAGAGAGCAGGGCTCGGTGGAGAGCTTGGGACGTCTCTACGTTCAGGAGATTGTGCGGCTCCACGGCGTGCCATCATCTATCGTTTCCGATCGAGATGCCCGCTTTACTTCCCGGCTTTGGAAGGGGTTACAGGAGGCGTTCGGGACGCAGCTACGTCTTAGCACAGCCTTTCACCCGCAGACGGATGGTCAGACGGAGAGGACCATTCAGACTCTCGAGGACATGCTCCGCGCATGTGTCCTCGACTTTGGTCGTAGCTGGGAGGACCACCTCCCCTTGGTGGAGTTCGCATACAACAACAGCTACCACTCCACCATCGGGATGGCACCGTACGAGGCGTTGTACGGCCGACCATGTAGATCTCCTTTGTGCTGGACAGACCCTGGGGAGTCAGCACTGGTGGGACCGGAAATGGTCCAGGCCACGACAGAGAAGGTCCAGGTCATCCAGGAGCGGATGAGGACAGCTCAGAGCCGGCAGAAGTCATATGCTGACAGGAGGCGGAGACCACTGGAGTTCGAGGATGGCGACCACGTCTTCTTGCGGGTCTCACCTCGACGTGGTATTCGGAGATTTGGCCGAGGCGGCAAGTTATCTCCGCGCTTCATCGGACCTTTTCAGATTCTCAGCAGGATTGGCGAGGTGGCTTATCGCCTGGCTCTACCACCTCAGTTGCACCGGGTGCACGACGTCTTCCACGTATCCCAGCTGAGGAGATACGTGCACGACCCGACGCACATCATTGACCATGGGGAGCTTGACGTTGACGATGGGGCGACTTTTGCGGAGGTCCCAGTGGAGATCGAGGATCGACAGGAGCGGGTCCTACGTGGACGGTCGATTCCTCTTGTGCGCATCAGATGGCAGCACGGGAACCTCCAGGAGAGCACTTGGGAGCGGGAGGCTCAGATGCGTGCTCAGTACCCCCATTTGTTTCCCTAGTTTTTGTTGTATCTTTACGGGGACGTAAAGCCCTGAGGTGGGAGTAATGTAAAGACCGTAAAATTCAAGGGAAATTTTTTTCTTAATTTTCTTTGGATTTTTACAAGAGCGCGATTTCAGACGGCACCTGATTCCGAGGCCCGGAGTGCCCGGAATTAATTTCCGAAGTTTGGCTCGGGTACGTTCAGTGAACGGACGAGCGGGAATTCCTAACTTTTGATCCGGTGCTCGGAATTAAAATCCGAGGGCACCGATGAACTCGCAGCGCCGATATTCGCTTAATGAGACCTTTTCGGGAGTTGCGTTTGTTGCGGGTTGAAAGATACGTTTTGGGGTTTTTCAATTAAGTTAAATAAAATTGTGTAAAACAAATTTTATTTTTAACTTATTAAAGAAAACCTACCTAAGGGGGTTGGAAGTGGGACCCACACCCACTTAACCTCCCTTGGGAGGATTAAGTGTGGTGGGGCCCACACGAACCCCTAAGACTTTTCTTTTTCTCTCAACGTTCTTAACCCCCAATTAATTGGCCTACGTTACCCTTATTTAATTAAGGAAGTTAAAGCCCTTTTTGAATTTCAAATTTTGAAATTCTTTTGTGTTGTGTTAATAAAATAAGAGGTAGTCTTATTTTATTTAGGGTTCTTTTTTTGCCTTTGGAGAGCCTTCTCATCTTCAAGCTCTGACGAAGAACGAAGAACGTCTTCATCCTCGACGAAGAACGACAACACTTCGTCAAGGATCATCGACTCAGAGACCTAGTATCTTCGGACCTCTGCTTCCTCTTCGGACCTTCTTCGTCGGCAAACGAAGATCCGCCAACAACGTGTCGCATCGGACGTAAATCTTCGTCAACGGATTTGACGAACGACGACCGCGACGCCTGACTTCCGCGACGCCGTCTTCCGCGGAACGTAGAGGATTTCTTTGAATCTCAAACCCGAGGTAGGGGATGTTTTTATTAATTATTTTATTCCATTCCTGAATCGTGGATTTTAGCATGACTAAACGTGAGACTTTTTAGTTATGTTATTTGTTAACGCGAGGGGAGTCGGACCGCACGAACACGGCCGAAACCCCCTCCTTCGTTCATGTTGATTCATGCGGGTGGAAGCAAGAGGCGTGGTGCCGTCGCACCACGCGGATGAACATGCTTATGATTTCCGCAATACCGTCGCGCTTCGCCGAGGAGAGACTTCAAGACCGCGACGCCGACACGCCGCGTTGGGAGGATTCTTGGCACGGCGAAAGGGGCGCGGTGCCGTCGCACCGCGCCGGACGACGAACACCGCGGCCGGTTCCGGGCCGCGGTGAGACGAGGAGACCGCGGCCGGTTCCGGGCCGCGGCGGAAGGAAAGACCGGCGGCCGGGCCGCCGGCGTCGGAAGTCAAGGGCGGGACCGGAAATTCCGGTCCCGTTGGTAAAAACCGGCCGGCCAGCAGGCCGGCCGGATGTCATAAAAACCGGGGGTTTAAACCCCCGGCCGGTCCATCAAGACCCCCCTCTTAATGAGGGGGCGCTTCTTTTAAGGAGGGGGGGGCAAAGCCCCCCCGGTTTTACTCAACCGGCCCCCATTTGCGGGGGCCGTTTTGTCTCAAACGGCGCGGCAAAGCCGCGCCGCCTTCGGAAGGGCGGGGGCTTAGCCCCCCGCGTGAGTCGCGGCCACCGCCGCCAGCGCGGTCCGCCGCCGCCAGCGCGGTCCGCCGCCGCCAGCGCGGCCCGCCGCCGCCGCCACGCGGCCCGCCGCCGCCACGTGGCCCGCCGCCGCCGAGCCACGCGGCCGCCGCTGCCACGCGGCCCGCCGCCGCCACGTGGCCCGCCGCCGCCGTCCGCCGCCGCCGGCCGCCGCCGGCCGCCGCGCCACCCAAGGGGGGGGGGGGGGGTCGGGCCGGGTCGTTCCGGACCCGGACCCCCCCGTTTCGGACCAGATTCGGTTTTTGGCTCATAACTTGAGCCTCGGACCTCTGAATGACGAACCGTCTGCGGCAACGCGATCCTTGGATCGAGACGGTCGTTTCGGTATATCGCACTCAAGGTTTCGGTTTACTTTGAGTTCGGCCGGGTTGGTTCGTTCACGAAACCAACCGGGCCTTCGGAGCGGAAACGCTCATATCTTGAGCTACGGACGTCTGATTGACGCGCCGTCAGTCGCGTAGTGTTCCTCTTAGTGAGACGGATCTTTTGGCATACTCCGCCCGAGGTTTGGACGCAGGTGGAGTACGGTCGGGTTGGTTTTGCCTTAAAAAAACCAACCGGGCCCCGGAGACAAAAATGCCAATAACTCTCAGACCAGGCGTCCGATCGACGCGCCGTCTGTTGCGTTGAGTTCCTGTTGACGATACGGAACTTTTGGATACATCAACTTCGGTCTTCGTGACAGTTGATGTATCAGCCTCTCGGCTCGTGGAGCGGACCCTCCGTACGAGCTTGCTGTGTGCGGGAACCCTAGTGCTGGCTGCGACTGTTCTACTGCTACGACTGCTACTGTGACTGCGACGACGACAGTACAGAGATCCTGTGTGGATTCAACGACGACAGTACAGAGATCCTGTGTGGATTCGACGACGACGACTACAGCACTCAGCGATCCTACGTGGATCAGTGCTACAGGTTCTGTGTGAGCCCGATCCTGTGTGGGTCCTTGCGCTCAGCGGTTCTGTGTGAGCCAGCGCCTACAGGTTCTGTGTGAGCCCGATCCTGTGTGGGTCTTGCGGGGGTTAGTTACCTATCGATCCTTCGTGGGTCCGACGACTTAGGTGGATCAGTGATCATCTTTATCGTCCTTGAAGAAGTGTACCTGTGTGAGCTGAATCCTGTTACTTTCCTTTGTGGAATACGTATACTTTCCTGCGTGGACTGAGTTATACTTGATCTCGGAGGTTGGAGCGTATTTGAATTGATGACTTAGGTATATGTATGGGCATATACCTAAGCAGTGTTGGTTGTTACTTCGTGATTGTACTTTGCTTCGTGGTTTATCCTTTGTGGATTTTGAGAGACCTTCAGGGGTCTCGGGGTCCCTACTGAGTAGCTTATACTCACCCCTGCACGGGCTTCGCCCGCACTACGTTGTGTTGGTTGCAGACGACGGACAGCGTTGACCTTAGCTGAGGTTCGCGGAGCGGGACGGTACCCGGAGGTGGACCACTGGGCGGGACGAGTACGGAGCGGACGGTGGGACCCGTGGAGCAGAGGAGCTATCTGTACCCACCCTTCAGGTGGGATTTCCGGTGGACAGCTCGGAGTAGCGGCCTTTACTTTACAGTTGCTGTTTTTCCCTTTTCGAGTTGTACTTTACTTTCAGTTTGGGTTTGTATTTTGGCCCATTTACTTTCCCGCACTTTCAGTTGTTCTCTGCTTGCTCAGTGATTACCTTCCGCTTGTTTACTCTGTGGTGTGTGTTTTCTTTTCAAAGGCAATGCCTTCCCTTTTTACCGGGATTTACGCCTTGGTGCTAGTCGCCAGCCCCTGGCCTATGGAAGGCGGGCTTGGGGTAGTCACGGCTCGGACCCCGAGGGCGGGTCGTGACAATCATCTATCTATATAGATTCATCCCCACCCTCATCACTAGGATCCAACTCATATAGTTATGAATTAATGGATAATGTGAACGACAAGAGGTACTTCTCTTATCATAATTAATTCTTCCCATATTCCTCAAGGATTCTCACCTAAAAAACTGATGTTTACAAGGATAGTGGTGGTACTTATATGATAATTGTTCCCTGAGGATTCATAATGGATGGAATACTCATTAATTCTAGGCTTATTATAATTTAATTTTTTTAATTATATGTAATAATAGTAGTGTTCAAAATATCTATAATGGGTTCTATCTAAATAATCATACATGAGGTATTGTTGATATATCATTTGTGACTAATGCCTCAATATTAGGGTCTCATATCATGGATGTGAAAAAATGTTAATTACAAGAATTATCACTCTACTCCAATTTTGTTTTCTACCTAATCAAGATTGTGGTGTAACAGAGAGATTCCTGATAAATAAATGGAACCACCTTGGGGAATTTCAAAAACTTTCACTTTTTCTTCTTCTAGGAATCCCACTCTAACTATTATTGGGTAGTTATATCCTCTACAAGGTCATGTTTATCATTGGTTATAGTTTTAAACGTTAATTATATCTATGGAATATTGTCATATAATTAAACTTAGGTGGGATGATGTGAGTGTTGGAGGCTAATGTGTGATTAGGATTATATCCAAGTGTGGGAAAACATTTGTGGGGTATTCTATAGAATAGACATGATAGAGGTATAGTGTGAAATATGGAATGTGTAGGAATAAGTTGTAAGTAAAATTTAACCCCCATATTCAATGAAATTATATAATAAATCACAATCAAATAGTGTATGTCTACCATGATATATTTATTCCTCTCATTTTTTGAAATGACGGGTGGTGGTTCTTGAGAATGTGTAATAATTATCGGTGCACCCTATATAGTATAAATTAAAATAAAAAATGTGTAGCATATAAAAATATCTTAGTGTTTTCATCACCCTCTTAAGAATATATATTATTCATCATTTTCATTAATCTCTCCAAATATTATTTGTATGAATACTTTTTTAATAATTGGATGTTCAAATCTACTGTAGATTCTTAATTGAGGATATAGGAAATTATTCCTTGAATGAACATAATTTTTTTTAAATAATTTGGTGTTTGGTTTTTATCCAAAATGTTACTCTTCATCTTTTTTAATTCCTCACATTATAAAAAGTGTATATGTATTTGAGGATTATTCTCAAGACCTCAATGAAATAGTTATAGATTAATATTGATTCTATTTATCTCCCTATGCCAATGGAATCCCACTTGGATATCCATGCTAGAGTGACATAAATATTGATAATCCTCTAGAGTGAAATTTTAAAATTATTTCTCTTATTCGTAGTTAGTCTATGATTATTAAATTAAAAAGGAATATTATCTTAAATCTTTGATGTCCTATATCCTTATATGGATCTAATATCATCACTACATATTATATTTTCCAAAAAAAACACTAAGATGTAAATGAAAAACATCAATCTTAAATCTATTATAGATAAGATAGAGTATTACTTTATGAGCCAAAATATATGTTTCTTTACTTCCCTCTTAATTATCGATAAGAATTCCAACGATAACACTCTACATATACCCTAAAAAAACTAGATAATTTTATCTTAATGAAAATACCATAAAGACAAAATTTATCTATAGTGACATGAACCCAGAAACTCAGAGCTGGGTCTGATATAAATTACATAGGCATGATTTCAAGGAATGAAACCCCAAAGGAATGATTCATTTAGTAGCCTTGGTAAACTAGATACAGAAATGATTCTTTTTTTTAAATTAATACACTAATTGTAACATAATCATCTTCTTCATTCTAATTAAATAAATAACATCAAGGTTAAATTTAGTTCATCTAGTAATTCCTAGAATATCTTTCTCTATACACTTCTTGGATTATTGTGGAATGAAACATAATATGGGTGATATCGAATACTCCATAAGGTTAATGTATAAAAGAAGAAATAATGAATCAATGAGGTTAACTAGGGAATGATAAACATTTGACCACAGATACTATATAATAAAAAAACAAGGAGGGAAGTGCATAAAAATATGGAAAGGTACTTAATGGTAACATATTCGAATTAAATAAAAATATAAGGAAAATTAAATATAAAAAGGTAATAAATAAAAACAAAATCCATTCAAATAACTAGATAACGAAAATTCAATATATAAATGTTACAAAACTAAAACAAATTCCATCAAATCAATGAACTAAAATAGAATGTATCCATATATATGTAGATACAAAATATCATGAAATAATAAAAAAAAAATTCTTAATAAAGTAAATGCTTCATTATTGGATGTCATGATTCCCAAGAACATGATACCCTTACTGTTAAGAGACAATTTTATCATTTCCAATTATCATAACAAATTAATTCCATGATACCACTGATTTATCAAGGGTATTTCATTAACCATTCCCCAACATGTAGGTATTTCCTTAAATAGACCCAAAATAGTGTATTTCGTGTTCAAAACATACCTCGTATCGAATAAACCATATGCCTTATCAGATATTAATATTGGATAAACTATAAAAATTTATCAATATTTCACCAAATAATCAAATATCACTAAAAGTAAACACCATAAGGAAATGGTGTATAGTTTATGCAATTATCATATACATGAAAAATTATGTGGTTATTTAGCGGAAATTCAATGTCAAATGATCATAGATAATTGAATATTTGAAGGGGATTAAAGGAAATCATGTGTGAGAATGGTAACACTGTCCTTGAACAAATAAAAAGTAAACCATCGAGAGTAATATTAATTATTATTTCATAAAACATTACCTATGTGGTATAAAATTAAGTGCTGTTGTCGTTGAAGAATAAATAAACTATAAGAAGATCTTTTAAAAAATTGGGGAAAATATTCTCCTGATTTGAAAAAACTGTTCAAAAAAAATTTCATTGAAAATAACTTTTGAAAACATTTTCCTTAAAAATTATCATTTTAAACATGCATTGGAATTTTCAAATAAATGATGGTGGGTAAATCTATACAAGATGTACGGAGTATAAATATCATTCTTTTTGCAAAATTAATGGTTAGAAAAAAATTATTCTGGAAGCGATGAAAATATTACATTGCATGTATTGGTAAATGAAAAAAGGGTAAATATTTCCTTACCATATCAAATTAATTTTTTTTAAAATGAGTTAATAATACAAGGTATTAAGAATAAAACAGGTTCTCTGACTAAATAGAGATACAAAGGCATGTTTTCGAAGAAACATTTTGAGTACCAATGAGTAAGAAAATGGAACTAATAGTGGAAAGTGGTTATGAGTAACAATATTATATAAAATTAATGGATTTATTTAAGAATTTTCATATAATTTCCTAAAATGAAAATACCATTGAAATATCATTAATGTTATTGATAAGTAAAATAATCGATATGCATTCCAAAGTATCCCATACCACTTTGAAACTTTTTAAATCATAATCCTGATGGAGTAATAAAATTAAATGAAATATTAAAATAACATGAAGGTAAAAAGACTAATTGTATAATATAATAAAATGGGGATTAATGCGACACCCCGAGATTTTATGAAAAATATTATTTTAATTTCATTAATGTCTTGTGTTGTATTCTACACCAAGATTACCTTGCGCAATACGCAACACCGTATTAGCTTGCAGTATACGCAACACTATTATTGGACCGTGTTACACACAATTTTGATAATAGTTATTCTACACAACATTGAGTATATATATATATATTCAATGTATAAATGAAATATGGTTGGATTCTGTTATACGAAACAACGAAGTATTCTTTCACAACACGCAACACTGACTTGTCTTGCATTACACGCAATCGCGACCTTCCTCGATAGCGTGTGTTGTACGCAATACTAGGTTTTAATAAACAACGATATATTATTATAATATTGTCATGAACTAGCCGTTATGAATAGTGTTAACTAAATTTTGAATTTTATAACATTATTATTCATCTTACACATTTCTAGAACATGGTATAAGAACCAAATAAATTTTTTAGGTAAAATAAGTATTTTTCAAAAAATGCAGTTTTTCCACCTTTTGATGGCGCACCCACATTAAATCTAGTATTTGACATGTTTATAAGATCAAATTGACAAAATAAAATTCTTATTTTGAATCAGGATATAAAAATTTACATTAGATAAAGTTTTGATATTTTTCCGACAACTTTCATATTTTAATGAATAGTAAAAACATGCTATATTTTAATTAAAAACAACTTTTTTCATCGTAATATATTATGTGGTTAAACTATAATATTGAAGTGTTTTCAAGTATAAATAGAATATGTTTTTACCATTTAATATAATTTATGATATTAGCATTGATTTTACCTTGAATTCGTAGGTTAAATCAATTCAATCTTTTGCAATGTTTTAAAGAAGACCCGTTTTCTTTCGACAACGGGATTAATTTTAATTTAATTTCTGAAACTTTTGTGTATTGAATTTGTAAAAATGGATTCCATATTTGGAATCAGTGGATCCAAATTATGTTAATAAGCTACTTTTTTTTTGGGAATTATGAATAGTAACTACGGTAAATTTTATTTACCATAGTTAAAGGTAAATCGGGTAATTAAGGGTAAATATAATATTTTAAAATTACCCTAAAAAATTTCAAAATCCTATTGGATGACTAAAAGTCGACCCATATCACCTAAGGGTCTCTTTAGATTCATTTAATTAAATTTTTTCAATGAAAATAATTTAATTATTATTAAAACCAAAGAATGTGACAACATGTCACTTTCCTAAATCTTATAAGTATAATAATTTTAATCTAGTGATAAAATTCATGAAACTTCAAACATGAATTGTCTCTAGAAATATAATACAATTATCTACATCATAAAAATTTATTTAGAATTTTTAAGGATTAAATGATTATCATTTATTATGACACAAAAATGATGCAGTAATTGTCTTATTAATGAAATATTGACATAATTGATGTTATAAATGCCCAAATAAAAGTAATTTGAGACTTTTTATGACTTAAACTAATTTTATAGGTTAATATGACATGTTATTGTTTATTTAAGTAACATTGTTCTAACTTATAATTCTTTTATGAATTTCATAAAAATCATGTACCAAATAGTGTCAAAATTGACATAAAATAGTTGTTAAAACAAATATTATATTATTAATTGTTATTTTATTCCTAAAAATATAAGGTTCGGCCAAATGACTTATATAAGATTATATATATTAATAATAAAAAACTTGGGGTTCTTTTGGCTTGATATAGTAAATTTATTAACCATATCGTGTAAGAAAACAAAAAGACACGGTAAAAGTTAAATTATTTAACTTAGAGTTAAATCTAATTGATAAGGTTAAAATAATAACCTAAACTTGTATAAATCCTATTGTATGAGAGTATTTATACCCATCCCCACCTTAGCCTCGAAATAAATCAATTTTGAGCTATTTAAAACCGAACATGACTTTATAATAAAATAATATTTTTAGTTATTCCAAAGGTGCCCCTCTCATCCCTTATAAAAGGGCACCTCCTCCCTCTCTTCCTCACACAACTTGGAGCCTTCAAGCTCGTCAAAACCCTGCAAAATTCTCATATACACTTCCCTAGAAACATCCTAGAGGTTCTGGTCTTCCTCAATGACCAATTTTAGTGCCCTAAGAGGAGGTCTCAAAGAGGCTCTTCAAAGAAGAGGTAATTTACGTTACCGATTCTTTCACCTTTATTTATTCTTCCACTTCTTCTTCTTAGGTTGTTTCATTATGAAGTAATAACATCAGTATCAGTCATATAATTATATGTTATTATAAGTATGAAACAATCCTATTTCACCATCTATCCATCCTACGGAAAACGAAATCACCGCGCGTGCGTACGTACGGAATACCGTCTCCACGCCGTGGTGAAATCTATTTTCCACCACCACCTTACATGGATGGGTATAATGGTGGAAATAATAACTATATATTATTATTTTAAAGTGATATTGATTCTGAAATAGTATACATACACTCCAATTCAGTCCCACGATCATGAGAACGATATCATCGCTCGTGCGTACATACGGACTACCGTCTCCACGACGCGATAAGATTCATTCTCCACATTAACCATTCATGATTGATTATAAAGTATATATAATGAATAATAATGAAATATATTACATTTTAAATCTACTGGATTTATGTATATATATATATATGTATTTCATCTACTTACTTCCATTCAAGACAATAAGAAAAGGAAAACAGCGTTCATGCGTATCTACGGACTACCGTCTCCATGAACGGTGTGTTTCATTTCATTTATCTATCTATAATATATATATAATTATATATTGAATATATATGATACTTAAATAATGTTTTATATTCTTTAAGTAATTAAATAATGATATAAGTAATAATAA
Organism: Viscum album; assembly: GCA_963277665.1. Classification (NCBI taxonomy): domain Eukaryota; kingdom Viridiplantae; phylum Streptophyta; class Magnoliopsida; order Santalales; family Viscaceae; genus Viscum; species Viscum album. The sequence continues at coordinate 763,936,756 of OY728126.1, read as the reverse complement.
TGTCAAGAACAACAAGTCCAAACACCTACGATAAATGAAACGATTTTACCCAAAACGCTTCTTTAACATGGAATTTACAAAAGAACGGGTAATATAAAGTCATAAGTGAACCATATATGATATCATAACAATGAATATGATTCTTTAATAAGTTAATGACATTATTTAAATCATTATACAGGAGGTTCGGATACGTACAAAGCATATCGGACATAAGGTAAGGGAAATATCACAATCTCATTTTTATCCGACATTGTTTATTCGTAAGTATTTACTGGGGTGTATTTTATCATCCAAATCCATGTTTCATCAATATGTAATATTATTTCCATCCACCTACAATTTTTTAAATCCATTTTTAACCTTTGGTAAGTTTTTAGTAAAAGAAATGAAAGGAATATTTTGTCGTTTTTCGTACGAGGTACTTATTGACTTTTCCGACAAAAGTACGAAGAATGTTTTTTTATATATGGCATAAATTGATTTTTAAAACATTATTTCCAAGAATCTTCCTTTAAAATTTTTCAAGTTTATTTTTAATCAACTTCTTTTAGTTTAAAATTGTATGACATGTTAAGAAAGGAAAAGTTTTTTTGAAGTAGAAAGGATATTTTCCTCAAGAATGAAGTTCAAGTGTTTTATCAAAACTATTTTTCCATCTAAGATAATAAAGGGTTCTGTTTTTATCCATATTATTACATTGATTTGATTATGTTGTGATGGAATTATTTTTATGAATTCCTTTATCTTATATGAATTGTTTTATGATGTCACGATGGTTAAGAACCCATTTTTATTACATGGGTTATTCTATGATGTATGGTTTATGATTTTGTGGAACACATAAGAATAGTATCATTATGAGATGGGTGGGACCTATATCTCCCTCCAATGCATTGGGTAATGATTTTATATCTCATGAGATAGACATGGCTGGAATGGTAGGTTATACCAGTTCAGTGAAACAGGACTGAAACGAGGGTGAATCGATTCAGAAAGCAACTTTGTCCACTAAGATAGTCTTGGAAATGAGTCTTGACTAATAAGAAATGATTCTCTATGATTATGTGTGTATGACACAAAGTTTAATGTTTTATGTTATGATTATTGTGATTAAATTTCACTGCCATGAGTTATCCCAGGTTATGAAATTATGATCTCTTTTACAGGTTAAGATTTCCAAAAGTTACGTGCTTATGTATATGATGTGATTGATAATTCTTTTGTTTACCCTTACTGAGCATTTTAGATCACCCTTTTATGTTTTCTTTTCCGCAGGATATAAAGAAAGGTTTTAGGTATTAAAAAAAAGGAAGATCTTTATGAGAGATGTTGAAGATCTTTCACCAGGATTAGAAGATTATATTCTGAGTTTCCAAAGACACTAAACTATTACGATCCTTGTGCGTGTGTTTTGGTTATGTACTAAGAATTCCGCAAATGTAATGTAATGTCAATGTACATCAAGCTTCGGGTCTCTACAGTTGGTATCAAAGTAAAGGTTTAGTCAACCATTGGAAACTAGGATGCGAAAACGTTAGTGAGATCCCTAGAGATATTTCTAAGGTATGTCTAGGGATGTCTCTAAGGTTAAGTATACGTATAGTTTATAGTCCTAGAATTGTTCTAAAGATATTAGAAATTAACCTAAGATGTTATATATTAAGGTTACTTCCTCTTTTATTTTGTTGTTTTCCCTATCATGAATTTTTCATCTCTCACTATTCTTTTTGAGTTTTAGAAAATGGCTGGAAACAAGATGATTCATGATAATGGAGGATATGATGGACAATGGAATGATATACTTCATGAGAAATCAAATTAAATGGGATTTGGAAGTCCAAACATAATTATTATGCTGAATCAGCAATCTCATAATATGATCAATAAAGTAAAATTTGGTAAGTTTCCTGGCTCGGCTAATAAGAGAAAGATGGAGTTTCATGATGATCACAAAGGAAAGAAAGTTCAATTTCCCCTATGTAAATCATGTGGGAAGAGGCATCAAGGAGAATGTTTCAAAGGAACTGGAAGATGCTTTGGGTGTGGAAAAGAAGGACACAAAGCCATTAAGTGCAAATGAAAAGGTTCAGTTAACACCAGGGATGAGGATTATGGTATTGCTACGACATCAACAATGGTTAAATGTTTTAAATGTGGAATGTACGGGAATTATGCAAACTAATGTCCTAAGGGAAAGTCTCATGAAGAGAATCAGTATGGTCATATGGGTAGTAATTATGTGGATGATGATGAAGAGACTACAAATGATATGTGAGATGAAAGAATTGTTGAATCTAGGTCAATGGTTTAAGAAGGTAGTGGAATGATTACATGTTTATCAAGTGTAATGTTGTACTATAGAATAAAAAGACATCTAAGGATTGTTACACTGTTGTCTTTCCTTATGTTTTGAAAGTTTATGATGAATGGTATGAGTAACAATGAAAGGTTATTCAGATATTTTTTGGAAAGTGGATGATATGCGCATAATTAAGTGATAAAGAGAAAATGAAATGTTTTACAGTATTCATGAGCTCATGATTGATATAAGGACTAAGTGATATCATGGTTTAATTATAACGAATTTTGAGGATTTTGGTTTGTAGAAAGTGTTAACTTTTAACTGCATTCATGTTTTTACTAAGGTTCAATGGAATACATTATTAAGGCCTTCGAATGATTGGAATGTGACCAACAAGATTGGAATGCAGTATTACGATATATGGGGATCAATGATGGTATTAAATTTCTGGTAATCATTTTCACTATATTACGAGAGTGGACTGCAGTATTATGGATAAGCCTAAATATTGGAATGGGTTATGTTGACCATAAGTTAGTATTGTGTAAGGGTAGAACTTTTTTTATATATTATTCATGTGATGTTATAGTAATGTAGTTTTAGAAAAAGGAAAACCTGCAGGACTGGCGACAGCCAATCGCGTCAGACAAGGCTGTGGGAATCGAACCCACAACCGAAGTGCAACTGGCCTTTATCGCCTACCACTGGCCTACAGGAAGTCCCTATTTAGTAGAAACTAGTTTTATTATATTAAGTAGTATGATATATGAATTATAAGTTCATTTTAATAACCATATATGATTAATCTCACTATAGAATGACTTATGTATAACTTTTGCTAACCTTTTGTTTGAGACAGATGGAATGACCAGTCATTTTATCACATGATCTGCTACCACTTCACGAATAACAAATTCAACTTCATTTATTTAAGAGATCAAGTAGAAATTGTTCAAGGCACGAACAACAGTGAGATTGTACCAAAATAAAGTAAGTATTTATTCTAATTCAAATTCTTCAACTTTAGGGAAACGATCTTGAAAACCAAAAATGTTGTCCTAGTGCTCTTATATCTGATTAATCTGATGGTACCTTAGATCATCACAAATTTATGGATTTGTGATTGTTGGATTTTCTATAGCCATGTTCTCTACCACTCTCCATCAGAACATGATGGTTAGATTTTTCTTCCATATCCATATTTTCACCTATGTGGAAACCCAGTGATTAGTTTTTTTGGGTAACCGTTACATTTCATACTTTTGTTTTTAAATATTTGTTTTGGTATTCCATTTTACGATGTGGGTTTCTATTAAAGAAACTTTCAAGTAGTAAACCATTTATAACCCCGACGAATTTCGAGGGAGAAATTCATTTTAAGGGGGGTAGAATGTAACACCGCGAGATTTTATGAAAAATATTATTTTAATTTCATTAATTTCTTGTGTTCTATTCTACACCAAGATTACCTTGCGCTATACGCAACACCGTATTAGCTTGCAGTATACGCAACACTATTCTTGGACCGTGTTACACACAATTTTGATAATAGTTATTCTACGCAACATTGAGTATATATATATATATATATTCAATGTATAAATGAAATATGGTTGGATTCTGTTATATGAAACAATGAAGGATTCTTTCACAACACACAACCCTGACTTGGCTTGCATTACACGCAATCGCGACCTTCCTCGATAGCGTGTGTTGTACGCAATACTGGGTTTTAATAAACAATGATATATTATTATAATATTGTCATGAACTAGCCATTATGAATAGTGTTAACTAAATTTTGAATTTTATAACATTATTATTCATCTTACACATTTCTATAACATGGTATAAGAACAAAATAATATTTTCGGGTTAAATAAGTATTTTTCAAAAAATGCAGTTTTGCCGCCTTTTGATGGCGCACCAACTTTATTTCTAGTTTTTTACATGTTTATAAGTTCAATTTGGCAAAATAAAATTCTTATTTTGAATCAGGATATAAAAATTTACATTAGATAAAGTTTTGATATTTTTCCGATAACTTTCATATTTTAATGAATAGTAAAAACACGCTATATTTTAATTAAAAACAACTTTTTTCATCATAATATCTTATGTGGTTAAACTATAATATTGAAGGGTTTTAAAGTCTAAATATAATATATTTTTACCATTTAATATAATTTATGACATTAGCATTGATTTTACCTTGAATTCGTAGGTTAAATCAATTCAATCTTTTGCAATGTTATAAAGAAAACCTGTTTTCTTTCAACAACGGGATTAATTTTAATTTAATTTCTGCAACTTTTGTGTATTGAATTTGGAAAAATGGATTCCATATTTGGAATCAGTGGATCCAAATTATGTTAATAAGCTACTTTTTGTTTTTGGGAATTATGAATAGTAACTACGGTAAATTTTATTTACCATAGTTAAAGGTAAATCGGGTATTTAAGGGTAAATATAATATTTTAAAATTACCCTAAAAAATGTAAAAATCCTATTGGATGACTAAAAGTCGACCCATATCACCTAAGGGTCGGATTATATTCATTTAATTAAATTTTGTCAATGAAAATAATTTAATTATTATTAAAACCAAAGAATGTGACAACATGTCACTTTCTTAAATCTTATAAGTATAATAATTTTAATCAAGTGATAAACTTCATGCAAATTCGAACATTAATAGTCTCAAGAAATCTAATACAATTATCTACATCATAAGAATTTATTTATAATTTTTAGGGATTAAATAATTATCATTTATTATGACACAAAGATGATGCAGTAATTGTCTTATTAATGAAATATTGACATAATTGATGTTATAAATGCCCAAATAAAAGTAATTTGAGACTTTTTATGAATTAAACTAATTTCTAGGTTAATATGACATGTTATTGTTGCTTTAAGTAACTTGGTTCGAACTTATCATTCTTTTATGAATTTCATAAAATCATGTACCAAATAGTGTCAAAATTGACATAAAATAGTTTTTAAAACAAATATTATATTATTAATTGTTATTTTACTCCTAAAAATCTAAGGTTCGGCAAAATGACTTAGATAAGATTATATATATTAATAGTAAACAACTTGGGGTTCTTTTGGCTTGATAAAGTAAATTTATTAACCATATAGTGTAAGAAAACAAAAAGACACGGTAAAAGTTAAATTATTTAACTTAGAGTTAAATCTAATTGATAAGGTTAAAATAATTATCTAAACTTGAATAAATACTATTTTATGAGAGGATTTCAACCCATCCCCACCTTATCCTTTAAATAAATCAATTTTGATCTATTTAAAACCGAACTTGACTTTATAATAAAATAATATTTTTAGTTATTCCAAAGGTGCCCCTCTCCTCCATTATAAAAGGGCACCTCCTCCCTCTCTTCCTCACACAACTTTGAGCTTTCAAGATCGGCCAACCCCTGACAAATTATCTTCTACACTTCCCTAGAAACATCCTAGAGGTTCTGGTATTCCTCAAAGACCAATTTTAGTGCCCTAATAGGAGGTCTCCTAGAGGCGCATCAAAGAAGAGGTAATTTCCGTTACCAATTCTTTCACCTTTATTTCTTCTTCCACTTCTTCTTCTTAAGTTGTTTCATTATGAAGTAATAACATCACTATCACTCATATAATGATATGTTATTATAAGTATGAAACAATCCTATTTCACCATCTATCCATCCTACGGAAAACGAAATCACCGCGCGTGCGTAGGTACGGAATACCGTCTCCACGCCGTGGTGAAATCTATTTTCCACCACCACCTTACATGGATGGGTATAATGGTGTAAATAATAACTATATATTATTCTTATAAAGTGATATTGATTCTGAAATAGTATACATACACTCCAATTCAGTCCCACGATCATGAGAACGATATCATCGCTCGTGCGTCCGTACGGACTACCGTCTCCACGACGCGATGAGATTCATTCTCCACATTAACCATTCATGAATGATTATAAAGTATATATAATGAATAATAATTAAATATATTACATGTTAAATCTACTGTATTTATGTATATATAGATATGTATTTCATCTACTTACTTCCATTCAAGACAATAAGAAAAGGAAAACAGCGTTCATGCGTACGTACGGACTACCGTCTCCATGAACAGTGTGTTTCATTTCATTTATCTATCTATTATATATATATATTTATATATTTAATATATATGATATATAAATCATGTTTTATATTCATGAAGTAAGTAAATCATGATATAAGTAATAATAATGTCAAGAACAACAATTCCAAACACCTACGATAAATGAAACGATTTTACCCAAAACGCTTATTTAACATGGAATTTACAAAAGAACGGGTAATATAAAGTCATAAGTGAAACATATATGATATCATAACAATGAATATGATTTTTTAATAAGTTAATGACATTATTTAAATCATTATACAGGAGGTTCGGATACGTACAAAGCATATCGGACATAAGGTAAGGGAAATATCACAATCTCATTTTTATCTGAGATTGTTTATTCGTAAGTATTTACTGGGGTGTATTTTATCATCCACATCCATGTTTCATCAATATTTAATATTATTTCCATCCACCTACAATTGTTTAAATCCATTTTTACCCTTCGGTGAGTTTTTAGTAAAAGAAATGAAAGGAATCTTTTGTCGTTTTTCGTACGAGGTACTTTTTGACTTTTCTGACAAAAGTACGAAGAATGTTTTTTTATATATGGCATAAATGGATTTTTAAAACATTATTTCCAAGAATCTTCCATTAAAATTTTTCAAGTTTATTTTTAATCAACTTATTTTAGTTTAAAATTGTATGACATTTTAAGAAAGGAAAAGTGTTTTTGAAGTAGAAAGGATATTTTCCTCATGAATGAAGTTCAAGTGTTTTATCAAAATTATTTTCCATCTAAGATAATAAAGGGTTCTGTTTTTATCCTTATTATTACATTGATTTGATTATGTTGTGATGGAATTATTTTTATGAATTCCTTTATCGTATATGAATTGTTTTATGATGTCACGATGTTTAAGAACCCATTTTTATTACATGGGTTATTCTATGATGTATGGTTTATGATTTTGTGGCAAACATAAGAATAGTATCATTATTAGATGGGTGGGACCTATATCTCCCTCCAATTCCTTGGGTAAAGATTTTATATATCATGAGATAGACATGGCTGGAATTGTAGGTTATACCGGTTCAGTGAAACAGGACTAAAATGAGGGTGACTCGGTTCGGAAAGGGACTTTGTCCACTAAGATAGTCTTGGCAATGAGTCTTGACTAATAAGAAATGATTCTCTATGATTATGTGTGTATGCCACAAAGTTTAATGTTTTAGGTTATTATTATTGTGATTAAATTTCACTTCCATGAGTTATCCCAGGTTATGAAATTATGATCTCTTTTAAAGGTTAATATTTCCAAAAGTAATGTGCTTATGTATATGATGTGATTGATATTTCTTTTGTTTACCCTTACTGAGCATTTGAGCTCACCCTTTTATGTTTTCTTTTCCCCAGGATATAAATAAAGGTTTTAGGTATTAAAAAAAAGGAAGATCTTTATGGGATATGTTGAAGATCTTTCTCCAGGATTAGAAGATTATATTCCGAGTTTCCAAAGACACTAAACTATTACGATCATTGTGTGTGTGTTTTTGTTATGTACTAAGAATTCCACAAATTTAATGTAATGTCAATGTACGTCAAGCTTCGGGTCTCTACAATTAGATATACCACACAAAAGTTGTATATAGTGAACAAGAAATTTATCTCATTGATGAAAAAAGTGATATGATAATCCCTAACCTTGTGTTTACTGTCAAGTGAACATACATTAACATATTATAGAATAGTTTTAAAAAATGTAATAACTTATTTAAGAACCATATGAATACTTATGATATCATATATGATCCTCTTATAATATATTATCACACAATTTTTATAACCCTTCATTATTTTAACTATTTCGGGTATTAATTGCCTTATTTGTTGAGAATGTTTTAACATGTTATTTATTGTTCTTATTAAATATGACATGGTAAAATCATATCCAGATTTTAAAACAATATTTAAATATCATATATATATCAAGTATATATTTATATATAATAAACCATAATATATGGAGAAATGAAATGGAATGTGCGGTTTATGGAGATGGTAAGTTGTACGTGCGCATAAATGCTACATCCATTTATTTGTTATATTTTAAAATAATGAAAAGTAAATTATATGTATATACATGTATATAATATTTCTAGTAACCAATTTATGAAATATATTTTGTATATTTTTATTTAAATTGGTCCTTAATATGTTCCATGTTTATTGTGAATGAATCACATCGCTTTGAGGGGGCGATAGTCCACACTTAATCAAACGATGTTATTGTATTAACAGAAAAGAGAAAGTATTAAAATTATTTATTATAAAAGTATTAAATAAATATAAATATATAATAAACATCGTATATATCATATATAAATATAGTGTCTTTCATAATGGCCACCATGAGAAGTGGTAATGGAGAAATGAAGAATCATCATTTTGTGAGTGAGTAGTTTTTCATAGACAGAAACAATATGTTAGTTTTCCATTAGATGGAGGTGTGTGTAAGTGTAAGAATAAATATTAACATAACAATATTCAAGAATATTTAGGATTCTAGTTTTTTATATAACTATAGAATAAATATATTTTAGGGGATGGAGAATAGAAATAATACTAAAAAGAATAATGAAGTTTGTTAACTCTTAATAGGGTAACTCCTTTAGGTTTATATCAAAAGAAATACATGGATGTCATTATTCACCAATATATGATTTTATTTAGAGGGGAGAGATTTTGGGAGACTATTTTGGAAGATCATGGATGATCCAATGTGTCCTTAGCGGTGTGAGTAATGGGTAGAGTTCTTGTATTTTTGTAGGGGAGGGAGAGAGACACTCTTGCAAATACCAAAAGGTATTCATTAATGGGCAGTTTAATAGAAATAATGTACCTAGAAAATGGAAACATTATTTACTAAAGGGTAATAATGGTCTATTAAAACCTCCACCAAAAAAATAGGTGCTTTTTAATAACTTGGTTCCTTAACTTCTATGGTTACCCAATTTTATTATTTTGGTTTTTATTAAAGCATATAGTTTTATAATATAATTATATTAATCATTTATAATAAAATAAATAAATATTTATTAGAAAATAAATACAGAAGGAATTATTAATATTATATCTAATTTATAAAATCAAATACCTATGTTTTTTTCAAAATTATTTCTAAAATAAGCGCATGTGACACGCTAAAACACTACTTAAAATCGAACCCTGTTAACAATGTTTTTATAATATATTGGTACACAAGTTAAATATAAAATATAAATCGATCCATTAAATTGCCATATTTAATATTTATTAACACATACATATCACTTGGAAAAACATATTATTATTTATAATTATAAATCCAATAATAAAATTTCCTTTATTATAAAATAACAAATATATCAACTTTTACATTATTTATTTAATTCTAATATTAAAATATAAATGTAATTTTGGAATTCAAATATAATATATTTGAGAAGTTTAACAAAATATATTAACCAACAAAAAAATATAAAGGAAACAATTCAATCAATTAACTTACCTTTTAAAATTTATAGTACAATTTATTTTAGTTAATAATTAATTAAATAATCACTACATTGAAATTTCTTAAGAATTTTTTTAACAAAAACATCTATAATAATTATTGGATAATTATTATGATAACAGTACCCATATATGTTGCAAAAGGATATTTATGACCTAAAATATGTTTTTTACATATATCAAAGTTTTATAAATGTTGAAGGTAAGGGAAGTTTATTTCTTCCCTTTTCCTTACTTAACCTTTTATATTGGGAAATTACATTTTATAATTTCCCAATAACCCATATATTTAGAACCAAGTGGTTATAGGGTATAATTATTTGAATAAAATGGATTTAGGACAATTTTAAAGGTCATTTTCGTCCTCAATGTTGAGGTTTAGTCCCTGACTAAGCTTAATTTTACCTTAATCACCATGAATAATTTTAATCCCTTTCACTAATATTTTTAGTCAAAAATTACGTTTACCAAATTTGACCACAAATATTGTACTTATCAAGGACATTTTTTATATTTTTCAAAATTAAAATAATACAAGTGGAAAAATTAATATTAATGATAATCCCGTAGACGTTGTGAGAAAGCAGGTTTTTAAAGTAAAAATATTCCAAAGATTAGTAAGTGTTCACATATAATTTAAATACAAAAAATGATTCCAATAACCAAAATTTGATTAATATAGGTATAATTTAACTATTTATTATAAGAACCAATTTACAATATAATTTAACACTTGTAATAATTTAAACAGAAAATTCATTTTTAATTAAAACTCAATTTTTATACAATTTATCAAAAAATGAAACTTATCAAAAAATACAAAAACATCACACTAAGATAATTTTGACATTATAAATAAAAAAATTGTGTTTATTTTGAAAAATAAAATTTAAAAATGTTTCAGAACTTATTTTTACAATAGTTGAACCATTAAAAGGTCGTAAAACCCAATCTTGCATGTAACACAATCTAACTCGTTGTGATTTGTAAGGTAATAATAACATAGTGTTTCTTATAAATAAAAAAAATAATTATAACATGAAAATATCGTAATTTATTTGGGTGTTATATTCTCCCCACCTTAATTAAATTGTCTCCGCTAAATTTAAACATGATCTTAGGAATCAAGGATTGATATTTGAAAATACTTTTGTAGAAGAACCCACATAGTGGATAGGATTAAGAGTACATTTTATTTAATAATAGGTAGAGTAAAGTAAAATGGTAACATAAATTTGTTCTATTGTTTGAGAATATTGGTTGGAAAAGGAAACGTAGATACAGAGTAAAAATCGAATGATCAGGTTATGGTATATTGTGCTAGAGAACAAGGTTAAGAGAATGTTGAGAATCAGAAATACCAAAATACATGATGATCTATGGGCCTTTCAATTCATTGTAAATGAAAGTACTATGTTAACATTTTTGGATTCAAGATCATTTTTTCCTAGAGTTAAGTAGTTCTTTCACTCTCTAATCATATAAGTAAATATACTAACTTGGTACATTTTTATAAGAACATTATTCTACATGGGTCATCCCTTGAACTATTACTAATTCATATAATAGAAAAATATTCATTATATAGTGATGTAATATATTAATCTCTAAAACCATATTCAAATATCAATGCAAACCATTTCATAAAGGGTAAAATTATCCTCCTGATTATTATCCAAGAGTTTAGGAAGAATGTCACTAAACGTATCTTTGTACATTAATCAGCATGATATAGCTCTAAATTATCACATTCCAAATATGTGGATAACTTCACAATATATCATCTTGAAATATGGTAATAACTATAATTACAAAAAAAACAGTATTATAAAAATGTTTTTTACTTATTACTTAAGTAAGAGACATGTTATTGGATATATTCATTAAATCCAAAAGTGTTGTAAAAACCATAAATTATATCATATACCACATTTAGACAAGTCATTAATCAGTTCCAATTTAGTGGGAACATTTCCAAATCAAAAATTGCTTCATCAGTATCTCCAAATCAAGGACATTTTATTGTTTTTCATTCCCTAAATAATTTGTTTTCAAAAATAATAACTTTTTACTTAATATTTTTTCTTGGTAAAATTCATCATATGTTTCTAAAATCCTAAATGAAAAAATTACTATAAAAAATCTTCATATATTCCATAATAATTAGATCCGATAAATTGATGATAAATATTTAAAATGAAATAATTCTTTTATAGGAATATTAATCATTCCTCTATATCAGTAGTAGTAGAATTTAATTATTATTATTTAATAGCATTATTTGGGTTATATTCCATTGACACCCAGGACACTGATTAACATAGTGATGAGTCTCCTTGAAGTTAAATATTTTTTACTTTGGAAACCTTTTTCTTACCCTTATAATCATGAACGTGTATTCTTGTTTCTCCAAGCAAATAACAGACTCCCTTTCCCTTCAAGAATGTACCAGAGTGTTTCTTTCCACAATTATTACATGAAAGTAAATTATTCATTCCCTTCATCTTGTTTAACTCATTTCATTTTTAAGGGTACACAGTTGGCTTCTTCTTGTATTGGTTTCCCTTGAAGAAATTGGAATTGGGTAATTCCTTACCCATATCCTTATCACTTAACATTATTTCCTCATACACTGAGAATGTTTTGGGGAATATTTCCCTAGGTAATATTGTATTAAGACTATAAAATATTTGACCCTTATTACACATTATATCATGTGCATCAGTGAGGTTATCATTCCTTCAAATAGGCCCCATTTCTAAACAATTTCGTATACTAGATTATATATTAACAACATTTAGAATTCCAAATATGGTATAAAATATGAATTTGTGCATAGTGAATCCTAGAATCACAAACATTGGCTACGTTATAAAATTCTTACTTTCAAATCCTTCATAGTGGTAGGTAAATAAATTGGGAACTATCAAGAGAATATCCCCTAATAGTCTCAAATGAAGAACGTTGTAAGTCTTGTTTTTGTGTACCATGTCACCATGAGTCAGGCCCAAAACACCTTGTAGAAGTTATTACTCTTAGATACAACTTTTCTAGAATCACATAAACTTGTACTATCTAGATAAGAAAGTATTTATATAAATACCAACATAATATATACCTTTCCAAAATTCTAGTATGTTGTTCTATTATCATCTTCAATGCCTATATTATGGTCATGTTCCCAAATCTATGTTTTTTAAATATTGTTTCCAAGGATTATACTAAACTTATTTCAATACCAACTGTGGTGACTCAACCCTAGATGCCGATATTCAGTGTCTACTATTAATTACCATGGAATTATTATATGGAATCATGCCCTGAAGGACTGAAAATTTTATAAGTCTTCATAATCCAGATACATAAATGAGTCTTGTATTAAAAATTTCAATATTAATTACAAAATAACATTATTCTTTTTCTAAATAGATAAAACAACTTTGAGGATAAATTTAGTTTATATTAAAATTCCTTTTTTATATTTCATAGTACACTTCTCAGATTCCTGGGGAAGGAAACATAATAATGGAGAGATCAAATGACCTTTAAGGTTTATGTTTTTCAGAAGAAATAATGAATAATTGATATTAATTAGAGAATGGTAAATAATAGAACAGACATACCATAAAATCAACAAAATTAGAAGGAAGTGTATAAAATGAGAAGAATGTTAAAAAATAGAAACACATTCCATTCATATAACTAGATAAAGAAAAAATCTATATGGAAAGTTAATAAACATAATCACATTCCATTAAAATTAATAGATATGGGAAAATCAATATAGAATGATATCAAACTGAATAATAGTTAGTATTATCAATGAATTCAAATGAAATTTAACCATAGATAAATCGATACAAAATCTCAATGATTAATAATAATAAAAAAATTTCAATAATGGAAATTCTTAATTATTGGATGTCATGTTTTCCAAGAACATGATACCTTTACCGTCAAGATAATTTTAAAATATTTCTAATTTTCACAACCAATTAATCCCATAATACTACTGATTCATTAATTTTATTTCATTAACTAGTCCCCCACCCATATAGATTTCCTTAAATGGTCCATACCGCATGTATTTCATGTCCAAAATATTCCTCATATTGAATAAATAATATGCCTTATCAAATATTCATATTGAATAATGTCAAAACATTTATCAATATTTCCCCAAATAATCATATTAAAATAAAAATAAACCACATATGAAAAAATGTAATACAATATAAGACATAATCATATCCATGAAAAATTTTATAGATATCTTGGGGATATTAAATGTCAAATTATCATAGAAAATTGATTATTTGATGGGGAATAAATGGAATCAAGGATGGTAATGTGAATACTATCCCTGTAAAAAAAACATAAACCATCCAGAGGAAGAATAAAGATGGTTTCAATACAATATATGCCATGTGGATTAAAATAAAGGGTCATTGTCATTGATAAATAGAAATTTTTTTGAAAGATCTTTTTAAATCAATTTTTAATAAACTATCCTCTTTTGCAAACTTTTAAAAAAAAATTTCTTTAAATATTACATGTGAAATAATATAATTTAAAAATTAAACTTTTAAACATGAAAATGAAGATTTCGTGAAATGATGATAGTTAAATTAATACAAGTCATATGAGGAAAAAAGAAAATTCATTTTTCATGGTTGAGGGTTACAAAAATTCATTGTTCAGAAAGAGACAAGAAGATTCCTTTGAATGTATTTGTTAGAGATAAAAGGATAAAAAATTATTAACAAAATAATTGTAATAAAAATTTAATAAAAAATTGTTTTTAAAAGAAAATAGGTTCTCTAATTAAAGATAAATTAAAAGCTTGTTTTTCTAAAACACATTTTCAAAAATATTTTGAGTACCAATCAGTGAAAATGGTTCTAATAACAAAAAATGGTCATGAACAATAATATGAGTGATAATGAATGTTTTTATTGAATAATTATCATATAATTTCCTTGAATTGAAATACTATTGAAAGATCATTACAATTATTTTTTTGGAATATAATCTTTATACATTCCAAAGTGTCTCACGCCATATTGAATCATTTTAAATTGTAATCCACATGGAGGAATAAAATTAAATAAAATTTAAAAAATATAAAAAAATATAAAATTATTAATTACATAATATAAATAATGATAAATTATATACACTATAAAAAATATTTTAGTGGTGAACATGACATTTAACTCATGGATGTAAAAAGTCAAATGAGAATCCCTTTCCTTGTTTTTCCTTTTAGGTGAAGGTCCTTTAAATATTTATATAATAGTTTTAATAATATTATTAACTAATTTGATAAATATATTAACAATTATAATATCATATATGATCCTCTTATAATATATTATTACATGTTTTTTAATAACTTTTCATTATTTTAATTATTTCATGTGTAAATTAACTAGTTTGTTGACTATTTTTTTAATTTATATTTATTGTTATTATAAAATATTTCAAGGTTACATCATATAAATAATAAAAAACGTTATTTTAATATCTTATATATTATTTATGTATTTATCTATAATAAACCATAATATTTGGATATAAGAAATGGAATGCACTATTCATGGAGACAGTATGTCATACTTACAAATTGAAGATACTTCCATTTATTTGACTTATTTTAAGATAATGAATATTATATGTTATGTATATACATGTATATTATAATTCAATTACTCTATATATCTAAAATATCTAATATTTATTTTATTAAAATAGATTCTTAATTTTTTCAATGTTTAGTGTGAATGAATCACACTTCTTTGAGGGGGAGACAATCGACACTTCCAAAAACAATGTTATCTTATTAAAAAAAAATATAACGTCTTAAATGTTTTAATTATAAAAGGATTATAGAAGAATAAATAAATAATAAATATTATATATAATATATAGAATCATGTTTTCCATCATAATGGCCACCGTGAGGGGTGGTAAGGGAAAAAAGAACAATCATTGTTTTGTGAGAGAGTAATTCATAGTACACAGAAACTCTATGATTGCTACACATTATATGGAGGTGTGTATAAGTGTAGGTATAAATATTAACATAAAAATTCCTAGTATATTTATGAAATATTTTTTTTATATAATCATATAATATGTAGATTTTAGGGGTGGATAATGTAAATAAAACTAAAAAGATTAATGAAGTTTGTTACATCTTAATCCAAAAATTCTTATTGGTTTGTACCGAAATGCTTAAATGTGTGCCTTTATTCCAAAATGGTGGCTTCTAAGTTGAGAGGAGGTATTTAGGGAGACTGTTTGTGAAGATTTTGGATGATACAATGTTTGTTTAGAGGTGAAAAGAACAGGTAGAGTGTGTGCCTTTTAATAGTGGAGGGGGTGTGTCACTCTTGTAAATAGAAATAGATATTAATTAATGGGTGGTATAAATTACCTAATATGCCTAATTTTTTTAAAAATAAATGATTTAATGGGATTAATTTTCAATTAATACATCCTCTAAACATAAATATGTGTATTTCAATAATTTAGTTTCTAAACTTATAAGATACCATAATATTATCATTTTGATTTTTATTAAAGCATATTTTTTTCTAATATAATTACTTTAACCATTAAGACCAAAATCAAGTGAGATTTATCATGAAATACATAGTTAATTAATTATAAATTTTATATGTAATTATTAAATTAAAGTTCCCATGTTTTTTGAAAATTAATACTAAAACAAGTGCATGTGACATGGTAAAACAATGCTTAAACATCGACAGTGTTAAAAAAAATATTATAATATATGGGTAAATATATTAATTAAAAATATCAATTTTTCAATTAATATATCATTTATAATATTTATTAACACTTAAAATTCACTTTGAAAAATATAGTATTTTTATTAATTTTAAATCATTTAATAAAATTTCATTTATTGTAAAATAAAAATATTGTCAATATTGACATTATTTATATAAAGTTAACTTAAATATATCAATCCTGTATTTTAATTAAAATATATTTAATTTAAATATTTTCAAGAATACATATTCATATACAAAAATAAACAATGAAAATAATTCAACCAATTAACAATAATTTTAATATTTATAGTATAATTTATCTAAGTTAATTAGTAACTAAATAATCACTACATTGGTATTTCTTAAGAATTTTAAGTAACTAGATCATCAAGAAAAATTATCAATAAATTAGAATTATATAAATAGATCATATATAATTCAAAAGGATAGGTATAACTGAAAATATGTTTTTTTACATATCTCAATCTTTTATAAATATTAAATTTAATGAAAAGTTACCTTTTTTCTTTTTCCACACATAACCTTTTATATATGGAACTTCAATTTAATAATATCATAATAACCCATAATTTTATATCAATGTGGGTATATGGATGATTTATTGGATGATAATGGATTTTAGATAAGTTTCCTTATCATTTTGGTCGCTAATATTAAGGTTTAGTTTCTTATTAAGCTAAATTTTACCATAATCACTGTAATTAATTTAAATCACTTTTACTAATCCTTTTTTTCAAAAATTATCGTGTTCTCATTAGAAAAAAATATTTTACTGATTAAAACTATTCTTGTCCTTTTTTCATAATTCGAATCACATATGTGGGAAAATTAATATAAGCGTTAATCATTCAAACGTGGTGAGAAATCAAGGTTTTAATGTAAAAATGTTCAAAAGTTAAATAAGTGTTTATATCTAATATTAATAAAAATAATAATTCAAATTACCTAAATTAGATTAAAATATTTATAATTCATCTATTGGGACTTTAGTAATAAATTTAAAATATAATTTAAAACTAATAAATATTTAAACAAAAAACCCATTTCTAATTAAAAAATATTATTTTTTACTATTCATCAGAAAATTAAAACTAATAGAAAAATACCATCAAAAATAACCCCAATATAATATAAATATTACAAATCAAAAATATTATTTTTATTTTGAAAAATAAAATTTTAACAGTTCTAATTAATTCAGTTTTAAAATAGGTTCTATTAAAAATTATTAAAACCCAGTATTGTGGGTAATACAAGCTAACTCAGTGTGTTGTGTAACACAATATTAACATGGTGTTTTATATAAAAAGGGAGAAAATAATATTTCTTCTGACATGATAATATTGTAATGTATTGGGTGTTAGATAATCCATTATCTACATATAACGAGTCTTATGGGTACAAATTTTATTTTATCGGAATTTCTATAACCTCTTTTCTTGTTTTGGTTTAGTGAATTAGACACAATGTTACAGTTGTATTAAGTATATTTCCTTAATATAAGTAGGGTGACAGGATGGATGATAGATATGGCCTAGGATGGGTGTTGGGGAATGTAATAGGATTGAGGTAGGTATTTTAAGAGATTATGTGGAGGTGTATGTGGTGTAACTTTTTTTCATTTAAGCTTAGTTAGATAGAATTGTTGACACATTCTCAAAAGGGGGTTATGTACAATTTTTATATAGTGGTTCAAATATTTTCATTTTGACCATGATAATAGATGAAGGGTTTTGTGAAAATTATGGTTTGTGGGAATTTTTAAAATTACTTTTTGATGTCTAGTAGAGGAGGTAATTGTTTTATTGGGTATATGGATGTTTCTGGTTGTTTATTGGGAATAAATGTACATAATAAGATAAAATTAGTGTAATTTAATACATATAGTAATGTGGATTCTATCTATATGAGTTACCATACTGATTCTAGAACGTAAAAAATTATTTGGACACATACAATATTTTGTGGAGAGATAACTAAGAGAGGAGGAGGTTAATCCTAACTACATAAGGTTGGGTTTTTGTTATGTATTTATAATAATTTTTGAATTGTAACAAGACCCATTTTAATATTGTGTGATATGAATTAGTACCAAAACTAATTTTTTAATACATGTTCCCATTAGTCATTTTACCGTTGGTTATTACATAAAACAACTACTTTTAATTATAAATTATATTATCTTAAATGGTAATGTTTAGTAATAATCCCATTCCCACAAAAATTTCATTCTTTTCTATTATACCTACTTATGGTTTTAAGTAATAAAAAAACTCCCATCCCCAAATCTAATAATACAATTCAATTATCAACCCTTATATGGTAAATTGTAGTATTGGGGATTGATCATGAAAATCATGATCCTCTTTGAATAAGTGAACCTTTTCTTATTTTGGTGCAACATTATCTATTACAATATGTTTACCAATTATGAGATTTAGATAACATAGATATATAGTGTGAAAAAAATATGAATTCACTAATTCTATATTTAATCTATGAATTTTTATAATGATGATTTTACAACTAATATTATCCCTATTAAATTCTTTTAAGGATTATGAGAGTGCACCATAGATTCATTAAAACAGAAATATTTCTAATAGTTATTAACTGAACTTAATGTAAATACAAATGCTAAAAAAACAAATATGGTTTACCTCTAATTTGGAAATTTATTTATAAATTAAATCTCAATGAAACATCCCTTTTCAATAAAAATAAAGTAATAGAATCTAGACCTTGTTAGTATTTACCATGTAGGGAATAAATTATATTTAATTACACCTAAAAAAAGGTTAATTATCAGGTTGGATTTCAATCGATCCATGTGGGAAAACATTAATCACTATAAAGGGTCCCAACCAATGTAGCTTCAATATTCCTAATTATAACAATAAGAAGTGTTAAATTTATAAACCATATATCTTGGATTAAATTTTCACTATTTGGTTCATTGAGAATTTTTTACGTAGAAATAAATTTAATTATATTTTCATTTTTAAAAACATCACTTTAGATCTCCTATAATTAATTCATATATAAAATATCATTTTCCTCGACTACTATAAATCCATGTTGACCTTCCTCATTATATAATACAATAAATTCTTTAGAATAACTAGTATGTTTCATGGATTACCATATATTAGGATTATTCAGTTCATAAAAACTAGTGTCGTGAAGGATGTAAGATATTCTCAATAATCATTATTATTCTATTTTCTCCATTATTTTCGGTCCAAAATAACGATTTTTTGTAAAATTGTTTTTATCACTTTAATACAAAGCTCAACTTACCCACTAATTTGTGGGTGATAAGAGGATATGTTATTATATTAAACTATATATTTATATTGTAATTACATCAATAATTGATTATTTTATATATAACCAACATCACTAATGTGTAAATACGGGAATCAAAATTTAGAAAACATAAATTTCCATGAAAATATTAGTTACTACATTAGTTTTGGTTTTCAATATAGCTTATGTTATCAGCCATTATGGAAGAATGTCTACACATAAAAGGTTGAAAATTTAATTGATGATGTTTGAGAAGTGTCCCATGAAATGAGTTCCCCAAACATGAATACTGACAGTAAAAGAAGTTGTTTTTATGGAATCAAAATTCATTCTTCAATAATTTTTTTCCTTTTTGATCGATCACAAAATTTTCCAAATCTAGTTTGAAATATCGTAGCTATAATTAATCAGGTTTATAGTGACATTCAATAGGTGATTAGTAATTGAATTCTAAAATTATCTCCATGTAAGATTAATTACACAACTATGAATAAATACATCACATTAAAAAATTAATAATAAGATATCATTTCATAAGTAATGAATTGTTTTGGTAAAAACTATTAAATTACTGATTAGAAAATTTAAGATCAATAATATTGTTTTCAAAATAATTTTCAATGTTGGGAAATAATTTAAGATGTTATAAATTATCATAGAAAACCTTCTCATATGGGAACACATATTTCAGGCCTTTCTATTCTTCTTATACTATTTTCCTTATTTTTGTTTTTAATAAATGTACATCCACCACATTATTCAAACACTACCTCTCATTAATTATAATATAAAATTATATTAAACACTAGATGAATCGAATTATATATAGATTTATAAAATTAATAATAAAAAATTACTATAATATTATATAATCAATACATATATATACCTCATAGAGAACAAAATATGTTATCTACTAATCAGAATAAAATATTTCATTGAGAATATTTTTTTCCTATCAGTGTAGTTGATTTAGACTTCATTGAGTGTGTAGATTATAAAAAATATGCATCTAAATATATGATCATCCTACAATACATTATAATATAATAAAAAACCACATACATGCCACATTTTATCCAATGTATTCTCCCAATAAATCATGATCATTATTAGGTAATAGAAAAATTCTTTTTCAAGTTAGTTATGAATTCTTCACATGAGTCATCAATATTAATGTGAAATTAGTTTCTAAAAATATAGGTAAGTTCAATAGAGATATCATAGAAATGTTTTACAATATGGTGGTAAAATCCTATATGTATAAGAAAGAATTGAATCTATATAATTGTAATTGGATTAGGAGGATCTTGTATCGCTTTTATCATTGATAAGTTATCCTCAATTCCTAGTCTAGATATTTATCTCCCAAGGATAAGTCCTTATTCAATAATGAAGTGGAAGTTATTCTAATAGAGAAATAATCACTTTTCGTTATATCCTTTATGTACCAAATTAAGTTTATGTTAGAATTCCATAAAGGTTATCCAATAAACAAATAAATTAAACATGTAAATTTCATGAGTTTACTCGTCTATGTCAAGTGAAATATGTTTCATGGGATTTTCGATATTCACTATTTAATTACACATTTGGAATGAGATACGATTATAATAAATGGTTTCATATAAGCATGTTAAACTATAATTTTCTAGATTTAATTGATCCATGGGTATTTGGCTATAACCATAGTATCTATATAAGAAATAGTTAATGTTTTTCCTTACTATATTATACAAAATTTGATCCATTAATTAAACTACAATGTATTCATTTCTTGTAGTTTTTTCTAAAAAAAATAATACAAAGATACTTTCCATCCTATAACTATCCCCATATGGTATATCATATAATCCCCATTATCTATCACTTTCATTAAACCTATTTTTTAATTAAATTCATTGGGCTCATCCATTCATTTTTTTGTAAGGAAAATAAAACTTTTATATAATGAAGTTCGAGAACATTAGTGTCATCCACCACCATTATTGGTGCTTTTAATAACTTTTGTAAATTTCAGCATACTTTTATCACTTCTACTAGTAATACATTATGTGTGAAAATGTTGTGGGGAATAAAATTTTTCTTAATTATAACCCAATAATTTCCAGGTTTCATTTCTCTAAAAATACATAATATATTCTCCTATTTCACATTCATAAATTTTTTATTTAAAATTATAGATACATTTTTTTCCTCCATTAAATGTGTACTTCAATAGACTTGAAAACAAATTAAACTCATTAATTAGTGGATTGATGGTTTAAGGGAAAAATATTAGGTATCAATCCTTTAAAAAGTTTTTGGTCTATATATTATCTTTATCTTATACTCTAACCTCTAAATTAGTTTTCTATTCAATGTTATTAATTATTTCATTAATGGATTGTATCATATTTACCGAAATTTATAATTATAAACTCATGATAAAGGAAATTGTTTTGATTGCTAAATTATTAATGAAATTCTCCAAGCTTTGTCCATGATTAACAATAATCATGTGATAGATAATGTAATGTTCATCCCAAAATTCGTAAATAAATATTCCTTAGTTCATAATCATTAATGATTTTTATCAATGGAAAATTGTATCCCAGGGATAATAGGACCATCACTTTCTTATTTCTATCACAAAGATGAAATATGCATTGAATAATAGAAATGTTTATAATGTTACATGGATTTATTCCAGAATTCCATGGAGAATGTTTCACTAATTTGATAGTTAGTTGATGTGATAATCATTCCATTTTTATGTCATATAATCCTATATTTGGGATTAAAAATAGGTGAATAAGAGTAAAGCTTTCTCCTAAGTAAAAATTGAGTTCCAAAATATGAAAAATATAAAAGTGTATAGAATGAAATATTACCTTGGATCTCATATTTTCTGTGATATATTTCATTATCAAAAAAAAATTAATAACTCAATATTGAGTGAAATAACTAAAATTTGCTCTAATTTTTTTTCACTTTATACAAACTCATTAATTAATATATTACAATGAAAAATTTGTGAGAAAAATTCCAGTAATATTTGAATAAGTTTTAGAATATTTTGTTTTAGATGTGGTTGTTGTGGTTTAATAGGTTTCATGAATTGTAAATTTATCAACCTATTTTAGAGGGAACATATTTAGGTCTCCAGGATGGTAGTTTCATTGGCCTATTGTATTCATATTTTCAATAAACTCTAAATTACTTTATAAAAACATTAATTTTGAGAGATCATTTTTGAAGGTTTCACACTACTTTGGGGTCATCATCAACAAGTGTAAAAAAAAATTATCAGTCAATGATCAATAAATTTTCTATAAACCAGGGAAGAATGATTTTATTCATATTTAGACATGAAATGTCCTTAAAAAATTTATGAATTGATCCCCTTTCTAAAGCATAAATTCCATATCTTCTAGTATTATGTTTTGTATCCCATTAGATGTCTTCACTATTCTAATCTGTTGAAAATATTGATCTAGAAATTTCTTTGGTAAGATGTTCTAAGTAATAGTGAGACTAGCCTATTGATTCATTATAAAATAAATTGATAATTACTATTTTGTAAATTTGAATTTTCTCCACCTTATATAATTTTGGGTTACATTGTTGTGCATGAATGAATCACATATATATAAATAGTTGGGAATACGTTCTTGTAAATATTCATGTGACAAGGCTCTAAGTATTTTTATATTATAATTTTTATTAAAGAGTGATGTCTTTTCCTCAAATATTTTATTTATCATATATTTGAGTTTGAAAAATTATAGTTTCATCCCCAATAATGGACAATGAACCATAATACATGATGGTTCGAGTATGTGAATCTTATTATCCTTCTTATTACTTTCTTTCTGGAATAATTTGACTATTTATAACACCAGGTGAAATAGGGTGAATATTTTTTATTATAGTAAATGTCATAAGAGATAAATGAGACCTATAAATGACAGTTTTCTATAATAATGGACCACTTTATTCATATAACCTTGATTTTTTAGTTGACATCATTCTATTTAATTTAATTACCAAAATTTAGAAAACAATATAACCCCGATATATAAAAATAATAAAAAGAATAAAATATAAAAAAGTGGCAGAAGATAATCTATATTTTTTTAATCACCAATATTAAATATTTATCTCCCAATTATTGATATAAAAAATAATATATTTCAATCATCGATACCTCATATATTTGGTAGATTATTAGAAGTAAACTATGATCAATTCTTCACCAGACTATTAGGGAATCGATCAGTACGCGTATGTGGAAATTTACATTAGTAAAAAGGACTCATCCCTAATATATTTAAGATATATTATTTTTAAAATGAAAATTAGGAAAATTAAAAGGATTAAAATATATTAAAATAACATTGTTTTTTTGATATATTTATATAAAGTAGTATTTCAGAGATTAAATTAAAATATTTATTTAATAAATGGTTAATATTCATTTTATTATTTAATTATCAAGATTTATTAGTTATAGTATTTTTAAAATGTTAAAAACATGTTTATAGTTAAATAAATATATTAAACATAATATTATATATATATATCTTGATTAAATAAGTAAATCAAACAAATTTTAGTATAATCACTTAAATGAGAAAAATAAAAAACCAATCATTTCCCTTCATTTATTCCACTCAAAAAAATTGGGATTACTCTATAAAATTCCTTTTTTTTCAATGTAATATTTTTTAATTGGATAAAATTCTATTTTCAAAGTGATTCGAAATTCTAAAAAAAATATTCCTAGAACAATTATAAAAGAATGAAACCCCCATCCTTCAATAGTCATTGTCTATATACATGAGTGACTATCCACCAATTATTTAAATGATTTTCAATATGCATGACTTTTTCATATTGTGAAATGAGTTGAATAAAAAATAGTACTAATTAAATATAAAATAAATTTCATTGAAAATGAAATTATACGATTTAAGGAAAAAACCAAAAAAACAAAATTTTTGAATGAAAATGATCATGAAAACAATATAATAATCTTAAAAAGAATAAAATAGTAGATAAACATCGATCTTATTTATCAAAAATTATAAATTATTACTTATTTATAATTATACCACCTCATGACACAACACTATTTACTATGATGTGATGAGATATATGTAATGTAAAAATTCCTTTAATGTTTCTTCATAAAACCTGTAACTTGGAGTGGTGATATGTGTTAAAATGTTAATGAGATATAATTCATTCTATATATTCTACGGATCATGATGCAAAACATATATATATATATATATATATATATATATATATATAACATGAACCTTATCACCTATTATTATCCTTGGGTATGTTATGGAATGAATGTGTTGAGGATATAATGTCATTTTTTAATATAAAATGATTACCCACCTTCCTCCAATATTATATTATAGGAATGAATTATATCATGAAAGACCTTATCTCTTGTAATATAAGTCCTCTAAAAGGGTGTTGATTTATTTTTATCATATTCATCATGGAATATGTCACTCTTTCCAAATCACAATTTATTTACATTCCCTATAATGTATTTCCATGTCGAAAAAAGCTTGTTCATATAAAAAAACACTTACTCGTTGGTTCATGAATCTCAAGGTATCACCCCATGATATATACCTACCTAAAATATTCTAATAACACTACATAACATCCCAATTCCATGTCTGTTTTCATTTTTATGTGTTATTACTTCACTATGATTGGCTGGATATGGTATATTTTGTGGCCATGGTGTTAATGTTCATATACAATGGGTAGATGAAACATTTTAATCCTTAATTTTTTTCCCAAAATATATTAGAGTATGACTCAAATGTTGTAACATGACTTATTAAGAGCTGATCACATGTAATTCCCCTTGCAACCCGAATTATTGTTAGTGAATCAGTTATGACATAATTTCTTCTAGGTATTTACTTCCAAATATTTTCCCGACCAATTATTCAATGATAGTTTTGGATATAGTGTAGTTTATTTATAGTTCTTAAAAAATTCAGAAAAATTCTAAAAAATCGTCCATAGGATGCATCTTACCAAAAATCATAAAAAATAATGGAAATAAACAAGTATTAGAATTAAATTTCAATGAAAATATATTTATTACATCTGAAAAAAACATATTTATCAGTGAATCAAATATTATAGATTGTGAACATTATATTCTGATATATTTTTCTAGGAACTCAAAATTATTGTAGAAAAATGTCTAATTTGAATCTATATGGAAAAATTTAAGGGTTTATTTTATAAAAGAAAAAAATACCATATCACAATATCTATGTATTATTTTAACATTAAATTGGTTTATTATAAAATATTAAAGTTGGACAGTGTTGAGAACATTAAATGATAGCCTAGGGAAATATCTATCAAATATATGGAGAAAACCATTATGTACAATTAATCCAATGATAAAATAGCAGAGTTGATAACATTTTATTTTTTAAGGATTAAAAGTGCCATGAAGAGTTTTAAAGTGACGTGTCCACTAGCATATTTTATGTGTGAAATAAGGATATATTACATTCGAATTTCTCATCATGTATAATGAACTAAAATCTATTGAAGTGTTCACAAATAAGAATAATTAGTTATTTGGTTTTGTTTGATACATATTTTCATATCCAATCAGATATTTAATTTAGTTTTTAATGCTAAAATATGCTGATATTGGAGAGTAAATGATTACTGGTTAATTTTTGTTCAATATTTTATTCTCTAAAAATCATGATAATTTTTTTTTGTTTTTGGAGATTAACAGATTAATGTTATGTTATATAATTGTTTTATATTTCTTAAAAACCATTCTAGTTGTATTTATAGTATTATTATTTAAATATAATGTTCATGTGTTTTTTATTTTTTTTAGATTATAACTTTTATATGTTAAAGGTTACATAATTTTATGTTTTAATAAATTTTTTGTAATAGATTTTATTGATTTTGGGGAATTATTTAAAACAATGGACGTCCATTAATTCTATACGTAAATTTTAATTATCTTATGTCTTGTAATAATTCTATAAGTTATTTTACTTAACCAATTCTTAAGGAAAAATCATCATAACAATGAATAAGTAAAAATCGTTGTAATAATTCCACCAAAACATTGAAATAGTTAATGTAGAGTGAAGGCAAGAACATGGTGGTTCGTGCTCAAATATTTTGCTAACATGGTCAGCTCCGCCAAGTGTAGAACTAAGTAGAATGTGACTTGGGGTTGAAAACTCATTTCTATGATCAAATATGAAGGCCACCATGATCCATTTGATGGATATTTGTGAAACATGAACAATTATAGATAATTTATGAATGTTAACACTAATTGATGAAATAATAACTAAATTAATAAACAATGTTGAGTGATTATAGGTGGTGGAGGTTAACACAAATTCAAGAATCCACAGAAGAGGTATGGACTTGAATACGAACTATGGTTAAAAAGTTTCATATATAATTAATCCAAATATGGACCAAGTTAATTGATCATACGATTTTGTTTTTTGAGTTTTTCCATCCATTCATCCCAAATTATTTTTTATAGGATATTAATCATATGATTTCAATTATTTTTATTTTATCAAGTATTTTAGGATATTCTATTCTAGCTGGTGGAGGTGAAAAAAATTCAAGATCATGTGGAAGAGTAATGTAGACTAAAGATGATTCTAAAATATATGTTCTATGTGTTGGTATAGGGTAAATAATATGGAGGGGTCATCAAATATTTTAGACATTATAATTATTTTTTTAGAGGAGTACACAAAATATGCTTATGAAATTTTTTTGATACTCAAAGAATTATTCAAAGTACATCAAAAGAACATAGTTTTGTACACAAGATGATATGGGATAAATTTGAGTCCAACCAATTATGAATAAGATTTTACTTCATGACTAATCATAAATGTACCCAAATATTTAATCCCAAAATAATATATCTATATGGATAATATTATTGAATTATTCATCATTTATCATAGAGTTTCATACCTAGACACTAGATCGTGACTAATTAGTTCTTTATTGAATCCAATGATATAAGGAAATGAAATAGGGTATATGAATATTAAATTCTAAACATGTTTAGGGTAAAATAATGATGCATAAATATGTTTAATTTAACACTTTGATCATATAGGCATCTAAAGTTAAGTACACCTATTGACGAATGAAGTTACATGTCTCATCTGAGAGGAAATCATCACTTTGATTTAGTCAAATTGTTTCATCAACATATTAAAAAAATTGATATATGATGTTGGATAGTTAATAATTAATTATAGTGTATTTGATGTCATGTTGATGAATTTTAGATCTAAAATAATTATTTAGATCCTATGAAATTTTTGAAAATTAGGTGGAGAGTTTTTCTACTATTACAATGTTGTGATAGAATGACATGAAATTTACATTTCTATTTTTCTATCATAGAATGGTGATGGAGAATGTATGCTAATGTAACATTATTTTTAATGGAAACAAATGTAATTCAAATAGGGAACAATTTATTCATTCCACCATAGAAGAGTTCACACCCATAACCAACCATTTGAGGACAATGAAAAACAACGATAGATTGAGGGTAAGAGTTGAAGATAAGAGTTGGGAATCCAAAAGGAATAAATCAAGAAATATATGTTGAATGGATATATATGTTTTGAAGAATAATTAATTTGCATAAATAATAAATTAAAATTATAGGATCGAAGAAGAACCTAAATTATTTCTAATATTTCCTCTATGAAATTATTGAAGTAGTATGGAACATTGAGGATTATATAGATCACATAACCCACAAGAGGGAACATGACAGTATTACACTAAGAGGGTCATGGAGAAAAATCATTCACTTCACATGATCCATGATTTTTCATACTAATCACATACAACATTACCTCATACCATTGAGAAGACATGCATGAAATCGATCCAGCTCACGCAAAGATTTAGAAATAATCCATATTACACTTAGTAAAACATCTATATAAGCCCTCCATATCCTATGAATTATTCTAAACAATCCATCATTATCGTGATAATTATTATAGAAACTTTCCTTTGAGCATGTAACATTTCAAATGTCTGATGCCTGACAAGCTCCAAAATTCCCTTCCAAAGTAAAACTGAAAAATTGTGTAGTCTTCGTTAAGTCAAATTTATGATGATTTTTTAGGGAAGGGTTCATATGAATACCAAAATCATCTCAATGATCATTTTATATCCCCATAGGCATGTAAAACATTCCTCCTAAAAGCCTGTTATAATTTCACCTTCCTCATGTGATATCCCTTGGATACATATATGGATCATGTGACACCACTCTAAATCCATAGATAAGAAGAAGAATATATATTTGATAGTTCTCACACAAAGTCACAAGATTCTTCCTTCATAATGAAATGACCCAAAAAAAGTGGATATATTTTCCACGATGATACTCACATTCCATCATGAGATCTATTATTGATAATTTGACACCATGAAGAAAATCCAATGGGAAAGGGAGTGTGTCTTGTAAAATAATGAATAATTATTGAAAAAGGTATAATAAAAATGGTAGATAAATATATGTTTATTTTCATGTGATAAGGTTATGCGCCTCAAGTGATCACACAAAGGCCCATTGACACACCATATTAATCTTGTGGAAGGGATCCAATAAGCTAGATTGATCTTGCAAAGGATCCTATACAAGTCCTCATTCATTTCATGAATTACTCATAAATAGGAGACTTGATATCAAGAAAGACCCGAGTAAAGTCTTCACTGATCATGCAAAAGCCTTTCCACATGAGTCTTCATCTCACGAGGAATCTTTGGCTTGCTGGATCGATAAAGAAATAGAAATTTGACATGTCAATATGAATATGAAAAAACCCTTTTACAAGCCAAGGTGGAATGAAATGGAGATGATGAAGTGATATCATAGTCAATGTCTATCGTGAAACACATATGATATCGTGTGGAGTGCATGTAATATTCTCTCGAAGTTCATGATATAGAAATAACTCAATCCCATATTTTCAATACACGTGCTACCTGAGGTGGAATAGAACCTGGGTGGTGAGGCCTATAAATTCCTCACCTCCACATAAAATTTAAAAAATTACAAATAATCACACATAGGAGTTTAAGAGAGTGAAATGAATTATCGAATTTGAGAGCTATGAAATCACATGGGTCTTCCACTGGTGATACCAAGGAATAACTTAAGGTATCTCATATAATGTATAAAAACTTCCCGGGATAACACTATTGATCACAGGAAGGACCTCCAGTGTGTCATATATCTTATAAGATAGAGTTTTTGTAAGTTAAATTGGTCATGCAAGATATCAACAGGATAATTCTTGATTAACATTTAGAAATTTAAGAAAAAAATACTGGAAAAGATATAATCCTTATATGGATATGGATGCAATGATTTTATTATGAAGTATTCATGTACTTCTCAGGACCCATATAGATTATTAGAATCCCTCCAGGTATGTTATAATAGTCACGTGAAGTCCCCTAGACATTTCTTCTAGATCATGTGATAGCCCTCCAACATGTCAACCCTAATCAAATTACATCCTTGGACTTGTTTTTTTTACAGAACGGATATACATAAAAGTTAGTATGATTAGTAGTAATCCCTCCAACTTGTCAACCTGGATTATGTTAAACCATTGGACATGTATTCATCAATCACAAAAGAGCTCTCTAGAAAAAAAATTCTGATTTGAATATTTGCATTGACATGTTTTCTTAGATCACATGAGGCACCCTAAACATGTTGTCCACATCACAGGATGACACTTAGACAATAGATGGGTTGTGATATCATCATTAAACATACACATGTAACCAAATATTATCCAAACATCCTCATAAAAGTTAGACAGACACCTAATACATATTTGTTAGACACTTAGGACATGTCCATCATATAATCAAGGCATGTTAGTAAGGCATCTGAGGACATATTAGCCTTTTACAGTGGGAGTACTCCGAAATTTCCCTTTCTTATGTGATCATACAATAATGGTCTAATAATGGGTGATCGTGTATCCCTATTAATATCATGGGATTATCCTACCCCCACACGTACTCAGCTATCCATTTATGGCCCCATTCTCTACCCATTTGAGGATAATGGTCAAATATCTTCTAAGGTATTTCCATTCTGGTACAAGTCCATAACTATTCCAAACCATAGATATAATAATAATACCTTTGATTATAATCACATACACAATACTATTAGTGTTTCATGGGATATTTCACTATGTGGACTCTGATTCTTATCCAAACTAGATACATATGACATATTCCTAAGGCCCGATCTCTAATTGAGTGTCCATCTTAGTGTAATAATTTCCACATAATAGAAACTCTATCCCATGGGTAACCAAACTCACATATGGGTTTATTTTTATTTATCATCTATCACTTGATTGAGAATCTAGTTGAATTTTGGTTACTATCATTCTAGTCCAAATAGGATATGTAGGTTTCTTTCATATTGTATAATCTCCACTTGTGCATCCACCTCAGTATAAATCTAGACACATATAAAAATCTGTAATGGGTTTATCATGATTAAACATCCGTTATAATATGGAGATGTTAATTAAAATATAAAAATATTATTCCATTTATAATCTAGTTATGTAAGTTTACCTATTGAGGCCTGATCTCTATGCCCCGTTAGGTCCATCCGAGTGTATAATTTCCAAAACAATACATAGCATGTCTGGGTGTTTGGAAAATGTAGTTTCTCACACTAATCCTTACTTATGTGTGATTTGTAATTTTATATGATTAAATTACTAGACATAAACTCCCACATCAAGGGAAACCTTAGTGTATAAGACCTCATGAATGGAATTATATGACTTCCCCAATACAAGGACATCAACCTTGGTGTAATTCTTGAAGACATTACCATATTGTCAAACCCTTAAGAAATATACATCACTAATTTTAATTTTCTATATCTTCTCATCAATTAGTTGAGGGTATATTGGAATTCGACCACTTGAATTCCTGTTATGATAAGGATATGTAGGATGCATTCTTAAAGGCTTGATCTCCATAGCTATTACATATGTTCCCACATATATATCCTTTCCACATGATGTTAAAATATATGGTCTAAATTAACAATGTGGGTTTCAATTTCTATTATATAGAGGATATGTAAGACACATATTGAAGCATGTATCCCATTATCATAGCAACAATCACCTCCCTAGATGAAAGTAAAACTATATAGTTTCTAGTTATATAGAATCAATATATGAGAACCTACACATTTAGAAGAAATTAATTGAAATAAATAATGAACCTCAGGTATATACATATGATATCATTAATAGAATCCCCTTTTATTCCCGGAAGGATTCAACACCTGATCATTTTATTAGAGAAAATAGTCTCATATAATGATTTAGAAGATATCTAAGAACATATATTAAATCTACAAGAGATTACTAGAATAGGGAATAAATTTCCCCATGTGGGTGTGGTGAGATCGACCTATTATCATTATAACCAATGTGAGCTCAAAACCATTGTTGCATCTAAAATCCCTAAATAACTCATTCCTTTAGAAAGAAGGTTTGTTCCTTGTTATAGATGTGGTATCCATTTGAAATTTATGTGGAAGGTAAAATTTGTGAACCCTATGTGAGAACATGTAATTAAAAAAAATAATTGAATAATTATAGGTGATGGGAAACTCATTTCTCAAACTTTGGAATAACCTTATCATGCATATTATTATTGAAACAAAATGGTTAACCCAGGATGAATATAAAAAATAATAAAAATTATGTATTTACCATAAATCCCCCAATTTGATTGCATCACCAAGGAAAAACATGGTAACATAAATGTAAAATTAAGCAATAAAAAATCCTATAGGTGTTATTATTAAATAGGCCATTCTCTCAATGATAATTACATGTGAGAAAAACTGATGAATCAAGAATAGGAAATGGAAATTTTGTTAGTTGTGCATAAATGATTGATCACATTTCGTACTTGAAATGATGCACTAACTGGTGAACATGATGCTTTTTATCATTATGAATGCATAAATTTCTCTAATAGAAACATTTAATTGAGATAATTCTTTCATTAATTGATTTTATTGGAACATTGTCTATAGCTATAACCTCAATGGATCATAAACCAAAATCACCCACCTGACTCATTTATCCTCAGGTGGGGATCTTGATGGTTATGTAATACCATTGGCATGGAAGGATCCCAAAACAGAAGGCTACAAAGAGAGGCCAACAAAAATTGAATCTTGGAAGTCCACATAATATATGGAATTGATGTAATTAATCTAGTTACACCTATGGCCACTACCAATCAATTCAAAAAATTATCCCCAAAGCACGAAAATCAGTACCTCCAATATCTTATTATGGATTTTCAAGGAGTCGAATATGGATCCACAATAGTCTATGAACATCCTTGGATGGGTATTATAAAACTTCATCATAAGGGTCATCCTACAAGATCCTCTTGGTCACCTATTGATGTAACCTCCTAAAAAATGTCAACCCTGGATAGTTATGCATAGGAACCAATGCGGTCTCTTTAGGAATGAAAGGATGTGCATAAACGAGAGTGGGTTCATATCCCTAATACAACTACTGATTCTCAATTAAAAAAATCAAGTGGTAGCCATTGAATCTGATTATATCCCTACTCACTTGGATCAAGCATACACACATATTCCATCAGTACGAATGGAGACGTATATATCTTTTGTCCCATACATAACGCCCATCTACATATTCAGATGGCACAAGGAGGGTAGGAGTGGGGTTATATCCCCAATATCGATTGAACAAATTTTTCTTAATATCATGGCGATAAATAATGTTAAGGATTATATTCATGATCATACTTTACTAAAGTGTCAATACATTTTAGAAAATATTGTAGTGATCCATCATAAAATTTTGGTTTCAGTAGATATGAATGGACAA
Source organism: Viscum album (assembly GCA_963277665.1). NCBI lineage: Eukaryota > Viridiplantae > Streptophyta > Magnoliopsida > Santalales > Viscaceae > Viscum > Viscum album. The sequence continues at coordinate 763,902,612 of OY728126.1, read as the reverse complement.
TCACATATACCTATCCCAATGTATAGAGTATAATATCTCCATGATTTGTATAATTGTGTGTCTACTAAGGAGAAAACACACATTCTGTCTCCCATACAAGAAGATTTTTGGCATATAACGGTAAAGTAAAATGGACAGTACAGTCATCAAATCCCCATTCCATCCAAGGATCAACAAGTCAGTTTGGAACATACTTTAAGACATGCGCACATTATTATTAAAAAAACTAGCATCATACTATAAAGGTACATGACCGACCTCATATTCCCATTCCAACTGGATATCACACTATCAATTTGGAACTTGTGTTTAGATAGGTGTATATTCTAGTTAAAAAATACAGATTTCATACCCTAAAGGCACAACACCAAGATCATACCCCCGCTCCAACTGAGGATTGTTGGTAAAAAATGGAAATAAAATAAGGACATGATTATATATGTACCTATGATGCTACCCAAATTATTCCAGCTGATCATTGAGTCTAAGATCATATCCCCACTTTCTATGATGAATGAATACACCAACATCTATTTTAGTCTATAAAATATGGGGGATCATATCCCTCCCCTAATTTTTGATGTCTACTTACATATTATGATAGGGAATTAATATTTGAACCCTAATCCAACCCCCACCTCATCCATGATTGATATGTATATTCTGGAAGCCACTATACAAGACAATAATCTCTTAATATTGATTACGCTCATTGGCTTACTCCAGCTACTACTCAGCACTATCCTCATATCCCCATAGGAACAAATAGTCATCAAATCCAAGAAACCATCATGTAATAGGATTATATACTTTCTTAATCACAAATGAAAGTTCAACATATTCCAACAATGATATAGAAAGAAGCCCATATCCCTAATCTACATAATGTGTTTGTCCTTGATTTTTTTCTATTCATATCCTCAACACCTCAAGGGTCAATTGAATATTTACCAAAATAATAAGGTGATCACTAATTTTATATTTATCCGCATAGAAGTGAATGGATATTTCAAATGGATTTAACTCCTAAAATACACTACAGTGAACCTCCCCATATTAATATCTATCTCAGACATGAAAATCGTACCCTTTCCAAGAAACCTTTTTATAGAGTGCTTCTCAAAACATTGACAACATTGTAATGGTAGGTTCATTAAACTTCAGGGTTAACAAAAAATATTTCCCCATCAACAATCAAGATTACTTCACCATAGATACCCGGTAACCTAGAGAAGTGACCTCTATGGTTTGACCAGGTGGATTCATTTTAAAATAATTAAGAAGAGGATATAATGGAATTATGGATAATTTTATCTTGATACAACCACATAAACATGTTCGATCCAATCACCACATATGAATATGAGATCCCTAATGAGCTAGAGAAAGAGTGAATGACATATTTAGGCCAGAACATGTGGGAGACTCATTAGTTTTAGAATTTCGGAAACTTACCTTATCAAGGGTATGATGGTGATTTTTAAATCATAAATACACTATATTTTCAGCTGGACATGGTCGTGTTCTCTATAACTAGATACCCATAGATATAAGAACATGGTAAATGACTACAAAGAGATTGTAACCATTTTATAACTACTCTTAATTGTATAATCTACATAGCCCTTTCAAACACACATATTTATGTGTGGGGAATATATGGATTATTTCATTTCATTATATCCTCAAAATATTACAGATCCCAAGATATGGCATCATGTCATGTTATAGACACTGGAGAAATTAGGGGACCAGGTGAAACACGAGCCAGTTGGTCAATAGAGAAAATTACACAATATTAATATATCAAAGACATCATGAGTGGAGGGAGATATTTTATAACCAAATCAAAAATGGGGACCCTCAAAATAATTGGAACTCATCCCATACATGAAATTTTTGGGCACCCTGAAAACTTCTTGTATTAAATGACTGCCATCATAGGAATCTATTACACTTAGTTGAAACACATACACAATTGCACCGAATCAAATAGTTCATAATAGTATCCTCTATAGAATCCATCTATGAGTTAATCGATACCTTAGTGTTAGGGGTATTTTTACCACAATATCCATCCCTTTGGTCATTAATATTTAAGAGGATATAAGAAATGTCAATGAAAATTGCAAATAAAAAATAAACCACATGGATGAGGTCATTTTGATAACAAATTCCACAACAAGGTTAATCACACCCTAACAGGGTCCTGGATAAACAAGAAGAAATTCTAGAACAACCATAGACTATGGGGATGGGGAAATTTATATCCCTATTCCTTTCATAGTAGTCATCTAATTCATTATTGGAATCATCATCATTTTCAACAAAATGGCCAAGAATTTTCAATAACAGGACCAAGTGACCCCCATACCCATCGACTGGGATAATCCTCATCATTATCATCACCATATAAGGAATAAGACCTCTCTATTTTGAAAGATACATATTGATGGTATTCAACCAATCCATTCCTCCCACCTCAAGACACACCCTCACTATTTTTCGCTTGTTCAGAATTCACGATGGAAAAGCCCCCAGGGTCCCCATTCCTAATCCAATATGGGAGGAATGTTTGTCAAAGGCAATATAACCCCATAAGGGTCATATGATAAAATGACCCAATATGACTAGGTTCTAAAGAAATGAATATGATGAAACACTTATAGGGGGAGTATGTTGTGAAAAATCACCATACTATGTAGAGAGTAATGGGATAACTATCATTTCTTGATAAATATCTTTGAATGTCATAACCATCAAAAAATCAAAAAACAGAGACCAAGAGACAAATTCAGAGGGACATTGTTCAAAAACTGTGCCATGAGACGTATACAATTATGATGTGCATACTGAGGTTACACACACATGGTATCACAGAATGATCCAAAACATGGAACATCCAAATAATGAATTCCTACTACCATGGTGAATCATTTACAAAGATATAGGGAATGGTGTCAAGGAATCCCACTCACCACACTAATGTGTTGAAATTACCACTTTGAATGTGAAACTAGAATAATATGAGAATGAGATACAAAATATCTGATATCTCAATGAGTAACTACTCAGGGGAAACATTATTGTGGATATAATCTTCAAAAAAATAAAATTTCAATAAAACCATACATACGGAGAGAGAAAATCATCCAACTAGAGTGGAATTTGACCCCCATGACATCTCTCAATCTAGAAAACTATTCTATATAAATCAGTAAATTGAGAATGATTGAGAATTTACATCATTATGGAAACAACATATCTCCCATAATAATTAAACTTCAATCATATCATGAATCGGGAATTAGCGTGATTTAAAAGTGGAGGCATGTCATAAAGACTACCATGCTACTTATAGATAAGAGAAAGTCCAAATAAAAGAATATTTAGAACTCTCTAATACAAATTAATCCCTATATGATCAAATGGAATCTAGGGAATGGAGGTTGAAACCCATGCCATAAAAAAAATAAGGCATGTCCTGAATTATTGGATGATACTTCTCTACCACCAAATTTTTACAACCCCATCTTCCAAATCATTGATGGTTTAGGATATCTAGTGAAATATATCAAAAACAACATGTCTTGATGTTTCCTGATGATGGTCCCTTGAGATCAACAAGTGGTTACCAAAATGATATGCTTCTTACAAAATATTATTTTTTCAATCTTTGTTGTGGCATACCTACCATCTATCAAGATCTATTTTAGGATGGGAATAGATTCATTATCAATTACAGATTTAGTTCAACTCTATGCTAAGGAAAATTAAATTTTCAACCTCACAAATTTCATGAAAAATTTAAATGAGAGGTTTTATGACTTCATTTTCTAACAGAACTGTTTATAATATTCAATCTTCATCACTCTATAGAAATAGAAACTATTAGGAGTCTAATTTGAAAATAATCAGGATGAATTGAATACAATTTTTATATTGATGTTGTACTTAGGAAGATTTGGTGAGTTTATATAAATGGAATAATTCCTATAAGATTATATTTATCATACTAGACCCAAATCAAAAACCATGACCATGAAAAAGGTTAAAAGTATTGTTAATATAAGACTTCTTCTATTACCATAAAATAAATAATAAATCTAATTCATGACCCATTCATTACCTGAATAATCTTGTACCTACCGTCAAGTAGTAGCAGAAACAAAATCACCCTCATCCAGAAGAAGAAAGCGATTAGAGTTTCCCAATATTTGAGGAACCCTTAAATAAATTAGATTCTTTCTGAAATGAGTAGTTCCATGTATTTTCATTTTATCCATGTAAAATGACATTCTAACACTAATGGATCCCATGAAATCCAATGGTCTGAACCTCACTAGTCATCCTGACTACTCCCCTTTCTATAAGAGGCTTGGTGACACCATCAAAGACAAAATCATCTTCAAGTAAATCATCTAAAGCAAAGTTGATTCATTACAGGTGACACTAGAGAATTCCCCAAAATTCATGAATTGTGTAATTGTCACCCATTGAGATTAATTGGATGATTGGAAAAATGTTCTAACCATGGATGGATAGCTGTTTGATAACTAAATAACACAAAAGTTAGTTGACCGTGCTCATGAAACATTGATAGTAAAACATCCCAAACAAAAAATAATCCCCTTACCATGTTAGGATAAATTGAATTAACCTTCTATAGATAGAATTAATTTTTAATCATAGGAAAAGACAAAAGAAGAAGATTCATATTCACATCATCTATAATCTCAGGATATTAAAATCTTATTTCCTTAAACATTTAGTGAGTAGGGAGGACCCCAAAAAACAAAATCCTCATTAGATTAAGAGGTGAATTTTATATATATTAAAATATTCCACTTAATATATACCTTATCTAGTAATTAATATGCTTTTTAGTATGAGTTCCTTATACCAGAACTGGGAGTTGGAGGTTGAGGGAGGAGAAGCTGGGGATATAGGGGACAACACTGGCATGGTTGAACATAATATGATGTTCAAAACCCTATATAATCTATATATGAAGCTGATAATCATAGGATAACACTTAAAAAATACCAAAATAATCATGAAGATGACTGAATAACCCCCCTGTATTCGTTCAATCCAAGTCATTATAGATGACTGACTAGAAGGGGTAGGACTGTATGACTCGCCTAGACAAAGGGGATGGCTAGTGAAACTGATTGAAATTATATCAGATTCCCCTTCATCCTCTGATCATGAATTGGGACTAGAAACCTCAAGAAACTCATCTTCTAAGTGACATAATATAGAGAAACCCAACTATGGGAATAAAATGCATCTGAAAAAAACATATGACATTTTGATGAAAATTTCAACTAATTAATCCAAATATTTAATCCTGGATACTCTCCATATATCAAATTAACATAGAGGGGCACTCATCATAGCCCTCTAGATCACATTGGATATTTAAATAAAAGTTACCATAGCCATGTTTTACTGAGTGAAGAATATGATATCTGAATTCTATATCACTATCATGTTCATTGAATAATATTAGGAATCATTTATCAAATGACATATTAGAACACCAACAAGTATCATGAAAACATGATAATGTTGAAAATCAAATATATTTAGTGGAAAATATTCACGGGATCAAACTCATCCAGATTAAAACCCTCCATTGTTTAGAATATAGTGAGGGAGCCTTATCCATGATAGAACTAATGTTTTAAGGGTATGATTATAGTGAGTAAATTCCTATAAGAATGATCAAGATTGAGCTAATGTTTAGGGATCTCTAATATAACATTGAGTACATGGTAATCCAAAAAAACACAATATATAATCACATACTTAAAATATTTGATCTTCACAACTATATTTGGGTACCTTTGACATTTCACCAATGTTTTTAATACCCTATCAATTTGATGGTTTTCATATTGCATTGTGATGGCTCCCCACTTCAAGTATTTTGTAGCCATATATATTGAATATTATTTATATAATAGTGAATGAAAGAAACAAATGGTAGATAATGGAATGTGAGTTATATCTCCAAATAGATTACAGTCACCACTAAGAATCCCTGGTGTGTGTTTAAAAGATAGTAAACACTACCCATAAACCTGATTGAGGAAATAGAGGTATTATATGGTCCTAATTCCTTTGGTGGAAACATAAAAGAAAAAAACCCTAGAATCTCCCTAACAAAACTATAAATGTTAAAGATGACAATTTATCTTCCCATGGAATCAATTTTCATGAAAGTGATATAGATGCCCCCAAATTTCCCACAAAGCCTAAAAATACCTCCACAAACTGAGAAATGGATGATGAAGTGGATTATAACAACCCTGATTTTTATTACACACATAAACATGATTAATTACATAAAATATTCACTTGATACAACATATAAGATCGATAGGTCTAGTGTCTTCAGGGCTTAGGAACATTACATAATTAATGAAACACAATATCTTTATTGAAATCATCCTTTACATGACCACTACATTCCCTCATACTTGCATTTCATGGGATAACTTGACGACATGCATAATAAAAGGGTGAGCTATAAAGCCCAGTAACGTAGTAAACAAGGAATAACATGAAGAATACACTACATGTTATGAAATAGGAATATCAATGGATCAAAAGAGAAACATGATCACAAATGCATGATATATCATGGTAATCATATCATAAAAATGTGTCAACAACACATAACATGGTATTAGCATGAGCCAAGCCTCATTGAACATGGAGCATGAGTAAAACCTTATTGAGTTTGAATTAGCATTAGTAAACCCTCATTACACATGACGTATCATGATAATAATCTTTACCCAATGCATTAGGAGGCTAATAGGGTGCAACATTCTTAAAACTTTATCTTCATAAGACCCAGGATCAAATCTGGGTATGAAAATAATTTCGGGTACTGTGGCAGTAATGTAGCAGGGCACCTTAGCAGTAATGTAGCAACAATGGACTATAAAAGTGACGACACTATATCAGTAGAGGTACAGTAGAAGGTACTGTAGAGGTAGTGGTTCTATATTAGTATTGTAGCAGCATGGGTACTGTAGTAGTACAGTTCACCAAGGGGTCCTTTGGGACAAAAAATGGGCTTTCAAAGCCCTGTATTCAGGCCACATGGCCATGGGCCTTTGGGCTTTTGTAATGGGTTTACCTCTACCCACACTAAAATATGTATTTGAATTAAATAATAAATTGAGGATTTGGCCCCAAAATTTTAAAAATATATAATTTTTCATAGAGGTGAATACCCTTGATAGAGGAATGAGCATGGTATTCACTACACAATGACTTTGGCTTGAGGAAAATCCTGGTGCAGTTTTGGAAGCCCAACGCCATGAAATAAGAAATCATAAAAATGGTTGACGAGATAAAAATGGGTGTATCGCAATATTTACATGAAATGTAGAGTAATGGTCTCATATTGATACTTTTCCCATCAATTATTATGTAATTTAGATTCATAATAAAAAACAATTGCTTGAATGTGAATGAGAAAATAGGAATTCCTTACGAAATTTCAGCATGGTAACAAGTGTTCCCGGAAGGCATTAATGAGAGATAAAGAGTTATATCATCATTTCACACATAGGTTAGGGAATATAAGGTTGGTTATAAATCATTCCCCAATATATGTAACTGAAAGTAAAATGGTATTAAAACATAAAGAAATAAGGATCAAAATAAGAAGGGTAGGAATCCCTTACTTGGAAGTGTGATCCCAAAGGATTGGGAGAGGCATGATAGAGGAATCCTGGGAGCTTAGAGTGCCATTGGAGAATTATAGAGAGAGTATGTAAGAGGTTTTTTGAGCTCCAAAGGATTTGCGTGAAGAGGAATTGGGAGCTTAGGTGGATTTATATAGAAAAAGGGAGGGGATCCTTTATTTTTTATGTTTGGGACACCACACATTAAACTAATCAAAAACACAAACCAGCCCAAGGTTTTTTTCAAAAGGGGAGTGAAAAATAGTATTTTATAAGGCCAATGGAAGAACTTATTATAATATTAAGATTGCTTATGTAGAGGTGAGTCACACTCTCAAGGAAATCAATTTAAAAAAAATAAAATGTTTTATAACTCTTGGATGGTCCACTAAAGTTTTGTAAAATAAACCAAAGAAACATAAAATAACATTATTTTAATTTTAAATCATATATTGGCCGAACATAATGTTTATATTATTTTATAAAATCACTATTTGGTCATTATGATGTCACAAAAAAATTACATATTTAAATAGTACTTAATTTTTAACCAAAAAATTGACTCTCTCAAAAAATTATAAAAATTTTTCCATTAGATAATTTCGATGTCTTTATTCAAAAAATAAAATTCATTTTATCTAAATATTTTTATAAATATGTGAATTTTTACTTTTAAAATAAAAACGGACATTTATAAAAAATTCATGGGTTTTGACAAAAACTGCTTTCAAACCAAAATAAAAATTACAATGGTATTATTAAAAATTAAATGATCATTTATATTTAATAAAAAATAATTTAAGAAATAATATTGCATAAAAATATAAATTAATTCAAAAAAATCAATTAATTCATCAAAATAGATTTCTTAATTGAATATTAACTAAAATACTATTTTTTCTTTAAAAACTATTTACAATGTAACAATAATAAAATGAATTTATATTTACTATAAAAAAATAATTTACATAATCATAGTGATATGGTATTGTTACACAGCCCCTTATAACACCCGCATAAGACCGAAGGGTACGGTGTGTGATGGTGATAGATTCTTGGGGTGGCTCGGATAACATCACTCCAGTGATAATCTTTATCAACTTATACTTCTCCCGTAGGCAGTTCTGCTCGAGCGTAATGTGTTGAATCTCAACATTGGCTTGATCAAGAGAGAAGACCAATGATGCTACCTTCTTTTAGAACTCTGAAAAATGGGATTCGTGTGAGAAAAATCTATGGTATGAAACCATCTCTTCCTTTTTTTTGAGTAAATTGGATTTGTTAAAGCCCTACATATATACTAATCATGTTGTCACTGTTTCACAACTATATTAGCAACAGTCACAATGCCTGAAGGTATTTTAAAACTCAAATACATAAAACCAAGTATGTTCATAATTTTATATATCTGTAATAATAATTTTCATTAAATCAAGATGAATTTTCATTAATGAATTTAAGGGTCATTACGATCTTCCCCCCTCATGAAATTTCACCCTCAATATTTTATTTTCCATTCTAAGATGAAAACAGGTGTGGGTACATTTCCTTTAATTCCTTCTCTAGTTACCATGTTTCCTCTTCATACTTATGGTCTCTCTATAGTACCTTGACTAGGTGGGTAGTCTTGTTATGTAGAAATTTATATCTACGATCCAAGATCTTCGCTGGCTACTCCTCATAAGAAATATCATCCTCTAACTGTTCTAAATATGAAAATAGTACATGTGAAGGGTATGGTATGTACTTTTTTAATAGGGATACATGAAAGGAGTCATGTACTTTGGCCATGATAGGTGGAAATGCTAGTTGATAGGCCAAAACCTCGACATGATCAAAAATCTCAAAGGGGCCAATTAACCTTGGACATAACATCCTTTTATTTCCAAACCTCATGACATTATTCCATGGAGATATTCATAGAAATACCATGTATCCAACTTTTAACTCAAGGTGTCATCAATGGTTATCTGTATAACTCTTCTGTCGACTTTGGGATACCTTGATATACTGCTGAATGGTTTTCACCTTCACCACCATTTCATCCACCATTTCTGGTCCTAGAATCTTACACTCACTAACTTCATCCCAACACACCATTGTTATGCACCTTTTCCCATAAAGGGCTTCATATGGTTCCATTCGATTACATGAGTGGAAAATGTAATTGTTGGAGAATTCAACCAGTGGAAGATGATGGTCTGATCCACCTTTTATGTACATATAACATGATATTAACATATCTTCCAGTGTTTGAATAGTTTGCTCAGATTGGCCATCATTTTGATGATGATAGGATGTACTGAAGTTCAGTTCAATTCTAAGAGCATGTTGGAAACTTTTACAGAACATCGAGGTGAATCTCAGATCACGATCAAATACAATATATAGTGGTAATCCATATAGACTTACCACTTATATAATGTAAATCCATTCAAGTTGGTCTAATGATAAGTCATATTGAATTGTGATAAAGTGAGTTGTCTTCATAATACGATCCACAACAACCCATATAGCATTGTTTCCTCTAGATTTCATTGGAATTACAGTGAAAATGTCCATGGTAATGTTCTCCCCCTTCCATGTTGGTATGGGTAGTGGTTGCATCATCCCCTTATAATTTTTCCTCTCATCCTTCACTTACTGAAATTCTAGGTACATAGATGTATCTTAAAAAATATCCCTTTTCATATTGTCCCTCCAAAAGTTGTCTCATAGATCTTGATACATATTTCTGCTTCTTGGGTGAATAAATATGGTTGAGATATGTGCGTCATTCAGAAGCACGTTCCTTATCTCTGGATCAGATGTTACATATAATTGTCACCCAAATCTCACAATTCCATCATTTCAACCATGAACTCTAAGGATTTACCATTTTTGGTAGCTTATACCCATTTCATAATTTCTACATCCTTTCCTTGAGAATCCTTTATTTTCTCCATGGGGAATTGTTGAGCAATCATTTGAGAAAGGATTGATTATTTCCCTCCCTTAATGATTCCCAGGTCAATCCTCTCTATATATAAGAATATTGGATCCTTTTTAATTATCATCATTGATAAATATGCAGAATCCTTTCCACTTGGAGCATTTTACACCATTTTTTCCTTACCAGGATGGTAGTGGATTGAGAAATCATAATCTATGATGAGATATATGCATCTTCTTGGTGCATGTCAAGATCTTTTTGTGTGAATATATATTTGTGGCTCTTGAGATCTGTATATATCTCACACTTGTCCACATAGAGAAAATTCCACCAGATTTTCAATGCAAAGATCACAGCCGCCAACTCCATATCATGTGTGGTATAGTTTTGCTCATTGATTTTTAGCTTCCTTGAGGCATAGGCTATCACATTATCATTTTTTATTATCGCACAACCTAAACCCCTCTTTGAAGCATCACTGTAAACCACAGAGAGTTCTCCACTAATTTGTAGTGGGAGTACTAGTGCAGTAATAAGCATCCTTTTCAACTCCTTGAAGCTATATTCACATTCATCACTCTCAGCTAACATTACTCCCTTCTGAGTTATCTTGGAAAGAGGGTTTTAAAATCGTGAGAAATTTCTCACAAATTGGCGATAATATCCAGCTCTCCCTAGGAACCTGGAAATATCCATTAATGATGTTGGCCTCGACCATCCCTCAATTGTAGCTATCTTAGAGGGATCCATATATATCAAATTTCTAGTTATTATGTGACCCTATAATGAGACTTCCTTCAACTAGTAATCATAGTTGATATACATTACATAGAGCTTCTCTTTTTGCAGGGTCTTGAGTACAGATCTTAGGTTCTCCTCATGATCCTCTTTGTTTTTAGAGTATATTTTAATATCAACTATAAATACTACCACAAATTTGTCGAGGTAATCTAAAAGACTCTATTAATCAAGTCCAAAAAATATTTATAGAGAATTAGTTAGTCATAAAGCCATTAATATGAATTCATAGTGCTCATACCTTGTATGAAAAGCAGCAGTGGGGTTATCCTCCTTCTTCACCCTTACATGGTAATATCCACACTGCAAATCCACAGGGGAAAAGTATTGTTCTCCACCTAGCTAATCAAACAAGTCATTAATTCATGGAAGAGGATACTTGTTCTTTATCATGATTTTGTTGATATCATGCTAATCAATGAAAAGGAACATTGACCCACCCTTTTTCTTGACTAAGAGGATTGGTGAACCCCATGGTGAAGCACTTGAAAAAATAAACACTTAATCAGGATTATTCTGTAGTTGTATATTATTCTCCTCAATCTCCATAACAACCATTCTATAGGGATGATTGGATATTGGAAATTCCCCAGGTTTAAGATCAATTGAGAATTCCACATATATTCTAAGAGGAAGACCATGAAATTCCTTTGAAATCACATCAACGGTCTCCCTCACAATAGGCATTTCTTTTGGGATGTTTGATACCATAGACTCAATCATTTGAGCAAGATACACATTCTCATAGGGCAGTAATATCCACACATGAGATGACGGTGCTAAAGAATATTCTTCCACATCCATGAACTTGTACATAATCGGGGGGTTAATTATCGGTATGGGTGGTGATCTTCCTCTCATGTTAATTTTTGTTGGCTCTATATAAGGAAAGATAATCAATGCTGAAAATTGCATGAAATTCCACTAATGGGAGTATGATGTGGTTCGCTAGGAAGTTCAATCCACAAATTATGATAGGGGAGGAGTTATGTTCATGGGATTCAATGATTCCCCCATTTTCCATACTTACTGACATCTTTACTTCCACGATTTGTGGTTGTGATGGGATTGTTCTACTAAACATTCAGGATATAAAAAAATGCGTAGAACCAGAATAAAAAATTATGTTCGCTATTATTGAATGAAAAACTAGCATACCTGTTAGCACATTGTTGTCAGGGATCACTTCGGTGGTTGTGAAGGAAAAAGCCCTCCCATTCTGCCTTGGAGGTTGTTGGTTTCCATAAAAAACCGTTGGATTAGAAAACTGATTTTCAAGGTGCCCTATTTCCTTACGGTTGAAGTAATGAACAATACATTTAGGGTTGAATAGAGTGTTTGTATCCTCTATCACAGATATAGGTTTTTCTTGTTGGGACTTCATGACTAGGTTCCCTTCCCTTCCAGACCTAAATCATTTCCCCGTCCCCTTTAGGAATTTTTTGGGGTGCTTATTTCTGCACCATTGGAAATTAGGGTGCTGGACTTTTTTTGAACCATTTGATTTATCGATCGAACCACCAGAATTGAATTCCTCCTTACACTTCTTATCCCCATGATACCCCTGAGATTATTTGATCTCCATTTCAACATTTAGGGCACATCATACAATTTCTTCATAGCACTCGAAGTAATGGATTTATAGGGCTTTTCGTATCCTAGGTTTTAGCCAACCAAAGAAGTGGTAAGCCTTGAATTCTGGGGTAATGAAAATGCTGGAGGCATATCTTGCAAGACTTGTGATGTTTTCCTCATTTGATCTGATGGATTCATCCTCTTTTTTCTTGAGGTAAAGGAAGTCCATTTCAATCTTAATTTATAGGTTGTACGACAAATATTTATTGAAATACATTTTCTAGAAATCCTTCTACTCCAATGCCTTGATATCTTATTTAGGATTAGTATTTTTATAAAATTCAACCATTGATAAGATTCACCCTCTATATGATAATCAGCAATAAGAACCTTTTCTTTTTTGGTTCATTGATGGATGGAGAAGATTTTATCAGTGGAGTTGATTTATTGTTTGGCAATTTAGGGGTCAAATGATCTGTTATAAGTAGGGGGCCTTTGTATCATGAATATATTGATTTCAACTTGTTATTTCTTAAATGGGTTTGAAAGTTCCTCTTGACCCATGATTATTTTCAAATCAAGGGTTAACTGAGAGAGTATCGTGATAGTGTTTGCGATTCGTTCTCCCATCAGATTGGGAATCTCATTAGAACAGTCATCACATTGATTGTTGCATTGGTTGTTAGACCGGTTCCTCATATTATAGGCCAATTGTAGGCATTAAAGGAATGTTAGGGGTAACACATAAAGGGTAATCCAAAGACAAAAAATAGATGACTTATAAATAAATTTTTTTTTCATTAAATTATTAATCTATAGGCTTCAATCTATGTTATCCATGATCTACATCCCAATATATTTTCTTAGGGGATGATTTTATTCCCATAACAATAATTCATACTAATCTTGGGAATTTACTAAAGAATATCCCCTGGGAGTGTCCCAACAAGTTGTGTGGAAAGTCCCATTGTTGTGTTCCAGGATACCTCAGGGCATGCCTGAAACTCCATGTCAGAGTTTTCACTCCTAGGTACATCTATGTCCGAGTCGCCTCTACCTTCTCGTATCAAGACAAGGATGTATTTTCTTGATAAAACACATAATCAATACTCACAAAAATTTAGGGATGTATTTATTATACATAGTATTATCTCAAAGTATTTATTAGGGTTTTCTAATCCTAATCCCAAAAATAACTAAACCTATCTTTTGATACGAACTATAAAAACCATGATTTTTTATTACACACTTAATAATGATTTTTTTTAAAATATATTCACTTGATAAAACATAGAAGATCAATAGTTATTGCATATTTGGGTATTGTTAATGTTAAATAATTACTTAAAACATGAAACACAACATCTTTAATAAAAACATCCCTTATATGACCTATACATTTTCTGGTACTTAGCATTGCATGGGATAACATGAGGAAATGTATAAGAAAAGGGCGAGCTATAAATCTAGGTAAAGGAGTAAAAAAGGAATAACTTGAAGAAAACAATACTTGTTAGGAAAAATAAACATCAAAGAAGTATAAGAGAAACATGAACATAAAGGCATGATATAGAATGATAATCATAACATGGAAATGTGGCAACAACACTTAACATGGTATTAGAATGAGCCAAGGCTCATTGCACATGGAGCATGAGTAAAACCTCATTGCACTTTAATTAGCTTGAGTAAAACATCATTTCACTTGACATATCATGATATTAATCTTTACCTAATGCATTGTAGTCCTATAAAGACACACCCTTCTGAAACATTTCATTTCATGCATAAGTGTTCCTTATGGATCATACAACATAATTTCATTAACCATCAAAATTAATTACACGATAAAGGAAGGTGATATTAATAAATGAAACTCTATAATAAATATGTAAATGTTCATAAATTTTAATACCCTTGATAGAGAAATGCGCATGGTATTCACTACACAATTACTTTGTCATGAGGAAAATTGTGGTGCAATTTCGGTTGCATAATGGCGTGAAATTAGAATTAATAAAAATGACTAATAAGAGAGAAAGGGGTGTCTCATTATATGCACCTAAAAAGGACAGTAAGGGGTTAAAATATATCCATTTCCCAACAAATGTAATGGAATTTAAATTTATAATAAAAACAATTTCTTTAATGTGAATGAGAAGAGAGAAATTCCATACGGAATTCCAGCATGGTAATGGGTGTACACAAAAGGCATTAATGAGAGAGAAATTTGCCTCTCATAATTTTAAACATAGGTAGTGTAATATAAGGAAGGTGATAAGCCATACCACAACATATTTTATTTAAAATAAAAGGGTTTTACAACCTAAAAAAACTTTGCTAAATATAAGAAAGGTAGGAATCCCTTACTTGGAAGTGTGATCCCAATGGCTTGGGAGAGGCTTGAGAGAGGCTTCATGGAAGCTTGGGGTGCCTTGGTGGGGTTATAGAGAGAGTAGGGAAGATATTTTTCTATATTAAATTGATTTTAGTGAATAGGAAGTCGGATATTTTTGGGTTTATATAGGAAAAGATAGAGAATTATTTATTATTTAGGTTTGGAACAACACACATTAAACTAATCAAAACCAAGAACCAGACCATGGTTTTTGACCATGGTTTTTTCCAAAAGGGAGTGGAAAAAATTATTTTATATGGAAAATGGATGAACATCTTAAAATATTAAGATAGCTTATGTGGAGGTGAGTAACTCTCTCAAGGAAATCAATTTATAAAGTTAAAATGTTTTATAACTCTTAGAGGTTCCACTAAAGTTTTGTAAAAAAACAAACAAACATAATATTTTATTATTTTAATGTTAAAACAAATATTGGCCTCAAATAATGTTCATAATATTTTATTACATTACTATAGGGTCATTATGTTGTCATAAGACACATTATATATTTAAATGGTACTTAATTTTTACACACAAAAAATCAATTGTATCAGAAAATTTTGAAAAAATCACCGTTGCAAAATTTTGATGTCCTGATTCCTAAAATAATATTCATTTTATCTAAATAACTTCCTAAATATGTGAATTTTTACAATTCTAATAAAAAAACATATATCGAAAATTCATGGGTTTTGACAAAACCAGCTTTCAAACCATAATAAAAATAACAATTGTATTCATAAATATTATATGATCATTTATATTTAATAAAAATTAATTTAGTAATAAAATTTCTTTAAAATATTATTTAATTAAAAAATATCCATTAATTCTTCAAAATAGATTTCATAATTGAATATTAACTAAAAATAGTATTTTTTTTCTTTAAAACCTATTTAGAATGTAACAATAATAAAATGAATGTATATTATATATACAACAAAATAATGTCTATAATCATAGTTCTAGGGTATTGTTACATAACCCCTTATAACACTCACATAAGACCAAAGGGTAAGGTGTGCAATGGTGACCGATTCTTGGGGTGACTCAGATTACATTGCTCGGGTGGTAATCTCTATCAACTTCCACTTCTCTTGTAGGTGGTTCCACTAAAGATTAAAGTGTTAAAGCTTGGATTGGGATTTGTCAAGAGTGAATACCACTGACCCCACCTCTACTTGTCCTCCAACAAATGGGCTTCGTATGGAGAAATTCTACTGGATGAGGCCAACACTTCCTTTGTTTGAGTAAATTAGATTTGTTAAAGCCCAATATTTATGCTAATCATGTGATCCCTATTTAATGACTATATTATAAATAGTCACAATGCCTAATGGTATTTTAAAATCAAAAACATAAAACCAAGTAAGTTCATAATATTTATATATCTTTAATATGACATTTAATTAGATAAAGAGGAATTTTCATTAATGAATGTTTGGGTCATTATAGGGATGAACATGGGAACTCCCTCCAAAATTTGAGGATGGGGTCGTCACCAACATCAATTTTTTCAGGAATGTGAATCTAAGAGTAGAATAAGAAGTGTGGCCTATGTTTTTTGGATCCATTAAGACTCTCAATAAGTAAGAGATGTACGTTTTATTTCTAAAGTGCCTCCAATATTTGTTTGATTGTAATTATACATAAATTACAATGTTAAACCCCAATATGGCTACACACAACCTCAGTTTACTAGATGACCATTGAGTTTTCAAGAAGTAATACGAAATGATTCACCCTTCCCATGATACTATTATATAATTACATGTTAACAAATTGATCAATGGAAATTTTTTATACAAAGCGAAATACATGAAATGAATCTCTAACATCGTTCCTATTAAGAAAAAAAGTGTTAGACTAAGGTATTATTTGAATTTAGTGACAATAATTGATACTTTACAAATAATGATTTCCTACTGTCAATCATAGAACTCTTGATTAATAAAACTACAAGATTCTATGTTGTTTCCATAATGAATGGGTGTTTATGGTATAGTGAAATACATGTAGACCTTAAGAATGAGTAATCCACTACTACCATATTACCTTACAAATTATATAAGGAAATAACACACATGGGAGTTGTGAAAATGAATATCATTACCATTGTGATGTATATTATCATCACAAAAAATTTTGTTCCTCACATGATATTAAATTAAAACACCAAAAACTTCTATTCTACAGAATTGATGAAATTATACTAGTAGTATTGCATCCTATCCAATAATTCATCCCACTATCATGGAGAGAAAAATTAGAATATAGAGTCCTTATATAAGAATCTATCGAATATTATCCATGAAATGGTGGAAAATATCATGATGTCTCAAGCAGACAATCTATGTCATTGTTTATGGACCTACCATACCACCACACGTGCTGCAACACAAGAGACCCCATATTCATTAGTTTATAATAAAGGAGTGATTTTAAGGGAAGTACAACTACAATTACTCCAAATATGAATCTACAGAAAACTCACATATGAATTGAAATAAAAATGCAGATGGATAATTTAGTGATGCTTGATGGTGGATAGTTGCATACACTACAGAACCTCGATGTTCATCTGAATCGAATCATGGGAACCTTCAATAAAATTGTTCACCTATAATTCTTCCTTCAATAAGAACTATTATTGGTCCTCAAAACCCAATTATACTAGGGAATAATCTTCCTAATCTAGAATCTATATGGTAAGTTTCATACTTCATATAAAATATTGATTCTAATAAAGCTTACTCATGGGACACAATTGATGGGGAGCGCATTAAACCTCACTCAAATGAGAGGTTTTTTATTAAGTACTACTCATAGCCACCATCATGAATCCCAAGTCCTAGTAGAAATAAATTAAATAGAATAGCACCCAATGAACTTACATCATTCCATTAAAATATATATAATAAGTACTTACCGCATAACTTTAAACTGTATGGAAGTCATACCTACCGCACGACATTAAATATAACAGAAATCGTCCATACAACATGATGTTAAAATGAATGAATACAATACTTACTACATTAAGTCAAACAAAATTGAATACACTTTAAAAATAATAATGATAAATGGTACACAAACCCTATAAAAATATAGGATTTTTAACATAATCACTATGGTATGATTCACATTCCTCACTGGAGAGGAAATCACTCTACCTATGTTAGTCCCTGACTACACCATGTTCCTGATACCCATTCCTAATAGGATTCATAAGGATTCATGGATCCAATATCATGTTCCCAACCCCAAAAACATCTTTTTTCGGCCTCTCCCATGGTCAAAACCACATTACCTTAAACTATATGAAAATAATATTAGGATATCTTTGTGTGGTGTAGGTCCTCCCTAGATCCCTCTTCACTATTGGTTTAATCACTTTTTCACCACCTAAACAACATTGATGTTATTAGTCCCTCTATAGACCAAGAATTAGGACATTAAATTATCTTCATTCTTCCACTAGTGGCCATTAATTCACATAGATTTCTTTACCCATGGTATTTCATAAAACCAATTCCCCTTCTATTTTCATTGTATAAACTATATAAAATATGAAACTCTTCCAGTGTCGGCCTTCCACAACACAAAATTCAGTAACTATGTGTGGATTTATTCCTATTATAAAAGGATTTATATTTATCCCAACATCAAAAATATTGGTTTGAACCCCAGTATAAATGTAAAAAACCAATCACTCTATTTATGGGTCAACCCTAGGTGGATAGTCTCCCATTCAAGAACCATTTGTTGATTGATTCCTACTATCAAAGGAAATATAGTGATGAACATATATAAAATTCTAAGTCCAACCACAATATCAATGAAAATATTCATCCTCCACTATCTATATGGTAGAGAACTATATGTAGAGTTTTCCATTAAATAAATACACCTAGATTGTTTCCCACTATCAAATGATATATATTAACACTCAGATGTAAAATCCTAGGTTCAACTATAATCTCAATATAAATAATGTCACCCCTTCATGTGGAACATAACATCATGGAGAGTTCTCCAATAAATAAATCTATGTGGCCAAATCCTTTCCATCACAACATACATTGTGACAACTCGATCTCAAATGTTGGGTCCAACTGTAATATCAATAGAAAAAATTCTCCCCACTACGTATGGTTGAGGCTTGTGTGGAGAGTTTTCTATTCAAGAACTTGGCGTGTATTGATTACATCTATCATATGATACATAGTGATTCCATGATCTCAAATGTTGGGCCTATTATCAATAAAAATGGAAAATATTACCCCCACTACAATGAATCATACATGCATGGAGAGTTTTCCATTTAAGAACTATGTGTGAATCGATTCCAATCATCATATGATATATAATGACACATAGATCTCAAATATTGGCCCTAACTAAAATATCAATTTAAACAATCCCCATATATATATATTGTTCAGACCAATGTGGAAATGTTTTGATTCAAGAACTATGTGTGGTTTGATTTCCACTATCACCTGATACATAGTGACACCCAGATCTAAAATCATAGATCCAACCTCAATATCAAGGGAAAAAATGCCCCATTTTCATATGGTTTAGACCATAATGAAGAGTTTTCCATACAAGAAATATGTTTGTCTTGATTCATACTATCATATGATATATAGTAATGCCTAGATATCAAATACTATGTCTAGCCACAATACCAATAGAAACAATACCACCAATTCATATTCGTAAAAACCATATTGAGGGTTTTATATTCAAGAACTACATGTTTAGTGATTACTAAAGTCATAGGATACATAACTAAACCCATATCTAAAATCATTGGTCTAGCTAAAATATCAACAAAAAACCACCCCCTTGTATATGGGTATGACCAGTGTGGAGTTTTTTCCATTGAATAACTTTGTATAGATTTATTATTATAACCATGAGATACATAGTTACACTAAAATATGCAATCATGGTTTTGTCTCAAATATAAAAATTTCCACTCCATATGTATGTGTCAGACCCACAGATATAGATTTCATAAATTAACTACATGTGGATTGATTCTTACCATTATAGGTTATGTAGTAAAACTCAAATAATAAATATTGGATCTATTTTAAAAATATATAATGATAAAAATTCACCCATTAATGAATATGGGTGGGACCTATGAAGTGATCCACACACACAATTTAATCAATGATCCATTTATCCCTTGTTTCTTATGTTACGAATGAGTCATTTGATTTTAGGGAACCTAGAAATCCACTCTGACCGATGCGACATAGACATGTCTTGGATTGGGGAAAAAATCCTTATCGCATGACATTAAATAAAATGATCATTTCCTAGTCACATGAAATTAAATGAAATGACAATAGGTATTCAAATTAAATAGATCATCCCATCGTCTGGTTGTGTATCTAATAATCATATGTTTTATCACTTCACCCTTAAATGTGCTGAGTACACATTAGTGTTGCAATTAGGGTTTTCAAACCCATCTTGAATATTAATTTATCAATCCACTAAATTCATATATTTGATAGCTGAGTCAAAATCACTAATTAATTGAGTTTTTATCCTTCTCCTAGAACCCCATGAACATTGGGCTCCCTTAATCCATGTATTCCCCTTCAAAAAATTAGCAATAGGGATAGGTAAATCCAACAACACACCACTATGATTTACTAGAGAAGTAATACCTTTAGAAATATTTGTTTCCTAGAGGATATTTGGTCCTCATGGAGAGGCCCCCCTTAAATCCCAAATTTATTATCAAAACTGAGTGAAATATAGGATTTATCAATTTTCAATGGTTGTACTGTGAAAAAAAGTTACCACCTCTAGTTAACTAAGATATTCTCTTGTTGTGATTTAAAGATTCCATAACAAAACTATCTAAGTGTATTCATATACTCTCCATTTTAAATAGTTGTGCATCGTATCCATTTTCAAAAGAAATATTATGAAATATTATCTTTATACCCTTCCATTTCAGTGTTTTCATCTTAGGTGAAGACCTAAATGTTCTGATTTATCCATTCATCTTTACGAAATGGCTGAGTTGTATGATGCTAAACTACATGATAATATTATAATTACTTTATGTTAAATTACACTACTTATGGTCCATCCCTTAAAACCCAAAATTTCATAGAGTAGGCATTCCTATACATGGATATGTTCTAGGGATAACTATTTCATCACCATATCTGAATGAAATATAGAAATTCATAATCCATACATATGATTATGTTCTATGTAGGGGATCCCTTAACTAATCATAATATCAAGACTACCTAAGGGATGATTATATAATACCCCTCACCCCTTCATAAGAGTAAGATCTATGTGATGTGATCTTCTTAAAGTATATGTTTATAACATGATTCATTCGCATTCAATATTGATAGGAAACCCTAGAGAAGCGTGACACTAAATATCAAATTTTACTCTATTTAAATAGGAACATGTCTAACAAACTTTTTCTTACTATATATGAGTCAGAACAACTATTATGATGCTTTTGTATGAGATAATGTTGTGCAATAAGGGATCCAACATATGCTTACTAACTTATAACACTATCCATGGATAAAATGTTCCTATTATATTTAAATTACTTTTACTAGTAAAAGGAGTCCTTGGGGATGTACTGAAAAATTTCACATTGGTTTCTATGTCCTCACCATACGATGTTAAACTCCAATGAAAACAACCTTATCACATGATGTTAAACTGCATAGAAAATGTCCTTATCAAATAATTTTAATCGACAAGGAAGAAATTCTTGTTGCATGATGTTAAAATGAATGATAGATACATCCCCATTATTTGATGTTAATATATGAATATAATCACCCATATTTATCATTTATAAAAGTACCACAAGATGTTAAAATTTGTCAACTAAATTTTAGGATGCTTCTGTTTCCTTTCTGATAACCTCAATAACTAAATAACTATTTGTGTCTTAACTGTCTTGGGATTTGGTCAACCTTCCCTGGTCCTTGGAAAATGACACTAAGCTTCATGAAAACCATTGTTTTATTATGCTTGTGTCTACTTGGATCCTTCATTTAATATCCCATATGTATGAAAAAAATTTCATTACATTAAAAATATGAATTTTGGCCATTGTGGGACCTAAAATCATCACAATGGATATCATACACATATATTTATTCAGTTTCATTTTTTATAATATTGTCCCATATCATATATCATGTCTGAAGAACCATGATCGATTTTTTACAACACTTTCATATCCTCCTAAAAAGGATTTTGGAAGGCTCCTGACACTGTGTATCTTAGATAGACAGTTTTATAACATACCCTTTATACTATGTCTACATGTATCCTCACCTTAAATAGAATTCAATTTGGTCAATGAAGTACAAACATAAACTTTAGCATTTTATAGAGTAATTTTAAATTCCATAAACATCTAGGTAAATCAACATAAAAAAATTAGGCTGAAAACCAACAAATGGATGCCTGATCAAAATTAAAGTGTCCACTCACTAAACTCCAAATCATTAGATTTTAGGAATAATATAGATTATGAAATCCTAGAAAAAGAAAAAGATATCAAAGAAATGGGTTTTGTAATAATCACTTTGAAACATGATTAACCTTTAGAAAAGATATTGGATTCCTAATAATATACTTGAAACATGATTAAACCATGTAAAATATATGGGTTCCATAAAAATCTAATTGAAACAAAAATTTTCTTTTTTGAAAAGAAATGGGCTCTATAACAATCTCTTTGAAACAATATTAACTTGTGTAAAGGAAAAAATATTGATAAAAATATTTTTGAAATAACCATTATCCATCCTGAGAAATAATGAGGATAATATCAATACATTACATTCCCATTACATCATAAGTAATAATAAATATGGTTGACATTGTGGAATGGAAATACCAATATAATATCATTAAAAACAATATTGAGTAAAATATCCTTTTCATAAAACATTTTGAAAATCCTTTTCTTAAAAAAAACATTAAAAGTAAAAATAAAATATCATAAATATTTTAAAAAGAATATTAATGAAATTATCTATTCACCTTTGAAAAAAAGATATAAAACATTTTGAAAACATCTTTAGAAATCATGGTTTTGGAAAAAAAATATTTTTCCAACAAAAATATTATTTTTCATAAAAATAATATTGTGACATATCTAGTACATAAATAGAGGAAAATAAAGGGAAAATTTTTATTTTTGTGACATATATAGAGTATTCAAAGTTTAATTATAATTTTTTATAGTTAGATTATAATATTTTAATATTTTAAACTTCATTAGACACAATCTCGTTAAATGATGAAATTGTAAAAGAAATATATTACAACTCCGGTAATGCTGAATCAAAATAATCATGAAAGGATTACATTAAATTAAACCTAAAATAACATTAGATAAAATTAATTCATTTTATTAAATTTATAATTGTTGAATATACACCTCATAAAATAATAAAGCTGTATAACACAACATAAGCTTCAAAGAAAAAAATTCTAAAAAAAAGCCATTACCGTTTTGAAAACAATGAAAACTGAAACCCCATGAAAGAGAGATAATAAAATAAATATGTTTATATCAATAAATTTAACGTTAATATTAATAAAATAAATTCTTGGAAAGTTTATAAAACACACTACAAAAATATGCGGACAATTTTACATGTATCTCTTAAAAATAAAAGTAAACCTAAAACAAATCGCATCACACTTTGGGTTAAATGTGAATTAAAACCATGAAAAACGGATTTAAAAGTGTATTAACATATTATATAACGATTTTAGTATTTATAAAATCATATACGATTTTCTTATGACCATTTATTACCCATTTACAAATAATTCCATGTTAAATTTATTTTTTTGTAATAACTGAATAATATTTCGTATATTTTTGACTTGATACTTTTGGACCACTTACTAAAATCACTATTTTATAATATATGTAATATAAAAAATTATGAAAATATCATATATAAATTTTAAATATGTATTTATCATAATCCATAAAATTTAGTGATAGGAAATGAAATACACCATTCATGGAGATGGTAGGTTGTACATACACTTGAACGTTGTTTCCATTATCAGGACATTTGGAAGAAAACATTGTAAATGATATATATAAATTATCATTATAGTATCATATTTATTTCATATATATCAGGTATTTTTTAAACTCATCATAATTAACTTTAATTTATTGCGTGATAGACTCACATTACTACGTGAGGAAGTAGTATGGCGTACACATGACTGACATTATCGTATTCTTATATAATGGAATGCATAAAGGTATATGTTATATAATAATTTCAAAATCATAATTACATCATAATAATCATATATATCATATATAAATAGTATTTTCATCATTATTCCCAACCATTAATCGTGATAATGGTAAAATGAACGACACTGGTTCATGAGGTGGTAGTACGTTATACACATGAATGAAGATTTAGAAACTCATTATATGGAATTTTGTGCTATTTTAGTTCCTACCCTTAACCTAAAAAATATCTTTATATTTTTTATACAAATTTTATTATATTATGATGATATAAATGAATTTAATGAGTTGGATAAGGAAATAAAAACTCTTTTAGAAGAACATTACCTCTTCTTCGGTTATCCTCCTTATTTTTTCACTAAAACCATAAAATATTTTCTTTGTTAACAAAATAAAGATTTTATGAATATGGGAAAGAATTTTTTTGATAATTTCAGTAGGATTTGGATAATACAAAAGGCTTGATAGGTGTGATGAATTGGAGAGAGTTAGTTCTATTTTTAGTTGAGGTGGAGTGGCATTCTTCTAAATAATCAAATGTATATATTATTCGAAGGGCTCTCATACCTCATGTCCCTCCAAAATTTTATAAAAATTATGGATATGGATTTTTTGGTTTATAAGAAATTCCACCATGTAAATAAATTAAATTTTTATACATTTGGTTACATAACTTTTGTGTCTCCATATGTTTTTTTATTTTTCATTTTTGTTGATATATTTACATTTATAACCAAATTAATTTATCCATTAAAGATAAAATAAATGTATAATTAATAGGGAATTTAGACTGAATTATTTTAAATATTAAATCCACATTAAAATAAATAACATTTCATGAGTATTGATAATTATTTTTTATAGAAGTATATGTAACACACAAGAATATTTTGTTAAACCAACTTGTGTCAGTAATGTTTTTACTATTTATGGTTCAATATGTTCATTATAAAAGATAAATTGGTCTATGAATGGACCATATCCAATATTTAATAAAATTTATAAATATATTTACATAATATAGGTTTTTTATAAATTTTATATCATTTAATAAAGTATCATTTATTATAAAATAACATTAGGGTAAATTTCGAACGTATATATTTAATTATAATTTAAAAAATACCATAAAAATAAAAGAATTCAAATATATTAATATAAAAAACATTTATCATGGAATATGAATCTAGTAAAACCGAACAAAAAAAATTCATCATATTTTCCTAATTGATAATATTTTTACTATCATTTATTTTATTTAGTTAAAAATAAATAATTCATGATTTTCAGTTTATAAATAATTTAATGCTATTATATAATCTCTAATAATTAATGAAAATTTATTAGGATATCAGTAATAATTTATATTTAAAAATAAAAATTATTACCATATAAATATATTTTTTCCCTATCCCCAAATCATTATAGATATTAAAATGATGACAGGTAATTTTTTTGTCTTTTTATTTTATTAACTTATTATATTGGTAAAATTGAATAAAAACTGTCCCAAATAATCATAATTTTTTACACTAATGTCAGTAAGGTCATAATATTACCATAAAATGGGTTTTTTATAAGTTTTGAGTCATTTTTGCAACATACATTCTATGTTTAACCACTATGTAAAGTTGTTTTTAACATAATCACTATGGTTAATTTTAACTATTTTCATTATTCACTTTGGTCAATAATTAATTTGGAAATTTTAGAAATTATACATTTTTCATCTTCATAATATTTAATCCCTTTTCTATAATTTAACTCACACAAACAGAATAATTTTATTTAAAATTAGGCCAGAAGACCTGATGAGAAATAGGGGTTTCTATAAAGACATGTAAAATTCTAAGGAAATTTTTTATTAATTTTATTTGGGATTTTAAAAGAATGCAGTTTCTGACGGCACCTGATTCCGAGGCCTGGTGTGCCCGGAATCAATTTCCGAAGTTTAGCTCGGGTACGTTCAGTGAACTAGCGAGCGGGTTTTTTTTATAACTTTTGAACAGGTTCTCGGAATCGTAATCTGAGGGCACTGATGAAGCCACATCACCGGTAATTGCTTAGGAACACATTTTCTGGAGTTTTGTTTTCTCGGGTGTGATTATTAAAATAATGGGTTAAGTAATGAATAAAATAAAATTTGTGCAACCAATTTTATTTTTATTTCTATGTAGTTAAAACCTAAGCATGGTGGTTGGAGTGGGACCCACAATATCCTACTCAAATAGGTAGGATATTAGTGGGGTGGGGCCCACACAAGACCCACCTTTTAAACTTTCTCAAACCCCAATTTTGTAACACACCCGCACCCCCTATTAAATGCTGAGTCAACACTCAGCTTAATTTGACGGTAAAAACTCTTCAATTAATTCAATTAATTGAATATTTTTTTTATGAATTTCAAATTGAGATGTTAGATTGTGTGTTAATTAAATAAGACATGTCTTATTTCATTAAGGGTTGGTTCGTTGTGCGAGAGGGATTGGAGAGGAATTGCTCAAGCTTTGGAATCCTCCTCTTCCTCCTTGAAGAACGCGAAGAACGCACCGTCGCCGACGAAGAACACCGGCCTCCGATGATAGACGACGATGACCGCCGAATCCTCGGAGATTGACGATGAGACGCCGTGTACCGAGACACCGACGATTCTCTTCTCCGTGACACCGACGACGCTTACGGAACCTTCTTCCACGACACCGTCTTCTGCGACAATTATTTCCCGCGACGAACCTTCGTTTGACGACACCTTGAGGTAGGGGTTAATTTTGTTCTTGTAATGTTCATTGCCATTCATTGTATTTTATTTGGGGTTTCTTGATATCAACTTAGCCGGAGGAGGCCGGACCACATGAACACGGCCGACCCTCCTCCCCCCTTGATTGTTTTGTTTGTTGCGGCTCGAAAGAAGGCGGCGTGGTGCAATTACACCGCACGGAAACATAGAGGGATGCAGCGATGAAGCGCGGCGCCGTCGCGCCACGCCATTGAGGTCGAACAAAGCTGTAGCGCCATCGTGCCGTGCTGTAGAACCACGAAGAGGCCGCGGCTAGAGCGGGACCACGACGGAGGGGCGCGGCTCCATCGTGCCACATCGGTCGGACAAAGCCACAACTCGAAGCCGCGGCGGTGCATGGCAGGGCGGCCGGAACGACCGGCCGTCGGCACCTTAGAGGGAGGGACCGCGGCGGTCCCGCGGCAGCCGAACTAGCCGGCCGGACCGGGCCGACTGTTTTAGGGGTAGACCGGGGGGTTTTAATCCCCAGCTAGCAAAAAGGAGCGGCCCCCATGTCGGGGGCGACGGTTTCAATCAGGGGGTAGCGCCCCCCCCCCCCCCCCCGGCTTTCTGCTGAGTACGGCCAGCACCGATCTGGCCACCTATGAGCTGCGCCCACGCCAGGCCAACCAGCCACCCAGGGTAGGCTGGCCCGCGCCTGTGGGGCCAGTCCATTCCGGTTGGGCCGGGCCGCGCCCACCGGACTAGCCCGACCCAGGGGCTCTCGGGCCGAGTCGGTCCGGGCCCCAAACCCCCTAAAACCGGACAGGTCCGTTCTTTTGCCAATATCTTGGGCTACAGACCTCTGATGACGCACCATCAGTTGCGATGTGATCCTTTGATCGAGATAGTAGTTTCGGTATTTTAAACTCAAGGTTTTGGAGAACCTTGTGTGTGGTCAGGTTGGTTAGAGAAAGAAACCAACTAGGCCTCAGAGCGGATATGCTTATAACTTGAGTTCCAGACGTCCAATTGACATGCCGTCGACTTTGTTTGATTCCTCTTAGTGAGAAGGACCTTTTGGCTTACTTAGGTCAAGTTTTGGAAGTAGTTGGGGTGCAGTCAGGTTGGTTATGACTTAAAAACAAACCGGGTCCCTGGAACGAAAAAGTCATTAACTCTCAGACCGGGCGTCCGATTGACGCGCCGTCTATCACGTTGAGTTCTTATTGATGATACAGAACTTTGGGATACATCAACTCCGGACTTCATGTTAGTTGATGTATCGGCCCCTTGTCTTGTGGAGCGGACCCTCCCCGAACGAGCTTACTGTGTGCGGGAACCCTAGAGCTGGCTGCGACTGTGACGATGATGAAGACTGTATAGAAATCCTCTGTGGGTTCGACAACGACGACTACAAAACTCAGCGATCCTGTGTCGATCAGTGCTTACCGATGCTGTGTGGGTCAGACCCTGTGTGGGTTTGCGCTCAGCGATCCTGTGTGGGCCAGCGCATACCGATCTTGTGTGGGTCAGATCCTATGTGGGTCATTGCGGGGGTTAGTACCTATCAATCCTATGTGGGTCCGACATCTTAGATAAATCATTGGCTACATCTGATCATCTCTTTTTTCTTATAAAAAAGTATACCTGTGTGAGCTGAGTCTTGACTTCCAATCATTATCTTCGATATGATTGACTTGCTTTACTATGTGGATTGGGTTGTGCTTTCCTATGTGGATTGGGTTATACTTTCTTGTGTGGACGTGATCGATGTATATATATGGGCATATACCTAAGAAATGTTGGATGTTACTTCGTGATTGTATCTTTTCTTTGTGGATTATCCTTTATGGATTCTGGGAGACCTTCTGGGGTCTTGGGGTCCCTACTGAGTAGCGTATACTCACCCCTGCACGGGCTATGCCCACACTATGTTGTGTTGGATGCAGAAGCCAGACATCGCTGATCGTGGTTGAGGATTGTGGAGCAACTCGGTACCTGGAGGTGGACCACTAGGTGGGATGTACACGGAGCAGGCGGCTGGACCCAAGGAGCTGAGGAGGCTATCTGTACCCACCCTTCAGGTGGGACTTCCAGTGGATGGCTCGACGTTGCTGCTTTACTTTCAATTGGTGTACCTTCTTTCCAGTTGTACTTTACATTCAGTTTGGGTCTGTATTCTGGCCCATTTACTTTCCACACTTACTGTTGTACCCAGTTTTACTTAGTATTTACCTCTTCTTGCTTACTCTGTGGTGATTTTTTACTTATAAAAAGGGAATGCCTTCCCCTTTTTGTCAAGAATTACACCTTGGTGCTAGTCGTCAGCCCATGGCCTATGGGAGGTGGGCTTGGGGTAGTCACGGCACGGGTCCTGAGGACGGGTCGTGACAAATTGGTATCATAGGGAGGTTGGGTTCTACCACAGAACTCATTACTCCGATCTTGCTTCTATGCGAAGCAATAGTGTTAAGGGTATTGAGTGTGGTTATCAGTCCAGGAAGTCCAGTGTTGGTGCGGCGGCTGATGTATCCATACACCAGGACACTGACTTGTGATTTCTGACTCAATGCACAAAAACATTGATTGAATGTGTGTTTCAAATGTTTTCTTTGTGATTACATTGTGTCAGCTCAGCAGGTATACTGTTTGACCGTGGCGAACATGTTTCTTTTCATGATGGCCCCACGACGGCATCCAGCTAGGGTTCTGAGTTCTGTGCGAGCCGACAGCACACCGAGTGACGAGGCCTTGGTGCAGGGCCCTTTTTCAGTGGAAGCACTGACGGTACCACTACCTGCTAAGCCAACGATGCTACCAGCCCCAGTTGCGGATAGTGCACTTCACCTTAGTACACTGCACGAGTTTCAGCGTCAGAGACCACCCAGGTTCTACAGGGAGACGGACCCTCATGCAGCCTAGGATTGGATGGATACTGTGGTTCATGTTTTCTGGTTGTTAGGGACACCAGCAGACCTCATGGTGATCCTTGCAGCGAGTCTCCTGTACGCGGCAGTAGGAAGATGGTGGATCTTGATGCTCCAGGTTCACGACGAGGCATCTCTCCTCTGGAAGGACTTTGAGAGCCTCTTCCGCTCGGAGTTCATCCCAGCCACCCTCCGTGCGGTGTGCATCCAGGAGCTACTACAGCTACGGCAGGGCAGCATGATAGTCACCCAGTACTCGGCGAGATTTACTGATCTCTGATGCAATTCGACAGACATGATACGGGACCCATTCTTCCGGGCCCAGACCATCAAGCAGGGACTGAGGCATGAGATCAGGGAAACGCTAATCTCCCTCATCATTCCAACGCAGGTAGGAGTACTAGAGCGAGCCCTTCTCATTGAGATCTTTCTTTTTGAGCCTACACCAGCTGCGAGACCTACCGCAGGGTGGCACGTAGCGGAGTCTTCTACAGCCGGTAGTAGACAGATGTCATAGAGGTCCAAGCGGACCAGGCCATCAGGCGGGCGACCACAGGATACTGGCTCGTAGGTGCAGGGCACACATACCCGAACCAGTCTTACGAGTGGAATACAGTGTTATGCGTGTGGCGGGCAGGGCCACTTGGCTCGTGACTGCCCGACCCGCCATGTAGAGGGGCATCAGATGGTTAAGGAACCACCCAGGCAGAGGTAGAGGTTCGACAGTGGCGGTACGCATGGAGCAGGTGGATGAGGCCGAGGATCTGGTTGATCGGCAGGTGGTGGATGACATTTTGAGGCTCTACCACCACCACCACCATGAGGTCCACCCCGACCACAGGGGAGAGAACAACATTAGGCAGCTGAATCTTACGATCATGGAGCTCTGGAAGCAGGTGGACAAGTGCAGGACTAGCTCCAGGCATGGAGGCCTTTCCACATAATGCCTCTAGATTTGTTGTTTGTGTTGCTTTGTGTCCTTGTATTATGAGTTGCAGTAATAAAATATTCTTACAATAGTGACGTTTTCTTTCTTGTCTATTTTATGTTGATACTAAGAGGCTCTAGTTATAAACTGTTTACTTGACCCTCACATACGAGATTCCTACTGGAGGAGATACAGTGACCACACACTGATGCTGACAGTGTGACTCAACCCTTGGAGGCGAGAGTAACAGTTGGATCTCTCGGTAGCAGTGTCGAGGCCATACGACGTCATCCATGGCGTGAATTAACTGATCATGAAGGGATTGACTGTATTAGGCAAGGAATGTGGTTCATCTAGGGGATGAGACCAGATTTCACTTTTCGGCAAAGGAGGAATCTGTGCCGCTTTGCAGAAGGTTAAGGAAGAAGTGGCAACCCTTCGGGTGGTTAGACAGATATCAACAGAGCTTCCAGGACCTGAGACAGAGACTGGCCATCACACCTATCTTGAGGCTACTGGAGGATGGAGTAGGTTATGTAGTCTACTGCGATGCATTAGAGACCGGACTCGGATGTTTCCTGATGTAGGAGCGGGTAGTGATCGACTATGGATCACGTTAGTTGAGGCAGCATGAGCAGAACTACACTACCCATGACTTGGAGTTAGCAGCAATGGTCTTCGCTCTGAAGATGTGGCGAAATTAACTGATGGGAGAGCTCTTTATAGTCTATTCTGACCAACAGAGTCTTAGGTACATCTTCTCGCAGAAGGACCTGAATCTAAGACAGCGGCGGTGGCTCGAGTTCCTCCAGTACTATGTCTTTGAGATAGTCTATACTCCTAGAAAGGGGAACATAGTAGCCGATTCTCTCAGCAGGAGGACAAGCATTCTGGTACATGGGGAGGCGACAGAGCAGCTAGCCGCTTTGCAGATATCTTTTATGGATAGAGTTAGAGCAGCCTTTCTTTAGTCACTAACAGTCACTACTCCACTCCTTCAGTGGGTCAGAGAGGCACAGCGTGGGGATGTTGACTGTGAGATGCGGTGTGCACAGATATCCTCACGACGGGCACCTGATGGATTCTCTGTAGGAGGAGAGCACGTCGTCCTTTTCAGAGGACGTACCATGGTACCAACGACATTACAAGAGGAGGTGTTGAGAGAGTTTCACACTTCCCCTTTGGCGGTACATCTAGGAGTGGTGAAGATGTAACAGGATCTCAGACGACAACACTGGTGGCCGAGTATGAAGAAGGAAGTTGCTGAGTTCATTTCTTGATGCCTCACCTGTCAGTAGGTGAAGGCAGAGCACCAGGTACCGGCAGGCATCGTACAACCCTTAGTGGTCCCGGAGTGGATGTGGGATGGGATATCTATGGACTTCGTGACTGGACTTCCACGTACTTCCAAAGGTCACGACTCCATTTGGGTGATTGTAGAACGACTCACCAGGCCGGCTCAATTCTTACCAATTAGAGAGCAGGGCTCTGTGGAGAGCTTGGGGCGCCTCTACATTCAAGAGATCTTACGGATTCATGGTGTTCCATCATCTATCATCTCCGATCGAGATGCTCGCTTTACTTCCCGGCTTTCGAAGGGGTTGCAGGAGGCATTCTGGACGCAGCTACGTCTGAGCACCACCTTTCACCCTCAGACGGATGGTCAGACGGAGAGGACTATTCAGACTCTCGAGGAAATTATCCTTGCATGTGTCCTCGACTTTGGTCGCAGCTGGGAGGACCACCTACCCTTGGTGGATTTCGCGTACAACAACAACTACCACTCCACCATCGGGATGGAACCATACGAGGAATTGTACGACAGACCTTGCAGATCAACTCTGTGCTGGACAGACCCTGGGGAGTCAGCACATGTGGGACTAAAGATGGTCCAGGGCATGAAAGAGAAGGTTCAGGTCATCCAGGAGAGGATGAGGACAGCTCAGAGCTGGCAAAAGTCTTATGCTGACAGGAGGCGGAGGCCACTGGAGTTCGAGGATGGCGACCACGTTTTCTTGCGGGTCTCAACTCGACGTGGGTTACAGATATTTGGCAGGGGCGGCAAGTTATCTCCACACTTTATCGGACCGTTCCAGGTTCTCACCAAGATAGGTGAGGTGGCTTATTGCCTGGATTTACCACCTCAGTTGCACCGGGTGCACGACGTCTTCCACGTATCTCATCTGAGGAGATACGTGCATGACCCGACGCATATCATCAACCATGGGGAGTTGGACATTGATGATGGGGAAACTTTTGTGGAGGTCCAGGTGGAGATCGAGGATCGACAGGAGCGGGTCCTACGTGGCCGGTCGATTCCTCTAGTGTGCATCAGATGGCAGCACGAGAACCTCCAGGAGAGCACTTGGAAGTGGGAGGCTCAGATGCTTTCTCAGTACCCTCATTTGTTTCCCTAGTTTATAATGTATCTTTACGGGGACGTAAATCTCAGAGGTGGGAGTAATATAAATACCCGTAACATTCAAGGAAATTGTTTTCATAATTTTCTCTGGGATTTTCAAAGAACGCAGTTTTTGACGACACCTGATTCCAAGCCCCGGTGTGCCCATAATCAATTTCCGAAGACTATCTCGGGTACGTTCAGTGAACGAGCGAGCGGGTTTTTTATATCTTTTGAAATGGTGCTTGGAATTGAAATTAGAGGGCACCAATGAAACTGCATCGCCGGTAATTTCTTAGGAACACCTTTTCTGGAGTTGCGTTTTCTCGGGTATGGTTATTAAAATAATGGATTAAGTAATGAATTAAAAAAATTTTGAGAAACCAATTTTATTTTTATTTCTATGTAGTTAAAACCTGAGCTTGGTGGTTGGAGTGGGACCCACAATATCCTACTCCACTAGGTAGGATATTAGTGGGTTGGGGCCCACATGAGACCCACCTTTTCAACTTCCTGAAACCCCCATTTTGTAACACACCCGCACCCCCTATTAAATGCCGAGTCAACACTCACCTTAATTGGATGGTTAAAACTCTTCAATTAATTCAATTAATTCAATTAATTGAATGATTTTTTTTGAATTTCAAATTGAGAGGTTGGATTGTGTGTTAATTAAATAAGACAAGTCTTATTTCATTAAGTGTTGGTTCGTTGTACGAGGCAGATTGGAGAGGAATTGCTCAATCTTTGGAATCCTCTTCTTCCTTCATGATGAACATGAAGCACACACCTTCGCCGACGAAGAACGCCGGCCTCCAACGAAGGATGACGAAGAACGCCGAATCCTTGGAGATTGATGACGCGACAACGTGTACCACGACACTGATGATTTTCTTCTCTGTTATGCCGAAGATGCTTACGGAAACTTGTTCCACGACGCCGTCTTATACGAAGAACCTTCGGTCGACGACACCTTGAGGTAGGGGTTAATTTTGTTCGTGGAATGATCATTGCCGTTATTCGTCTTTTATTTGGGGCTACTTGATATCAACATAGCGGGAGGAGGCCAGACCACACGAACACGGCCGAACCTCCCCCCTGGATTTTGTGTTTGTTGCGGCTCGAAAAAAGGTGGCGCGGTGCAATTACAACGCGCGGAAACATGGAGGGATGCAACGAAGAAGCACGGTGCCGTCGCGCCGCGCCGTTGAGGTCGAACAAAGCTGCAGCACCATTGCGCCACGCTGGAGAACCACCAAGAGGTCGCGGGCAGAGTGGGGCTGCGGTGGAGGGGTGCGGCGCTGTCGCACTGCGCCGGTCGGACAAGGCCGCAGCTCAATGTCGCGGCGGGGCGAGCGGAACCACTGACCGTCGGCACCTTGGGGGGCGGGACCGCGGCGGTCCCGCGGCGGCAGCACCGGCCGGTCGGACCATGCTGAATGTTTCAGGGGGAGACTAGGTGTCGTGACCCCTGGCTGGAAAAAATAGTGGCCCCTACGTGGGTGGCCATGGTTTCAATCAGGGGGTAGCCCCCCCCCCCTTTCACTCAGCTCGGCCAGCACCGAGCTGGCCACCCGCGAGCTGCGCTCGTGCCTGGCCAACCGGCCGTGCCAGTGGGGTCGGACCATGCCGGTTGGGCCGGGCCGCTCCCTAAAGGGCCGGACCCGGACCTGAGTTGGGTCGAACCGGTTTGGGCCGACCCGGGGGGTCTCGGGCCGGGTCGGTTCGGGCCCAAAACCCCCCTAAAACTGGATAGGTCTGTTCTTTTGCCTGTATCTTGTGCTACAAACCTCTGATTGACGCACCGTCAACTGCGATGTGATCCTTGGATCAAGATGGGCATTTCTGTATATTACACTCAGGGTTTTGTAGATCCTTGTGTATGGCCGGGTTGGTTCGAGCATGAAACCA
Source organism: Viscum album (assembly GCA_963277665.1). Lineage (NCBI taxonomy): Eukaryota > Viridiplantae > Streptophyta > Magnoliopsida > Santalales > Viscaceae > Viscum > Viscum album. The sequence goes on along the minus strand of OY728126.1, from coordinate 763,866,995 downwards.
ACCGGGCCCTCGGAGTAGAAACGATTATAACTTGAGCTACGGACGTCCGATTGACGCACCGTCGACTTTGATGGATTCCTCATAGTGAGAAGGACCATTTGGATTACTATGCTCGAGGTTTGGATGCAGTTGGAGTGCAGTCAGGTTGGTTTTGACTTAAAAACCAACCAGGCCCCTGGAACGAAAAGGCCAATAACTCTCAGACCAGGCGTCCGATTGACGCGCCGTCTATTACGTTGAGTTCCTATTAACGATACAGAACATTGGGATACATCAACTCTAGACTACGGTTCAGTTGATGTATTGTCACCTTGGCTCGTGGAGCTGACCCTCGCTGAACGAGCTTGCTGTGTGCAGGAACCCTAGAGCTGGCTGCGACTGCGACAATGATGAAGACTGTACAGAAATCCTCTGTTGGATCGACAGCAACGACTACAACACTCAGCGATCCTATGTGGATTAGTGCTTACCGATCCTATGTGGGTCAGACCCTGTGTGGGGCAGCACTCAGCGGTCCTATGTGGGCCAACGCATACCGATCCTGTGTGTGTCCGATCCTATGTGGGTCATTGTGGGGGTTAGTACCTATCAATTCTGTGTGGGTCCGACAGCTTAGATGAATTAGTGGCTACATCTGATCATCTATTTTGTCTTACAAATACGTATACCTGTGTGAGCTGAGTGATGAATTCCAATGATTATCTTCGATATGATTGACTTGCTTTCCTATGTGGATTGGGTTGTGCTTTCCTATGTGGATTTGGTTGTACTTTCCTGTGTGGACGTGATCGAACATGGGCTAGGATGTTGGAGCTGAACTGGAATTGATGACTTAGGTATATGTATGGGAATATACCTAAGTAGTGTTGGATGTTACTTCGTGATTGTATCTTTCCTTTTTGGATTATCCTTTGTGGATTCTGGGAGACCTTCGGGGGTCTCGGGGCCCTTACTGAGTAGCATATACTCACCCCTGCACAGGCTATGCCTGCACTACGTTGTGTTGGATGCAGATGACGAATAGCGTTGATCGTGGTTGAGGCTTCTGGAGAAAGTCGGTACTTGGAGGTGGACCACTGGGCCGGACGTACATGGAGCGTGCAACTGGACCCGAGGAGCTAAGGAGGCTATCTATACCCACTCTTCAGGTCGGACTTCCAGTGGACGGCTAGACGTTGCTACTTTACTTTCAGTTGTTGTACCTTCTTTCCAGGTGTACTTTTCATTCAGTTTGGGTTTGTATTCTGGCCCATTTACTTTCCGCACTTACTGTTGTACCCAGTTTTACATAGTGTTTACCTCTTCTTTATTACTATGTGGTGTTTGTTTACTTATAAAAAGTCAATTCCTTCCCTTTTATGTCGGGAATTATGCATTGGTGCTAGTCGCCAGCCCCTGGCCTTTGGGAGGCGGGCTTAGGGTAGTCAGGACCCGGGTCCCGAGGATGGGTCGTGACAGTTTTAAAGTAAAAATGATCATAAGTGTGAATTTATTTTATATCCAAATTCAACATTTAAATGATTCAAATGACCTAAATTGGATTAGTATACATATATATATATATATATTTAATTTATTTAATTTACTTTAATATGAATTTAAAATATAATTTTAAAATTTAAAATTATTTAGATAAAAAGTAAGTTTTCAATTAAAATTCAGTATTTTTAACTATTAGTCAGAAAATGAAAATTCTCAGAAACATACCAAAGAATCACAGTATAATAATTTGGACATTATTATTTCAAAAATTATGTTTATTATGTCAAATAAAATTTAATAAAGTGCTAATTTTTTTAAATAATTTCTCCATTAAAAGGCGGAAACACATCCTTTATAAAAATAATTATAGTTATGCATAAGATATGTTTTCTTCATATATTAAAACTATAAATACGATTATATGAATTTAGAAAAAAATTATTGAATACATCATATATAAATTTTATTGATATCATTAACTAATAAAAATGAATTTAATTTATTATGGTAAAATTACTTCAGTGTTTAAAAGTAGTTTTTTATAAAAATATTTTCATTTTATTCTGTCGGTTTTGTATTCATTTATAAATAACTGGTTACCAATGAATTATACCATATAATTTCATAATTTATTTAAATAATATTCTTAACTAAAAATTTAATTGTTACGATATAATTTTAATTTTAAATAATTATATTAATATTATATTGTAATTCTATAAAAATCGGTCTTATGTGTAACACATGCTATTGAAGAGACTCAAAGTTTCATATATCATAATAAAAACTCACTATTCAATAAAATATAATTATAAAATTAGTATTTTATTTTATTTACATTATCGAATATAATTTTATTACTTTAAAATATCAGGGTGTTACATACTCCCCCTTTAATAAATTGTTTCTTCTCAATTTGATCTTTATCTTGGAAATCAATGATTTTACATTTGAAAATACTTTTATTGTAAACTAAAATTGAAAAAATGGTAAATAATAAAACCAATAGTAATAGTTAAAGGTAATTAAAAAGGTCATGTGGAATACCACATAACTAATATTCCAAATATGAGAACATAGGTGGGAATGGAAGGAAATAATAAACAATTATAGGGAGTGATTCAGGTTACTGATCACAAACAATTAAATGTTCAATGTAATGTTAAGGCCCCCAAGACCAAAATTATTTGATGAAATAAATTCCATCGATTCATCCAGAATATTGGTACTAGGATATAAATATAATTTTAAGATCATTTTCTAGAGTAAAGGAAATATAATACCATCTAGAAAAACAGAATATGGAAATATACTAACATGAGTAGTATAATTTCATCCATTACTCAATATCCACAAAATACTAAATTTTTTTCCAATGATTAGTATAAAATATGAATATTATTATTCCTAATTCACAAAAATAAAATTTTAAAGACCACATAACCATAAATGGGATAACAATCTATTCCTATGGTGTTTAGACATTAAAAAACCAAAAATGGTTGTCCAAGGGTAAGATAATTCCCAAAATGAATAATATATCATATGATACACAAATATTTAAAATTTCATAATAATATCCATAGTTCAAACTAAATTACTCCATAAATAACTATCCATAAAATTATTCATGCATTTTTGGACTATGTTAGAAGCCTAATGATTAGAATGATTTGATAAAATATTCTTGAAGGATAAATCCACCATTATTCCAATCCCAAATATTTCTAAAATAAAATTTATATTAAATTATAAAAATGTTGTACTAACGTAGACTTCTTGTAATCCAATAGTAGGCGTGAAATACTTATTGTCCTTCGGTCATGGGTTCAAGACCCACTACATAGACAGATGTGACAGGTTTTCACTTAGCATACATATTGTCCACCTGATTTTTCTTACATCCTAAAAAATAAATCCTCCCTAAACACAATTCAGGTTGACCTTAGGGGTTGCAAAAATCTATACCCAAAAAAAGTCTCAAAAAATGTATTTAAAAACCTCAAAATGATTACTACTAAAAAATCTCAAATAAGGCATCCTATACATTGAAAATATGATCATACTTCATATTATAGACATATGATGGTATATATGAAACTTAATATAGCCTCACAAGAAAAATTATAAATCTCTAAAATATGTAAACTAGCATATTATACCAATTATAACAGCCCAATACTTTTAATCTCAGATTCTATGTTGAAATCATAAACATTACACTTCATTCATTGAGGATGATAATTGTTAACCAATTTTTTCATCTTAAACTTCCAACATAAAAAAGAAAAATTAGATATCCTAAAAAAATATATGGCCTTTTAGGAATACAGTTTTAGAGAATTATAACAAACTCCTACATTAAAAAATTTCATGAAATTAAAAGAGAAATTTTCCCGCCTAACCCATCTATTATAATTCACAATAATAAATCATCATCAACCGTATGAACTCACTTATAAAGGAAACTCATTATACATAAATCATTATAACATGGGGAAAAAGTTACATAATAAGGTTGATCTCAAATTCATATTAAAGGTAAACATAAGATTTAGTAATTGAATTTCATCAATGAAAAAAATAAATAATTAATTAAATGATGGAATAATCAGAGTGTGTGAGTGAATAATAAAGGATTTCATTGCAATGAATACACATATTATAAAATATCAGAATAATTAAAATAAAAAAGTCATTTAAATTAATAATTATAACACCTGTGATATCAATATCGATCATGTGAAACATTATAAACCCATAACAAGAAGTCAAAACCTATTTGGTAAAATAGAAAATCACATTCATAAAACCATTTCTAAACCATTTTGATTGTAATAATCTTATGGTTGAAATATAATATATTCATTACCCAATTAAATATAGAATAATCTAGGTTCACCCATCATTTAAGATATTATGGGCATACCCAACACTATTTGGGCCACCCCAGGATAAGTTGTAACAGGCTTACATGACACTATCTAAGACACCCAAGTAATGTTATAATCAGATTACCCGGTAATATTTGGGCCACCCAATGTAAATCTAAAACAGGAATACATGGTTCTGTTTGGGATTCCCCTTGTTTAAGATGTAATAATTAAAAACCACCACATGAATAAAGTACATACATATTTGACCACACTATAAAACCCCAACAAAATAATTATTCTTTCCTACCATGATTAAAACATGGAAAATAGATGGGTTTCATAATAATATAATTTAATCATGGTTAAATTGAGGAATGGAAATGGAATGCATAACGATCTATTTGAAAAAATATTAATCTCTGGAAAAGAAATGGGTTCCATAAAAATCCCATTGAAGTATGATAAACCAATGGAAAATAAATGGGTTCTATAAAAAACTCATTGAAACATGATGAAACTTGTGAAATAAAATGGGTTAAATTACAATCTAATTGAAATAATACTCAACCATGGAAAATAAATGGGTTCCACAATAATCTCTTTAAAACATGATTATCCCATGGAAAATAAATGGAATACATAAACATATTTTTGAAACACACTATATCTCTCGAAATTATAAATGGTGAGGTAATTGATGCAATATATCAAAAGTAGAGGATATGTAATATTAATTATTTTTTACATTGATTAATGTAAATGCAATTAAATAATCCTTAGTGATATTATTGAGGAAAATATCGTTTTCAAAAAGTATTTTTTAAAATAATTTTCATTTAAAAAACATTGAAACATATATATTATGTTTTTTTAATATTATTTAAAAAACATATTGAGTAAAATATCCATTATTATTTAAAAAATATTTTAAAAAACATTTTGAAATAATTTTATAAATCATGGCTTTGGAATAAAAATATTTTTCAATGGAAAAGACAATTTTTTAAAAAAACATTCTTTCGAAATGGTCTATATTAAATAGAGGAAAATGAAGGGAAACCCTTTATTATCCAGAAATAAGTAAAGGATAATAGAATTCATGAGAAATAATTAGTTATATAACACAACATTTTATCTTTGGAGACTTAATAATACACAATCCCGATAAATGATGAGATTGTAACAAAAGAGTCTTACATCTTTGGTAAAATTGAATAAATATACCAATGAATTTTTAAATTAAAACAAATATAAAATACCATGAATATAAATAAATTCATGATATTAAATGTTAAAGGGTATTTATATATATGTCATAAAATAAGATAAGTGCATAACATGGCATAAGTATCAAAAATTTATAATTCGAATAAAAATAATTTAATGATTTGGAAACATTGAAATTGTAAACCCCATGAAATAGATATCATAAAATTTATATTTAAATACCCATTAAATAAATTTTAATAATAATAAAATATCTTTATGTATAGTATATACACCACACAACAAAATAAGTCATGAATATGGCATGTATATCACATAAATAAAAGTTATATGAGAAAAAACCCTTACGACGGGTTTATTTTTGGTTAAATGGGATATAAAATATATTATAGTGGTTTTAGAAATGTTATAATTTTATTAAATAAATATATTAATATTTTTAGTATCTTATATAATTTTTCCAAGTCCTTTTATTACCCATTTATTAACTTTTCTTTGTTAAATTTTTGTTTCAGGTACTAAGAGATTTATTTTTCGTATTTGTTTTGACATTCTATTTTATTTGTCCGATTACATAAATAATTTATTTATAATTTCCATAATATAAACCACGGTATAAATATCATATATATTAACTATATATTTATTTAGAGTATTCCAAAAAAATATTTATTTGAATTGAAATACACCAATCTTGGAGATGGTAGGTTGTGTGTATGTATGAAATTTTTTTCCATTTTATTTTCATTTAGAATGAAATAAAATTAAATGATATATATAAATTATCATTTAATTATCATATTTATTTATTTTATATGACATATTACTATTTAACTCATCCTTAATACATTCCATGTAATGCATGAATGAATCACATCACATAGTTCATCATTCACATGAACAACATTATCATATTCCCAAAAATTTAAAAGAATGAAGATATGTGTTATATAAAAATTTAATAATAATAGTTACATCATAAAGATCATATATAAAAACTATCACCATCACTATTCCCAACTTTCAAAGGTGGTAATAAAAAATAGAACAACATTGTTTCACGGGGTGGTAGTCCCCCGTACATATGAATGATGCATTCGTAACCCATTTCAAGGATGTTTGTGTGGGTTTGGGATTAAAATTTAATATAAAAGCATCTTATAATATTAAAATTACTGAATTTATTATATAATAATTATATAAAATAATTTAATTGGTGGAGAATGAAAAAATTAATTTTATAAGAACATTACCTATTCTTTGGGTATCCTTCATTCGTTTTCACTAAAACAACTAAATGTTTTTAGAAGGGACAAACTAATTCTTATATGAAGAGATTAAGGATTATTTGATTTTATTTTGGGAATTTTTTGGATGATCCAAATGGCTCAAGATACATGATGAAGTGGGAAGGAGTGAAAATTTTATAGTAAATGAAGAGGGGCATTCTTATAAATACACAAAAGTATTTATTTTTATGAGAAATAACATAACTCGTGTTATGGAAAAATTGATTAGTACTGGATTATATATATTCATTTTTTAAGACCCTCCTCCAACACAGAAAATAAATATACATTTAATATATTTAGTATCTTAACTTATAAGTTACTGTATTTTTTCATTTTGGTTTTTCATTATGATAATGAGTTTTGAAACCTATGTAATTCATGAATTACGACTAAATTAAGTTAATAATTATATGAAAATTTGAACCCACTAATTTTAGTTACTCGAAAAAAATATATAAAATAAAAAAACCATGAGTCTTGGTTGTTTATTTTATGATAGGAGCATTTATCATGAAAAAACACTAGTTTAACACTAACAATTCTGAAAAAAAATTTACTATTAAATGGTCGATATGTTCATTATAAAAGATAAATTGATCCCTGAATAGACCATATTTTTATTTATTAATATGTATAAATGAATTGAAGGATGAAAATATTTTTAGTAACTTCAACTCATTTAATAAAATAACATTAATTTTAAAAGAACATTAATGTCCACTATGACATTAGTTATTTAACTTGAATTTAATGAATATTAAGAAAATAATGGAATTAAAATATATTACATTCAATTATTTTTTTCATGTTTTTTCCTTGTAAAAAATTAATGGATCATTATAATTCCTTCTATTTACATAACATATAATATTTTAGTATCATTTATATAATTAGACTATTAACTAAATAAATAATTCATTGAATATTCTTAATAATTTAATGGGACTATATAATAGAGTTAAATTGAAGATAAATTATTAGGATAAAATAAATTTTTATTTTTAAAAATATTTTTTATAACCAAAACTATGTATTTTTTCATATTCGTAGAGATTTATAGAAATTAACAGTAAGAATGGTATAATTTTTTTCATTTTCTTTTTATAACATATTATATGGATCAAATTCATGGAAATGTATTCCAAAAACTTATAAAGTTTTACCCTAAGAAATTACGATCTAAATATTTCCATAAAATGGGTTTTTTCAAGTGTTAGGTCATTTATAGAACCTAAATTCTATGTTTAACCACTAAAGAAAACTCATTTTTTCAATAATCAGTGTAAATAATTTTATAGTTTACACTATTCACTTTAGTAAGAATTAAGTTTCCCTTTTTATAAATTCTAAATTATCATTACTCTATATATGTAATCATTTGTTCCATATAAAAATAAAAAAATATAATAATATAATTTTAAAATTTTCCCATAAATGTGACGAGAAATTCAGTTTTATAAGCGAACATTTTCAACTGTTTGAAATTTTTTGTAACAAAATTCAGTAAGAAAATGATTCTAATGAAATAAAATTAAGTAATATATTTCTAATTGATATAATTTTAACTTAAAACCAACTATTAATATTATTTTAAAATTATAAATATTTTAGATGAAAATATAGTTTTTATTTATAATTTTGAATTTTTTTTATCAAAAAAGAATATTCTCTAAAAATACCCAAAACTAACATTAAGATAGTTAAGAAATTAATATTTTAAAAACCATGTTTCTTTTGTTAAATAAAATTTCTAAAATATTTAAAATTTAGTTTTAAAAAAATATCTCCATTAAAAGGTGGAAAAAATATCTTTAGAAAAATGTAATTGTTTATGAATAAAATATGATTTTTTTATCACAAGATAATAAAAGCCATTGCATGGATGTAAAAACATTTTAATTAATATATAATATATTCATTCCTTTGATATTATTCACTAAAATTAATTAATTTAATATATTATGGAAAAATGCCTTCGTAACATAAAAATAGGGTTTTATAAAACATTTCCTTTATATTCAATTGGTTTTTATATTCATGTATATATAATTGGTAACCAGTAAATTAAACAACATATTTTCATAAGTGATTTAACCCTATTATTAAACTCAAATTTAATTGTTATGAGATAATTTCCCTTTTAAATAATAATATTAACAATGTATTTTTTTTAGTAAAACTCGATCTTGCATGTAACACAAACTATTGAAAAAACATTTTGCGGTGTGCATCATAATATATAATGAGTGTTTCCTATAATAAAAAATTAAAATTAGTGTTTCATGTCCTTTACACTATCAAATATTTTTATAAAAAATCATGGTTCTTTACACCTAATACAATACTATTCAACCAGATTTGACATCCTCCATGTTACTACACCAAGTAATGTACAATTTCTCATATAAAGAATTATGTATTTTTTTGTGAAACTTTTCATGGACCACAACACTTGACTTCAAATCACATGTAATAGGGACTTATATTCCCAAATAAAAACTAAATTATACTATTGTTCCAAAACCCATCTTGGATATCACTTTTCTCCATATCTAACTTCATCATCCAAGAATTTGATTCTTTATAAATATTTCATGGACCTTGGAAATGAGAGAAAACATATTTCATTGACCATGAATGTAAGACCTGTCATCTCATGAATAGGGGCCTATTACCCACAAAAAAGTGTCATATTATTTTTTCAAGCAAGGAAATATTATCATTTTGATCCTCAACAATACTACAATGGATCTTAACACCTTAGGGTGCTTTATGATCATCCCCTGAATGACTGTCCCATTCCATATTCATTGGTTCATGCTCCTATAAACTTGAGTTACATAACTCCTATACTTACTATCCATGTGGACTCAAATTCTCATTATTTTATCATCCATCAATACCCTGTAAATTAAGGATAAAGCATATCACATCCTATCATGGTCGATCATATATCATGTTTTCCAAAAGAATATAGAGTCTTAGGACCCTCCATGAAAATTTATTCTTTTTAATATTAATTAATTATTACTTTTATCACAACCCTTCATGGAAAATCAATCATGAAAATATGATAAAAGAAGTTGTGTCTTAGAAACTCTCATGAATATCCAGGCTTCGTGACCAATAAAGGGTCCAAATAGAAAGACCCTAAATTGTAGCCCAAAAAAATTGAGATGGAAAGGCTTTATAATAGCTAACTGAAATAGGAATACTTCCCACCAGTTTGAAAACCCAAAAAGGGAACCCTAGGAAAATTTTGAGCCTAGGCTCACTAGACATGAAATATGTGTAAACTGGGAAATATTAAAAATTTATAAAATGGAAAATGCCCAACATGTGTCACGTTGAAAGCCTATAAGAGGGAACCCTGAGAAAAATCCAATTCCATGCCTACTATGTTTCCCCCATATGAAACCTTGGAAAAAGTTAGAAAAAACTGAATATTAAAATATATAATGATTATAGGAAAACCATGTGGACTTAGGAAAAGACAAGATATACCAGTTAAATTTTTTTAATTAAAAAAATTAGAGAATAATAACTTCAAAATATTTTTAACCAAATCAACTTTTTAATCCAAGTGATCCTATGATAATTCTGGAAAATACACTAATGAGTAATCTAATTATAAGAAGAATTAATGAGAAATTATCAAAAGAAATCCGTTACAATTCAAGAGTTCAAATCCAGAAATTTCGGATTAGTTCATATTCTAAAAAGGGAGACTAACTTTGATGATTCCTAAGATACCAATTCAACAAGATTTCATTCACATCAAGAATAATAGAAATCTTAAAAATTGTAATAAATGTTAGATATGGTTTGATCATTGATAGTAAAAAACAATGTAGAGGAATATCTATAGACCAGAGTGTCTCTGTTAAATACAAAAACAAAAATATCTATATGAAGCTATATGCTCATTATATTAGTTTCTCAAAGGATTCCTTTAGCTCTGATGTCATCTTTACCAGGGTGTACAGGTATTGGTGGAATTGATAAATATATTTATTTTATTTCTCTATAATCTTATACAATGATTACAACCTAGGAACAACATCATCTATGAACTTATCCACTAGTTGAAAGAGCCATTATTGCACGAATATAGTTCCCTAAGAGGTTTTTAGTTCTGGTTTCAATCTATATAGATCTTATTAAATATGAATTATTTGTATCTAAAATTTTATATCTAAAACCATCTTATAATCAATCATATTTTAGTGATCCATTTCATCTACTGTTCAATGAGAAAATTATTTGAAGTCCCTGCCTCAACATCATTAAACTAAACATAAATGATTTACAACCACTATCCTAAATTCAAGGGCTCTTTTATAATCACATTGGAAAATTACATCAATCCATAGGTTGTGAAAATATTTAGAGTAAAATCTCCCATTTTCCATGGTGGTAAACATAAATCTATTATGGCCCTGTTGGTTATTTATCTCATCCAAAGGGGTCTCTAAAATTAGGGTCCAAATTTATACCCTAACGTGCCTCTGTATTAGTTGATAGAGCAAAGTAGATTTTGAACCATGAATTAAGCCCAATATGGGAACAATAATATATTTTGAGACTATTTCACTGAATGAAGACTCATACTCAGGAAAATTAATGAGCTGGGTATAATGATGTCCCCTATATTAGTATACTTGGTTGGGGGAAATACTAAAAAAGAAGGGACTGAAATGTACATGATTCAAGATAAATGTATTATACTAAGAGGAAAAACAGGATTATCTATCAACATGTAAATAATATAATTATGTAAAATAGTCAATGTTTGAGAGCAATTAAGAAAACATACCCTTACAAGTAATATCATAGGCAATGTATATATCCTTGACCCAAAATTTAGTAGAAGAGGCATCATTTTCTTGTAAAGAGTGAATTTTTTCCACCATTTATGTTTTCTATGTCAAAATAATTTTTTCAACATATTTATGGGTGGTTAGAGTTAGTGAATGTTATGAAACATAGTACACGATATATAATATGTTTTGTCTCTAAAGAAGTTATTTTCTTAAACATGATTAACCTCCATGAAGGATAAATTAGTATCATAATATATACCTACATCATCCCCATATAGATGTGAATTTTCCCATTACTAGTCAAGTTGAACACGCACAAAAATATATGTAGTATGTGATGTAAATAACTAAGTTTTCCCCAAAACCATTTATACTTATTGAAGGATCAGGTATAATATTTAATATTTTATTATAACAACATAATGACCACACATATCATCGAGAAAATATGTCTATTCCTCAAGGAGGGTTTGGTGGGGGGAATGTATACTTTTGACCAAAGAGAACAATATATAAAAATAATACATAATACGAAAATAATTATAGATTAATTAATAATTTATTACTATAAGTGAGAGGGATTTGAGGGTCCAAGTCTCTTCCATTTCTTGTTTCATCTATATGGAAGGAACCCCCAATGTTTTTGATGATAAGGCTATGAGGATAGTGTTGATGGAATTATAGATCATGATTCTTTAAGGAAGGTAGTCACCACACTCATTTGAGCCATTTTACATAGATATCCCTCATTATTAGTCCCCTATTAACTACCCATGATGACTTTGATAGTCGTACCCCTATAGGAATATACTGGGTAAGGCTGGAGTCGCTGGTCTATATCACCTTCTTTATACACTAGTAGGAATTTAAAATACATTCGTACAAATTCAATAAAAGTGATAAAATATTAATAAGGTAGTTTTGATAGTCATACCATATATTCAATGATTGGGTGACCCTTTTCGCCCACAACAATATCTATTATGTAAAGTACTGTCATTTGATGCACTAAGGTGGAATAATGGATGAGTCCTTCTATGCTTTCTGATATTGCATTGATGTCTTGGAGAATATTGTCAACCACTATGGGTTAGTTTTTAAGGATATTTCATTAGGGGGAGTAATAAATGAAAATAACTCCAAGTGTATTTCTTTCTTTCATTGTACCCCCTATAGATCGACATCTGAGTTTAATTCCCTCTAGTATCCACATTACTTAAAAGAAATTCGAAATTACATTACTGTAACTTCATTACTCCAAGGTCACATGATCAATATATCTATTCTAGTTGATACCATTCTTGGTAATGAAGATGAATTAAAATTTCTCACCAACTTATAAGGAATCTTTGATATCATTAGTCTTCTTGTGGTGAGTTTATTTCTAAGCCTCATATTATCTCTGATAGTTAGTGATAACTTCATAGCCTTAGGTTTTAATGTGGATAATTGACCATTTACATATGATGGATTAAAAATATTAGTACAAGGATGAGACAAAACAATATCATAATCACATGGAGAAATGCCAATCTAACCCTGGGTCTCCTATTTGGTAAGCATTAACCTTAACTGATGAGCCTCCATGGGATGATTTTTAGATGGAACATGATGGCAAGGAAAAAAATTCATCTACATGAACTGAAATGGATTACTAAAATTACAAGGAATGTACCATTCATAGATGATACATCCACCAATTTGGGTAGAATGGATTCACACATTGTTGATATAAAATAATACTGAGAATATGATCTACCCTCACTATCACCCGTTTTTCAGCTAGTAGTCATCCCATTGGGTTTTTAGGAGAAGTGATTATTAGGGCCAATGTAGACCATGAAGTCCCAGTTCTTCAATGTGATAGTCTGCACCCCACATAATCTCTATAAAAATATCTAAAATGGATTATGAGGATGTTTTAGATGATCAAGGTATTTATGACCACAAAATAGATCCCCCATATTTCCCCATTGCACCAAAAATGGATGAGAAATTCTGTGTGGTGATTTTACCCTCTAAATATAACATAGGAGGTGGTATATTTTTACCATTATAAGAATGAAAAATATAACATGCCTCCCTCTAGACATAGATCATTCCATCATAAAAGTGGATACTCTAACTCCACCCTTGTCTTAGATTGTGAGTAAGTACTGACTCAAGTACATAAAGAAATTGTCCAACTCAATCATTTATTCAATGGTGGTAATAAAATCCCACCCACAGTTGGTGAATTAGTGTTCTTAAAATGTGTTCCTATAGATATAATTATATCTTCATGGATCTATTGTAGTATAACCCTTCGATTTCTTGGCATTGTGTTCATAATAGGATTTCATAATAATATATCACACCCATTTGTTAAATGGGATTTCTTCCTTGGTATACGTGTCCTTCTCAGGGGACTCCTTAAATATCTTGATTAGCACTCTAAAATGGGAGGGCTATAATACATATCATCCTACATAGATTGCTATGGGATAAACACATCATACATATCACATCCAATAGATGAACTGAAAACTTTTTTAATGTTCTAGAGACTGAATCCCACCTCACCGTGCATTATATGGGACATATTTTTGTTGGGAATAAAAAGACTGATGATGTCCTACATCATGAAATTATTACTAAAGGAAAAGATTTTTGAAATCCTAATGAATTCATACTTCCAAATTATTTTTATTTCCATTTAAAATTCCAATTTAGTGTGTTTCATCAAGAAGGGAAATCCCCAATACATTGTGAAGGCACCTCCAAATTGAAGCTCTCAAGCGGGAATCAATCCGAACTCTAGTTCATGGTATAGTTATTCATTATAAGTTGGTACTTGTGGATGTATAAATAAGAATTATTTTAGTTCTTACCCAAATATATTGGAAATAACATCATCAATCACTACATTTTTCCTTAGTGAGAAAGTGTCCAATAAGGGTAATATTTTCAATAAAGGTATTATGGGTCCTTCGAACCAAATAATGAGGCAAGATCTATGAATTTGGTATAAGGATATGAGCAAAATTTTTGAGACCAAACACATAAATAAGTATGATGTATGATAGAGGATATTCCATAAGGATTATCCCCATCAGGTATATCAAGATTGTTTGGAATGACTCGATGATGGAACAATAGATGGAATACACACTTGAAACAATGGAATTATGATGAGACAAAACTACTAAGACTCTTTCCTTGAAGTCTTATGTTAATTTTACACCATAAATATTGATAAAAATAAATTTGTTATATATGAAAGTAATCCTATAAAAAAGTTTATAAATTAGAGAGTATATTACGAATCACATGAACTATATAAGGGTTCATGATCACATGACCTGATAGTGGTCTGGTGAATTGTATGATCATCAGGGAATTTCAGGATCTCATGACTTGAAATATGTCTCATGAATCACATTAATCAAAAAAACATTTGATCACATGAATAATCATAATTCATGGGACTCTATAACTATTAGACAGTTATTCCAACCTTGTAATGATCGAGTAATCATGGAACAATGCCAATAGATCATGTGATTCTTAATGGACAACCACGTGACTAATAGAACGTGTCGATGTTCTTCCAAATTACCATTAAATAATTATGAGGTTATTTGAGAACATCATCATTATAATTTATTCAAACAACAAAGTCTCAAAATAAGACCTTTTGAATTGGTCTTTCGAATCATTCCTTTAGTTAACTCTTCTGAAGCATTCATGTGGTGGGTTTTATGATGAAATTACATGAGAGTGGGGAGTTTTAAAATGGTATGGATATCTGAGTCACAAGTAGAATAATATGTTTCCTCATTCCCCTATTTTTTAGCACCCCAAAAAATACCAAAGGCTATACAGAAGGCCAAAATCTAATTAGTACAGGGACCATAAAGGATCCTCAAGGACTCAAGTGAAAAATTACATTCCTAAAAAAAGACCTCACTCCTTAGGACCTCTCCTCATAGGGGGGTGGATTCTTCATGCATTCCAAATAATAATTGAAAATTATAGGATCAACAAAATACTAGAAGCATAGATATTATTTTCCATTAGTAATGTATGTAAAAAAGATGCATAGCTACATGTATATTTACATAGATCACATAAACCCCAAGACGACATGCAATAATAAGACCCTTGGAAGCTCACATTGATGAATCATGTGCTTCGTGTGATCTATGAGTGATAAAGTGAATCCTCGCCAATAATAAACCTCTAATATTGTAAATAATTTTATAAAATCACTCAAATCCTTGAAAATACCCCCAAGTAACCCTCCCGATCATGTGAATGAATCAAAAAAATACCTCATTCTCTTGTGAATACTTCCATACATGACTTCATTATCATGTGATGGATTATAAATGAGTTCCATCAATCATGTGACACATTGATTCAAATATGGATGAAAATCACCCAAATACCTTGTTTAACTAAAATTTTAAAAAATGTAAGTATTCATGTAGTAAATGTGACACTAATTTTTTTATATAAAGGGATCATATGACTCACACGATAAGATAAATGATAACCTGATATCCATGGTGGATTTTTTGTCATACAACCCAAGAGCCTATGGGCATGAAACCTTTATCATAAAAATACCCTCAAAGACATCCATCTAATCATGTTATTACTTCATAGATCCACATATGAGAGGAAGTGACTGTTCATGATAGTTCTCACACATCATCCCAAGATCCATCATTGTAAAAGAAATGCACTAAAAACAAGAAGAGATGTCATCCATTTTGATGCTCACCCACATTCATGAGATCCATTAATGATCATAAAATTCCATAATGAAAAAACAGTGGGGAAAGACCAAAAGTCATATAAAATAAAAAATACATACCATAAAAGGTGGAATCCTCATAATGGGAAACAAGACAATATTTTTCATGAGATCGGGTTATTAAAAATTTTTGATCATGTGAAGGTCAATTAATAAAATATATTGATATTAGGTAGGGCTGAAAACTCTCTATATTTATCTCAAAAATGACCTCAGAGTTGTCCTCTATGATCATGCAAAGGCCTTCTTAGAAGGATTCCTGATCTCACAAAGGACCCCAAAACAATCTTCTTTGATAACACAAAATTCTCTCCACAAGTGTCTTGATCTTCTGAATTCCCTCATACATGTCTTCTAGATAAATAAAAGTCCATTTTACATGACAATATGATGATGATAAAGACATTTGAAAATACAGGGTCTAGTAAAATTGAACCGATGGAGTGATTTCAAGGTCACTGTTTATTATGCAACTCATATATGATGTGACATATGTCCCACGACAAGTTCACACGAAGAACATGATGATACACAGACTCCAACATGTATATATGATATACGCGCCACATGGGGAGGTGTATAACTAGGTAATATATCCATATAAATTCATCCCTCTTTAGACAAAAACACACATGGAGATATATACTTGTACATATGTGGATAAAGTGAGACAAGACTTATCATTGTGGAAAGATACACAATTTTAGGGGTCATGCCCCAGGTAAAACTATGGAATGTATGGAAGGATTACATGAAATGTATATAAACATTTTGTGATGAACATTTTCATCACATGATGCATATTTGGTGTTCCGAATCATTTTTTCAAAGGAGTTTTACTGTTTATCCATTGTTACAAAAGATCTTAATAGGAATATGATTGAAGAACATTAAAATATTATAAAATAAAGAATAAAAAATATATAAGCATCACATGGAGTGAGACAAATTTATTTTCTTATAAATTTTTCATGCAATTCACATGAACCATCTAGATCCTAAAAATCCCTCGTGGCATGATATCAAAGTTTTGTGAAAACTTCATATACATGTCAACAAAATCATGTACTATCGCTCTAACATGTCAACCCTTATCATGTGACGGCCTTAGACATGAATACACAGATCACTGGACGGCTCTCCAATCAAATCAGTCTTCCAGTGTATATTACATCAAACATGTCAACACTTATCATGTAACACCCTAAGACATGTTTAAATTGATTGTTTGAAGGCTCTCCGGAAAACTCAGTCTGATCATGTAGAGTCCAATTGAAATGTCGGATTCAATCATCTAAAGCCCCATGGACATGTTAGACTCATCATGATACAACCCCGGAATAATTAAAAATGATTATGAAATCATTTCTATAAATCATCAAACCACCAGGTCATTTCTAAGCATCCACAAACATGTTAGGCAGACACTTAGTACATGTCAAACAGACACTTCAGACATGTCTGCAAAGCAATCAGGTGTAGTCAGAAATGTATCCTAGGACATGCCATCCTTGTCTGACAGGGGTAATCGGACATTCCCATTTCATATGGTTAGTATACATAGTGGGATAATAATGGGAACTCCTAAAAAACTATATCTATTAAGGGATCCTCAAACACCACAAAAACTCACATGTCTACTCATGGCCCCCACTCTTTATCTGTTCGAGGATATGAGTATGATATCTTCTAAATGGTATTCATTAGGGTATAATTATAAAACATTACCAAGGCTCATAGGAAATAATAATACATTAAAAAATATAATCACTTACCCCAACCCATTTGTGGGTCTTGGAAAATTTATCTCTCATGAATCTAATACCTATCCAAAGACGATATTCCAGACACCTTCTTAAGGCTTGATCACTAATTGGGAATCCATATGGGATTAATCCACTTCAATATCAGACACTCTAATATATGGGACCCAAACTCTCTCATAGTTTTATCATTATTAATCTTACCACAATGTATTGGAAAGATAATTAATTTGTGATGTCTATGATTCCTATCCAAACATGATAGATACAACAACATAACATTGCCTGATCTCCAACTTGGCATCCATATCAATGTAATCCCCTCCATTATCAAACTTCCCAATGGGTTTAACAATCTTACTCATATATTTAAAAATTTATAAGTGCACTAATCAACTAAGAAAATGATTTATACTATATAAATGATACCTAGTATTCCTTCCTAAGGCTCGATCACTATACCCCATTAGATCATCCCTAGTGTATTTCTCCCAAATAATTGTGATGTGTGTTTGATTATTTGCCATACCTTATTCCTCACATAAAGGATTAATCAAGTAGGATTAGGGATATGAAATTATCATATCATAGGAATCATAAATTTCTTTAGTTAGGGAAACCCTAGTGTGTAATCCCCATTCTGTTGAATGATATGGCTACCCCTATATAATGAATACCACCATGGTGTATGTCCAAAAAGAATTACAATCTTAGTAAACCCTAGGAAAATAATCCTCACGTGTATTACATATATATCACCACACATTATTAGGTTCAGGTACGATTAAACAAAGAAGAATCTATTTCCTTGTATATGAATGATATGAAGGACAGTTTCTTATGGAATTGATCTCCCTACACGATGCCTAAGTTCACCCAAATATTATATTTCTACATGATGATAATTAGAATGGTCTAAAAATCCTAAAATGGCTTTGATTCCTTTTATAAACAATATATATAAGACACCTGATAATGGTTCGAAGCCATTATCAAGGCACTGATAACCTATCTTGAAGGTAGTAATACTCTAGAGTTTGTGGTCATAAGACATCAATATATAACCAGCTATCCATTTATATGAAATAATGTGAAACATATGAAGAACCTAGAATACTTACATATTGTCTCATTAATAAAACACCATTTTTTCACCAATAAGGATTCAAAACCTAATAAATTTATTAGGGTATCTAGTCTTGTATTAAGAATTTTAAGAGATTCATGGACATTTGTTAATTCTATAAGATAGACCGAGAATAGGCAATAAGTCCCCCCAAAAGGGTGTGATCATGTTGAAATCCCATCGTATAAACTAATCTGAGCACCATAGTTTTCCTAGGTCTCATAAATAAAATGAATGTATACCTTTTGAATATAGGTCAACACCATGTCATGGATGTGGGAGATGTTGGGTGTTTCTTGATAACATCAAAATATTGAACCTAGTTTTAAAAAATGTAATGATAGAAAAAATGAATCAAAATAGGAGATGAGAAACTCATCTCCCAACCATGGTAACAACCATATCAGACATCATCTAAAGGAAGCAACATAGAATAAATTTTTTAATATTTTCTATCCTATTCAGTTTCTAATATTAGTTTATTATATTATTAATTTTATTTTTGAATCATATATTATATTTGATTTTTTGATGGGAATATATTATAGTTTATAATTTATTATTTCATTTTACTGATTTATTCTTTTATGGTTTTAATCCATTATTCATGGGATTATCTTTCAACTCTTTACTTTATTTTTCTTGATGAATAAACATATGAGAAAAATATTAGAAATTGTTCTTCTTGTAAATTACCTATTTTTAAAATAATGGTAGCTTTGATGTGAATATTGATTATAGATACACTGTAGTACACTGTTTTTTCCATGATGATGCGTGTGTGCTATTTTGTTATTTTTATCTTCTGTTATCAAATATTGTCTGGGATTTCTTTATGTAAATGATTCCATAGTGGGTACAGACTATTCTAAAGGACCCCATTAGATTCAACTTTTTGTTTGAAGAGAATTTTAAGAGGATAAATATGTTTAGTGTGTGTGTGAATGGAATTGTTTAAGTATATTAAACTAAAAAACTAGATATATAATGTGATTTAAAAGGATAGATCTCAAGGGAACGATTCCTTGGTAATGGGATTGTGAGATTGTGATAAGGGTGGTTTATCCAGTTGGTTGTTGCATGTGTGTGCCAAATTCTCTCTTGTGTGTGTTAAAAAACTACAATATGTGTGATGTTGATCTCAAGTCCTTTAATCACATTTAATATAAAGGTATTGGTACGACTTATGATGAGTTAGAAGTAATTGGTCTATTTTTTTTATTGTGATATCAAACCATGGTGGATAATGTAGTGGTAAAAATTTGTGACTATCATTGAGTGAGAATGATTGGTCAGCGATATAATTCTTTGGAAAACCTTGAGTGATAATAAATGACATAAGTTGAGATGTGAGACTTACATTGAGCGAGAAGTGATAGTTTGGGTATTTTATGAACTGAATTCCCAAATTAAAACAGTATTATTAGGGTACATGAGGTGTGAATTGCCTTAATTGAGAAGGTATTGTTCAAGATGTGGTGAAACCATACCCTTTGAGCTCAGGTAGTGGTGAAGAATAAAAATGGCACATAACCTATATCATCAAGTATGGGTTATGATTAGTATAACACCCAAAACAGATTCTTCAGTTATTACTAATGATATATTGTATGTGTTGAATATATATCCCTTCTAAAATAGGGACAAAGAAGACACAATCATGTGTTATGATGGTTTTTTAACACCATAAATCCTAACGAATATTCTTATAAGTGAATTGTTTGGTCTATTTCAGGGTGAATTTATTATATGAGATAAAAGTTTTAAAATGGTATGAATTGTATGAAAATAAACAAGATAAAAATAGTAATAAATATTATTAGGATATTATTGATTCCTACTAGGTTATTGGGCTCACCCCATACTCTCGCATATTGCAATGGTTTCATATAATGTGGGTAGAAAATTATAATTTAACTCAAGGGACTTTTATCACATATTAATACACATTTTCTACTAGTCTATAATGATTTATAGGTGAGGGATTCTATAGGTTTGGTTTTTTAATTGGGATATATGCCATTATAGTTTAATTTCCAAATATTATTCTGCTTATAATAACATATGTGAATTTATTTATATAGATATATTATTCCATTATATTTTATATACTCACTTTAATCTGGTATGTTATGATGCATCATGTAAACTATTTAACAAATTCATTTCTAAAATTAGTGGTGCCCCATGACTCCATTTTACTTCCAAAAGTATTTTGGATTCCCATTATATATTATATTCATGCCAACTTTTGGCAGACTCATCCTTAATACAAGGTATTTATTATTGATGGAATAATATCCCCACAACTATTGGATACTCTAGTCATTATTAAGTAGGCTGTATCGTATATGGGGATTTCTTGAGGTCTTGTCTCTCTCCAACTCAGGTTGTCTTGGGGAGATCTTGGATGGGGTGCAACAATTTATAGTTGGAATCTCTCATAATTTTTCTTAATTTTAAGCTATTATCTATTTATCTCTCATCCTTTTCTACTTCTTATTATTTAGATATTATTTTTATATTAATTGAATTAATATTTCATTGAAATATTATATTATATTTTTCTTTTTGGGATTTTATTGTCTTTTTTACTTCTTTTTTCAAACATTTCATTATATAAAATCATATAAAAATGGAACAATTATATGTATTATTATTTTCCATGTATTACTAAAATAATATCTATTTTATTCGAGTATTTATAAAACCTATTTTTCATTCATTATAAATTCTATTTTCTTACTAGTTTTTTGGAACTATAGGAATATATCTCTATTATAATAAAATTTGACATTTTCTAAGACATAGGTTGGGTTGTTCTCCATCGATTTCTACATATTTCAGATTATCAATCTTTTTATTATACCCCTTTAATTTATTTTTACATATTTTAGTTCCAAATAATTTTAATTACTTAATTACATTTCAGGTCATTTTCATATAAATTTATAATTATATAAAAAACTAATCCTTCAATGCGTCCCTATAAATTCATAAATGTTTATTTTGTAAATATTTATTAATATTAAAAATTACTTCTCTATTATGTATCATCTCTTATATATCATATAATAATTTATATTAGTGTATAACTTACCTATCAATATACATTTTTTGGTATTAATTTTTTATTTACATTTCTTATGGATTGATTGTTCATACACTATAATGTTTTATATTGATACTAACACATCGTTTCATTTTCATCCCATTTGTGACTATAATACCTCTTATATATTTTATTATATTATAAATTATATATTTACTAAATTACTTTTAATATCTTTTTCTCAACCATATTTGGGAGATTAATTTTCATAAATTATCCATATAATCATTTCATTTTGGTATAAGAATAAAAATTATATAAGGGATATAAATTCCATATCTCTTTCATTTTTTATATTACTGTCCTCATAAATTTATTATTATATGATTTTAAAAAAATATTTACCATAAAATAATATTATTTATTCACTTTTTTTGAAAAAATTTCACTTTATAAATTTTATTTAAATTTTTTTAGTCATATTGTTAAATTTTGGTATATCGAGTTCTTCAAAAAGTAACCATTAATATTTTTTTCTTGTTTAAATATATCATTTATTTATATATATATATATTAATTTAATATATAAATATATATCATCATTATTATATTTTCATTTTATTCTATATTTGTATAGTTCTTTTATACATTACCTATTAATTGATGCTTTGACAAGCTCAACAATGTTGGTAACGGAAAATCCTTTACTTGTTTCTTTGATTTTAAATAATAATTTCACTTCCCAATTTACATTCATTTCATAATTGTGTCTTTTTTAATGTATAAAATACTTATTTTACAAGTTTTTATAAGGTAGAAGCTTATTTACCCTTCATTCATTCTTTAATAACTTCTTATGATATCCTATTGTGTAGAATGTTCTTCCCACAATTCTATTATTAATGACATTTTTTCTTTCATATCTATCCTCTTGATAAAATTTATTTTATTCTTGTATTTCCTTAATTATTGAATCCTATTATCGATTATCACTTCCTTATTTTATGAATCACATGATTATTCAATGAAAACTATTTGTTTATTAATTTTACCTTTATCCTCCATATTAATGTTTTTTATATTAGATTTCCTTATCCCTTAACTCATAATATAGACTATACCTTCATTATTTTTTTTGGTAACAAGATTCTCTTATTTCATACACTATGATTATTCCATACAATATTGATTAACTAACCATTAAATTTTTCATTGGTTATCATTCTAATGATTCATGAAATTTTTTATTCTATATAGATCATATATATCTACATGTTAGAATATGATATGTGTTTCTAGAATTATAAAACCCTTTAATTAATTTCCTAAGTATTTATTTTTCATGAGATCATTATTCATGAAAATTATGTAGTTAGATCAATTAACAATGTTATGCATTGACTTGATGTGCTTAGATTTTCTTGGTATGCCATAACTTCATAAAATCGATCCTTGACTTATGTTTATGAAGAAATGTTTTAGATTTGTGTTATATTCTTATTATTTACAAAATAATAGGATTTTTATCAGGTTTCTTATGTTTTATGGTTTCTTGTAACTAATTACCTCATCTGATTACAAATTTGTATGAAATTTTTGTATCATATAACATCATTTTATCATATTTATTGATCATATATATAGTGATATCATGGTTTTTCATATTTATTTCTTCTATCAGTGTTTCATTTTTTCTATCCTTTGAGTATGATTTTTTTCACCCATAATTTATGTATGTTTCTAGGTGATAATTGGTTTTCAATAGTTTATAGTCTTATTATAAGAATATTATAATTTTTTTATTTTAAAATTTTTTATTGTATTATATTGGTTGATGATTTATTATTTACCCACATCTTAAAGACACTAATATTTTGACATAGGGATCAGTTTTAATTTTTTTATTTATAAAATGTTTATATTTATAAAACAATATCCAGAAGTATGAGATAATAGGTGTCTCACACTGGGTACTTATGGTATTTATTTTTCTTGAATCCATAAACAATAAATTCATATTTTTTCTATAAATGTGTCATTGTACGCACCTTAGGGTGGATCTCTCGAGGGGGCTTCTCATCACAACTTTTTTATATTCTCACTATTTATATAATAATTAATATATTTTTAAATATTTAAATAACTTAATTAAGTGGGGTATTTTAGAAATTAATGATACATATGTATGATATAAAAATATTATTAAATAAAAAAACAAAACACCAACAGAATCTAGTGAGAATATGTTAGGTACTTTAGAGGTAACGATGACACTATTTTTTTATAAATTTAATCTCATTATCCCATTCAATGTAGAGATCAAACCTATCACTCTACACCATCCAATTAAAATTTTAATTACCCAGATACAAAACTCTACAAGTAGTATAATCTCAATAATATCATCACCTCAATACTACATCAATTATTTGCATGAAATAAAATATCGACGACAAGAGGAATAAATGTTAACTGTAAAAAGAATAAAACAATAGAAAAATAGGGTTGACCTTACAACATAAATAGTTTAACCAAAACAGATTATATTAATATAAAATTAAGATAAGCATTTAATCACAATGAATTAAATATTCCACCACTCCCCACCCCCTCTAATAAGAAATGAGGTTAATTTTATATGTTTTGAAGTCAATAAGGGAATAGAGGTAGTATACAAAATACAAAATGAATGAGAAGAGAAAATAACTATTAGAAATTCAATTTGTATATGACTATTACAATTGAAAAAATACGCCATATCCTCCATATAATGGCTATCCAATTACTACCCAATGACCCCTTCTTCGAATGGAAGATATGGTATCTATTTATATTCTTTAGGGAGGAATTTTTTTCGATCATGATATTCCATTTAAGAATTAGTAACTAGTATACACAATAAAGTGTAGAATATAGTCACATGGTTTTTCATTAATGTTGTTATTCCAATACTCCTTTACTATCCCACAATACTTTACCATATTTGGACACATATTAATGATGTTATAAAAAACTACTTAAATAATATATTGTTAGGTTGACATATTAATTAAACTCAAAATTACCAGATGTCTACACATTGTTTTCATAAATTTTATCAAATATTGATCTTAAACATTTAATTAAATTTAACCTCATACTTGATTCTATCATTATCAAAAATTTCAACTCTTTTTGACAATATATTTATGAGATATGATATAATCATTAAAATTAGGTGAACCAATCCATAAATTATGGAGTCTAAGTTGTCATAGGTTTTAGTCCAAGATAGTGCATGAATACATTATACCTCATGTTTAGTAAAATTATCCAAAAAACCTACACTATCATAATTTAAAATTTTAGGCCAATATAGGGACGTTTAAAAATTATATCTTTGATTTATTATGGTTGGACCCATCTATTAAAATCGACATCATTGTGGAATTAATGTACAACTTGTTCTTATCAAATAGTGTATCCAACTTTTATTATATAAATTGAAATTTTATATATTATTTTGTAAAATCCCCCAATAAAAATTCATGACAAAAATAATTAAAAACTATTTCATGATAAAAATACAAGAGTGTTCCTAAATGTATAAAAACCGAATTTCCATGAAAATGTCAAATTCATGATAAAATTATAAATTTTTATTATATATTAAAATAACGACCAATTTCGGAGAGTGAAATAAATTATAATTAAAAAATATTTAAAACAATTGTTGTTTATTTAGTACTTAATTAGAGGCTACTAGGTGGTTGGTGGCCTACCAATGTAAACACAACAGTTTTATCTGTTGAGAACATAGTACTATGCCACTATATATCATTTTAAATATTCCACATTTGAAAATTTTTATACCACTGGTCCATTTACCAAAATACCAACCCTTGACCACTTCCATTTACTATAATCATCTATAACCACCACAATACTCATGATTTAGTATATATTAGGTTAAATATATTCCTTTATATCTTAGGGTCATTGAGAATTTAATAATTTATATTTTAATTGGTGACTTCTTGAATATATTATTTATTATCTATTAGTTAAGATAATCTAATGAGATGAATATGATTATATGACTTATTTGAGTTTATTATGTCCACATATATGTGTAAAGATCATAATTTCTATTTTTAGAGGTTTAATATACTAAGTATATAATGATGGACCATTTTTTATGTTGAATACTATATGAAGGATTAGTTGATTTTGAATTTTATTAATTTAAAGCCCCATGATTTTTGATGTGTATATTTTAAAATAAACAAAATATTTTTGATAGCATACGTTGCATGTACAACCCATCTGAGGCACATAATAAAATATTATTATTACCTATAGTTAAATTGAAAGAAATTAAGAGTATTAACCCCATTATGAACTTATATATTCAATATATTCAATCAAATTTTTAAAAATTAATATAATAAATTTTACAGGCATAATATGAGACCCAATCCAATTTCCCAAATAAAAATATGTATTTATCTAAATGCAGTTTTTCTAGTTTTAATGGAGCACTTATATTAAAAATAAAAGTTTACACTTTTATAAATTGAATTTGACATAAAAAACATCATTTTTGAAAGATAAATATCAAAACCTACATTGGTTGAATTTTTTTCTATTTTTTAATATGTTTCATTTTTTGGATAAATACTGAAAAATGATATATTTTAAATAAAAAAAATTTTCAACAAATATATATGTATATATATATATATTTTATTTTAAATTTGTTTTAAATTATAATTAGATAAATTTTATATCAATACATCCAAATTGGGGCATTTGAATCAATTTCAAATTGAAATTTGATATAACTTTTTTTTAAACTTCTGAACATTTTTTACTTTAAAATATGTTATTTTATCCCATCCGCGGGACAAAATTTTCATTTATTTATGAAAAATATATAAATTTAACTTAGAAAATGTTTTCTATATTTGGAATTAATAGGTCATTATTTATTAAATATGTGCCCTTTATTTTTTTCCAATATAAATTGTAACATTGGTAATTTTTATAACCACAATAATGGGTAAATCTAGTAAAAAATGGGAAATTGAGGGTAAAAATAATATAATAAGGTCTATAAAATGAACCTTAAACTTTTCAAAATTTTATTGTATGAGTAATTCTCATACATAATCACACAAGGTTCTAAAATATCGTATTTTTCTATTTATAAGTGATTATGACATTTATAATAATTTATTTAAAGAAAAGACAAAGATATCAATATTATATTCTTAATAAAAAATATTTTTAATGTTGATTTACCCATATTATATATTAGACTATAAATAAGAATTTTAAATCAGAAATATTTAGCTTCATTTTCGTATTTTAGATTTTATTTTTAGTGAAGATGTCATTACCTTTAATGCTTTCATAATAGTTATGTAGTAATTATTTTACTAATAAAACATAAAATAAATATAATTTTTCATAATTAATGTCATAAAATAATATTATATATTACCTAGACATATTATGGATGTATTGAAATACTTTTTCAATGTTATATTGTTTCCAGTATATTTTTAAAAATTTAGTTAATGAATAGTTTCAAAATTGACATTAATAATATTTTAAAATAAAGAATATTTAATTAAATTATATAAAATTCAGAAAATAATTTGTATGTGGTTTAAATTTTGACCATTATTCATTTATGGTCTTTTTGGTATTTAATTGTTTCTATATTAACCCATAAATGTTAAAAATACAAGTTTCCATAGTAAGTGCAAGAGTTTAAATAAGGGTTAAAACAAAATGATAAGTATACGAATGTAAACTAAAGTTTTCTAAAAAATATTTAACTTTTGTATTTTGACCCATAATCGTAATATATTTGAAATAACTCACTTTTGATCCATTTTTAATTTTTTAATAATTTAAATTAATTTAATATTTTGAGTGTTTCCAAAATCTCCATGCACTTCAATTGTAAAAGGGTACCTCCTCCTTTACTTTTTCACAAAATCAAGAGCCTTATGGATGGACCAAAACCTATTAATTTCTCCTAAAAAAATCATTACACATGTTTTAGAGAAACTATTCTTCTAGTTTAACCAATCCTAGATCCCTTAAGAATATATTAAATTAAAGTACACTGAAGAAGAGGTAATTGTTTTATACCAACTCATCTAGGTTGATTTCTTCCTATACTTCATCTTCATGTTTTTTACATGATAAAGTAATAAATAACATATAATATATATTATGAGATGTTAATATTATTATGGTACAACCATATCTTACCTTTTATCAATATTATGAAAAATTAAGAGACCAAGAGTGCATACGTATGACTTATCGTATCCACAATATGGTGTAATCTGTTTTTTCATTTTTAAATTACTTGGATGGGTATAATGACAGAAATAATTGATATATATGATAATTATTACATGTTATTTATTCTTAAAAAATAAATATACAATCCCATTACTTATTATATCACTAAAAGGATAATGATATCATTACTCGTGGGTATATATAATCTACCATCATCAAGAAGCAATGTGATTCATTTTTCATGTTCACCATTAAATATTGATTATAATAAACTATATAATGAATGAATATTATATTTATTAAACTGTTATAAATATTTATTTTAATTAAATATATATTATTCAAAATAAATAGTACTTGCTTGACAAGACATGCATGGGAAAATGAAGCGGTTATCATCTGAAGAAAGGGTAATAATGAAATATTTTTAACAAGTGGGTGAAAAATTTATATAATATGGTCATATAGGATATAAAATAATTATAATAGTTCTGTTATAAATTAATGACAATATTTTATACATTATATAGGAGCTTCAGATATCTACAAAAGAAATCAGACTTATGATTAGGGATTTTTGTCTCACTTTTATTTCTCTGGGATACATGACTTATTCACCAATTATTAATTTTGTGTGGTGTATATATTGTCCATTTATTATAATATAATTAATCTCCCAATATTCATTGAATTTTATGTATTATTTTTTGTTTTAGGGAATATTATTCATCTATTTACAGAGTGGTAAGTGTTTATTTCACAATCTAATAATTATTTAAGATTTTTTATGTCTCCAATGTGGAATATTAATACTCTATGTCAAAATTTTCTATAATTTTTTTTAAAATGGATTTTAATATTATACTATGAATATTTATTGTATTTTTTACCATTTTGATTTTTTATAAAATGTTTTGAATTATTTTTTTTTCAATTTTCAAATGAGGTTCTTTATGACCTATTCTATTAAAATATAGATGTAATGTTTCTTTAACTTAAGAGATATGAGAGGATTTTTTTTCCATTAAAATTCTTTAATATTGTTAGGCTTAATTTATAATTTTACAAGGTTATTTTCAAATAAAATTATTTCTATTATAATTTCATGGCCTTTAAAAATATGATTACTATATAAAAAATTGAATTTCTGTAAAAAAATAAATTCCTTTTTAGATAATTTTCATCTATGTCAACACCCTTTATTGAATAATATGATTAATTGAGGTTGATATATTATTATATAATCTAACATATTTTACCAAATGGTTTATGTTCAATTTTATTTTAGTTGTTCTATTTTTATTCTATTCATGGTTTATGGAAAATTATTCACATTTTGTATGCTGACATTTAATATGAAATTTTATATTGTTTATGTTTCATCCCTTTCCAATGAAGAATTTATTAGAAATAGTATGTTATGGGAGTTTCCCTCTATATCCCCTCGATGCATTGGTAGGACTCAGGGGACCAGTTAAACTGGGTTTCCGCTATGTCCTTACCCATTAAATAAATTCTTAGTATGAATCCTTGATAATGCTAGATTCTTGAAATAAAGCCTTGAGAGTATTAGATTACTAAAAAAAGCCATGAAAATTTTATATTATTGGTATGAAGCCTCGAATGTATGTTTTATATTTTTTTTCATTTTTTTCCCATCATTATGAATTCAGTTATTGATATTCCATGTGATTTTCCAACTAGTTAAAATATCCACAGTTAAATTTCATTTTACTATGATTATTTATATTCGATTATTTGGTCATCCTTTATTCCTATCATATTATTATCATTTTGTTTGATTAAATGTAATTTTTTTCAGTTATTTGTCTTTCAATATTTTTATTCATTATTTACAAATATCTTTTGTTGTACGCTTACCCTTATTGAGCATTTGAGCTCACCCCTTTCATCAGTTACATTTTTTTCAAAAACTTCCAAAAAGTATATTAAGACAGATATGTTGGGTTACAGAAAATAGAAAAAATTAAATACTTAATTAAATTCATTGGGTATTTAATGTTTCAAAATGTAATGGGGATTTCAATTATGTATCTTGTTTACAAAAACTACTAAACTATTCAGTTCTTTGCAATGAATTTCCTTTTATATTATGCTAATGTAATAATTTAATTAATAACTATAGAAAACTAGGTTTGGGGTATTTATAGTTGGTAATAGATAAATTTTATTAGAAACCAAGGTTACTAGATTTAGGAAATCAATGATTAGAGAATAAAACCCCATGAAATAATTTTGAAAATTTCTAGAAAAAACCATCTTATGATTTGGAGATTAGTTGAAAATAAATTAAAAATTTATGATATGTGATTCACTATTTATGATATGATTCAATATGTTTCTTAATGTTATGATCTAATCTAGAAAATTTGAATTTTTAGAAATGGAACATAGCTGAAGGAATTAGAACTTTTTCAATACACTTAATCCAAAGAACAATAATGATCAATTATTTTATAGGTTTAAGATAATATTTTGAAGGGAAATTTTGTTAAAAACATTCTCTCCATATGAATAAATTATACTGTATGAGAAAAAGATAGAGAGTGAAGTTTTTCTGTATTATGGATTTGGAGGGAATCCTGAGAAAAAGTGTAAAGCAAGAAAAAAGACAGATAATAGAAATATGATAATGAAGTATTTTCTAATATGTGATGATTGTATGAAGAAACACCCTATTACTTACATAAAAAATGGAAATTTTCTACAAGTGTGGAGAGAAAGTACCCTATTCTTGGGATTCATGGTTAAGAAATTTTTTCCAATTTATAATGCTTCAACTGCAAGGAGATTTGATGTTTCAAATCAATATCTTGAGCATTAATCGAAAATTACTCAAAGGAGGCTAATGTATCTTGGTTAAACTTATTCTACTGCAATGGAAAAAGTTTAATGATAAACTTTAAAATTTTTGGATTCAATAACTATTTTGTAAAATTATTTTATAATGTATATTTTAGTTACAATAATCATGGAATAAATAAGTATTATAATGCAATACTTCTTCTTTAAGGATTTGGAAGCATGAAGGTTGTTATTAATCTTCATATGTTGATAAAATAGTTGGTATGTGTCAATAATAGCTACACTATACATTTTGGGGATCTAATTTTAAGTTTAATTTTGAATTTAGTGGCAATATTTATAATTTTTTGTTCTTTGAATTTGGACAGATTTTTTTATCGATGAGTCTTATGGTAAATACATGTGTGATAGAGTAAGTTGAAATTTGGATATTATTGTATGATGTTAAATTATGGTTTTTCGTATTAGATAACAGGTTATAAACATTTTGGTTTTAAAAGAAATTTAAAAGATAATGGAATGACTCAGGGATATTGTGATCCATAAATGTTCTTCAGGAATAAAAAATTCAACTTGAACATTCAGTTCCAAGTACAAGGGATTAAAAAAAATAGATCCAAGAACAACTAAAGGATGATATTATGACCATGAAATAGAAAATAATTAAGTATTTTTATTTTCTTGAGTTCTTTTTCATGTTATTAAAATGATACCTAAACTCTAAGAGAAATATTTTGGAATAAAAACACTATCCATTTACATTTAATTATTAGAAATTAGCGGCCTTTTAACAGATCATAGATTTATTGTTTTGTTATGGTTTACTTTTTAATGACAATGTTCTCTATCACTCTACATCAGAACATGATAGTTGGATTTATATTCCATTTCGTGGTTTTAAATTCCAACCAATTTTATCCAATTCAAAATCCTAATTTCCAATGACCATCTCATTTCCCTTGTCCTATTATTAAGAGGATATTTTATTAACCAAATTTCTAATGTGTATTTCCCATAATGGAATTTTCAAATATAAAACCTTTATTATTTATGTTAAATTTCAATTTAAAATTATCGATTTCATTGAAATATGGGAGAACATAACATCTCAATATTTAATTTTATGTATCTTCTAAAATAAATTTAATTTCTTTGATATCATATGTTTCACAAATCAACAGGATTAACCAGCGAATAAAAAATTATTATAAATTTTCCATAAATTTGGATAGAATGAATAATATTAACCTAATTGTGAAATTATATTTCTAATATATTAAATAAATTATTTTTACATCTATCCAACATATTTCATAGGCATAAGATGAGAATAATTCCATTTTTACTCAAAACCGTAAATTTTTCTGAAGGCAGTTTTGTCATCTTTTAATGCCGCCATTTTTTTAAAACTAAAATAAAATGCATTTAAAAAAATTATTTGATAAAAATAAAATAAATTTTTAAGAGTAACATAAAAATTTAATTTTTTTTAATTTTTTATATTTTTTAGATATGTTTCGTTTTTTGATGAATAATGAAAAATGTTTTATTTTAATTGAAAACTATTATTTCATCTAAATTTTTATATAGTTGGATTATATTTTAAATTTCTTTTATATTATAGTTAGAATTGTATTATGTAAATTCAAAAAAATTTTGTAAATTAAATAAATTTTAAATTGAAGTTGAATGGAAAAACATTTCCTACTTTGGATCATTTTTACTTCAAAAACCATTGTTTCATCCTATATGTAGGATTAAATTTTTATTAATTTCTACAATTCAATGAATTAGATATCAAAAAAATTATTTGATATTTTGAATAGAAATTTTCAAATTTATTAAATATGTCCTATTTATTTTTTTAAATATGAATAGTAACATTGGTAATTTTGATTACCACAGTAAGGGGAAAATCATGTAAAAATCGATTAATTTAAGGTAAAAATAATATAATAAGGACTATAAAATGAACCTAACACTTGTACCAATTTTTTAAGAGTGTATATTTTTTCAATAATAATTAATGGTTCAAATATACCACCATTTTTCTATTTATATTTGATTACAACATTTATAATAATATATTAAAAAAAGACAAAGTTTTCACAATCAAATTCATAATAAATAAAATATTTTTAATGAGGGGTTATTAATATTCTATGTTATACTATAATTATTAATTTAAGGATAAAATATTTATCTTAATTATTATAATTTATTTTAAATTATCAATGAATATATTATTACCTCAAATGTATTCACAAAAGAGATATAGTATTTATTTTACTAGTGAGAATATCAAATAAATGATATTAAAAATAGTAAGTTAAATATAATTTGAATTAATTAATGTCATAAAAAAAATTTATATATTAACTTTACATATTATATATTTATTAAATGATTTGTTGATGATATATTTTAGATATTAGCTTTTATAAAATTCAAATCATGATTAGTGTCCAAATAGACATTAAATATGTTATAAAATAAATAATATTTGGTTAAATGATTTAAAACTAAAAAAGTATATAACATAAGTACAAAAGTTTTTTATTAGTTTAAAAATACCCCCTTGATTCATTTATGTTCTTTTTGGGTATTTTATTGTTACTATATTAACCCTTAGTAAATATCCATGTTATCACGATAAGAGTTCAACGCTATAAATAAGTATTAAAACATTATTATAAGGGTATGAATGTGGCCGAAGAATTTTTAAAAATTATTGTATGGGTTTATTTAAAACAATAATAATATTATATTCTAAATAAATAACTTTTTATTAATTTTTAATTGATAAATAATTTATATTAATTTAATATTTTTAGTGTTTATAAAAGTGCCATTCACCTAAATTATAAAAGGGATCCTCCTCCCTTACTTTTTCACAACACCTTGAGCCTTATATATCTACCCAAGAATAAATATATATCCTAAAAGATGATTAAAAATGTTATTTAGATCATGTTACTCCTAAAATACCAAAACTATATCCCTTAAGATGATATATAAAGAAATTCAACCAAAGAAGATGTAATTGTTTTTACGAACTCATCCAAGTTCATTTATTCTTATACATCCGATTCAAGTGTTTTTTCCATTCTAAAGTAATAAATACGATATAGTATATATTATTAGATGTCATTATGATTATTTTATAACCATATTACACCTTTTATCCATCCCGTGAAAAATGAAAACACTTTGCATGTGTGCTTACATCTTACCATTTCTATGCCATGGTGTAATATTGTTTTCATCCCCACATTTATTTGATGAAGAAAATGGTAACAATAATGGATATATATGATAATTATTATTTTATAATTGTTTTATATAAATTAATATATACTCTAATTCCTTTCTCGTTCACCTATAAGTAAACGATATCATCACTCATGCATACTTACAACCTACCGTCTCTAGGATGTGATGAAGTTAATTTTCCATGTACACCATTGAAGATTTATTACAAAAATTTATATTATGAACAAATATGATATATATGTACTTAATATAATTTCATTTATGAAATAAATATATCTTATGATAGTAAAAATTACCTACATGGAAGACCATGCATACAAAAATAATATAGTCAACACCCAAAATAAGGGTAAGAATTATATATTATTAACAAGCAGGCGATAAAATGATAGAAGGGGATCATATAAGATATCATAAATATTAGAATGTTTTTGGTAAAAAAATAATAATATATTTAAATTATTATATTATAGGATCATATATATACAAAGGAATCAAACCTAAGGTAATGGATTTTAATCTCACTTTTATTTATATGAGATACTTATATTATTCACCACTTATTTATTTTTTGAGGTGTATATACATAAAAATTTAAATAATATCATTAATATAACAATATTAATTGTATTTAAAGTTTCATTTAATGTTATGGGGAAGATAATTCAACTGATCACATAGTGGTAAGGGTTTGTTTCAAAATGACATCGTAATTCAAGATTGTTTTTATTTAAGTATACATTAGGGAATATTTCTCTTCCATTTCCTTGTTTTCTACAATTTCATTCAAAATTATTTAATATTATAATATTAATGTTTATTGACTTTTTATCCATGATCTAGTTTTTATCAAATGTTCTGAAAGGGATCCTTTTTTTCATTAGCTAAATGAGGTTCTTTAAGACTTATTATATAATAAATACAAAAAAAATGATTTTTAACTTATGAGTAATGAGAATATTTTTCATATATATTGATAATTTATAGTTTTGAAGCATAAATTTTACGTTTAAAATGTTATTTTCAGATAAATTATTTCCTATTATAGTTGTGTATCCTTTGAAATAATTGATTTCAATGTAAAAAAGTTTATTTCTCTTAAAACAATTTCTATGATTTACTAGAGTGTTTTCAACCATTTCAACACAAAATATTTAATATTATTCATAATGGAGGTTTATCTCTTATGATATCATCTACCATATTTTATTTAGTTGTTTATGACCTGTTTTTAAGCGAATGTTCTACTTTTATGCAAAACTTTATTTATGGTTAATGTATTCACATCTCATAATCTAGTTGTTAATAATAATGTATATGTTGTTTATGTTTCACCCCATTTCATATGAGGAATTCATTAGAAAAATTAAGTGATTGGTGCGGTGATCTATATACCCTCAATGCATTGGTAGGTATCATGAGACAAACATTACAAAGGTCTTTCCAAGGCCTTACCCATTTTTTAGACTCTTAGTATGAATCCTTTGTAATGTAAGATTTTTGCAATGAATCCTTGAAAATATTTCATTCATGGCATGAATCATTGATAATAATATATAATTGGTATGAAGTATAAAAAATTTGTTTTAGATGTTTAGAATTAGTCAATGCATTATTATGAATTTAGATATTTATTTTCCATGTGATTATTAGATTAGATAGAATATCAATGGTTAAGTTTCATTTTCATGTTATTATTTATATGTAATTATTTGATCATCTATTATTCATTTCATATTATTCTCATTTTATTGATTAAATGAAATTTTTATTTCTATTTACCTTTTGGTATTTTTTATTCCATATTTAATCATAACGTTCACTATAGGCATGCCCTTATTTAGCATTTCAGGTTAGCCATTTTATATGTTTTATTTTTATCCAAGATTCCCTGATGTAAATTATGACTATCATATAGTGTTACACGAAGGGAAAATAATAGAATAATCAATGATTTTTTGGGTATTATATGTTTTAAAATGTAATGTGAATTTCAATTATGTATCTAGTTTACAGAAACTAATAAACTATTAAGTCTTTTGGGATTTGATTACTTTTATCTTATCAAATTATAGTAAAGTGGACAATGAATTGGGGAAATTGGGGTTGGGGTCGTTCCCATTAAATATTTCATTTTTTATTATTTTTTGGCTATGATTAAAATGAGGTAAAATCATGATGTTTCTTAAGTTAGAGTGTGTTTAAAAAATATTATTTTATTCGATAAATAACATTATTTATGTATAAGTGAATTTATCTAGATGATATGTAATGTCTAATGATATTTTATAATAATTTTTCGATTATATAGTTCATTGAAATCATATTACAAGATATAAAATATCCCTAAAAAATCATTGAGTTTGTTCCTTGAAATAGTAGAAATAGACTCATTTTTTAATGAATAAATATACATTTTTTTGGAGGATTATATTAGGTAAAATATTATTAGTGATTTATATAGGTGACTACTATTTAGTCTATTTATTTAATTAAATGTAACATGTATACTTGATTGTAATCTTAAACATTAATAGTTAAGTAATATTTGTATGTCATTTATGGGGTTTTTTATATAGTAAAAATTTATTACTGGTTGTTGTTTGAATGTATTAATGAAAAATGGGTTTTCAATGATTAAATATTTTGTTTCGAAAACTCTATGTGTAAGTGGATTTTTATAAAAATATATTATTAATTTAGGGTAATGTTTGGATTGCATGAACATATTTACTAGGATTAATATGTATAAAGAGATATTGTTAACCTTAATTTAATTATGGGATGGATTATTGGATATGAATTTTTAATTATACTAATTGTGGACAATGATTTGAGATTATATATAATAAAATAATTATATTGATCATCCCAAAAAAATAATGTATCATTATGAAGACAAAAAAAAAGAGGAACCATCCTAATTAGTGTAAATGGGATTGTAAATTTTAAAATTTATTTAAAATGGGTACACAAATGGATTAGTTAACTAAAATATTTATTTTTTTTCACAAGTTTTTTTATATTAGATTGTGTAACATTAAATATTATTTAAAATGTAGTTGGGGTTTGGCTTAGTGGTAAGCACCCCATAATACTACATGAAAAATGGGGGTTCAAAACCCATTGGATGTAGGTTATTGTAGCAGTACTATAGAGGTACTGTAGCAGTGGCGACACTATTGATCGGTGGGTACTATGGCGACGACAGGGCAGTGTACCATCAGTGGTACTATGCGGGTATGTAGAAGGTGGGTTAATATTCACAGAATGGCTATTGGTCCAAAAATTCGGGCCTACGGGCTATGTAATGGGCTACAAGCTCATTGGACTTCAGGCCATGTAATGGGGTTCCCTCTACCTATTTAATAGAGGC